>CP136062.1:215911121-216656206 GCA_032622095.1 Siphonodentalium dalli | reverse complement strand
TACGGTGTGACTAATTACTGCACCAATTATACCATCCAGCAAACTACGGTGTGACTAATTACTGCACCAATTATACCATCCACAAACTACGGTGTGACTAATTACTGCACCAATTATACCATCCAGCAAACTACGGTGTGACTAATTACTGCACCAATTATACCATCCATCAACTACGGTGTGACTAATTACTGCACCAATTATACCATCCAGCAAACTACGGTGTGACTAATTACTGCACCAATTATACCATCATCAAACTACGGTGTGACTAATTACTGCACCAATTATACCATCCAGCAAACTACGGTGTGACTAATTACTGCACCAATTATACCATCCATCAAACTACGGTGTGACTAATTACTGCACCAATTATACCATCCAGCAAACTACGGTGTGACTAATTACTGCACCAATTATACCATCCATCAAACTACGGTGTGACTAATTACTGCACCAATTATACCATCCATCAAACTACGGTGTGACTAATTACTGCACCAATTATACCATCCAGCAAACTACGGTGTGACTAATTACTGCACCAATTATACCATCCATCAAACTACGGTGTGACTAATTACTGCACCAATTATACCATCCAGCAAACTACGGTGTGACTAATTACTGCACCAATTATACCATCCAGCAAACTACGGTGTGACTAATTACTGCACCAATTATACCATCCATCAAACTACGGTGTGACTAATTACTGCACCAATTATACCATCCAGCAAACTACGGTGTGACTTATTACTGCACCAATTATACCATCCAGCAAACTACGGTGTGACTAATTACTGCACCAATTATACCATCCATCAAACTACGGTGTGACTAATTACTGCACCAATTATACCATCCAGCAAACTACGGTGTGACTAATTACTGCACCAATTATACCATCCAGCAAACTACGGTGTGACTAATTACTGCACCAATTATACCATCCAACAAACTACGGTGTGACTAATTACTGCACCAATTATACCATCCAGCAAACTACGGTGTGGACTAATTACTGCACCAATTATACCATCCAGCAAACTACGGTGTGACTATTACTGCACCAATTATACCATCCAGCAAACTACGGTGTGACTAATTACTGCACCAATTATACCATCCATCAAACTACGGTGTGACTAATTACTGCACCAATTATACCATCCAGCAAACTACGGTGTGACTAATTACTGCACCAATTATACCATCCAGCAAACTACGGTGTGACTAATTACTGCACCAATTATACCATCCAGCAAACTACGGTGTGACTAATTACTGCACCAATTATACCATCCAGCAAACTACGGTGTGACTAATTACTGCACCAATTATATCATCCAACAAACTACGGTGTGACTAATTACTGCACCAATTATACCATCCAGCAAACTACGGTGTGACTTATTACTGCACCAATTATACCATGCCAGCAAACTACGGTGTGACTTATTACTGCACCAATTATACCATCCAACAAACTACGGTGTGACTAATTACTGCACCAATTATACCATCCATCAAACTACGGTGTGACTTATTACTGCACCAATTATACCATCCAACAAACTACGGTGTGACTAATTACTGCACCAATTATATCATCCAACAAACTACGGTGTGACTAATTACTGCACCAATTATATCATCCAGCAAACTACGGTGTGACTAATTACTGCACCAATTATACCATCCATCAAACTACGGTGTGACTAATTACTGCACCAATTATACCATCCAGCAAACTACGGTGTGACTAATTACTGCACCAATTATACCATCCATCAAACTACGGTGTGACTAATTACTGCACCAATTATACCATCCAGCAAACTACGGTGTGACTAATTACTGCACCAATTATACCATCCATCAAACTACGGTGTGACTAATTACTGCACCAATTATACCATCCAGCAAACTACGGTGTGACTAATTACTGCACCAATTATACCATCCAGCAAACTACGGTGTGACTAATTACTGCACCAATTATACCATGCAGCGAAACTACGGTGTGACTAATTACTGCACCAATTATACCATCCAGCAAACTACGGTGTACTAATTACTGCACCAATTATACCATCCAGCAAACTACGGTGTGACTAATTACTGCACCAATTATACCATCCAGCAAACTACGGTGTGACTAATTACTGCACCAATTATACCATCCAGCAAACTACGTGTGACTAATTACTGCACCAATTATACCATCCAGCAAACTACGGTGTGACTAATTACTGCACCAATTATACCATCCAGCAAACTACGGTGTGACTAATTACTGCACCAATTATACCATCAGCAAACTACGGTGTGACTAATTACTGCACCAATTATACCATCCAGCAAACTACGGTGTGAACTAATTACTGCACCAATTATACCATCCAGCAAACTACGGTGTGACTAATTACTGCACCAATTATACCATCCAGCAAACTACGGTGTGACTAATTACTGCACAATTATACCATCCAGCAAACTACGGTGTGACTAATTACTGCACCAATTATACCATCCAGCAAACTACGGTGTGACTAATTACTGCACCAATTATATCATCCAGCAAACTACGGTGTGACTAATTACTGCACCAATTATACCATACAGCAAACTACGGTGTGACTAATTACTGCACCAATTATACCATCCAGCAAACTAAGGTGTGACTAATTACTGCACCAATTAACCATGCAGCGAACTACGGTGTGACTAATTACTGCACCAATTATACCATCCAGCAAACTACGGTGTGACTAATTACTGCACCAATTATACCATGCAGCAAACTACGGTGTGACTAATTACTGCACCAATTATACCATCCATCAAACTACGGTGTGACTAATTACTGCACCAATTATACCATACATCAAACTACGGTGTGACTAATTACTGCACCAATTATACCATGCAGCAAACTACGGTGTGACTAATTACTGCACCAATTATACCATCCAGCAAACTACGGTGTGACTAATTACTGCACCAATTATACCATCTAGCAAACTACGGTGTGACTAATTACTGCACCAATTATACCATCCATCAAACTACGGTGTGACTAATTACTGCAACAATTATACCATCCAGCAATCTACGGTGTGACTAATTACTGCACCAATTATACCATCCAGCAAACTACGGTGTAACTAATTACTGCACCAATTATACCATCCAGCAAACTACGGTGTGACTAATTACTGCACCAATTATACCATCCAGCAAACTACGGTGTAACTAATTACTGCACCAATTATACCATCCAGCAAACTACGGTGTGACTAATTACTGCAACAATTATACCATCCAGCAAACTACGGTGTGACTAATTACTGCACCAATTATATCATCCATCAAACTACGGTGTAACTAATTACTGCACCAATTATACCATCCAGCAAACTACGGTGTAACTAATTACTGCACCAATTATACCATCCAGCAAACTACGGTGTAACTAATTACTGCACCAATTATACCATCCAGCAAACTACGGTGTGACTAATTACTGCACCAATTATACCATCCAGCAAACTACGGTGTAACTTATTACTGCACCAATTATACCATCCAGCAAACTACGGTGTGACTAATTACTGCACCAATTATACCATCCAGCAAACTACGGTGTGACTAATTACTGCACCAATTATACCATCCAGCAAACTACGGTGTGACTAATTACTGCACCAATTATATCATCCAACAAACTACGGTGTGACTTATTACTGCACCAATTATACCATCCAGCAAACTACGGTGTGACTAATTACTGCACCAATTATACCATCCAACAAACTACGGTTGTGACTAATTACTGCACCAATTATACCATCCACCAAACTACGGTGTGACTAATTACTGCACCAATTATACCATCCAGCAAACTACGGTGTGACTTATTACTGCACCAATTATACCATCCAGCTAACTACCGTGTAACTAATTACTGCACCAATTATATCATCCAGCAAACTACGGTGTAACTTATTACTGCACCAATTATACCATCCAGCAAGCTACGGTGTAACTAATTACTGCACCAATTATACCATCCAGCAAACTACGGTGTAACTAATTACTGCACCAATTATACCATCCATCAAACTACGGTGTGACTAATTACTGCACCAATTATACCATCCAGCAAACTACGGTGTGACTTATTAGTGCACCAATTATACCATCCAGCAAACTACGGTGTGACTAATTACTGCACCAATTATACCATCCATCAAACTACGGTGTGACTAATTACTGCACCAATTATACCATCCAGCAAACTACGGTGTGACTAATTACTGCACCAATTATACCATCCAGCAAACTACGGTGTGACTAATTACTGCACCAATTATATCATCCAACAAACTACGGTGTGACTAATTACTGCACCAATTATACCATCCAACAAACTACGGTGTGACTAATTACTGCACCAATTATACCATCCAGCAAACTACGGTGTGACTTATTACTGCACCAATTATACCATCCAGCAAACTACGGTGTGACTAATTACTGCACCAATTATACCATCCATCAAACTACGGTGTGACTAATTACTGCACCAATTATACCATCCAGCAAACTACGGTGTGACTAATTACTGCACCAATTATACCATCCAGCAAACTACGGTGTGACTAATTACTGCACCAATTATATCATCCAACAAACTACGGTGTGACTAATTACTGCACCAATTATACCATCCAGCAAACTACGGTGTGACTAATTACTGCACCAATTATATCATCCAACAAACTACGGTGTGACTAATTACTGCACCAATTATACCATCCAGCAAACTACGGTGTGACTTATTACTGCACCAATTATACCATGCAGCAAACTACGGTGTGACTTATTACTGCACCAATTATACCATCCAACAAACTACGGTGTGACAAATTACTGCACCAATTATACCATCCATCAAACTACGGTGTGACTTATTACTGCACCAATTATACCATCCAACAAACTACGGTGTGACTAATTACTGCACCAATTATATTATCCAACAAACTACGGTGTGACTAATTACTGCACCAATTATATCATCCAGCAAACTACGGTGTGACTAATTACTGCACCAATTATACCATCCATCAAACTACGGTGTGACTAATTACTGCACCAATTATACCATCCAGCAAACTGCGGTGTGACTAATTACTGCACCAATTATACCATCCATCAAACTACGGTGTGACTAATTACTGCACCAATTATACCATCCAGCAAACTACGGTGTGACTAATTACTGCACCAATTATACCATCCATCAAACTACGGTGTGACTAATTACTGCACCAATTATACCATCCAGCAAACTACGGTGTGACTAATTACTGCACCAATTATACCATCCAGCAAACTACGGTGTGATTAATTACTGCACCAATTATACCATGCAGCGAACTACGGTGTGACTAATTACTGCACCAATTATACCATCCAGCAAACTACGGTGTAACTAATTACTGCACCAATTATACCATCCAGCAAACTACGGTGTGACTAATTACTGCACCAATTATACCATCCAGCAAACTACGGTGTGACTAATTACTGCACCAATTATACCATCCAGCAAACTACGGTGTGACTAATTACTGCACCAATTATACCATCCAGCAAACTACGGTGTGACTAATTACTGCACCAATTATACCATCCAGCAAACTACGGTGTGACTAATTACTGCACCAATTATACCATGCAGCAAACTACGGTGTGACTAATTACTGCACCAATTATACCATCCAGCAAACTACGGTGTAACTAATTACTGCACCAATTATACCATCCAGCAAACTACGGTGTGACTAATTACTGCACCAATTATACCATCCAGCAAACTACGGTGTGACTAATTACTGCACAAATTATACCATCCAGCAAACTACGGTGTGACTAATTACTGCACCAATTATATCATCCAACAAACTACGGTGTAACTAATTACTGCACCAATTATATCATCCAGCAAACTACGATGTGACTAATTACTGCAGCAATTATACCATACAGCAAACTACGGTGTGACTAATTACTGCACCAATTATACCATCCAGCAAACTAAGGTGTGACTAATTACTGCACCAATTAAACCATGCAGCGAACTACGGTGTGACTAATTACTGCACCAATTATACCATCCAGCAAACTAAGGTGTGACTAATTACTGCACCAATTATACCATGCAGCAAACTACGGTGTGACTTATTACTGCACCAATTATACCATCCATCAAACTACGGTGTGACTAATTACTGCACCAATTATACCATCCATCAAACTACGGTGTGACTAATTACTGCACCAATTATACCATGCAGCAAACTACGGTGTGACTAATTACTGCACCAATTATACCATCCAGCAAACTACGGTGTGACTAATTACTGCACCAATTATACCATCTAGCAAACTACGGTGTGACTAATTACTGCACCAATTATACCATCCATCAAACTACGGTGTGACTAATTACTGCAACAATTATACCATCCAGCAATCTACGGTGTGACTAATTACTGCACCAATTATACCATCCAGCAAACTACGGTGTAACTAATTACTGCACCAATTATACCATCCAGCAAACTACGGTGTGACTAATTACTGCACCAATTATACCATCCAGCAAACTACGGTGTAACTAATTACTGCACCAATTATACCATCCAGCAAACTACGGTGTGACTAATTACTGCAACAATTATATCATCCAGCAAACTACGGTGTGACTAATTACTGCACCAATTATATCATCCATCAAACTACGGTGTAACTAATTACTGCACCAATTATACCATCCAGCAAACTACGGTGTAACTAATTACTGCACCAATTATACCATCCAGCAAACTACGGTGTAACTAATTACTGCACCAATTATACCATCCAGCAAACTACGGTGTGACTAATTACTGCACCAATTATACCATCCAGCAAACTACGGTGTAACTTATTACTGCACCAATTATACCATCCAGCAAACTACGGTGTGACTAATTACTGCACCAATTATACCATCCAGCAAACTACGGTGTGACTAATTACTGCACCAATTATACCATCCAGCAAACTACGGTGTGACTAATTACTGCACCAATTATATCATCCAACAAACTACGGTGTGACTTATTACTGCACCAATTATACCATCCAGCAAACTACGGTGTGACTAATTACTGCACCAATTATACCATCCAACAAACTACGGTGTGACTAATTACTGCACCAATTATACCATCCAGCAAACTACGGTGTGACTAATTACTGCACCAATTATACCATCCAGCAAACTACGGTGTGACTTATTACTGCACCAATTATACCATCCAGCTAACTACCGTGTAACTAATTACTGCACCAATTATATCATCCAGCAAACTACGGTGTAACTTATTACTGCACCAATTATACCATCCAGCAAGCTACGGTGTGACTTATTACTGCACCAATTATACCATCCAGCAAACTACGGTGTGACTAATTACTGCACCAATTATACCATCCAACAAACTACGGTGTGACTAATTACTGCACCAATTATACCATCCAGCAAACTACGGTGTGACTTATTACTGCACCAATTATACCATCCAGCAAACTACGGTGTGACTAATTTCTGCACCAATTATACCATCCATCAAACTACGGTGTGACTAATTACTGCACCAATTATACCATCCAGCAAACTACGGTGTGACTAATTACTGCACCAATTATACCATCCAGCAAACTACGGTGTGACTAATTACTGCACCAATTATATCATCCAACAAACTACGGTGTGACTAATTACTGCACCAATTATACCATCCACTAAACTACGGTGTGACTAATTACTGCACCAATTATACCATCCAGCAAACTACGGTGTGACTTATTACTGCACCAGTTATATCATCCAGCAAACTACGGTGTAACTAATTACTGCACCAATTATATCATCCAGCAAACTACGGTATGACTAATTACTGCACCAATTATACCATCCAGCAAACTACGGTGTGACTAATTACTGCACCAATTATACCATGCAGCAAACTACGGTGTGACTAATTACTGCACCAATTATATCATCCAACAAACTACGGTGTGACTTATTACTGCACCAATTATATCATCCAGCAAACTACGGTGTGACTAATTACTGCACCAATTATACCATCCAGCAAACTACGGTGTGACTAATTACGGCACCAATTATACCATGCAGCAAACTACGGTGTGACTAATTACTGCACCAATTATATCATCCAACAAACTACGGTGTGACTAATTACTGCACCAATTATACCATGCAGCAAACTACGGTGTGACTAATTACTGCACCAATTATACCATCCAGCAAACTACGGTGTAACTAATTACTGCACCAATTATACCATCCAGCAAACTACGGTGTGACTAATTACTGCACCAATTATACCATCCAGCAAACTACGGTGTGACTAATTACTGCACCAATTATATCATCCATCAAACTACGGTGTAACTAATTACTGCACCAATTATACCATCCAGCAAACTACGGTGTAACTAATTACTGCACCAATTATACCATCCAGCAAACTACGGTGTAACTAATTACTGCACCAATTATACCATCCAGCAAACTACGGTGTGACTAATTACTGAACCAATTATACCATCCAGCAAACTACGGTGTAACTTATTACTGCACCAATTATACCATCCAGCAAACTACGGTGTGACTAATTACTGCACCAATTATACCATCCAGCAAACTACGGTGTGACTAATTACTGCACCAATTATACCATCCAGCAAACTACGGTGTGACTAATTACTGCACCAATTATATCATCCAACAAACTACGGTGTGACTTATTACTGCACCAATTATACCATCCAGCAAACTACGGTGTGACTAATTACTGCACCAATTATACCATCCAACAAACTACGGTGTGACTAATTACTGCACCAATTATACCATCCACCAAACTACGGTGTGACTAATTACTGCACCAATTATACCATCCAGCAAACTACGGTGTGACTTATTACTGCACCAATTATACCATCCAGCTAACTACCGTGTAACTAATTACTGCACCAATTATATCATCCAGCAAACTACGGTGTAACTTATTACTGCACCAATTATACCATCCAGCAAACTACGGTGTGACTTATTACTGCACCAATTATACCATCCAGCAAACTACGGTGTGACTAATTACTGCACCAATTATACCATCCAACAAACTACGGTGTGACTAATTACTGCACCAATTATACCATCCAGCAAACTACGGTGTGACTTATTACTGCACCAATTATACCATCCAGCAAACTACGGTGTGACTAATTACTGCACCAATTATACCATCCATCAAACTACGGTGTGACTAATTACTGCACCAATTATACCATCCAGCAAACTACGGTGTGACTAATTACTGCACCAATTATACCATCCAGCATACTACGGTGTGACTAATTACTGCACCAATTATATCATCCAACAAACTACGGTGTGACTAATTACTGCACCAATTATACCATCCACCAAACTACGGTGTGACTAATTACTGCACCAATTATACCATCCAGCAAACTACGGTGTGACTTATTACTGCACCAATTATATCATCCAGCAAACTACGGTGTAACTAATTACTGCACCAATTATATCATCCAGCAAACTACGGTGTGACTAATTACTGCACCAATTATACCATCCAGCAAACTACGGTGTGACTAATTACTGCACCAATTATACCATGCAGCAAACTACGGTGTGACTAATTACTGCACCAATTATATCATCCAACAAACTACGGTGTGACTTATTACTGCACCAATTATATCATCCAGCAAACTACGGTGTGACTAATTACTGCACCAATTATACCATCCAGCAAACTACGGTGTGACTAATTACTGCACCAATTATACCATGCAGCAAACTACGGTGTGACTAATTACTGCACCAATTATATCATCCAACAAACTACGGTGTGACTAATTACTGCACCAATTATACCATGCAGCAAACTACGGTGTGACTAATTACTGCACCAATTATACCATCCAGCAAACTACGGTGTGACTAATTACTGCACCAATTATACCATCCAGCAAACTACGGTGTAACTAATTACTGCACCAATTATACCATCCAGCAAACTACGGTGTGACTAATTACTGCACCAATTATACCATCCAGCAAACTACGGTGTAACTAATTACTGCACCAATTATACCATCCAGCAAACTACGGTGTGACTAATTACTGCACCAATTATACCATCCAGCAAACTACGGTGTGACTAATTACTGCACCAATTATATCATCCATCAAACTACGGTGTAACTAATTACTGCACCAATTATACCATCCAGCAAACTACGGTGTAACTAATTACTGCACCAATTATACCATCCAGCAAACTACGGTGTAACTAATTACTGCACCAATTATACCATCCAGCAAACTACGGTGTGACTAATTACTGCACCAATTATACCATCCAGCAAACTACGGTGTAACTTATTACTGCACCAATTATACCATCCAGCAAACTACGGTGTGACTAATTACTGCACCAATTATACCATCCAGCAAACTACGGTGTGACTAATTACTGCACCAATTATACCATCCAGCAAACTACGGTGTGACTAATTACTGCACCAATTATATCATCCAACAAACTACGGTGTGACTTATTACTGCACCAATTATACCATCCAGCAAACTACGGTGTGACTAATTACTGCACCAATTATACCATCCAACAAACTACGGTGTGACTAATTACTGCACCAATTATACCATCCACCAAACTACGGTGTGACTAATTACTGCACCAATTATACCATCCAGCAAACTACGGTGTGACTTATTACTGCACCAATTATACCATCCAGCTAACTACCGTGTAACTAATTACTGCACCAATTATATCATCCAGCAAACTACGGTGTAACTTATTACTGCACCAATTATACCATCCAGCAAACTACGGTGTGACTTATTACTGCACCAATTATACCATCCAGCAAACTACGGTGTGACTAATTACTGCACCAATTATACCATCCAACAAACTACGGTGTGACTAATTACTGCACCAATTATACCATCCAGCAAACTACGGTGTGACTTATTACTGCACCAATTATACCATCCAGCAAACTACGGTGTGACTAATTACTGCACCAATTATACCATCCATCAAACTACGGTGTGACTAATTACTGCACCAATTATACCATCCAGCAAACTACGGTGTGACTAATTACTGCACCAATTATACCATCCAGCAAACTACGGTGTGACTAATTACTGCACCAATTATATCATCCAACAAACTACGGTGTGACTAATTACTGCACCAATTATACCATCCACCAAACTACGGTGTGACTAATTACTGCACCAATTATACCATCCAGCAAACTACGGTGTGACTTATTACTGCACCAGTTATATCATCCAGCAAACTACGGCGTAACTAATTACTGCACCAATTATATCATCCAGCAAACTACGGTGTGACTAATTACTGCACCAATTATACCATCCAGCAAACTACGGTGTGACTAATTACTGCACCAATTATACCATGCAGCAAACTACGGTGTGACTAATTACTGCACCAATTATATCATCCAACAAACTACGGTGTGACTTATTACTGCACCAATTATATCATCCAGCAAACTACGGTGTGACTAATTACTGCACCAATTATACCATCCAGCAAACTACGGTGTGACTAATTACTGCACCAATTATACCATGCAGCAAACTACGGTGTGACTAATTACTGCACCAATTATATCATCCAACAAACTACGGTGTGACTAATTACTGCACCAATTATACCATGCAGCAAACTACGGTGTGACTAATTACTGCACCAATTATACCATCCAGCAAACTACGGTGTGACTAATTACTGCACCAATTATACCATCCATCAAACTACGGTGTGACTAATTACTGCACCAATTATGCCATCCAGCAAACTACGGTGTGACTAATTACTGCACCAATTATACCATCCATCAAACTACGGTGTGACTAATTACTGCACCAATTATACCATCCAGCAATCTACGGTGTAACTAATTACTGCACCAATTATACCATCCAGCAAACTACGGTGTGACTAATTACTGCACCAATTATACCATGCAGCAAACTACGGTGTGACTAATTACTGCACCAATTATACCATCCAGCAAACTACGGTGTGACTAATTACTGCACCAATTATACCATCCAGCAAACTACGGTGTAACTAATTACTGCACCAATTATACCATCCAGCAAACTACGGTGTGACTAATTACTGCAACAATTATACCATCCAGCAAACTACGGTGTAACTAATTACTGCACCAATTATACCATCCAGCAAACTACGGTGTGACTAATTACTGCACCAATTATACCATGCAGCAAACTACGGTGTGACTAATTACTGCACCAATTATACCATCCATCAAACTACGGTGTAACTAATTACTGCAACAATTATACCATCCAGCAATCTACGGTGTGACTAATTACTGCACCAATTATACCATCCAGCAAACTACGGTGTAACTAATTACTGCACCAATTATACCATCCAGCAAACTACGGTGTGACTAATTACTGCACCAATTATACCATCCAGCAAACTACGGTGTAACTAATTACTGCACCAATTATACCATCCAGCAAACTACGGTGTGACTAATTACTGCACCAATTATACCATCCAGCAAACTACGGTGTGACTAATTACTGCACCAATTATATCATCCATCAAACTACGGTGTAACTAATTACTGCACCAATTATACCATCCAGCAAACTACGGTGTAACTAATTACTGCACCAATTATACCATCCAGCAAACTACGGTGTAACTAATTACTGCACCAATTATACCATCCAGCAAACTACGGTGTGACTAATTACTGCACCAATTATACCATCCAGCAAACTACGTGTGACTAATTACTGCATCAATTATACCATACAGCAAACTACGGTGTGACTTATTACTGCACCAATTATACCATCCATCAAACTACGGTGTGACTAATTACTGCACCAATTATACCTTCCAGCAAACTACGGTGTGACTAATTACTGCACCAATTATATCATCCAGCAAACTACGGTGTGACTTATTACTGCACCAATTATACCATCCATCAAACTACGGTGTGACTAATT
This sequence comes from Siphonodentalium dalli, assembly GCA_032622095.1. Taxonomy (NCBI): domain Eukaryota; kingdom Metazoa; phylum Mollusca; class Scaphopoda; order Gadilida; family Siphonodentaliidae; genus Siphonodentalium; species Siphonodentalium dalli. The sequence continues at coordinate 216,642,951 of CP136062.1, read as the reverse complement.
ACTGCACCAATTATACCATGCAGCAAACTACGGTGTGACTAATTACTGCACCAATTATACCATCCAGCAAACTACGGTGTGACTAATTACTGCACCAATTATATCATCCAACAAACTACGGTGTGACTAATTACTGCACCAATTATATCATCCAACAAACTACGATGTGACTAATTACTGCACCAATTATACCATCCAGCAAACTACGCTGTGACTAATTACTACACCAATTATACCATCCAGCAAACTACGGTGTGACTAATTACTGCACCAATTATACCATCCAGCGAACTACGGTGTGACTAATTACTGCACCAATTATACCATCCAGCAAACTACGGTGTGACTAATTACTGCACCAATTATACCATCCATCAAACTACGGTGTGACTAATTACTGCACCAATTATACCATCCAGCAAACTACGGTGTGACTAATTACTGCACCAATTATACCATCCATCAAACTACGGTGTGACTAATTACTGCACCAATTATACCATCCAGCAATCTACGGTGTAACTAATTACTGCACCAATTATACCATCCAGCAAACTACGGTGTGACTAATTACTGCACCAATTATACCATGCAGCAAACTACGGTGTGACTAATTACTGCACCAATTATACCATCCAGCAAACTACGGTGTGACTAATTACTGCACCAATTATACCATCCAGCAAACTACGGTGTAACTAATTACTGCACCAATTATACCATCCAGCAAACTACGGTGTGACTAATTACTGCAACAATTATACCATCCAGCAAACTACGGTGTAACTAATTACTGCACCAATTATACCATCCAGCAAACTACGGTGTGACTAATTACTGCACCAATTATACCATGCAGCAAACTACGGTGTGACTAATTACTGCACCAATTATACCATCCATCAAACTACGGTGTAACTAATTACTGCAACAATTATACCATCCAGCAATCTACGGTGTGACTAATTACTGCACCAATTATACCATCCAGCAAACTACGGTGTAACTAATTACTGCACCAATTATACCATCCAGCAAACTACGGTGTGACTAATTACTGCACCAATTATACCATCCAGCAAACTACGGTGTAACTAATTACTGCACCAATTATACCATCCAGCAAACTACGGTGTGACTAATTACTGCACCAATTATACCATCCAGCAAACTACGGTGTGACTAATTACTGCACCAATTATATCATCCATCAAACTACGGTGTAACTAATTACTGCACCAATTATACCATCCAGCAAACTACGGTGTAACTAATTACTGCACCAATTATACCATCCAGCAAACTACGGTGTAACTAATTACTGCACCAATTATACCATCCAGCAAACTACGGTGTGACTAATTACTGCACCAATTATACCATCCAGCAAACTACGTGTGACTAATTACTGCATCAATTATACCATACAGCAAACTACGGTGTGACTTATTACTGCACCAATTATACCATCCATCAAACTACGGTGTGACTAATTACTGCACCAATTATACCTTCCAGCAAACTACGGTGTGACTAATTACTGCACCAATTATATCATCCAGCAAACTACGGTGTGACTTATTACTGCACCAATTATACCATCCATCAAACTACGGTGTGACTAATTACTGCACCAATTATACCATGCAGCAAACTACGGTGTGACTAATTACTGCACCAATTATACCATCCAGCAAACTACGGTGTGACTAATTACTGCACCAATTATATCATCCAACAAACTACGGTGTGACTAATTACTGCACCAATTATACCATCCAGCAAACTACGGTGTGACTAATTACTGCACCAATTATACCATCCAGCAAACTACGGTGTGACTAATTACTGCACCAATTATATCATCCAGCAAACTACGGTGTAACTAATTACTGCACCAATTATACCATCCAGCAAACTACGGTGTGACTTATTACTGCACCAATTATACCATCCAGCAAACTACGGTGTGACTTATTACTGCACCAATTATATCATCCAACAAACTACGGTGTGACTAATTACTGCACCAATTATACCATCCAGCAAACTACGGTGTGACTAATTACTGCACCAATTATATCATCCAACAAACTACGGTGTGACTAATTACTGCACCAATTATACCATCCAGCAAACTACGGTGTGACTAATTACTGCACCAATTATACCATCCAGCAAACTACGGTGTGACTAATTACTGCACCAATTATATCATCCAGCAAACTACGGTGTAACTAATTACTGCACCAATTATACCATCCAGCAAACTACGGTGTGACTAATTACTGCACCAATTATATCATCCAGCAAACTACGGTGTGACTAATTACTGCACCAATTATATCATCCAGCAAACTACGGTGTAACTAATTACTGCACCAATTATATCATCCAACAAACTACGATGTGACTAATTACTGCACCAATTATACCATCCAGCAAACTACGCTGTGACTAATTACTGCAGCAATTATACCATCCAGCAAACTACGGTGTGACTAATTACTGCACCAATTATACCATCCAGCGAACTACGGTGTGACTAATTACTGCACCAATTATACCATCCAGCAAACTACGGTGTGACTAATTACTGCACCAATTATACCATCCAGCAAACTACGGTGTGACTAATTACGGCACCAATTATACCATCCAGCAAACTACGGTGTGACTAATTACTGCACCAATTATATCATCCAGCAAACTACGGTGTAACTAATTACTGCACCAATTATACCATCCAGCAAACTACGGTGTGACTAATTACTGCACCAATTATACCATCCAGCAAACTACGGTGTGACTAATTACTGCACCAATTATATCATCCAGAAAAATACGGTGTAATTAATTACTGCACCAATTATACCATCCAGCAAACTACGGTGTGACTAATTACTGCACCAATTATACCATCCAGCAAACTACGGTGTGACTTATTACTGCACCAATTATATCATCCAACAAACTACGGTGTGACTAATTACTGCACCAATTATACCATCCAGCAAACTACGGTGTGACTAATTACTGCACCAATTATATCATCCAACAAACTACGGTGTGACTAATTACTGCACCAATTATACCATCCAGCAAACTACGGTGTGACTAATTACTGCACCAATTATACCATCCAGCAAACTACGGTGTGACTAATTACTGCACCAATTATATCATCCAGCAAACTACGGTGTAACTAATTACTGCACCAATTATACCATCCAGCAAACTACGGTGTGACTAATTACTGCACCAATTATATCATCCAGCAAACTACGGTGTGACTAATTACTGCACCAATTATATCATCCAGCAAACTACGGTGTAACTAATTACTGCACCAATTATATCATCCAACAAACTACGATGTGACTAATTACTGCACCAATTATACCATCCAGCAAACTACGCTGTGACTAATTACTACACCAATTATACCATCCAGCAAACTACGGTGTGACTAATTACTGCACCAATTATACCATCCAGCGAACTACGGTGTGACTAATTACTGCACCAATTATACCATCCAGCAAACTACGGTGTGACTAATTACTGCACCAATTATACCATCCAGCAAACTACGGTGTGACTAATTAATGCACCAATTATACCATCCAGCAAACTACGGTGTGACTAATTACTGCACCAATTATATCATCCAGCAAACTACGGTGTAACTAATTACTGCACCAATTATACCATCCAGCAAACTACGGTGTGACTAATTACTGCACCAATTATACCATCCAGCAAACTACGGTGTGACTAATTACTGCACCAATTATATCATCCAACAAACTACGGTGTGACTAATTACTGCACCAATTATACCATCCAGCAAACTACGGTGTGACTAATTACTGCACCAATTATACCATCCAGCAAACTACGGTGTGACTAATTACTGCACCAATTATATCATCCAGCAAACTACGGTGTAACTAATTACTGCACCAATTATACCATCCAGCAAACTACGGTGTGACTAATTACTGCACCAATTATATCATCCAGCAAACTACGGTGTGACTAATTACTGCACCAATTATATCATCCAGCAAACTACGGTGTGACTAATTACTGCACCAATTATATCATCCAGCAAACTACGGTGTGACTAATTACTGCACCAATTATATCATCCAGCAAACTACGGTGTGACTAATTACTGCACCAATTATATCATCCAGCAAACTACGGTGTAACTAATTACTGCACCAATTATACCATCCAGAAAACTACGGTGTGACTAATTACTGCACCAATTATATCATCCAGCAAACTACGGTGTGACTAATTACTGCACCAATTATACCATCCAGCAAACTACGGTGTGACTAATTACTGCACCAATTATATCATCCAGCAAACTACGGTGTAACTAATTACTGCACCAATTATACCATCCAGCAAACTACGGTGTGACTAATTACTGCACCAATTATATCATCCAGCAAACTACGGTGTAACTAATTACTGCACCAATTATACCATCCAGCAAACTACGGTGTGACTAATTACTGCACCAATTATACCATCCAGCAAACTACGGTGTGACTAATTACTGCACCAATTATACCATCCAGCAAACTACGGTGTGACTTATTACTGCACCAATTATATCATCCAACAAACTACGGTGTGACTAATTACTGCACCAATTATACCATCCAGCAAACTACGGTGTGACTAATTACTGCACCAATTATATCATCCAACAAACTACGGTGTGACTAAATACTGCACCAATTATACCATCCAGCAAACTACGGTGTGACTAATTACTGCACCAATTATACCATCCAGCAAACTACGGTGTGACTAATTACTGCACCAATTATATCATCCAGCAAACTACGGTGTAACTAATTACTGCACCAATTATACCATCCAGCAAACTACGGTGTGACTAATTACTGCACCAATTATACCATCCAGCAAACTACGGTGTGACTAATTACTGCACCAATTATACCATCCACCAAACTACGGTGTGACTTATTACTGCACCAATTATATCATCCAACAAACTACGGTGTGACTAATTACTGCACCAATTATACCATCCAGCAAACTACAGTGTGACTAATTACTGCACCAATTATACCATCCACCAAACTACGGTGTGACTTATTACTGCACCAATTATATCATCCAACAAACTACGGTGTGACTAATTACTGCACCAATTATACCATCCAGCAAACTACGGTGTGACTAATTACTGCACCAATTATACCATGCAGCAAACTACGGTGTGACTAATTACTGCACCAATTATACCATCCATCAAACTACGGTGTGACTAATTACTGCACCAATTATACCATCCAGCAAACTACGGTGTGACTAATTACTGCACCAATTATACCATCCAGCAAACTACGGTGTGACTTATTACTGCACCAATTATATCATCCAACAAACTACGGTGTGACTAATTACTGCACCAATTATACCATCCAGAAAACTACGGTGTGACTAATTACTGCACCAATTATATCATCCAACAAACTACGGTGTAACTAATTACTGCACGAATTATACCATCCAGCAAACTACGGTGTGACTAATTACTGCACCAATTATACCATCCAACAAACTACGGTGTGACTTATTACTGCACCAATTATACCATCCAGCAAACTACGGTGTGACTAATTACTGCACCAATTATACCATCCAGCAAACTACGGTGTGACTAATTACTGCACCAATTATACCATCCAGCAAACTACGGTGTGACTAATTACTGCACCAATTATATCATCCAACAAACTACGGTGTGACTAATTACTGCACCAATTATACCATCCAGCAAACTACGGTGTGACTAATTACTGCACCAATTATACCATCCAGCAAACTACGGTGTGACTAATTACTGCACCAATTATACCATCCAGCAAACTACGGTGTGACTAATTACTGCACCAATTATACCATCCAGCAAACTACGGTATGACTAATTACTGCAACAATTATACCAACCAGCAAACTACGGTGTGACTAATTACTGCACCAATTATACCATCCAAAAAACTACGGTGTGACTTATTACTGCACCAATTATATCATCCAACAAACTACGGTGTGACTTATTACTGCACCAATTATATCATGCAGCAAACTACGGTGTGACTAATTACTGCACCAATTATATCATCCAACAAACTACGGTGTGACTAATTACTGCACCAATTATATCATCCAACAAACTACGGTGTGACTAATTACTGCACCAATTATACCTTCCAGCAAACTACGGTGTGACTAATTACTGCACCAATTATATCATCCAGCAAACTACGGTGTGACTTATTACTGCACCAATTATACCATCCATCAAACTACGGTGTGACTAATTACTGCACCAATTATACCTTCCAGCAAACTACGGTGTGACTAATTACTGCACCAATTATATCATCCAGCAAACTACGGTGTGACTTATTACTGCACCAATTATACCATCCATCAAACTACGGTGTGACTAATTACTGCACCAATTATACCATGCAGCAAACTACGGTGTGACTAATTACTGCACCAATTATACCATCCAGCAAACTACGGTGTGACTTATTACTGCACCAATTATACCATCCAGCAAACTACGGTGTGACTAATTACTGCACCAATTATACCATCCATCAAACTACGGTGTGACTAATTACTGCACCAATTATACCATCCAGCAAACTACGGTGTGACTAATTACTGCACCAATTATACCATCCAGCAAACTACGGTGTGACTAATTACTGCACCAATTATATCATCCAACAAACTACGGTGTGACTAATTACTGCACCAATTATACCATCCAACAAACTACGGTGTGACTAATTACTGCACCAATTATACCATCCAGCAAACTACGGTGTGACTTATTACTGCACCAATTATACCATCCAGCAAACTACGGTGTGACTAATTACTGCACCAATTATACCATCCATCAAACTACGGTGTGACTAATTACTGCACCAATTATATCATCCAACAAACTACGGTGTAACTAATTACTGCACCAATTATACCATCCAGCAAACTACGGTGTGACTAATTACTGCACCAGTTATACCATCCAACAAACTACGGTGTGACTTATTACTGCACCAATTATACCATCCAGCAAACTACGGTGTGACTAATTACTGCACCAATTATACCATCCAGCAAACTACGGTGTGACTAATTACTGCACCAATTATACCATCCAGCAAACTACGGTGTGACTAATTACTGCACCAATTATATCATCCAACAAACTACGGTGTGACTAATTACTGCACCAATTATACCATCCAGCAAACTACGGTGTGACTAATTACTGCACCAATTATACCATCCAGCAAACTACGGTGTGACTAATTACTGCACCAATTATACCATCCAGCAAACTACGGTGTGACTAATTACTGCACCAATTATACCATCCAGCAAACTACGGTGTGACTAATTACTGCAACAATTATACCAACCAGCAAACTACGGTGTGACTAATTACTGCACCAATTATACCATCCAAAAAACTACGGTGTAACTTATTACTGCACCAATTATATCATCCAACAAACTACGGTGTGACTTATTACTGCACCAATTATATCTTGCAGCAAACTACGGTGTGACTAATTACTGCACCAATTATACCATCCAGCAAACTACGGTGTGACTAATTACTGCACCAATTATACCATCCATCAAACTACGGTGTGACTAATTACTGCACCAATTATACCATCCAGCAAACTACGGTGTGACTAATTACTGCACCAATTATACCATCCATCAAACTACGGTGTGACTAATTACTGCACCAATTATACCATCCAGCAAACTACGGTGTGACTAATTACTGCACCAATTATACCATCCAGCAAACTACGGTGTGACTAATTACTGCACCAATTATACCATGCAGCAAACTACGGTGTGACTAATTACTGCACCAATTATACCATCCAGCAAACTACGGTGTAACTAATTACTGCACCAATTATACCATCCAGCAAACTACGGTGTGACTAATTACTGCACCAATTATACCATCCAGCAAACTACGGTGTGACTAATTACTGCACCAATTATACCATCCAGCAAACTACGGTGTGACTAATTACTGCACCAATTATACCATCCAGCAAACTACGGTGTGACTAATTACTGCACCAATTATACCATCCAGCAAACTACGGTGTGACTAATTACTGCACCAATTATACCATGCAGCAAACTACGGTGTGACTAATTACTGCACCAATTATACCATCCAGCAAACTACGGTGTAACTAATTACTGCACCAATTATACCATCCAGCAAACTACGGTGTGACTAATTACTGCACCAATTATACCATCCAGCAAACTACGGTGTGACTAATTACTGCACCAATTATATCATCCAGCAAACTACGATGTGACTAATTACTGCAGCAATTATACCATACAGCGAACTACGGTGTGACTAATTACTGCACCAATTATACCATCCAGCAAACTAAGGTGTGACTAATTACTGCACCAATTATACCATGCAGCAAACTACGGTGTGACTTATTACTGCACCAATTATACCATCCATCAAACTACGGTGTGACTAATTACTGCGCCAATTATACCATCCATCAAACTACGGTGTGACTAATTACTGCACCAATTATACCATGCAGCAAACTACGGTGTGACTAATTACTGCACCAATTATACCATCCAGCAAACTACGGTGTGACTAATTACTGCACCAATTATACCATCCAGCAAACTACGGTGTGACTAATTACTGCACCAATTATACCATCCATCAAACTACGGTGTAACTAATTACTGCAACAATTATACCATCCAGCAATCTACGGTGTGACTAATTACTGCACCAATTATACCATCCAGCAAACTACGGTGTAACTAATTACTGCACCAATTATACCATCCAGCAAACTACGGTGTGACTAATTACTGCACCAATTATACCATCCAGCAAACTACGGTGTAACTAATTACTGCACCAATTATACCATCCAGCAAACTACGGTGTGACTAATTACTGCACCAATTATACCATCCAGCAAACTACGGTGTGACTAATTACTGCACCAATTATATCATCCATCAAACTACGCTGTAACTAATTACTGCACCAATTATACCATCCAGCAAACTACGGTGTAACTAATTACTGCACCAATTATACCATCCAGCAAACTACGGTGTAACTAATTACTGCACCAATTATACCATCCAGCAAACTACGGTGTGACTAATTACTGCACCAATTATACCATCCAGCAAACTACGGTGTAACTTATTACTGCACCAATTATATCATCCAACAAACTACGGTGTGACTAATTACTGCACCAATTATACCATCCAGCAAACTACGGTGTGACTAATTACTGCACCAATTATATCATCCAACAAACTACGGTGTGACTAATTACTGCACCAATTATACCATCCAGCAAACTACGGTGTGACTAATTACTGCACCAATTATACCATCCAGCAAACTACGGTGTGACTAATTACTGCACCAATTATACCATCCAGCAAACTACGGTGTGACTAATTACTGCACCAATTATATCATCCAGCAAACTACGGTGTAACTAATTACTGCACCAATTATACCATCCAGCAAACTACGGTGTGACTAATTACTGCACCAATTATACCATCCAGCAAACTACGGTGTGACTAATTACTGCACCAATTATACCATCCACCAAACTACGGTGTGACTTATTACTGCACCAATTATATCATCCAACAAACTACGGTGTGACTAATTACTGCACCAATTATACCATCCAGCAAACTACGGTGTGACTAATTACTGCACCAATTATACCATCCACCAAACTACGGTGTGACTTATTACTGCACCAATTATATCATCCAACAAACTACGGTGTGACTAATTACTGCACCAATTATACCATCCAGCAAACTACGGTGTGACTAATTACTGCACCAATTATACCATGCAGCAAACTACGGTGTGACTAATTACTGCACCAATTATACCATCCATCAAACTACGGTGTGACTAATTACTGCACCAATTATACCATCCAGCAAACTACGGTGTGACTAATTACTGCACCAATTATACCATCCAGCAAACTACGGTGTGACTTATTACTGCACCAATTATATCATCCAACAAACTACGGTGTGACTAATTACTGCACCAATTATACCATCCAGAAAACTACGGTGTGACTAATTACTGCACCAATTATATCATCCAACAAACTACGGTGTAACTAATTACTGCACCAATTATACCATCCAGCAAACTACGGTGTGACTAATTACTGCACCAATTATACCATCCAACAAACTACGGTGTGACTTATTACTGCACCAATTATACCATCCAGCAAACTACGGTATGACTAATTACTGCACCAATTATACCATCCAGCAAACTACGGTGTGACTAATTACTGCACCAATTATACCATCCAGCAAACTACGGTGTGACTAATTACTGCACCAATTATATCATCCAACAAACTACGGTGTGACTAATTACTGCACCAATTATACCATCCAGCAAACTACGGTGTGACTAATTACTGCACCAATTATACCATCCAGCAAACTACGGTGTGACTAATTACTGCACCAATTATACCATCCAGCAAACTACGGTGTGACTAATTACTGCACCAATTATACCATCCAGCAAACTACGGTGTGACTAATTACTGCAACAATTATACCAACCAGCAAACTACGGTGTGACTAATTACTGCACCAATTATACCATCCAAAAAACTACGGTGTAACTTATTACTGCACCAATTATATCATCCAACAAACTACGGTGTGACTTATTACTGCACCAATTATATCTTGCAGCAAACTACGGTGTGACTAATTACTGCACCAATTATATCATCCAACAAACTACGGTGTGACTAATTACTGCACCAATTATATCATCCAACAAACTACGGTGTGACTAATTACTGCACCAATTATACCTTCCAGCAAACTACGGTGTGACTAATTACTGCACCAATTATATCATCCAGCAAACTACGGTGTGACTTATTACTGCACCAATTATACCATCCATCAAACTACGGTGTGACTAATTACTGCACCAATTATACCTTCCAGCAAACTACGGTGTGACTAATTACTGCACCAATTATATCATCCAGCAAACTACGGTGTGACTTATTACTGCACCAATTATACCATCCATCAAACTACGGTGTGACTAATTACTGCACCAATTATACCATGCAGCAAACTACGGTGTGACTAATTACTGCACCAATTATACCATCCAGCAAACTACGGTGTGACTTATTACTGCACCAATTATACCATCCAGCAAACTACGGTTTGACTAATTACTGCACCAATTATACCATCCATCAAACTACGGTGTGACTAATTACTGCACCAATTATACCATCCAGCAAACTACGGTGTGACTAATTACTGCACCAATTATACCATCCAGCAAACTACGGTGTGACTAATTACTGCACCAATTATACCATCCAGCAAACTACGGTGTGACTAATTACTGCACCAATTATGTCATCCAACAAACTACGGTGTGACTAATTACTGCACCAATAATACCATCCAACAAACTACGGTGTGACTAATTACTGCACCAATTATACCATCCAGCAAACTACGGTGTAACTTATTACTGCACCAATTATACCATCCAGCAAACTACGGTGTGACTAATTACTGCACCAATTATATCATCCAGCAAACTACGGTGTGACTTATTACTGCACCAATTATACCATCCATCAAACTACGGTGTGACTAATTACTGCACCAATTATACCTTCCAGCAAACTACGGTGTGACTAATTACTGCACCAATTATATCATCCAGCAAACTACGGTGTGACTTATTACTGCACCAATTATACCATCCATCAAACTACGGTGTGACTAATTACTGCACCAATTATACCATGCAGCAAACTACGGTGTGACAAATTACTGCACCAATTATACCATCCAGCAAACTACGGTGTGACTTATTACTGCACCAATTATACCATCCAGCAAACTACGGTTTGACTAATTACTGAACCAATTATACCATCCATCAAACTACGGTGTGACTAATTACTGCACCAATTATACCATCCAGCAAACTACGGTGTGACTAATTACTGCACCAATTATACCATCCAGCAAACTACGGTGTGACTAATTACTGCACCAATTATGTCATCCAACAAACTACGGTGTGACTAATTACTGCACCAATAATACCATCCAACAAACTACGGTGTGACTAATTACTGCACCAATTATACCATCCAGCAAACTACGGTGTAACTTATTACTGCACCAATTATACCATCCAGCAAACTACGGTGTGACTAATTACTGCACCAATTTTACCATCCATCAAACTACGGTGTGACTAATTACTGCACCAATTATACCATCCAGCAAACTACGGTGTGACTAATTACTGCACCAATTATACCATCCAGCAAACTACGGTGTGACTAATTACTGCACCAATTATATCATCCAACAAACTACGGTGTGACTAATTACTGCACCAATTATACCATCCAGCAAACTACGGTGTGACTAATTACTGCACCAATTATATCATCCAACAAACTACGGTGTGACTAATTACTGCACCAATTATACCATCCAGCAAACTACGGTGTGACTTATTACTGCACCAATTATACCATGCAGCAAACTACGGTGTGACTTATTACTGCACCAATTATACCATCCAACAAACTACGGTGTGACTAATTACTGCACCAATTATACCATCCATCAAACTACGGTGTGACTTATTACTGCACCAATTATACCATCCAACAAACTACGGTGTGACTAATTACTGCACCAATTATATCATCCAACAAACTACGGTGTGACTAATTACTGCACCAATTATACCATGCAGCAAACTACGGTGTGACTTATTACTGCACCAATTATACCATCCATCAAACTACGGTGTGACTAATTACTGCACCAATTATACCATGCAGCAAACTACGGTGTGACAAATTACTGCACCAATTATACCATCCAGCAAACTACGGTGTGACTTATTACTGCACCAATTATACCATCCAGCAAACTACGGTTTGACTAATTACTGCACCAATTATACCATCCATCAAACTACGGTGTGACTAATTACTGCACCAATTATACCATCCAGCAAACTACGGTGTGACTAATTACTGCACCAATTATACCATCCAGCAAACTACGGTGTGACTAATTACTGCACCAATTATGTCATCCAACAAACTACGGTGTGACTAATTACTGCACCAATAATACCATCCAACAAACTACGGTGTGACTAATTACTGCACCAATTATACCATCCAGCAAACTACGGTGTGACTAATTACTGCACCAATTATACCATGCAGCAAACTACGGTGTGACTAATTACTGCACCAATTATACCATCCAGCAAACTACGGTGTGACTAATTACTGCACCAATTATATCATCCAACAAACTACGGTGTGACTAATTACTGCACCAATTATACCATCCAGCAAACTACGGTGTGACTAATTACTGCACCAATTATACCATCCAGCAAACTACGGTGTGACTAATTACTGCACCAATTATATCATCCAGCAAACTACGGTGTAACTAATTACTGCACCAATTATACCATCCAGCAAACTACGGTGTGACTTATTACTGCACCAATTATACCATCCAGCAAACTACGGTGTGACTTATTACTGCACCAATTATATCATCCAACAAACTACGGTGTGACTAATTACTGCACCAATTATACCATCCAGCAAACTACGGTGTGACTAATTACTGCACCAATTATATCATCCAACAAACTACGGTGTGACTAATTACTGCACCAATTATACCATCCAGCAAACTACGGTGTGACTAATTACTGCACCAATTATACCATCCAGCAAACTACGGTGTGACTAATTACTGCACCAATTATATCATCCAGCAAACTACGGTGTAACTAATTACTGCACCAATTATACCATCCAGCAAACTACGGTGTGACTAATTACTGCACCAATTATATCATCCAGCAAACTACGGTGTGACTAATTACTGCACCAATTATATCATCCAGCAAACTACGGTGTAACTAATTACTGCACCAATTATATCATCCAACAAACTACGATGTGACTAATTACTGCACCAATTATACCATCCAGCAAACTACGCTGTGACTAATTACTGCAGCAATTATACCATCCAGCAAACTACGGTGTGACTAATTACTGCACCAATTATACCATCCAGCGAACTACGGTGTGACTAATTACTGCACCAATTATACCATCCAGCAAACTACGGTGTGACTAATTACTGCACCAATTATACCATCCAGCAAACTACGGTGTGACTAATTACTGCACCAATTATACCATCCAGCAAACTACGGTGTGACTAATTACTGCACCAATTATATCATCCAGCAAACTACGGTGTAACTAATTACTGCACCAATTATACCATCCAGCAAACTACGGTGTGACTAATTACTGCACCAATTATACCATCCAGCAAACTACGGTGTGACTAATTACTGCACCAATTATATCATCCAGAAAAATACGGTGTAATTAATTACTGCACAATTATACCATTCAGCAAACTACGGTGTGACTAATTACTTCACCAATTATACCATCCAGCAAACTACGGTGTGACTAATTACTGCACTAATTATACCATCCATCAAACTACGGTGTGACTAATTACTGCACCAACTATACCATCCAGCAAACTACGGTGTGACTAATTACTGCATCAATTATACCATCCAGCAAACTACGGTGTGACTAATTACTGCACCAATTATACCATCCAGCAAACTACGGTGTGACTAATTACTGCATCAATAATACCATCCGCAAACTACGGTGTGACTAATTACTGCACCAATTATACCATCCAGCAAACTACGGTGTGACTAATTACTGCACCAATTATACCATCCAGCAAACTAAGGTGTGACTAATTACTGCACCAATTATACCATCCGACAAACTACGATGTGACTAATTACTGCACCAATTGTACCGTCCAGCAAACTACGGTGTGACTAATTGCTGCATCAATTATACCATCCAGCAAACTACGTGTGACTAATTACTGCACCAATTATACCATCCAGCAAACTACGGTGTGACTAATTACTGCACCAATTATACAATCCATCAAACTACGGTGTGACTAATTACTGCACCAATTATACCATCCAGCAAACTACGGTGTGACTAATTACTGCCCCAATTATACCATCCAGCAAACTACGGTGTGACTAATTACTGCACCAATTATATCATCCAACAAACTACGGTGTGACTAATTACTGCACCAATTATACCTTCCAGCAAACTACGGTGTGACTAATTACTGCACCAATTATATCATCCAGCAAACTACGGTGTGACTTATTACTGCACCAATTATACCATCCATCAAACTACGGTGTGACTAATTACTGCACCAATTATACCTTCCAGCAAACTACGGTGTGACTAATTACTGCACCAATTATATCATCCAGCAAACTACGGTGTGACTTATTACTGCACCAATTATACCATCCATCAAACTACGGTGTGACTAATTACTGCACCAATTATACCATGCAGCAAACTACGGTGTGACTAATTACTGCACCAATTATACCATCCAGCAAACTACGGTGTGACTTATTACTGCACCAATTATACCATCCAGCAAACTACGGTTTGACTAATTACTGCACCAATTATACCATCCATCAAACTACGGTGTGACTAATTACTGCACCAATTATACCATCCAGCAAACTACGGTGTGACTAATTACTGCACCAATTATACCATCCAGCAAACTACGGTGTGACTAATTACTGCACCAATTATGTCATCCAACAAACTACGGTGTGACTAATTACTGCACCAATAATACCATCCAACAAACTACGGTGTGACTAATTACTGCACCAATTATACCATCCAGCAAACTACGGTGTAACTTATTACTGCACCAATTATACCATCCAGCAAACTACGGTGTGACTAATTACTGCACCAATTTTACCATCCATCAAACTACGGTGTGACTAATTACTGCACCAATTATACCATCCAGCAAACTACGGTGTGACTAATTACTGCACCAATTATACCATCCAGCAAACTACGGTGTGACTAATTACTGCACCAATTATATCATCCAACAAACTACGGTGTGACTAATTACTGCACCAATTATACCATCCAGCAAACTACGGTGTGACTAATTACTGCACCAATTATATCATCCAACAAACTACGGTGTGACTAATTACTGCACCAATTATACCATCCAGCAAACTACGGTGTGACTTATTACTGCACCAATTATACCATGCAGCAAACTACGGTGTGACTTATTACTGCACCAATTATACCATCCAACAAACTACGGTGTGACTAATTACTGCACCAATTATACCATCCATCAAACTACGGTGTGACTTATTACTGCACCAATTATACCATCCAACAAACTACGGTGTGACTAATTACTGCACCAATTATATCATCCAACAAACTACGGTGTGACTAATTACTGCACCAATTATACCATGCAGCAAACTACGGTGTGACTAATTACTGCACCAATTATACCATCCATCAAACTACGGTGTAACTAATTACTGCAACAATTATACCATCCAGCAATCTACGGTGTGACTAATTACTGCACCAATTATACCATCCAGCAAACTACGGTGTAACTAATTACTGCACCAATTATACCATCCAGCAAACTACGGTGTGACTAATTACTACACCAATTATACCATCCAGCAAACTACGGTGTAACTAATTACTGCACCAATTATACCATCCAGCAAACTACGGTGTGACTAATTACTGCACCAATTATACCATCCAGCAAACTACGGTGTGACTAATTACTGCACCAATTATATCATCCATCAAACTACGGTGTAACTAATTACTGCACCAATTATACCATCCAGCAAACTACGGTGTAACTAATTACTGCACCAATTATACCATCCAGCAAACTACGGTGTAACTAATTACTGCACCAATTATACCATCCAGCAAACTACGGTGTGACTAATCAATGCACCAATTATACCATCCAGCAAACTACGGTGTAACTTATTACTGCACCAATTATACCATCCAACAAACTACGTGTGACTAATTACTGCACCAATTATACCATCCAGCAAACTACGGTGTGACTAATTACTGCACCAATTATACCATTCAGCAAACTACGGTGTGACTAATTACTTCACCAATTATACCATCCAGCAAACTACGGTGTGACTAATTACTGCACTAATTATACCATCCATCAAACTACGGTGTGACTAATTACTGCACCAATTATACCATCCAGCAAACTACGGTGTGACTAATTACTGCATCAATTATACCATCCAGCAAACTACGGTGTGACTAATTACTGCACCAATTATACCATCCAGCAAACTACGGTGTGACTAATTACTGCATCAATAATACCATCCGCAAACTACGGTGTGACTAATTACTGCACCAATTATACCATCCAGCAAACTACGGTGTGACTAATTACTGCACCAATTATACCATCCAGCAAACTAAGGTGTGACTAATTACTGCACCAATTATACCATCCGACAAACTACGATGTGACTAATTACTGCACCAATTGTACCGTCCAGCAAACTACGGTGTGACTAATTGCTGCATCAATTATACCATCCAGCAAACTACGTGTGACTAATTACTGCACCAATTATACCATCCAGCAAACTACGGTGTGACTAATTACTGCACCAATTATACCATCCAGCAAACTACGGTGTGACTAATTACTGCACCAATAATACCATCCAGCAAACTACGGTGTGACTAATTACTGCACCAATTATACCATCCAGCAAACTACGGTGTGACTAATTACTGCACCAATTATACCATCCAGCAAACTACGGTGTGACTAATTACTGCACCAATTATACCATCCAGCAAACTACGGTGTAACTAATTACTGCATCAATTATACCATCCAGCAAACTACGTGTGACTAATTACTGCATCAATTATACCAACCAGCAAACTACGGTGTGACTAATTACTGCACCAATTATACCATCCAGCAAACTACGGTGTGACTAATTACTGCATCAATTATACCATCCAGCAAACTACGTGTGACTAATTACTGCATCAATTATACCATCCAGCAAACTACGGTGTGACTAATTACTGCACCTATTATACCATCCAGCAAACTACGGTGTGACTAATTACTGCACCAATTATACCATCCAGCAAACTACGGTGTGACTAATTACTGCACCAATTATACCATCCAGCAAACTACGGTGTGACTAATTACTGCACCAATTATACCATCCAGCAAACTACGGTGTAACTAATTACTGCATCAATTATACCATCCAGCAAACTACGTGTGACTAATTACTGCATCAATTATACCATCCAGCAAACTACGGTGTGACTAATTACTGCACCAATTATACCTTCCAGCAAACTACTGTGTGACTAATTACTGCATCAATTATACCATCCAGCAAACTACGTGTGACTAATTACTGCATCAATTATACCATCCAGCAAACTACGGTGTGACTAATTACTGCACCTATTATACCATCCAGCAAACTACGGTGTGACTAATTACTGCACCAATTATACCATCCAGCAAACTACGGTGTGACTAATTACTGCATCAATTATACCATCCAGCAAACTACGTGTGACTAATTACTGCATCAATTATACCATCCAGCAAACTACGTGTGACTAATTACTGCATCAATTATACCATACAGCAAACTACGGTGTGACTAATTACTGCACCAATTATACCATCCAGCAAACTACGGTGTGACTAATTACTGCATCAATTATACCATCCAGCAAACTACGGTGTGACTAATTACTGCACCAATTATACCTTCCAGCAAACTACGGTGTGACTAATTACTGCACCAATTATACCATCCAGCAATCTACGGTGTGACTAATTACTGCATCAATTATACCATCCAGCAAACTACGGTGTGACTAATTACTGCACCAATTATACCATCCATCAAACTACGGTGTGACTAATTACTGCACCAATGATACCGTCCAGCAAACTACGGTGTAACTAATTACTGCACCAATTATACCATCCAGCAAACTACGGTGTGACTAATTACTGCATCAATTATACCATCCAGCAAACTACGTGTGACTAATTACTGCATCAATTATACCATCCAGCAAACTACGGTGTGACTAATTACTGCACCAATTATACCATCCAGCAAACTACGTGTGACTAATTACTGCACCAATTATACCATCCAGCTAACTACGGTGTGACTAATTACTGCACCAATTATACCATCCAACAAACTACGGTGTGACTAATTACTGCATCAATTATACCATCCAGCAAACTACGGTGTGACTAATTACTGCATCAATTATACCATCCAGCAAACTACGTGTGACTAATTACTGCACCAATTATACCATCCAGCTAACTACGGTGTGACTAATTACTGCACCAATTATACCATCCAACAAACTACGGTGTGACTAATTACTGCATCAATTATACCATCCAGCAAACTACGGTGTGACTAATTACTGCACCAATTATACCATCCATCAAACTACGGTTTGGCTAATTACTGCACCAATTATACCATGCATCAAACTACGGTGTGACTGATTACTGCACCAATTATACCATCCAACAAAATACGGTGTGACTAATTACTGCACCAATTATACCATGCATCAAACTACGGTGTGACTAATTACTGCACCAAATATACCATCCAGCAAACTACGGTGTGACTAATTACTGCACCAATTATACCATCCAGTAAACTATGGTGTGACTAATTACTGCACCAACTATACCATCCAGCAAACTACGGTGTGACTAATTACTGCACCAATTATACCATCCAGTAAACTACGGTGTAACTTATTACTGCACCAATTATACCATCCAGCAAACTACGGTGTGACTAATTACTGCACCAATTTTACCATCCATCAAACTACGGTGTGACTAATTACTGCACCAATTATACCATCCAGCAAACTACGGTGTGACTAATTACTGCACCAATTATACCATCCAGCAAACTACGGTGTGACTAATTACTGCACCAATTATACCATCCAGCAAACTACGGTGTGACTAATTACTGCACCAATTATATCATCCAACAAACTACGGTGTGACTAATTACTGCACCAATTATACCATCCAGCAAACTACGGTGTGACTAATTACTGCACCAATTATATCATCCAACAAACTACGGTGTGACTAATTACTGCACCAATTATACCATCCAGCAAACTACGGTGTGACTTATTACTGCACCAATTATACCATGCAGCAAACTACGGTGTGACTTATTACTGCACCAATTATACCATCCAACAAACTACGGTGTGACTAATTACTGCACCAATTATACCATCCATCAAACTACGGTGTGACTTATTACTGCACCAATTATACCATCCAACAAACTACGGTGTGACTAATTACTGCACCAATTATATCATCCAACAAACTACGGTGTGACTAATTACTGCACCAATTATACCATGCAGCAAACTACGGTGTGACTAATTACTGCACCAATTATACCATCCATCAAACTACGGTGTAACTAATTACTGCAACAATTATACCATCCAGCAATCTACGGTGTGACTAATTACTGCACCAATTATACCATCCAGCAAACTACGGTGTAACTAATTACTGCACCAATTATACCATCCAGCAAACTACGGTGTGACTAATTACTACACCAATTATACCATCCAGCAAACTACGGTGTAACTAATTACTGCACCAATTATACCATCCAGCAAACTACGGTGTGACTAATTACTGCACCAATTATACCATCCAGCAAACTACGGTGTGACTAATTACTGCACCAATTATATCATCCATCAAACTACGGTGTAACTAATTACTGCACCAATTATACCATCCAGCAAACTACGGTGTAACTAATTACTGCACCAATTATACCATCCAGCAAACTACGGTGTAACTAATTACTGCACCAATTATACCATCCAGCAAACTACGGTGTGACTAATCACTGCACCAATTATACCATCCAGCAAACTACGGTGTAACTTATTACTGCACCAATTATACCATCCAACAAACTACGTGTGACTAATTACTGCACCAATTATACCATCCAGCAAACTACGGTGTGACTAATTACTGCACCAATTATACCATTCAGCAAACTACGGTGTGACTAATTACTTCACCAATTATACCATCCAGCAAACTACGGTGTGACTAATTACTGCACTAATTATACCATCCATCAAACTACGGTGTGACTAATTACTGCACCAATTATACCATCCAGCAAACTACGGTGTGACTAATTACTGCATCAATTATACCATCCAGCAAACTACGGTGTGACTAATTACTGCACCAATTATACCATCCAGCAAACTACGGTGTGACTAATTACTGCATCAATAATACCATCCGCAAACTACGGTGTGACTAATTACTGCACCAATTATACCATCCAGCAAACTACGGTGTGACTAATTACTGCACCAATTATACCATCCAGCAAACTAAGGTGTGACTAATTACTGCACCAATTATACCATCCGACAAACTACGATGTGACTAATTACTGCACCAATTGTACCGTCCAGCAAACTACGGTGTGACTAATTGCTGCATCAATTATACCATCCAGCAAACTACGTGTGACTAATTACTGCACCAATTATACCATCCAGCAAACTACGGTGTGACTAATTACTGCACCAATTATACCATCCAGCAAACTACGGTGTGACTAATTACTGCACCAATAATACCATCCAGCAAACTACGGTGTGACTAATTACTGCACCAATTATACCATCCAGCAAACTACGGTGTGACTAATTACTGCACCAATTATACCATCCAGCAAACTACGGTGTGACTAATTACTGCACCAATTATACCATCCAGCAAACTACGGTGTAACTAATTACTGCATCAATTATACCATCCAGCAAACTACGTGTGACTAATTACTGCATCAATTATACCAACCAGCAAACTACGGTGTGACTAATTACTGCACCAATTATACCATCCAGCAAACTACGGTGTGACTAATTACTGCATCAATTATACCATCCAGCAAACTACGTGTGACTAATTACTGCATCAATTATACCATCCAGCAAACTACGGTGTGACTAATTACTGCACCTATTATACCATCCAGCAAACTACGGTGTGACTAATTACTGCACCAATTATACCATCCAGCAAACTACGGTGTGACTAATTACTGCACCAATTATACCATCCAGCAAACTACGGTGTGACTAATTACTGCACCAATTATACCATCCAGCAAACTACGGTGTAACTAATTACTGCATCAATTATACCATCCAGCAAACTACGTGTGACTAATTACTGCATCAATTATACCATCCAGCAAACTACGGTGTGACTAATTACTGCACCAATTATACCTTCCAGCAAACTACTGTGTGACTAATTACTGCATCAATTATACCATCCAGCAAACTACTTGTGACTAATTACTGCATCAATTATACCATCCAGCAAACTACGGTGTGACTAATTACTGCACCTATTATACCATCCAGCAAACTACGGTGTGACTAATTACTGCACCAATTATACCATCCAGCAAACTACGGTGTGACTAATTACTGCATCAATTATACCATCCAGCAAACTACGTGTGACTAATTACTGCATCAATTATACCATCCAGCAAACTACGTGTGACTAATTACTGCATCAATTATACCATACAGCAAACTACGGTGTGACTAATTACTGCACCAATTATACCATCCAGCAAACTACGGTGTGACTAATTACTGCATCAATTATACCATCCAGCAAACTACGGTGTGACTAATTACTGCACCAATTATACCTTCCAGCAAACTACGGTGTGACTAATTACTGCACCAATTATACCATCCAGCAATCTACGGTGTGACTAATTACTGCATCAATTATACCATCCAGCAAACTACGGTGTGACTAATTACTGCACCAATTATACCATCCATCAAACTACGGTGTGACTAATTACTGCACCAATGATACCGTCCAGCAAACTACGGTGTAACTAATTACTGCACCAATTATACCATCCAGCAAACTACGGTGTGACTAATTACTGCATCAATTATACCATCCAGCAAACTACGTGTGACTAATTACTGCATCAATTATACCATCCAGCAAACTACGGTGTGACTAATTACTGCACCAATTATACCATCCAGCAAACTACGTGTGACTAATTACTGCACCAATTATACCATCCAGCTAACTACGGTGTGACTAATTACTGCACCAATTATACCATCCAACAAACTACGGTGTGACTAATTACTGCATCAATTATACCATCCAGCAAACTACGGTGTGACTAATTACTGCATCAATTATACCATCCAGCAAACTACGTGTGACTAATTACTGCACCAATTATACCATCCAGCTAACTACGGTGTGACTAATTACTGCACCAATTATACCATCCAACAAACTACGGTGTGACTAATTACTGCATCAATTATACCATCCAGCAAACTACGGTGTGACTAATTACTGCACCAATTATACCATCCATCAAACTACGGTTTGGCTAATTACTGCACCAATTATACCATGCATCAAACTACGGTGTGACTGATTACTGCACCAATTATACCATCCAACAAAATACGGTGTGACTAATTACTGCACCAATTATACCATGCATCAAACTACGGTGTGACTAATTACTGCACCAAATATACCATCCAGCAAACTACGGTGTGACTAATTACTGCACCAATTATACCATCCAGTAAACTATGGTGTGACTAATTACTGCACCAACTATACCATCCAGCAAACTACGGTGTGACTAATTACTGCACCAATTATACCATCCAGTAAACTACGGTGTGACTAATTACTGCACCAACTATACCATCCAGCAAACTACGGTGTGACTAATTACTGCACCAATTATACCATCCAGCAAACTACGGTGTGACTAATTACTGCCCGGGCAAACCGTATACCATTAGTAAGTGTCTCGCTACCACTAGTCATAAATATATAATGTGATCGGGTCTCTGCGTCTGCCCGGGCTCTCCCGGATTCTTTTATTCAATATCGGCATTTAAAGGATTAATTAACCCGCCTTGACACAGCAAGTCAATGTTCATAATCTATGCTCTTTTTGTATCCTACTACCATAAGGTATCATTTCGCCCAATTTGGGCGTTTATCTGATGGCTGTTTTTCATCTGACGTGTGTGTCTGATAAATGATGTGGAGGATTTGTGTAAATGTTAGCCCAAACTACATTTCCAAGTAACGATTGTTTTGTTGTTTAATTTGAGGAATAATACCGCATCAGATGAATTCAGCCCAAATATGTTAACAGTTGTCGTGTAGAACATTTGCAGTAGGTTAGCGTTATTTAGTATTTGTGGATGTCCTTTAACATGGGGAAAATAGACTACTGCGCTTGAACGAGCATGTGAATTTGTCGTTTTTATATTAGACTGTCCGCGGACCCATGTGGCTACCCGGATCCGCCCATGTGTCACAAGGAATCATGAAGGCGTTGGGCTGACATGGAGCGAATGAATAGTTACATGTATTGTGATTTACCCAATGATCGCTACTCCCTCTGCATTTTACAGACCAGGTTTTATCATCCGTTCATATGGGATAATAATTTTTTCGTTTCGCCAGATTTATTCAAAAGAATGTCAATGTTGCATGCAGGTGGGCACACCACTGTGAACTCCCATTCCATGCATAATACATCACATCTCACTCCGAGTATATGATACTTTTATATCACGTCAATCAAACGATACGCTGCTTGAATTACGCCACTTTAGTGTTCATTTATAATTTAACCGCGTCGTCATTCAAAGGACTGAATGTGTGATTCCATCGTGTATTTACATATTTTAACAGCACACTAATTCCAAAAAGACGTCATAAATCCAGTTTGTCCGTTTAATCGTTTTAACCTTTATATATAAGAGATTGCATTGGCCTTCGATATTTACCTTGACCTTGTAAGCCAGTGCATTATCTTATATATGCGAGACTCCGTATATGAGAGACTCGGATATATAAAAGAATTCACTGGCAAAGGATATTTAGTTTGCACCAGCACAGCTCTCGTCATGAAAGGGTTAATCGAATTATAATTGAAGGAAATAATGGTATACTTTATCAGTACTGCAGTCCAATTTTCCATCGTAGTACACCAGTTATATTGAAATTGGTAGGGATAATACTGGTTTATACGTCGAAGGCATTGATTATTACGCCACCTGTGGTGTTTCTAGCTTCTGTGAGTTTGATATTGTGTGGTGGACAGGGCGAATGTATTCTTGGAGATTTTGTGTACCTTACTCAATCGTACCGATAGAATCACGTAGATGCCGAAATTGTAAAGTTAACGTCACCGGTGAATAATATGTTTATGGAAATATGATAAATCGTATCGATAGAGTCAGGACAGGCTGAAATTGTAAACTTAAAGTCACCGGTATAATATGTTGTTGAAAATATAAATAATTTGATAGACTGAAAATAATATATAACCCATTGGGAGCCCCTGATGTATTCTTGTTTGTACCTTACTCAATCGTACCGATAGAATCACGTAGATGCTTAAATTGTAAAGTTAACGCCACCGGTGTATAATACGTTTTTGAAAATGTGTTAAATCGTATCGATAGAGTCAGGACAGGCTGAAATTGTAAACTTAAAGTCACTTGTTGTTGAAAATATAAATAATCTGATAGACTGAAAATAATGTGTAACCCATTGAGAACCCCTGGTTAGTGAAGTGCATTGTGGGAAGTTTAATTGTGATTCACCTCCATCTTTATTTTCTGGAATATTATCACCAAGATTTCTCCACTCTATTCTCTTAAAATGTACCCTGATCGGTCATATTCTTTTGATAATTCTATCTAAATACATCTTAGCTACTATTCGGATCTGCTGTCCCGGTCGAAGAAGGTTTAGTTTGACCAAAACGGCTATTGACAAAAGTTTGTTTACAAAAATTGAGCATACTCAATGACCCGTAGGCCGTACACGCTGTAAATTTGTTATCGAAAACAAATTCAATTTCTTCCATCTAAAACATAATTACGCGCTAAACTCTGTCATTTTAAGAATATAGTAGTATTATACACATACACACCAAGTTTCAGCTCAAAATTTTGAAAAATGACAGTTTTATAGACATAAATCGATTTTAATGGCAAATCCCATCTTAAATTTTATCATCGAAAAAAAAAAATCATTTCTTCGATCTAGGAAATAATTACGTGCTGTACCCTGTCATATTTGACCGGTTCTACCTGATAATTGTGTGACAGTACAGTCGCGTTACTTTATACGTCAACATTGGTCATTATCACTCGACAAATTTATTTCGGTCTATCGTATCAACCCCTATTTCCCCCGCGTAGCCTGACTAAGTGTCTTTATCGCTCCACTAATTTGTATCGTTTCATCGGTATGAATTCCATATCCAATTATCCACATATAACCAACACAACCTCTAATCCCGGTCCAATTTATTTATTTCTTTCATCGGTATATAGTCATGTTACGTAATATTTTATCTCGTGATACTTGTACTTATATGTCTATGGTATTACTATAGTATACCGTATATGTATATCAATTGCTATTCCTTTCTATATAATCCTGGTGCCAACTATAGAGATAATTTCATACCCCCCCCCCCCCCCAATTTTATATAATTGCTGCTTTAGTACAGTCACGATGCATTACATGGCAACATCGATCCACTAATTTATGTCAGTTCATCAACTTCATCGGTACAAACCCCTTTTTTCTCCGAGTCCACATATAACCAACCCAACATCTTATAGAACTCCATAAATGACTATTCTGGCACTATATAGAGATGACTAAGATTCTGACACCCCCCTATTTTATAGCCTTGTTGCAACAGTAGAGTTGATATGCATAATATGTCAACATTGGTCGTTATTGCTCTACAAATTTATATCGGTTCAACCCTTAGTTCCCTGTATCGCCCACCCCTCCCTCATTTTATTTTTTCATTTGTATTATAATTACTGCACCAATTATACCATCCAGCAAACTACGGTGTGACTAATTACTGCACCAATTATACCATCCAGCAAACTACGGTGTAACTAATTACTGCATCAATTATACCATCCAGCAAACTACGTGTGACTAATAACTGCATCAATTATACCATCCAGCAAACTACGGTGTGACTAATTACTGCACCAATTATACCATCCAGCAAACTACTGTGTGACTAATTACTGCATCAATTATACCATCCAGCAAACTACGTGTGACTAATTACTGCATCAATTATACCATCCAGCAAACTACGGTGTGACTAATTACTGCACCTATTATACCATACAGCAAACTACGGTGTGACTAATTACTGCACCAATTATACCATCCAGCAAACTACGGTGTGACTAATTACTGCATCAATTATACCATCCAGCAAACTACGGTGTGACTAATTACTGCACCAATTATACCATCCAGCAAACTACGGTGTGACTAATTACTGCACCAATTATACCATCCAGCAAACTACGGTGTGACTAATTACTGCATCAATTATACCATCCAGCAAACTACGGTGTGACTAATTACTGCACCAATTATACCATCCATCAAACTACGGTGTGACTAATTACTGCACCAATGATACCGTCCAGCAAACTACGGTGTAACTAATTACTGCACCAATTATACCATCCAGCAAACTACGGTGTGACTAATTACTGCATCAATTATACCATCCAGCAAACTACGTGTGACTAATTACTGCATCAATTATACCATCCAGCAAACTACGGTGTGACTAATTACTGCACCAATTATACCATCCAGCAAACTACGTGTGACTAATTACTGCACCAATTATACCATCCAACAAACTACGGTGTGACTAATTACTGCATCAATTATACCATCCAGCAAACTACGGTGTGACTAATTACTGCATCAATTATACCATCCAGCAAACTACGTGTGACTAATTACTGCACCAATTATACCATCCAGCTAACTACGGTGTGACTAATTACTGCACCAATTATACCATCCAACAAACTACGGTGTGACTAATTACTGCATCAATTATACCATCCAGCAAACTACGGTGTGACTAATTACTGCACCAATTATACCATCCATCAAACTACGGTTTGGCTAATTACTGCACCAATTATACCATGCATCAAACTACGGTGTGACTGATTACTGCACCAATTATACCATCCAACAAAATACGGTGTGACTAATTACTGCACCAATTATACCATGCATCAAACTACGGTGTGACTAATTACTGCACCAAATATACCATCCAGCAAACTACGGTGTGACTAATTACTGCACCAATTATACCATCCAGTAAACTATGGTGTGACTAATTACTGCACCAACTATACCATCCAGCAAACTACGGTGTGACTAATTACTGCACCAATTATACCATCCAGTAAACTACGGTGTGACTAATTACTGCACCAACTATACCATCCAGCAAACTAAGGTGTGACTAATTACTGCACCAATTATACCATCCAGCAAACTACGGTGTGACTAATTACTGCCCGGGCAAACCGTATACCATTAGTAAGTGTCTCGCTACCACTAGTCATAAATATATAATGTGATCGGGTCTCTGCGTCTGCCCGGGCTCTCCCGGATTCTTTTATTCCATATCGGCATTTAAAGGATTAATTAACCCACCTTGACACAGCAAGTCAATGTTCATAATCTATGCTCTTTTTATATCCTACTACCATAAGGTATCATTTCGCCCAATTTGGGCGTTTATCTGATGGCTGTTTTTCATCTGACGTGTGTTTCTGATAAATGATGTGGAGGATTTGTGTAAATGTTAGCCCAAACTACATTTCCAAGTAACGATTGTTTTGTTGTTTAATTTGAGGAATAATACCGCATCAGATGAATTCAGCCCAAATATGTTAACAGTTGTCGTGTAGAACATTTGCAGTAGGTTAGCGTTATTTAGTATTTGTGGATGTCCTTTAACATGGGGAAAATAGACTACTGCGCTTGAACGAGCATGTGAATTTGTCGTTTTTATATTAGACTGTCCGCGGACCCATGTGGCTACCCGGATCCGCCCATGTGTCACAAGGAATCATGAAGGCGTTGGGCTGACATGGAGCGAATGAATAGTTACATGTATTGTGATTTACCCAATGATCGCTACTCCCTCTGCATTTTACAGACCAGGTTTTATCATCCGTTCATATGGGATAATAATTTTTTCGTTTCGCCAGATTTATTCAAAAGAATGTCAATGTTGCATGCAGGTGGGCACACCACTGTGAACTCCCATTCCATGCATAATACATCACATCTCACTCCGAGTATATGATACTTTTATATCACGTCAATCAAACGATACGCTGCTTGAATTACGCCACTTTAGTGTTCATTTATAATTTAACTGCGTCGTCATTCAAAGGACTGAATGTGTGATTCCATCGTGTATTTACATATTTTAACAGCACACTAATTCCAAAAAGACGTCATAAATCCAGTTTGTCCGTTTAATCGTTTTAACCTTTATATATAAGAGATTGCATTGGCCTTACGATATTTACCTTGACCTTGTAAGCCAGTGCATTATCTTATATATGCGAGACTCCGTATATGAGAGACTCGGATATATAAAAGAATTCACTGGCAAAGGATATTTAGTTTGCACCAGCACAGCTCTCGTCATGAAAGGGTTAATCGAATTATAATTGAAGGAAATAATGGTATACTTTATCAGTACTGCAGTCCAATTTTCCATCGTAGTACACCAGTTATATTGAAATTGGTAGGGATAATACTGGTTTATACGTCGAAGGCATTGATTATTACGCCACCTGTGGTGTTTCTAGCTTCTGTGAGTTTGATATTGTGTGGTGGACAGGGCGAATGTATTCTTGGAGATTTTGTGTACCTTACTCAATCGTACCGATAGAATCACGTAGATGCCGAAATTGTAAAGTTAACGTCACCGGTGAATAATATGTTTATGAAAATATGATAAATCGTATCGATAGAGTCAGGACAGGCTGAAATTGTAAACTTAAAGTCACCGGTATAATATGTTGTTGAAAATATAAATAATTTGATAGACTGAAAATAATATATAACCCATTGGGAGCCCCTGATGTATTCTTGTTTGTACCTTACTCAATCGTACCGATAGAATCACGTAGATGCTTAAATTGTAAAGTTAACGCCACCGGTGTATAATACGTTTTTGAAAATGTGTTAAATCGTATCGATAGAGTCAGGACAGGCTGAAATTGTAAACTTAAAGTCACTTGTTGTTGAAAATATAAATAATCTGATAGACTGAAAATAATGTGTAACCCATTGAGAACCCCTGGTTAGTGAAGTGCATTGTGGGAAGTTTAATTGTGATTCACCTCCATCTTTATTTTCTGGAATATTATCACCAAGATTTCTCCACTCTATTCTCTTAAAATGTACCCTGATCGGTCATATTCTTTTGATAATTCTATCTAAATACATCTTAGCTACTATTCGGATCTGCTGTCCCGGTCGAAGAAGGTTTAGTTTGACCAAAACGGCTATTGACAAAAGTTTGTTTACAAAAATTGAGCATACTCAATGACCCGTAGGCCGTACACGCTGTAAATTTGTTATCGAAAACAAATTCAATTTCTTCCATCTAAAACATAATTACGCGCTAAACTCTGTCATTTTAAGAATATAGTAGTATTATACACATACACACCAAGTTTCAGCTCAAAATTTTGAAAAATGACAGTTTTATAGACATAAATCGATTTTAATGGCAAATCCCATCTTAAATTTTATCATCGAAAAAAAAAAATCATTTCTTCGATCTAGGAAATAATTACGTGCTGTACCCTGTCATATTTGACCGGTTCTACCTGATAATTGTGTGACAGTACAGTCGCGTTACTTTATACGTCAACATTGGTCATTATCACTCGACAAATTTATTTCGGTCTATCGTATCAACCCCTATTTCCCCCGCGTAGCCTGACTAAGTGTCTTTATCGCTCCACTAATTTGTATCGTTTCATCGGTATGAATTCCATATCCAATTATCCACATATAACCAACACAACCTCTAATCCCGGTCCAATTTATTTATTTCTTTCATCGGTATATAGTCATGTTACGTAATATTTTATCTCGTGATACTTGTACTTATATGTCTATGGTATTACTATAGTATACCGTATATGTATATCAATTGCTATTCCTTTCTATATAATCCTGGTGCCAACTATAGAGATAATTTCATACCCCCCCCCCCAATTTTATATAATTGCTGCTTTAGTACAGTCACGATGCATTACATGGCAACATCGATCCACTAATTTATGTCAGTTCATCAACTTCATCGGTACAAACCCCTTTTTTCTCCGAGTCCATATAACCAACCCAACATCTTATAGAACTCCATAAATGACTATTATGGCACTATATAGAGATGACTAAGATTCTGACACCCCCCTATTTTATAGCCTTGTTGCAACAGTAGAGTTGATATGCATAATATGTCAACATTGGTCGTTATTGCTCTACAAATTTATATCGGTTCAACCCTTAGTTCCCTGTATCGCCCACCCCTCCCTCGTTTTATTTTTTCATTTGTATTATAGTCTCGTCACATACACATTTTATCTTTTGTAACTTTTGCTTCAAAGCGTCGAGATCCGCTGCAGACAATACAAAACTGACAACATTTTGAAATGTAAGCAGGCTTCAAACTCATCTTATCCAAGAAAAACTCTGGTTACATAAAAAATTTGTGTATACGGTGTACGCGCATTTGTTGCGTTAAAAACCAAAGGTCCCAAGTCAAGGTCCAAATCCCCAACACACTGATGTGAGGTTTAACTCCATCTACATACAGTAATGTCCAAAGTAATTCATCACTTAACCACAGCAAAATTGTGTGTATTTTTTCATGATTCTAAATCCTGAAAAATTACCCATGATTATGCTGTGGTTAAAGGGTCAATTACTTTGGGCATTACTGTAACCAATATAAGGATTTGAGGTTTAATGATAACTCAATCATCATACAGTAATGTTCAAAGCAATTGACCACTTAACCACAGCAGAATAATGGGTAATATGAGGATTGTAAATGCTGAAAAAATACATAATTCTGCTGTGGTTAAGTGGTCAATTACTTTGGGCATTACTGTAACCAATATAAGGATTTGAGATTTAATGATAACTCAATCCTCATACAGTAATGTCCAAAGTAATTGACCACAGCAAAATTATTGGTAAATTTTCAGGATTTCAAACCCTGAAAAAATACCAATAATTCTGATGTGGTTAAGTGGTCAATTACTTTGGGTATTACTGTAACCAATACAAGGATGTGAGGTTTAATGAGAACTCCATCCATATAACTAATAATTATGTGTGAAAATCAAAACAAAATGAATTCCATGATGGCGTCCAATATGGACTGCCTAATTCTGCTCCAAAACATGTATATTCAATATATGGATGTTTATTGGGGGAAACCGATTATTTCAATGATATTTTCATTAACTGTGATCCAAAACCCGACTTACGGGAGCGTGCGACTGTATCTTAAGCATATGTGCCTATTTAATGAGCCAACAATTGGAATCCCAACAGAGAAGATTGGCGTGGGTCCCTTGCGCGATCTGTCCATGGAAAACTATTTAGACATCTCAAGACACGAGAGACCCAATAAGTTAATATACAGAATAGATACATCTATTGCCTGAGTGACTAATATTTATATTTGTTACAATGAGGTCAAATAGTTGCGAAGCCAGCACCACAATTCTTTCCCTCCATAGTAAATCATAAAACAACTTCTAAAGAATTAATAATTCACCTTATATTTGGTATGAAGCGTCCTTGGTTAACTGGAGTTCAGATTTGTTAACATCACGTCACCAAGGTAATTACTTGCGAAGCCACAGCCACAACTATTTCCCTCCATAGTAATTATCAAAACAACTTCTTAAGAACAATTGACCAGGTCAGTCGCGCAATTATTGGAAGAGCCACGGTCAATCATTTTTTTTAAACCAAATGTTACATTTAAATTATTGCTTTATTTAACCAAAACAAAAATGAGAAAATTTAACTTTTACTACTTGCTAAATTTTATCTTTTAATTATTTCATTTAAATTTTAGTATTTACAGTATACTATGTCCAAGTCTTTATAATCTGTTGAGTGACCCCACAGTCGTTTACTTTGTTATTAATAATTTGAAGGATTACTTGTTTAAACGCAATTGTTATCAAAATATTTTATGTATTTTTTATAATTTCTATTTATATGTAATACCATAATCTTGGTGGCGTTACCATTTCTGACTATGGTTTTCTTGTTTTAGATGAGCGGATGATTTATGCTTATATAGATGAGTAAGGCAACATTGCTTCGACGTAAACCAGTATTATTCCTATACCGATTTCTCAAGCTGAATTACGTCAAGGAAAATATTGCATTAAACCGACTAACTGTTAGTCCAATATATCCCCATCGTATACTGGTGTTACTATATACAATGCTGATTAAGTAGCGGGTCAGAAAATCTAAAATTAAAGTGCTGAAACGAACCCCAAAATCGAGTCGATGTCGATGCCAAGAACCCATATCCTTATTTCCGTCAACACAACAGGTATAACAAATTGTAGATTATCAGGGTTTTCGCATTCTACCAAACCTGAAGTATTTAATCAAGTGATTTCGACAAACCAGGGTTCTTCAACCACTCGTATTGATAAAAACAAGTTCCGCCGAAACTGTGATTCTCGAATGTCAATTTCACCGTAATGGAACTTGTAAATCAGTCCTGGTGACCCAGTTATCTCACGATTGGTACACGACTTATCTGCTACATTTTGAACACTGACTACGTTTTTAACACTGTCAGATCCGCGGCAAGTGTTTGATCAACATGCCATGTACTAGACCAAGTCTTCTCGGTCCACACCAGCTTGGAATATCGGCTGGGATCATCCCAACCGATATCTCAAGCTGTTGTGGGCCGAGATAATTTGGTCTAGCAATTAATTTATTGTACCTACATTATTGTCTTTTAACTCTTGGGGTGGGAAGTATAAACAATGTTCCGATTAGTCAACGGCAAAACACAGAGTCGACAGTGGGAGCTATTGGCGTTGACGTTGGATAGTCTACTAATCGTTTCAACACTAATTATTATGCTGATAAACAGCAGACGAGTTAAGAGGTATAACATATCACCTGATTTGCAGGATTCATACCCCCTATAAACTGGTACTCGGGGTTCATAATTATGTCAAATTTAACAGGTATTCATGATTCTACAAAAAGGGCGATACGCCATGTTCGCGCTGGACCGAAAAATATTTATGCCAAAAGTTTGGCCAAATGAAAATTTTATAGGCCAAATTATAAAAAAAACTTAGGCCAAATGTTTCTTGGCCAAATTAAAAAAACTTTGGTCAAATTAAATTCTAATTTTCTGGGCGGTTCACATTTGAAATTAAAACGAAATTCGGAAACATGAAACTAACATTCTATATAATTATAATAACATAAATCCGCTTAACCAAGTGGAATAACTCTTTTTCGCCGACACCATGGTCGCCAACTAATAAAGTAATGAGGTGGAAGTTTGGAGTTTGCAATGATACCCGGGAAGATTTGAAAGGGCTGTCAGTCCCCTCCTACAACTCACGTTAGTAATGCCGCTGAAGAGCGAGTGTAAGGTAGTAGATTCATATCTGCCCATACACAGTTGGTGTGTGCCTACTGCGTATGTGTGCATGCTACCGAAAAAAGAACAAAGCCGCACCACCGCATTCCGAACCTGCACCGGTGATGTGGACTCACCCTTGCTAGTTGTGAGTATGTATCGTTATTGATATCATTTTGAGTGATGAATTATTGTAATCTAGAAAGTGTCCTGCACTCATACAACGAGCTGTAAATTGGGCCCCGATTTACAGCTCCAAGCTGTAGAAATCGGCCTGTAATCACAAAGATTCCATTCATGCCCAGCTTACAGCTCCAAGCAGTGTTTTAACCGACAAAGCTATACAGCTGTCACTACTAATCAACATGGATTGCGACTATGTGGCGAGATCGGGGTTGGCATATCCTGTTTGCGGTATCAATTACGTACCGGTAGACTATTATACAGGGGCAGTGCCTGTCAGACACGCTGTTAGATTTAAATTCCATCACATGTGCATCGTTAAGCATTCAGATATAGTTTTAAACAGCCTGTTGATACGGTACCAGTTTCTCATTTTCGCGCTTCGATCTTCCATAAAGTTGCTTTGTTTTGTTCTCGAACATATTTGATCAGCACTTCTCCATAGGTAAGTACGCTATATATTGTTCCATTCCCGGTATGATTTGATATTTGATTGGCAATAATGTCTCACCCTACCCAACATTTGGTAAAAGTTTCCAACGGTTGTAAATTTGGAGAACAACGCAAAAGATAATTTTTTAACCATATTCTGTCACATATATGTTGAAATTGTTCTCATTGTTTGAGAAATTAGTGGGAAAATGTTGTTTTAGACAACAACAGCATATATTTTTCAGTTTGACATAATATTAGGTAAGATATTTCTAACACTTCGACAGTTCGATGTACATGGGAGTTCGGTCTGGTTCAATGACAGGGGTATCACTAAGTGGTGTACAGCTTAGTCATCTCCTCCTCCTCGTCGGGGAAATGTGCAATGGTAAGCCGATTATCGGTGGAATACTGGTGCCATCCCTGTGCCATCTATATATAATAAGTAGATGCTTAGCGTGATTATTGTTAAAAATGCCAATGTATACATAATTTGATTAAAGAGATAGGAATTGTTTTAAAAGTGAGTTTCTGTCTAGTACATGCAGATCACAATGCATCCGTCTTAAATTCTAAATATATCCTCTTCCACATCCGTGATTTTTAATATATTATCCATCTCGCCGTGTACTTGAGTATTCACGAATGGAACACGGAAATGAAAAATATCGTGAATTTTGAGATGCAAACGTCTTGAATATTAACCAATAACCACTGATAACCACATCTACATTGGTCTCAAATGTTTATAAGTCCATCTTCCATGATAAGGTAATTCAATTACGTACTATCATGTCTCATTTGAAGCGCATTGATGCATGTGCACTGATTGACCGAACACGGCAATACTTCCAATAGGCCAACTGTGACATTCGTCACATTGTAGTATAAATTTTGAAGACTGTTGTCTTTGAATTGGTAAGGTATTTTTCTCACAATCAAGTTACATGTACTCTGGTACAATACCATAATATGATTTTTAAAGTCGAGAATCTTAGAAAAAAGTGCAGGCAGGTAAGATGTCACCCTAATAACAATCATAATTAGGATGCAATTCAATGAGTCACTAATATATTAAATTATTCTATCTTTCAGGAGCTACACTGAGGTTGCACAGGTTAGCATCAACCGAGTATCTGCAAAAAAACATCGGACACAACATACGGATGGTACAATCTTCTCAAGTTGATGTGTAATAACCGAAGTACGGTACCAGTACCGGGCCTAGGGTGTGTGTGCGCGAGTGTGGCTGAAGAACAGATTCCTTGATTGGT
The DNA here is from genome assembly GCA_032622095.1 of Siphonodentalium dalli. Lineage (NCBI taxonomy): Eukaryota > Metazoa > Mollusca > Scaphopoda > Gadilida > Siphonodentaliidae > Siphonodentalium > Siphonodentalium dalli. The sequence continues at coordinate 216,606,090 of CP136062.1, read as the reverse complement.
TCAATGAAATCTAGTATCTACAATTATGGTCTATTACATATACATGTAGTACCATCTCAAACATATTCTAGTGAATTATGGACTGTTCCGGTCTTGCTGGTGTCAGCTGGTTCCAATAAATCGAGAATGTTCAATAGGAACTGGCACAGAAATGCACTGAATATAATGTTACAAGATTTGTGGAAATTTAAGTGAGATATTCTGATACACGAGACAGTTCCAATATTCGAATATAAGACTCAGCGACGACAACCAGCTTTCCTATAAGCATGCGATGGCAACTGATGCACTGTCTGATATATAAAGTTGACAGTTGCAGGACGGTGGTGTTTAATTTAGTTGTTCCGATGATATTTCGGATGTTCTTTCAAATGAACTGGATTTTTGTGAAGAAATACTGTTGCCAATACATTGGCTGACCAACCGGACATGGAAATTTCTGGATATGTACATGTATACTGTTATGGAGAAATCAAGTACATGGATAGAGGAATATGTTGACTGTTGTGTCACTGATTCATCAGTTTATCAGGTTCATTAAATGTTATTTGTCTACATAATATTTACATTTTACTATTAAGCGAAAGATGTTGTCTTTGTATGTTTTTTCAATGAGTTTTCTATCCTGGAAACGCGCTAACCTACATGTATATGCGATAACCGTCTGTGCATTTTATTTAATATATTTCATTGACACTCTATACTTACTCAAACTATACATAGCGGTACATGTACATGTATATTAGCAGTGAAATTGGACTGCATGATTTAGCATACTTGCAGTTAAGCTAAATGTGCACAGAAAGTTATCTCAGAAGTTAATGCATTTTCAGGTTAGATAATTCATGAAATACATACAAATACACTTTCAGCTTTACTATTAAGGTTGTATGAAACCACCCCCAGTTTCATATGCATTTCCCATAATACATGTGTCTGTCCGGAGTTGAATTTACAATATTGCTAAATATCTTTTAAATTATAAGGAATAGATTTTCAATTTTCAATCATCAGGCCTATATTAATGACCACAAAAGTCAATACATGAACAGACTAATTACTAAGAATTTTACGGTGTGACTGTAACTGATAAATGGGCAGACCGTAAAAATTCACGGTTTTGCTGAAAATGTTTTAACGGCATAACCGTTTAATTCTACGGTTCAATTGTAAAGTCAAGAACGGACAGACCGTGAAAAATTCACGGATTGGCTGTAAATTTTTTAACGGACAGACCGTGAAAAATTCACAGATTGGCTGTAAATTTTTTAACGGTAAGACCGTGAAAAATTCACGGTCCAACCGGTCCCCAAATTGCCGGCAAATAACCGTGAATTTTCACGGTTCTGTTTTAACAGTGTGGTTGATGCTTGTATAGACTCCAGTGGACTCAGTCTGTCGTATTCCGGGCTTATACTTCGGGATCAACGCTAGGAAGAGGGTGCAATGCCGTCCAGTTGACTTAAGGCCGGTCGGGGCTCCTCAACTATCGATGGTGCAATGCCCGCCATTCACTCCTGTGTGAGTATCAGAACCCGTTGACTTGGTTGTATATTTTGATGAGAGGGCGCAGCCGAGGCCATATTGGGTTATTTAGTGTGTGTTTTCGGAGGATATGTGTGTTATAGGTATTGTTTTCGCTTGTATGTATTGGTCATTATGATATGTTATTTGTGATGAAGGGTATGTGGACTGACAGCTTGTGTGGTGTATAATAATAATGCAGTTTTGTTAGTTGTTTGAATTATAAAATTATTAATTTGATGGCTTATACTACGGTTACGACAACCGTTTCCTAATCCACCAGGGACAGTTATGAACACCCCCGGTGCCATCTGGGACGTACGTCCACTAACCAACATTTTGACATTAGTGTTAGTCCTGTTTTGTGGTCGGGTATGTGAACTGATTGATTTGTGATATGCAATAATTGTTAACCCTTTACCCAACAAACCGGCCAAAACCGGCCAAATAAAGCTTCAACAGCCTAAAATATCTTGGGTCTGTCTCAATAAAACCATACAAATATGGATATCATTGGAACCGGTTCATTTAACACATTGTGATGGTTACAGTTATGCCCTGTGCCAATGCATTCTCTCATATATGCGAGTCGACCATAGGTCGCCTCGCATATATAAGAGAATGCATTGGCCTAAAAAAATATATAAGAGAATGCATTGGCACAGGGCCCTTCTGTTGGGTAAAGGGTTAAGCATTAGCATGTTGTTCACAGGCTTATACTACGGGTACGACAAACGTTTCCTACTCCGCCCGGGGATTGTCAACAACGCCCCCGGAGCCATCTAGGTCGCAATCAGTGTTGGTCCTGTTAGGTGGTCAATATTTCAGTTTGTTCTGTGTCGTGGGTTTTATTAGGGATTTTGGAGTCGACCCGGGACGATTTGGAAGGGATGTCAACCTCTCCCAGTCTATGTAAACATACATATATGAACCCTAAGTCAACTATATATTAGTCATATAGGGATGCAGGACGATTCATATATGTCCCAACGTTCATATTATATCGCAAGAATCCAGATATTTAGACTCCTACCAATTCTCTATGATGGGCCCTTAACATGGTGAACCCCAAATTGGAGCCCGTGCGGTAAAACCCTAAGTCAACTATATATTAGTCATATAGGGATGCAGGACGATTCATATATGTCCCAACGTTGATATTATATCGCAAGAATCCAGATATTTAGACTCCTACCCATTCTATATGATGGGCCCTTAACATGGTGAACCCCAAATTGGAGCCCGTGCGGTGAAACCCTAAGTCAACTATATATTAGTCATATAGGGATGCAGGACGATTCATATATGTCCCAACGTTCATATTATATCGCAAGAATCCAGATATTTAGACTCCTACCAATTCTCTATGATGGGCCCTTAACATGGTGAACCCCAAATTGGAGCCCGTGCGGTGAAACCCTAAGTCAACTATATATTAGTCATATAGGGATGCAGGACGATTCATATATGTCCCAACGTTCATATTATATCGCAAGAATCCAAATATTTAGACTCCTACCAATTCTCTATGATGTGCCCTTAACATGGTGAACCCCAAATTGGAGCCCGTGCGGTGAAACCCTAAGTCAACTATATATTAGTCATATAGGGATGCAGGACGATTCATATATGTCCCAACGTTCATATTATATCGCAAGAATCCAGATATTTAGACTCCTACCAATTCTCTATGATGGGCCCTTAACATGGTGAACCCCAAATTGGTGCCCGTGCGGTGAAACCCTAAGTCAACTATATATTAGTCATATAGGGATGTAGGACGATTCATATATGCCCCAACGTTCATATTATATCGCAAGAATCCAGATATTTAGACTCCTACCAATTCTCTATAATGGGCCCTTAACATGGTGAACCCCAAATTGGAGCCCGTGCGGTGAAACCCTAAGTCAACTATATATTAGTCATGTACGGATGCAGGACGATTCATATATGTCCCAACGTTCATATTATATCGCAAGAATCCAGATATTTAGACTCCTACCAATTCTCTATGATGGGCCCTTAACATGGTGAACCCCAAATTGGAGCCCGTGCGGTGAAACCCTAAGTCAACTATATATTAGTCATATAGGGATGCAGGACGATTCATATATGTCCCAACGTTCATATTATATCGCAAGAATCCAGATATTTAGACTCCTACCCATTCTATATGATGGGCCCTTAACATGGTGAACCCCAAATTGGAGCCCGTGCGGTGAAACCCTAAGTCAACTATATATTAGTCATGTACGGATGCAGGACGATTCATATATGTCCCAACGTTCATATTATATCCCAAGAATCCAGATATTTAGACTCCTACCAATTCTCTATGATGTGCCCTTAACATGGTGAACCCCAAATTGGATCCCGTGCGGAAAAACCCTAAGTCAACTATATATTAGTCATATAGGGATGCAGGACGATTCATATATGTCCCAACGTTCATATTATATCGCAAGAATCCAGATATTTAGACTCCTACCAATTCTCTATGATGGGCCCTTAACATGGTGAACCCCAAATTGGAGCCCGTGCGGTAAAACCCTAAGTCAACTATATATTAGTCATATAGGGATGCAGGACGATTCATAAATGTCCCAACGTTGATATTATATCGCAAGAATCCAGATATTTAGACTCCTACCCATTCTATATGATGGGCCCTTAACATGGTGAACCCCAAATTGGAGCCCGTGCGGTGAAACCCTAAGTCAACTATATATTAGTCATATAGGGATGCAGGACGATTCATATATGTCCCAACGTTCATATTATATCGCAAGAATCCAGATATTTAGACTCCAACCAATTCTCTACGATGGGCCCTTAACATGGTGAACCCCAAATTGGAGCCCGTGCGGTGAAACCCTAAGTCAACTATATATTAGTCATGTACGGATGCAGGACGATTCATATATGTCCCAACGTTCATATTATATCGCAAGAATCCAGATATTTAGACTCCTACCAATTCTCTATGATGGGCCCTTAACATGGTGAACCCCAAATTGGAGCCCGTGCGGTGAAACCCTAAGTCAACTATATATTAGTCATATAGGGATGCAGGACGATTCATATATGTCCCAACGTTCATATTATATCGCAAGAATCCAGATATTTAGACTCCTACCAATTCTCTATGATGGGCCCTTAACATGGTGAACCCCAAATTGGAGCCCGTGCGGTGAAACCCTAAGTCAACTATATATTAGTCATATAGGGATGCAGGACGATTCATATATGTCCCAACGTTCATATTATATCGCAAGAATCCAGATATTTAGACTCCTACCCATTCTATATGATGGGCCCTTAACATGGTGAACCCCAAATTGGAGACCGTGCGGTGAAACCCTAAGTCAACTATATATTAGTCATGTACGGATGCAGGACGATTCATATATGTCCTAACGTTCATATTATATCGCAAGAATCCAGATATTTAGACTCCTACCAATTCTCTATGATGGGCCCTTAACATGGTGAACCCCAAATTGGAGCCCGTGTGGTGAAACCCTAAGTCAACTATATATTAGTCATGTACGGATGCAGGACGATTCATATATGTCCCAACGTTCATATTATATCCCAAGAATCCAGATATTTAGACTCCTACCAATTCTCTATGATGGGCCCTTAACATGGTGAACCCCAAATTGGAGCCCGTGCGGTGAAACCCTAAGTCAACTATATATTAGTCATATAGGGATGCAGGACGATTCATATATGTCCCAACGTTCATATTATATCGCAAGAATCCAGATATTTAGACTCCTACCAATTCTCTATGATGGGCCCTTAACATGGTGAACCCCAAATTGGAGCCCGTGCGGTGAAACCCTAAGTCAACTATATATTAGTCATATAGGGATGTTGGACGATTCATATATGTCCCAACGTTCATATTATATCGCAAGAATCCAGATATTTAGACTCCTACCAATTCTCTATGATGGGCCCTTAACATGGTGAACCCCAAATTGGAGCCCGTGTGGTGAAACCCTAAGTCAACTATATATTAGTCATGTACGGATGCAGGTCGATTCATATATGTCCCAACGTTCATATTATATCCCAAGAATCCAGATATTTAGACTCCTACCAATTCTCTATGATGGGCCCTTAACATGGTGAACCCCAAATTGGAGCCCGTGCGGTGAAACCCTAAGTCAACTATATATTAGTCATATAGGGATGCAGGACGATTCATATATGTCCCAACGTTCATATTATATCGCAAGAATCCAGATATTTAGACTCCTACCAATTCTCTATGATGTGCCCTTAACATGGTGAACCCCAAATTGGAGCCCGTGCGGTGAAACCCTAAGTCAACTATATATTAGTCATATAGGGATGCAGGACGATTCATATATGTTCCAACATTCATATTATATCCCAAGAATCCAGATATTTAGACTCCTACCAATTCTCTATGATGGGCCCTTAACATGGTGAACCCCAAATTGGAGCCCGTGCGGTGAAACCCTAAGTCAACTATATATTAGTCATATAGGGATGCAGGACGATTCATATATGTCCCAACGTTCATATTATATCGCAAGAATCCAGATATTTAGACTCCTACCAATTCTCTATGATGGGCCCTTAACATGGTGAACTCCAAATTGGAGCCCGTGCGGTAAAACCCTTAGTCAACTATATATTAGTCATATAGGGATGCAGGACGATTCATATATGTCCCAACGTTCATATTATATCGCAAGAATCCAGATATTTAGACTCCTACCCATTCTCTATGATGGGCCCTTAACATGGTGAACCCCAAATTGGAGCCCGTGCGGTAAAACCCTAAGTCAACTATATATTAGTCATATAGGGATGCAGGACGATTCATATATGTTCCAACATTCATATTATATCCCAAGAATCCAGATATTTAGACTCCTACCAATTCTCTATGATGGGCCCTTAACATGGTGAACCCCAAATTGGAGCCCGTGCGGTGAAACCCTAAGTCAACTATATATTAGTCATATAGGGATGCAGGACGATTCATATATGTCCCAACGTTCATATTATATCGCAAGAATCCAGATATTTAGACTCCTACCAATTCTCTATGATGGGCCCTTAACATGGTGAACCCCAAATTGGAGCTCGTGCGGTGAAACCCTAAGTCAACTATATATTAGTCATATAGGGATGCAGGACGATTCATATATGTCCCAACGTTCATATTATATCGCAAGAATCCAGATATTTAGACTCCTACCAATTCTCTATGATGGGCCCTTAACATGGTGAACCCCTAATTGGAGCCCGTGCGGTGAAACCCTAAGTCAACTATATATTAGTCATATAGGGATGCAGGACGATTCCTATATGTCCCAACGTTCATATTATATCGCAAGAATCCAGATATTTAGACTCCTACCAATTCTCTATGATGGGCCCTTAACATGGTGAACCCCAAATTGGAGCCCGTGCGGTGAAACCCTAAGTCAACTATATATTAGTCATATACGGATGCAGGACGATTCATATATGTCCCAACGTTTATATTATATCCCAAGAATCCAGATATTTAGACTCCTACCAATTCTCTATGATGGGCCCTTAACATGGTGAACCCCAAATTGGAGCCCGTGCGGTGAAACCCTAAGTTAACTATATATTAGTCATGTACGGATGCAGGACGATTCATATATGTCCCAACGTTCATATTATATCCCAAGAATCCAGATATTTAGTAATCACTAGTATAGCCATGCTAATTTGTCTCCCCTTTACCAGGTTAGAACAACAAATGCCAATTATACCTTTTTAGCTCACTTGGGACGAAGTCTCCAGTGGAGCTTTGAGCTATAGTCATCAATCCTCGTCCATCGTCCGTTTATCCATCTGGTTCACCATGTTAAGGGCCCATTATAGAAAATAGGTAAGATTCTAAATATCTGGATTCTTGTGGTATAATATGAATGTTGGGACATATATGAATCGTCCTGCATCCGTACATGACTAATATATAGTTGATTTAGGGTTTCACCGCACGGGCTCCAATTTGGGGTTCACCATGTTAAGGGCCCATCATAGAGAATTGGTAGGAGTCTAAATATCTGGATTCTTGGGATATAATATGAATGTTGGAACATATATGAATCGTCCTGCATCCCTATATGACTAATATATAGTTGACTTAGGGTTTTACCGCACGGGCTCCAATTTGGGGTTCACCATGTTAAGGGCCCATCATAGAGAATTGGTAGGAGTCTAAATATCTGGATTCTTGGGATATAATATGAATGTTGGAACATATATGAATCGTCCTGCATCCCTATATGACTAATATATAGTTGACTTAGGGTTTCACCGCACGGGCTCCAATTTGGGGTTCACCATGTTAAGGGCCCATCATATAGAATGGGTTGGAATCTAAATATCCGGATTCTTGCGATATAATATGAACGTTGGGACATATATGAATCGTCCTGCATCCGTACATGACTAATATATAGTTGACTTAGGGTTTCACCGCACGGGCTCCAATTTGGGGTTCACCATGTTAAGGGCCCATCATAGAGAATTGGTAGGAGTCTAAATATCTGGATTCTTGCGATATAATATGAACGTTGGGACATATATGAATCGTCCTGCATCCCTATATGACTAATATATAGTTGACTTAGGGTTTCACCGCACAGGCTCCAATTTGGGGTTCACCATGTTAAGGGCCCATCATATAGAATGGGTAGGAGTCTAAATATCTGGATTCTTGCGATATAATATGAACGTTGGGACATATATTTCAATGCACGCACAGGTGAATTGCCAGACCACGTGGTATCTGACAGTGATAAGCACACGCCACTCCCAGCTGATTACATAATTGACACGTGCCCCAATAGAGCCAGTATGGATAGTCGTATAAACTCTTTTGGTCGCCAGCTCATAAATCTCAGCCGAAGTTGTGGTATTCGTGTAATTAATGGACGATCTACATGCGATAGACTTGGTCATTTCACAAGCTATCAATATAATGGGGCGAGCGTCGTTGATTATATCCTTATAACAGAGAGTTTTCTTTGCGCGGTTGATTACTTTTGTGTTAAACTTCCAACTGAATTCTCTGACCATTGTCAATTAGTTCTTCACTTAAAATATGACAATGAACGATGCCAATCACAAAACAAATATAAATATACCCAACTTAGAACACATCTTAAATGGGCAGAGCATAGTGAGGAGAAATTACGCAACGCCATGCATAATACGTCCATTCGCGGACGCTTAGCTGATTATAAAACGTATCACTATCAGCATGATGTTTATGGTGCCAAAAATGCGACCAAAGACCTTATGCAAATAGTAAAAGACGTAAACATGTACGCATGTGTACGACGGGTAGTTAATAGGAAGAAAACTCCGCGTAAAAGAAAATGGTTTGACGGACAATGTAGGGAATTTAAGCGCGATCTCGGAAAAATCATTAATGATATGAGGAATAACCCATTTGACCCAAACCTAAGAACGCGATACCATGTGAAACGAAAAGCGTACAAAAAGGCGCTGAAGGCTAAACGACGAGCATTCTACGCAGATATATATTGTAAACTAGATACTTTAGAAACAACCAACCCAAAACAATATTGGGAAATCATAACAAAAATGCGGCAGAGACCGCTCTCACAAAATGAACTTGATGCTGATCGATCAGTTGATTTTTTCACTGAGCTTTATTGTCCGAAACCTGATAATCCAGATTGTGGATTATCTTCGGACACATATCAAACTTGTAATCAAACTATCAATAATGATGATATCACGACAGAGGAAGTTCTTGGCGCTACAAGAGAACTAAAAAACGGAAAGGCGATTGGACCTGACCAAATTTCGAACGAATTGCTGAAGTCACTCGTTCCATTGATAATTGATGAAATTGTAAAATTGTTTAACTTAATTCTGGAGACAGGACATTATCCGAGTGATTGGAGCGAATCTACCCTCACTTTAATTCACAAAAAAGGAGACAAAAGTGATCCCAATAACTACAGGGCAATAGCAATATCATCGGCGGTCGGTAAATTGTTTAACAAAATAATTAATCGTCGGTTAATCGATTTCTTACATGTAAACAATATTATCAGCGAAAACCAATTTGGTTTTTCGAAAGGGAAGAGCACCATTGATGGAGCATTTGTCCTGCACGCGGCCATTCAAAAATACAAACGATTGGGAAAGCCCCTATATGCTGCATTCATAGATTTCAGAAAAGCGTTCGATACAGTAAACAGACAATTACTTTTTAAAAAATTAAAATGCGCGGGCATTAAGGGACTCATACTACGGATAATACAGTCACTATATGACAATAGCTACTATATCACCAAAACAAACAAAGGGTTGGGGCCTCCATGCTTATCCACGATAGGTGTTAGGCAGGGATGCATATTGTCCCCAAACCTGTTCAAAATCTTTATTGACGACATTAAAAAAGAGTTTGACAGTCCTTGCGAGGCTGTCCATTTAGGCAATGATACACTTAATCACATTTTATTCGCTGACGACCTGGTTTTACTTTCTGATACTCCAAGTGGGCTACAGTGCTGTCTAAACAGACTAAATAGATACACTGAGAACAATAAACTCACCGTGAACACTGATAAAACTAAATGTGTGGTGTTTAGAAGTAGGAAAACAAAAACTTTACCAGACTTTCACATTGGAAATCAAAAGTTGGAAATTGTTAATGAATACAATTATCTTGGAATTAAATTTAGTAATACGGGTAGATTCTCACATGCAATGGAAGAATTGAGTGCTAAAGGACTCAAAGCAATGCATTCTTTATTTAACGCATGTACAAACGACGCACCGATTCCACTAGTGACTTCTGTAAAACTCTTCGATAGATTAATTAAGCCGATATTGTTATATGGTAGCGAAATATGGGGTGTGGAAATAACCACTAAAAATCACGACCGCCTTCCATGTGAGAAGGTACACATAAAATATTGTAAGCGGTTACTCGGAGTCGGCAGATTTTCTTCGAACAACGCGGTTCGCGCCGAGTTAGGGAGCCATCCATTATTTATTGACGTGGCATGCAGACTTTCATCTTATGTAATTAAGATAATTTCACGGTCGGACTGTAATCTGCTCCGTAATGCTGCGTTGGAACAACAAGTGGCATCCGTTAAGAAATCAATCTTCAAAACGGCAGAATCACTGGGGTGGAATATTGCAGACCTAAACAATCCGGGTCCAGTTCTGAGTCAATTCAAAAGAAATCTTATTGAAGATTATTATATATATTTCAGACAGAGTCTCACTGATGAATGCTCAAAAACGGGAAGTAATAAATTACGAACATACCGACTTTTCAAACTTAAGTACGAAATAGAACCTTATCTTCTTCACACACCATCAATAGAAAATAGAATCGTTTTTACTAGACTGCGTATAAGTAATCATAAACTGGCTATTGAAAAGGGACGCCACACCCAACCACCGACGGCATTGGAACAAAGACTATGTATATTTTGTTCCGATGATGCTATTGAAGATGAAAAACACTTTCTTTTGGAATGTAGTGCTTACCGCACACCGCGGCTTGAACTAATAACTCTTATGAAGACACAGTTCCCAGACTTTGAAAACATGACACAAACTGAACAGCTTGTCAAAATCCTATCCAACAATATTTCAAATTCATGCACTTCAATATGTCATATAATCCGAAAATTATTTTCCGCACGCGATGAACTTCGCCTCATAAGCAATGAATAAATGAAGACGAGACGACCCTATGCACATTCAGCTGTACTTAAATGGTTATATATTACCAACTATTATTATATCATTTATTGTATTGTTCAATGTACAACTATATATTAATATGTTTGCATACTGTCCTTATAAGGATGTTTTGCCTATTAAACTTATCTTATCTTATATGAATCGTCCTGCATCCCTATATGACTAATATATAGTTGAATTAGGGTTTCACCGCACGGGCTCCAATTTGGGGTTGACCATGTTAAGGGCCCATCATAGAGAATTGGTAGGAGTCTAAATATCTGGATTCTTGCGATATAATATGAACGTTGGGACATATATGAATCGTCCTGCATCCCTATATGACTAATATATAGTTGACTTAGGGTTTCACCGCACGGGCTCCAATTTGGGGTTTACCATGTTAAGGGCCCATCATAGAGACTTGGTAGGAGTCTAAATATCTGGATTCTTGGGATATAATATGAACGTTGGGACATATATGAATCGTCCTGCATCCCTATATGACTATTATATAGTTGACTTAGGGTTTCACCGCACGGGCTCCAATTTGGGGTTCACCATGTTAAGGGCCCATCATAGAGAATTGGTAGGAGTCTAAATATCTGGATTCTTGCGATATAATATGAACGTTGGGACATATATGAATCGTCCTGCATCCCTATATGACTATTATATAGTTGACTTAGGGTTTCACCGCACGGGCTCCAATTTGGGGTTCACCATGTTAAGGGCCCATCATAGAGAATTGGTAGGAGTCTAAATATCTGGATTCTTGGGATATAATATGAATGTTGGAACATATATGAATCGTCCTGCATCCCTATATGACTAATATATAGTTGACTTAGGGTTTTACCGCACGGGCTCCAATTTGGGGTTCACCATGTTAAGGGCCCATCATAGAGAATTGGTAGGAGTCTAAATATCTGGATTCTTGGAATATAATATGAACATTGGGACATATATTAATCTTCCTGCATCCGTACATGACTAATATATAGTTGACTTAGGGTTTCACCGCACGGGCTCCAATTTGGGGTTCACCATGTTAAGGGCCCATCATAGAGAATTGGTAGGAGTCTAAATATCTGGATTCTTGCGATATAATATGAACGTTGGGACATATATGAATCGTCCTGCATCCCTATATGACTAATATATAGTTGACTTAGGGTTTCACCGCACAGGCTCCAATTTGGGGTTCACCATGTTAAGGGCCCATCATATAGAATGGGTAGGAGTCTAAATATCTGGATTCTTGCGATATAATATGAACGTTGGGACATATATGAATCGTCCTGCATCCCTATATGACTAATATATAGTTGACTTAGGGTTTCACCGCACGGGCTCCAATTTGGGGTTCACCATGTTAAGGGCCCATCATATAGAATGGGTAGGAGTCTAAATATCTGGATTCTTGGGATATAATATGAACGTTGGGACATATATGAATCGTCCTGCATCCGTACATGACTAATATATAGTTGACTTATGGTTTCACCGCACGGGCTCCAATTTGGGGTTCACCGTGTTAAGGGCCCATCATAGAGAATTGGTAGGAGTCTAAATATCTGGATTCTTGCGATATAATATGAACGTTGGGACATATATGAATCGTCCTGCATCCGTACATGACTAATATATAGTTGACTTAGGGTTTCACCGCACGGGCTCCAATTTGGGGTTCACCATGTTAAGGGCCCATCATAGAGAATTGGTAGGAGTCTAAATATCTGGATTCTTGGGATATAATATGAACGTTGGGACATATATGAATCGTCCTGCATCCCTATATGACTAATATATAGTTGACTTAGGGTTTCACCGCACGGGCTCCAATTTGGGGTTCACCATGTTAAGGGCCCATCATATAGAATGGGTAGGAGTCTAAATATCTGGATTCTTGGGATATAATATGAATGTTGGGACATATATGAATCGTCCTGCATCCCTATATGACTAATATATAGTTGACTTAGGGTTTCACCGCACGGGCTCCAATTTGGGGTTCACCGTGTTAAGGGCCCATCATAGAGAATTGGTAGGAGTCTAAATATCTGGATTCTTGGGATATAATATGAATGTTGGGACATATATGAATCGTCCTGCATCCCTATATGACTAATATATAGTTGACTTAGGGTTTCACCGCACGGGCTCCAATTTGGGGTTCACCATGTTAAGGGCCCATCATATAGAATGGGTAGGAGTCTAAATATCTGGATTCTTGCGATATAATATGAACGTTGGGACATATATGAATCGTCCTGCATCCGTACATGACTAATATATAGTTGACTTAGGGTTTCACCGCACGGGCTCCAATTTGGGGTTCACCATGTTAAGGGCCCATCATAGAGAATTGGTAGGAGTCTAAATATCTGGATTCTTGGGATATAATATGAATGTTGGAACATATATGAATCGTCCTGCATCCCTATATGACTAATATATAGTTGACTTAGGGTTTTACCGCACGGGCTCCAATTTGGGGTTCACCATGTTAAGGGCCCATCATAGAGAATTGGTAGGAGTCTAAATATCTGGATTCTTGAAATATAATATGAACATTGGGACATATATTAATCGTCCTGCATCCGTACATGACTAATATATAGTTGACTTAGGGTTTCACCGCACGGGCTCCAATTTGGGGTTCACCATGTTAAGGGCCCATCATAGAGAATTGGTAGGAGTCTAAATATCTGGATTCTTGCGATATAATATGAACGTTGGGACATATATGAATCGTCCTGCATCCCTATATGACTAATATATAGTTGATTTAGGGTTTCACCGCACAGGCTCCAATTTGGGGTTCACCATGTTAAGGGCCCATCATATAGAATGGGTAGGAGTCTAAATATCTGGATTCTTGGGATATAATATGAACGTTGGGACATATATGAATCGTCCTGCATCCGTACATGACTAATATATAGTTGACTTATGGTTTCACCGCACGGGCTCCAATTTGGGGTTCACCGTGTTAAGGGCCCATCATAGAGAATTGGTAGGAGTCTAAATATCTGGATTCTTGCGATATAATATGAACGTTGGGACATATATGAATCGTCCTGCATCCGTACATGACTAATATATAGTTGACTTAGGGTTTCACCGCACGGGCTCCAATTTGGGGTTCACCATGTTAAGGGCCCATCATAGAGAATTGGTAGGAGTCTAAATATCTGGATTCTTGGGATATAATATGAACGTTGGGACATATATGAATCGGCCTGCATCCCTATATGACTAATATATAGTTGACTTAGGGTTTCACAGCACGGGCTCCAATTTGGGGTTCACCATGTTAAGGGCCCATCATATAGAATGGGTAGGAGTCTAAATATCTGGATTCTTGGGATATAATATGAATGTTGGGACATATATGAATCGTCCTGCATCCGTACATGACTAATATATAGTTGACTTATGGTTTCACCGCACGGGCTCCAATTTGGGGTTCACCGTGTTAAGGGCCCATCATAGAGAATTGGTAGGAGTCTAAATATCTGGATTCTTGCGATATAATATGAACGTTGGGACATATATGAATCGTCCTGCATCCGTACATGACTAATATATAGTTGACTTAGGGTTTCACCGCACGGGCTCCAATTTGGGGTTCACCATGTTAAGGGCCCATCATAGAGAATTGGTAGGAGTCTAAATATCTGGATTCTTGGGATATAATATGAACGTTGGGACATATATGAATCGTCCTGCATCCCTATATGACTAATATATAGTTGACTTAGGGTTTCACCGCACGGGCTCCAATTTGGGGTTCACCATGTTAAGGGCCCATCATATAGAATGGGTAGGAGTCTAAATATCTGGATTCTTGGGATATAATATGAATGTTGGGACATATATGAATCGTCCTGCATCCCTATATGACTAATATATAGTTGACTTAGGGTTTCACCGCACGGGCTCCAATTTGGGGTTCACCGTGTTAAGGGCCCATCATAGAGAATTGGTAGGAGTCTAAATATCTGGATTCTTGGGATATAATATGAATGTTGGGACATATATGAATCGTCCTGCATCCCTATATGACTAATATATAGTTGACTTAGGGTTTCACCGCACGGGCTCCAATTTGGGGTTCACCATGTTAAGGGCCCATCATATAGAATGGGTAGGAGTCTAAATATCTGGATTCTTGCGATATAATATGAACGTTGGGACATATATGAATCGTCCTGCATCCGTACATGACTAATATATAGTTGACTTAGGGTTTCACCGCACGGGCTCCAATTTGGGGTTCACCATGTTAAGGGCCCATCATAGAGAATTGGTAGGAGTCTAAATATCTGGATTCTTGGGATATAATATGAATGTTGGAACATATATGAATCGTCCTGCATCCCTATATGACTAATATATAGTTGACTTAGGGTTTTACCGCACGGGCTCCAATTTGGGGTTCACCATGTTAAGGGCCCATCATAGAGAATTGGTAGGAGTCTAAATATCTGGATTCTTGAAATATAATATGAACATTGGGACATATATTAATCGTCCTGCATCCGTACATGACTAATATATAGTTGACTTAGGGTTTCACCGCACGGGCTCCAATTTGGGGTTCACCATGTTAAGGGCCCATCATAGAGAATTGGTAGGAGTCTAAATATCTGGATTCTTGCGATATAATATGAACGTTGGGACATATATGAATCGTCCTGCATCCCTATATGACTAATATATAGTTGATTTAGGGTTTCACCGCACAGGCTCCAATTTGGGGTTCACCATGTTAAGGGCCCATCATATAGAATGGGTAGGAGTCTAAATATCTGGATTCTTGGGATATAATATGAACGTTGGGACATATATGAATCGTCCTGCATCCGTACATGACTAATATATAGTTGACTTATGGTTTCACCGCACGGGCTCCAATTTGGGGTTCACCGTGTTAAGGGCCCATCATAGAGAATTGGTAGGAGTCTAAATATCTGGATTCTTGCGATATAATATGAACGTTGGGACATATATGAATCGTCCTGCATCCGTACATGACTAATATATAGTTGACTTAGGGTTTCACCGCACGGGCTCCAATTTGGGGTTCACCATGTTAAGGGCCCATCATAGAGAATTGGTAGGAGTCTAAATATCTGGATTCTTGGGATATAATATGAACGTTGGGACATATATGAATCGGCCTGCATCCCTATATGACTAATATATAGTTGACTTAGGGTTTCACAGCACGGGCTCCAATTTGGGGTTCACCATGTTAAGGGCCCATCATATAGAATGGGTAGGAGTCTAAATATCTGGATTCTTGGGATATAATATGAATGTTGGGACATATATGAATCGTCCTGCATCCCTATATGACTAATATATAGTTGACTTAGGGTTTCACCGCACGGGCTCCAATTTGGGGTTCACCGTGTTAAGGGCCCATCATAGAGAATTGGTAGGAGTCTAAATATCTGGATTCTTGGGATATAATATGAATGTTGGGACATATATTAATCGTCTTGCATCCCTATATGACTAATATATAGTTGACTTAGGGTTTCACAGCACGGGCTCCAATTTGGGGTTCACCATGTTAAGGGCCCATCATATAGAATGGGTAGGAGTCTAAATATCTGGATTCTTGGGATATAATATGAATGTTGGGACATATATGAATCGTCCTGCATCCCTATATGACTAATATATAGTTGACTTAGGGTTTCACCGCACGGGCTCCAATTTGGGGTTCACCGTGTTAAGGGCCCATCATAGAGAATTGGTAGGAGTCTAAATATCTGGATTCTTGGGATATAATATGAATGTTGGGACATATATTAATCGTCTTGCATCCCTATATGACTAATATATAGTTGACTTAGGGTTTCACCGCACGGGCTCCAATTTGGGGTTCACCATGTTAAGGGCCCATCATAGAGAATTGGTAGGAGTCTAAATATCTGGATTCTTGGGATATAATATGAATGTTGGAACATATATGAATCGTCCTGCATCCCTATATGACTAATATATAGTTGACTTAGGGTTTTACCGCACGGGCTCCAATTTGGGGTTCACCATGTTAAGGGCCCATCATAGAGAATTGGTAGGAGTCTAAATATCTGGATTCTTGGGATATAATATGAATGTTGGAACATATATGAATCGTCCTGCATCCCTATATGACTAATATATAGTTGACTTAGGGTTTCACCGCACGGGCTCCAATTTGGGGTTCACCATGTTAAGGGCCCATCATATAGAATGGGTTGGAATCTAAATATCTGGATTCTTGCGATATAATATGAACGTTGGGACATATATGAATCGTCCTGCATCCGTACATGACTAATATATAGTTGACTTAGGGTTTCACCGCACGGGCTCCAATTTGGGGTTCACCATGTTAAGGGCCCATCATAGAGAATTGGTAGGAGTCTAAATATCTGGATTCTTGCGATATAATATGAACGTTGGGACATATATGAATCGTCCTGCATCCCTATATGACTAATATATAGTTGACTTAGGGTTTCACCGCACAGGCTCCAATTTGGGGTTCACCATGTTAAGGGCCCATCATATAGAATGGGTAGGAGTCTAAATATCTGGATTCTTGCGATATAATATGAACGTTGGGACATATATGAATCGTCCTGCATCCCTATATGACTAATATATAGTTGAATTAGGGTTTCACCGCACGGGCTCCAATTTGGGGTTGACCATGTTAAGGGCCCATCATAGAGAATTGGTAGGAGTCTAAATATCTGGATTCTTGCGATATAATATGAACGTTGGGACATATATGAATCGTCCTGCATCCCTATATGACTAATATATAGTTGACTTAGGGTTTCACCGCACGGGCTCCAATTTGGGGTTCACCATGTTAAGGGCCCATCATAGAGACTTGGTAGGAGTCTAAATATCTGGATTCTTGCGATATAATATGAACGTTGGGACATATATGAATCGTCCTGCATCCCTATATGACTATTATATAGTTGACTTAGGGTTTCACCGCACGGGCTCCAATTTGGGGTTCACCATGTTAAGGGCCCATCATAGAGAATTGGTAGGAGTCTAAATATCTGGATTCTTGCGATATAATATGAACGTTGGGACATATATGAATCGTCCTGCATCCCTATATGACTATTATATAGTTGACTTAGGGTTTCACCGCACGGGCTCCAATTTGGGGTTCACCATGTTAAGGGCCCATCATAGAGAATTGGTAGGAGTCTAAATATCTGGATTCTTGGGATATAATATGAATGTTGGAACATATATGAATCGTCCTGCATCCCTATATGACTAATATATAGTTGACTTAGGGTTTTACCGCACGGGCTCCAATTTGGGGTTCACCATGTTAAGGGCCCATCATAGAGAATTGGTAGGAGTCTAAATATCTGGATTCTTGCGATATAATATGAACGTTGGGACATATATGAATCGTCCTGCATCCCTATATGACTAATATATAGTTGACTTAGGGTTTCACCGCACAGGCTCCAATTTGGGGTTCACCATGTTAAGGGCCCATCATATAGAATGGGTAGGAGTCTAAATATCTGGATTCTTGCGATATAATATGAACGTTGGGACATATATGAATCGTCCTGCATCCCTATATGACTAATATATAGTTGACTTAGGGTTTCACCGCACGGGCTCCAATTTGGGGTTCACCATGTTAAGGGCCCATCATATAGAATGGGTAGGAGTCTAAATATCTGGATTCTTGGGATATAATATGAACGTTGGGACATATATGAATCGTCCTGCATCCGTACATGACTAATATATAGTTGACTTATGGTTTCACCGCACGGGCTCCAATTTGGGGTTCACCTTCTTAAGGGCCCATCATAGAGAATTGGTAGGAGTCTAAATATCTGGATTCTTGCGATATAATATGAACGTTGGGACATATATGAATCGTCCAGCATCCGTACATGACTAATATATAGTTGACTTAGGGTTTCACCGCACGGGCTCCAATTTGGGGTTCACCATGTTAAGGGCCCATCATAGAGAATTGGTAGGAGTCTAAATATCTGGATTCTTGGGATATAATATGAACGTTGGGACATATATGAATCGTCCTGCATCCCTATATGACTAATATATAGTTGACTTAGGGTTTCACCGCACGGGCTCCAATTTGGGGTTCACCATGTTAAGGGCCCATCATATAGAATGGGTAGGAGTCTAAATATCTGGATTCTTGGGATATAATATGAATGTTGGGACATATATGAATCGTCCTGCATCCCTATATGACTAATATATAGTTGACTTAGGGTTTCACCGCACGGGCTCCAATTTGGGGTTCACCGTGTTAAGGGCCCATCATAGAGAATTGGTAGGAGTCTAAATATCTGGATTCTTGGGATATAATATGAATGTTGGGACATATATGAATCGTCCTGCATCCCTATATGACTAATATATAGTTGACTTAGGGTTTCACCGCACGGGCTCCAATTTGGGGTTCACCATGTTAAGGGCCCATCATATAAAATGGGTAGGAGTCTAAATATCTGGATTCTTGCGATATAATATGAACGTTGGGACATATATGAATCGTCCTGCATCCGTACATGACTAATATATAGTTGACTTAGGGTTTCACCGCACGGGCTCCAATTTGGGGTTCACCATGTTAAGGGCCCATCATAGAGAATTGGTAGGAGTCTAAATATCTGGATTCTTGGGATATAATATGAATGTTGGAACATATATGAATCGTCCTGCATCCCTATATGACTAATATATAGTTGACTTAGGGTTTTACCGCACGGGCTCCAATTTGGGGTTCACCATGTTAAGGGCCCATCATAGAGAATTGGTAGGAGTCTAAATATCTGGATTCTTGGAATATAATATTAACATTGGGACATATATTAATCGTCCTGCATCCGTACATGACTAATATATAGTTGACTTAGGGTTTCACCGCACGGGCTCCAATTTGGGGTTCACCATGTTAAGGGCCCATCATAGAGAATTGGTAGGAGTCTAAATATCTGGATTCTTGCGATATAATATGAACGTTGGGACATATATGAATCGTCCTGCATCCCTATATGACTAATATATAGTTGATTTAGGGTTTCACCGCACAGGCTCCAATTTGGGGTTCACCATGTTAAGGGCCCATCATATAGAATGGGTAGGAGTCTAAATATCTGGATTCTTGGGATATAATATGAACGTTGGGACATATATGAATCGTCCTGCATCCGTACATGACTAATATATAGTTGACTTATGGTTTCACCGCACGGGCTCCAATTTGGGGTTCACCGTGTTAAGGGCCCATCATAGAGAATTGGTAGGAGTCTAAATATCTGGATTCTTGCGATATAATATGAACGTTGGGACATATATGAATCGTCCTGCATCCGTACATGACTAATATATAGTTGACTTAGGGTTTCACCGCACGGGCTCCAATTTGGGGTTCACCATGTTAAGGGCCCATCATAGAGAATTGGTAGGAGTCTAAATATCTGGATTCTTGGGATATAATATGAACGTTGGGACATATATGAATCGTCCTGCATCCCTATATGACTAATATATAGTTGACTTAGGGTTTCACAGCACGGGCTCCAATTTGGGGTTCACCATGTTAAGGGCCCATCATATAGAATGGGTAGGAGTCTAAATATCTGGATTCTTGGGATATAATATGAATGTTGGGACATATATGAATCGTCCTGCATCCCTATATGACTAATATATAGTTGACTTAGGGTTTCACCGCACGGGCTCCAATTTGGGGTTCACCGTGTTAAGGGCCCATCATAGAGAATTGGTAGGAGTCTAAATATCTGGATTCTTGGGATATAATATGAATGTTGGGACATATATTAATCGTCTTGCATCCCTATATGACTAATATATAGTTGACTTAGGGTTTCACCGCACGGGCTCCAATTTGGGGTTCACCATGTTAAGGGCCCATCATATAGAATGGGTAGGAGTCTAAATATCTGGATTCTTGCGATATAATATGAACGTTGGGACATATATGAATCGTCCTGCATCCCTATATGACTAATATATAGTTGACTTAGGGTTTCACCGCACGGGCTCCAATTTGGGGTTCACCATGTTAAGGGCCCATCATAGAGAATTGGTAGGAGTCTAAATATCTGGATTCTTGCGATATAATATGAACGTTGGGACATATATGAATCGTCCTGCATCCCTATAT
Source organism: Siphonodentalium dalli (assembly GCA_032622095.1). Taxonomy (NCBI): domain Eukaryota; kingdom Metazoa; phylum Mollusca; class Scaphopoda; order Gadilida; family Siphonodentaliidae; genus Siphonodentalium; species Siphonodentalium dalli. The sequence goes on along the minus strand of CP136062.1, from coordinate 216,584,573 downwards.
GACTAATATATAGTTGACTTAGGGTTTCACCGCACGGGCTCCAATTTGGGGTTCACCATGTTAAGGGCCCATCATAGAGAATTGGTATGAGTCTAAATATCTGGATTCTTGCGATATAATATGAACGTTGGGACATATATGAATCGTCCTGCATCCCTATATGACTAATATATAGTTGACTTAGGGTTTCACCGCACGGGCTCCAATTTGGGGTTCACCATGTTAAGGGCCCATCATAGAGAATTGGTACGAGTCTAAATATCTGGATTCTTGCGATATAATATGAACGTTGGGACATATATGAATCGTCCTGCATCCGTACATGACTAATATATAGTTGACTTAGGGTTTCACCGCACGGGCTCCAATTTGGGGTTCACCATGTTAAGGGCCCATCATAGAGAATTGGTAGGAGTCTAAATATCTGGATTCTTGGAATATATTATGAAAGATTTTTAACTGCTGTAACGCTTGTATCGCTCTGTATCAAGGGTTACTACTGGGACGCAGATAACGATGAGAAATAAAAACGATTTTTTAACTGCTGTAACGCTTGTATCGCTCTGTATCAAGGGTTACTACTGGGACGCAGATAACGACGAGAAATAAAAACGATTTTTTAACTGCTGTAACGCTTGTATCGCTCTGTATCAAGGGTTACTACTGGGACCCAGATAATCACTAGAAATAAAAACGATTTTTTAACTGCTGTAACGCTTGTATCGCTCTGTATCAAGGGTTACTACTGGGACGCAGATAACGGAGAGAAATAAAAACGATTTTTTAACTGCTGTAACGCTTGTATCGCTCTGTATCAAGGGTTACTACTGGGACGCAGATAATCACTAGAAATAAAAACGATTTTTTAACTGCTGTAACGCTTGTATCGCTCTGTATCAAGGGTTACTACTGGGACGCAGATAACGATGAGAAATAAAAACGATTTTTTAACTGCTGTAACGCTTGTATCGCTCTGTATCAAGGGTTACTACTGGGACGCAGATAACGACGAGAAATAAAAACGATTTTTTAACTGCTGTAACGCTTGTATCGCTCTGTATCAAGGGTTACTACTGTGACGCAGATAACGACGAGAAATAAAAACGATTTTTTAACTGCTGTAACGCTTGTATCGCTCTGTATCAAGGGTTACTACTGGGACGCAGATAATCACTAGAAATAAAAACGATTTTTTAACTGCTGTAACGCTTGTATCGCTCTGTATCAAGGGTTACTACTGGGACGCAGATAACGACGAGAAATAAAAACGATTTTTTAACTGCTGTAACGCTTGTATCGCTCTGTATCAAGGGTTACTACTGGGACGCAGATAACGGAGAGAAATAAAAACGATTTTTTAACTGCTGTAACGCTTGTATCGCTCTGTATCAAGGGTTACTACTGGGACGCAGATAACGACGAGAAATAAAAACGATTTTTTAACTGCTGTAACGCTTGTATCACTCTGTATCAAGGGTTACTACTGGGACGCAGATAACGGAGAGAAATAAAAACGATTTTTTAACTGCTGTAACGCTTGAATCGCTCTGTATCAAGGGTTACTACTGGGACGCAGATAATCACTAGAAATAAAAACGATTTTTTAACTGCTGTAACGCTTGTATCGCTCTGTATCAAGGGTTACTACTGGGACGCAGATAATCACTAGAAATAAAAACGATTTTTTAACTGCTGTAACGCTTGTATCGCTCTGTATCAAGGGTTACTACTGGGACGCAGATAACGACGAGAAATAAAAACGATTTTTTAACTGCTGTAACGCTTGTATCGCTCTGTATCAAGGGTTACTACTGGGACGCGGATAACAACGAGAAATAAAAACGATTTTTTAACTGCTGTAACGCTTGTATCGCTCTGTATCAAGGGTTACTACTGGGACGCAGATAATCACTAGAAATAAAAACGATTTTTTAACTGCTGTAACGCTTGTATCGCTCTGTATCAAGGGTTACTACTGGGACGCAGATAACGACGAGAAATAAAAACGATTTTTTAACTGCTGTAACGCTTGTATCGCTCTGTATCAAGGGTTACTACTGGGACGCAGATAACGATGAGAAATAAAAACGATTTTTTAACTGCTGTAACGCTTGTATCGCTCTGTATCAAGGGTTACTACTGGGACGCGGATAACAACGAGAAATAAAAACGATTTTTTAACTGCTGTAACGCTTGTATCGCTCTGTATCAAGGGTTACTACTGGGACCCAGATAATCACTAGAAATAAAAACGATTTTTTAACTGCTGTAACGCTTGTATCGCTCTGTATCAAGGGTTACTACTGGGACGCAGATAACGGAGAGAAATAAAAACGATTTTTTAACTGCTGTAACGCTTGTATCGCTCTGTATCAAGGGTTACTACTGGGACGCAGATAATCACTAGAAATAAAAACGATTTTTTAACTGCTGTAACGCTTGTATCGCTCTGTATCAAGGGTTACTACTGAGACGCAGATAACGATGAGAAATAAAAACATATTTTGTCAGCTTCTGTAACGCTTGTCCCGCTCTGTATCAAGGCTTTCTACATGGGACAAAAACATACCCCCTTAACTTTTTGCTCACGTTTCTTGCCATATCTATCTCAAATGTATTAAAATCCATTATAGTTATTGTCTCTTTATAATTGTTCTGATTCTATATATAATGAAAATTATCATATGTAAAATTCAAGATTTTTCACCAGATAGATCCAGAGAAATTCTTTGTTGAAAATCACTTGCCATTTCTGGCTGGATTTACTGTGATTTATGCAAAACGTGCGTCTCCCCCTTAATATTATGTAATCGACCACGCTTGTACCATTATACTGATAATTCGTGAAGTGGCCTATCCTATCCCCGACTGATCTGCCATTAACTATTCTAATGTCTGTACTCTGGCATAATTGTAAAAGTTACCTGCCAAATGCGCACTGTCCATATTAAGTCTTGGTTTGTCTGTATCTAATAAATAATCATCAGGTAGGTTAATATGATTATCACTGTCCATTGCAACGTAGTCCGGTAGTTCTCCTGTACGTGCGTTCAAATCCCGTCCGAGAATAATTAGTTCATTCGAATTATATTTCGAAAGGGCGTTCCCTAGAATTGAGAACGCATTTTCATCTTTATGATTCGATTTCCAAAATGAAGAATTGCTAGGCGGTATATAAGCAGATACAAAAACAATATCAGAAGACAAATTGAGCAATTTTCTGAAAATTCAGATCACACCGCGTAGTCATTTACTTTGTTACTTGCTCGAAAAAACTTGTTATACTTCGAACGGTAGTAGAATGCTATACCGCCTTTTTTCTTCGTACCACCTGTTCGAAACAAGTGTATGCATTCGTAATCAGGTATTTTGATATCAGATATTCTTGATGCCACGTTTCCACTAAGGTTATGAAATCATAATCTATTAATTGACTTATAAATTCAGGGTCCGTTAGCTTCTGACAGACTCCTTGCACATTCCATGTTGTATATATCATAGTGAGTTGAGTTTCATTGTTCTCATTGGATGTCATTTATATGAATTCAATGAACGGCTATATGGAGCTAGGTGTCTTGGTAGAGGTTTATTTATTTGTTTATTTATTTAATTTTCTCAGGTATGAAGAGCGTTTTCATAATAATACAATGTTAACATATGAAGAGCTTCCCTTCTATTGCGTGGAGAGCTTTCACTTCAACACATTTCCTGTCATGGGCAATTGTTAGTGAGTTGCACTTGACGCGAACTTGGATGCCACCGCATTTGCGTCGAGTTCTAGATCCCACTGAGCAATTCTCGTGAAAGGGTGTTTGTACTATCTTGCTCTCAAGTAAACTAAACAAATATATCAAACGTGAGAAGGTGCGAACATTCGCATAATTATATTGAGTAAGTTAATTGTATCAATTCTCTTATGAGAAGAGAATTAGGTTTAAGAAGATTAATTACTAATTTCACTAATAGCATGCAAACAGATACACACAAGTGTGATTAATTAATATATAGTTAAGTCCCGCGTTGCGAATCAGTGATCTAAGTTCCGACAATTCTTGCCGCATTGCCGTAAAATCTGGCGTTGTCGGGTCGCCTTAGAAGGAATTGACTCCGCTTTTCACAGATCCATAAAGTTGTTTGCCAAACCACGAGGAGCACGGATTAATGAACTGAGATTGGTCTCCTTGATGTAGCACCGAATCATCTTGCATAACCTTTGTCCTGTCGGTATGTTTCCCGAATCTTAAATTCGCACCCAGGAGTTCTACACCTCGATTATTAGGGTGCCACCAGTCGTGAAACAAGAATTAAATAACGCGCGTACCCCGAGGCGTAACAAAATCGGCAGAATTGTCAACGAAGATGCAGTTCATTTCAGCACACACCGCTCAGTAACAAGCGTTGATATAAAAAATCAGTCTATTGGCACCATATCTGTTGGGTGTCGGTAGCACAGAGGAAATCCTTACGCCAGCTGCGGGATAAATTTGGCGAATAATGTTGATAGCGTATTTAACCTCGTCCTACGTGCAGGGATGTGGCTAGAGGGTCTCCGCTGGGGGTGTCCACCTTGGGAATTTCTAACTGCACAATTTCCAACTGCACCCCCCTCCTTGAGGTCGGAATCACACCAACACAACTTTTTGCATAATTCCATTTGCACCCCCCCCCCCCCTTGAGTCGGAATCGCACCAACACAACTTTTGCATAATTCCATTTGCACCCCCCCCCCTTGTACCTCATGCTCAGGCCTGATTTCCTATATATTCATAAGCCATGCTTCTATTTTCCCAGTATGAGAACATTAAGATATTTTAACCTGAAAATTGCCCCCCCCCCCAAAAAAACAACTAGTCATCTAATTCCAGACAAATGCACACAGCTACCGACAACAGACCAGGAAACACCGGGCCGACCATGGTTGTTTGGCCAGGTGTGAGAATTTTTTTTAAAACTATACAAGAAAATCGCAAATCCTAGCATCTAGACTGGCCTAAACTGAAGCTTTCCTAGTGTTGGAAATTTCAAACCTCATGCTCCCCCTCAGGTTGGAAAATTCTTCAACTGATGACCATTTATGTCTACAAGTTTGACCAAATGTAGTAAAATATTGTTTTGCTAAACTAATTAGCAGTTTTGTATTGGCCATGTGGATGGGGCAATGACACACCGGGCCGACCATGGTTCGGCCTGGTGTGCGAAAATTTTGAAATCTGAACAAGAAAATTTTGAAATCCTAACATCTAGAATAGCCTCAAGCCTTCCTACTGTTGGAAATTTCAAACCCTACACCCCCACTTAGGTTGGAAAATTTCCAACTGATGACAATTCCAATGACAATGTTGACCAATTGTATGACAATATTGTTTTCTTAAATTAACTAGAAGTTTTTGACTGGCCACGGGGGAGGGACCAGGACACAAGCTTTCTAAGTGTTGGAAATTTCCAACCTGTCACCCCCCCCTAAGGTTGGAAAATTTCCAACTGATGACCATTTCTGTCAAATTTTTGGACCAAAAATAGGAACATATGCAAATATTGGTCGGAAAACAATAAATTCCCCCAATAAATTGTTTTATAATCAAACTACAAGAACATTTTCAACCTATTGTTGGTGTGAAATTTCGTTGTGGCAGGTATGATATTTCCAACTATTGAAAACATAGCTCTCTGCTGGGGGATGAGACACCCCTACACCCCCTCTAGCCACATCCCTGCCTACGTGTAATGTAACTTTGTGTACATATCCATCAACTCGGTTTCGCGTGTCATTAAGCCATCGCAAGCCCCAACCAGATTCAGACCTCCAATTGAAATTTTCTGAACAAATTCATCTTCCAATGCAAGCCTGCGTGGATTTATATAACGAAGCACCGAATCGCCGATTATCAGGCGAATTTTTTTGGAGTCATATTGATCACGCCCGATAACCCTATAGGCGGGTGGCTGTGGGTAGGCATATTGCTGTAGTGATATTGCGTGGCGGGTTTCTCAACCAAGGTATGTTTTAGATTATAATTGATCCAATACGCTGTAAAAGGTCAGATTTTTTTATCACGTCAGATGCAGTAATGTCTGATTTATAAGTTGAACCTCTTGTTAACAATTTGGCATTGTAGAATACGTTGTTTGAAGACAAAATATCTCGGATATTGTCGACTTTTTCAAACTTTCAAAGTAAACAGACTCCCAAATTTGCTTAGCATGTCGATTTGTAAGTTATTTTCGTGGATACATGTGGTATAGTATCTCAGTGACAAGACAAACATGACTGCGAACTCAAGTAATGCATTTTTCAGTTAAAAAAAGCTATTTGACATACTGTCCCATCAATATGTTGTGGTAGGCATATTGAATAGCCAAACACCGAGAGGATAGACATATGGCAAACACAGACACGCATGTAGCACAATGATCAATAGTGGTTTTAGTCTGAGAAAAACGCTTTTGTGATGCTATATTATTCACAGTGTTGTAAATTCACATCGCCCATGAGTCAGGAAACATATACTACTTATTTCCAAGAACTAAATACTGGCAGTTGTAATGTAAAACGTTTTAACTGTGACAAACTTGCAAAATGGGGTTTTAATTGAAAATGGGGAAAGTATAGCCCAAACTATTCAGCATATTTTAATGTTAAATAATGAGCCATGCCAGCTTTGTGCAGTTTTCAGGCTGAATGGTCATGGTCCACTACATATAGATAATATAGCTACCATTTATAGCCGGTTATATTTTTGGCGTTCTGCGAAAGAATGGCGTTCATATATTTGTTTTTTTCTCTTCGACCAGAACGATTCATGTCTACGCCGGTTTATGGAATATAAACCGCACACAAATAAATAACAGCATATGATGCTATTAACAATAATTCAATGTCCCGCCAATGCTAAATGTAGCTAATAGTTATACATAATTTTATGTGGTATCAATATAGGTAAAGACATTGGGCTCAGAGAAATATCAGGTGCGAAAATTAGGGTACGCTAGAACCTGTATAGCTAGAGCATACATATAGTGGACATGGACCATGATCCAGTTATGCCGCATATACATAATCAGGAACACCGAGCAATAATACAAATGTGTGTGGGGCGTTAACTTAATTGAGTGGGCGCTGTTGTCTCATGGGCTATATATAGGAGGAATCGCCGTCAGTGTTCGCGCTGGACCGAAAACAAGTTTAGCCAAAAGTTTAGCCAAATGAAAATTTTATAAGCCAAATGAAAAAAACTTTAGCCAAATGTTTTTTGACCAAATTAAAAAAAAATTTGGCCAAATTAAATCATCGTTTTCTGGTCGGTTCACAATTAATGACTAAAACGTAAAATCTAACAGACACAGGTAAAATACACAATACACGATTCGCCGTGAGATTTCGTGTGCATTGATAGTGGTAAATGTTTTGTCAATACCGTGGGGCAGGTTTTTGGATGCGTCTAAAATTCAACAAGTACGATATCATATCGGAGAAATGATCACCTCAGAAAAAAAAACATCGAGTTGTCATCTCGGGATGATTTTAGATTTTCTGACATTTAAATCTAATATTCTGCTTCTAAATGCAGAAATTAGTCAATAAATCTGATAAATTGTATTAAAACTTAGAAATAATTAGTATTTATTCAGTTTATTATGAAATAATAGCACAAATTTGAGCGGGTTTTGCAACTTCCGTTTAAACTGTAATGCATATCTCAGAAATGGTTGACGTTAGAAGGCCATTAGTGAAAGAGCCGACACTTTGTACCTACTTCGTACCCAACCTGCCCCACGTTATTGACAAAAAATGCCAACCATTTATAGTGGTCCAATTGTATTTATATCTGAGTCAGGCTCCGCTCAATTATCTATTTCAGAAAGAAGCTAAAATAATGCCGGAACCAGAAGAAATAGAGCCCGATCTAGATGAATCTTTGTGTTAATTTTCTTATATTGAGCAGTGTGTAGCCCATACACTATCTTTACCAACGTATTCAACACGTATACAATACGGAAAACGTCGACGTCACGAGTCACAAATTATGTCAACTTTATCTTTTGAACAAGAACTACAAACTTTATTAATAAAGTCGCCTATCAGTTTGAACAAAATGGCTATAAATTACGACAGAAACGAATCAATAAACGCTAAATCTCGATGTTGAATAGTTCTAGTGGGTGTGTAATAAAACACAACCACACATTATGTGTGCGTGGTGAGAAAATTAAATTATGCTGCAAGTTACAACTCATGCCCCATCGTTGTAACGTTGTAACATTCCGCGTAACAAACTCGTGCGTTAATTTTCACGTCATGCACACATATGTGTGGTTCTGTCTATTTTATATGAATGAATAATCATTCCAGAGTGTATTTATAAAATAATATATGCCAGAAGTTGCATATTGTTGGCTTTAAAGTGCTAAATTGGAGCTTGGTCAATATTTACCACGTGCCTATTAACAATGCCACTTGCCTATCATAACAAGTTTGTGCTTTGCCATGAGCCTACCTGCGGAGGCAATATGCCTGTCATAAATTTGTGATATGACACTCAGGAAAATCGATATTTTTCCACGAAAAATATGTCTTTTATTGTGGATTTTGGTTTCATTGTATCAATGGAATGTGCATCTAGTGACATGTGTACATGAAGCCTACTTATCGATATTTCTACCATTTATATTAGGTAGTTTCTTTGATAAACGACAAAAACCGGTTGTAAAATTCGACAAATTAAGTAATAAAAAATATATCTAACGGCACACGGCTATCACAAATGGTGTATGAATACACCAGTCATGGTCCTATCTAATGCCATAAGCGTTCTCGTCGGGTGGATTCCAGAATTAATTATTTTTCTCAAATTCTGAGCACACGTGTGAAAACCGCCACACAATATCACTACAGCAATATGCATGCCCACAGCCACCAGCCTATAGGGTTATCGGGCGTGTTGATTGCTTCTGCGCCATCGTTGTTTTGAACTGCCTGGTTTATCCTGATCTGGTTCAGGTTGTTTGGTCACAGGAGTTTCCGAATGAGTGAAGGCGGTGTCAGACAATACATCATATTGTTTTTGATTTGTCTTTAATTGCTGCTTCTCAATAACAATAAGTTGGGCGTCATTGGCGGTTTCAATAATAAGCTTCGATATATTTGCTGTTTTTTATGTGTTTTGACGTAATTTGGCATTTTCCTGCTTCAAGTCTGTAACCTGGTTTTCTAACCGTTGGATGCATCCAATGAGTTCATTTTCTATATCTGCTTGTTTGACTTTAACAGTTTCCAAAATGTCTTGTAATTCTGATAGAGTCATTTTCATTGCAAAGTTCGAAATTTTGTCGTTACAATTGACGTTCACAGTAGGCACATTTGTCTTCAAAATTGGAGTACGAATACTGGCGAAGATCTTTGGTACTTGCAATTTCCTAACTTGTGTCGCGGGCGTTTTGGGAGATTGGTTTTCAGTTATTATATTAGGATCAGACCCTACCTCAATCGGAAGCACTTCTCTTGCAAATCCCAACTGGAATACTAAAGGAAGTTCTTTTTCTATCCACCACTGCATATTCCTTTTAGATCCTTGGACCATGAATTAATTCCTTGTGCGGTATATGTGTACAACAATCTTTCCTCCCTTGTCTGTCTTGTTCCGCGCAATTTCAATTTTATCGTCCACAACCACATTCTTTTTGTCTTTCCCTATCACCCACGTCGCGTTCTTGATATCCTTTTTACTAAGTGGGTCCCAATACCTCTCACATAACCCATCGAAATATTTCTCGAATTTATTGGAGTCCAACACAAGAGTTAAACAATTGCCATTGTCCCTTCTCTCCGCGTTATGTATGTCCTGTTGGAGACCCGTTTCCTTCCGCCGTATCACCTTTTCCACGTTCAAAACATATTCTTTCTCGCGATATGTAGGAGTGCACCCGTCTAATGGATCCACTTTTGTAGTAGCGTGCGATTCCAGAATTTCGAACGTGTCATCAAAATCATCAAAGTCCGTGTCATTCATCATCCTGCTGATAATATTAAGCTATATTCAAGAAATTTCCATCAGATTCCTATGCGCCGCTATCTTCCCCAAATCATTACAGTTGCTGAAATTCACCATTCATTAACAACCTAGCTCCAATAGCTATTTTAATTAGGTACGCATGGGTAAATCCTGGAGCTAACGAGAACACGTCCGGCACGTCCGGCGGCTATGATACTTAATCCAATAACATCAACCACACGCATCACACGATCCAACGAACTGAAGTGTAGACAACGAGAGTGTGTGTCACCGAGATGACCCTGACAAACAAATACACAGTTGTTGTCTGACCATATCCAGAATGGATAGGTATAAATATAAATAATTTGTGATGCGTCATTAACCAACTTCCCTATTGTCGATATGACATCTATTTGTACACAATCATAACTATGACGACATAGTTAGAAGCAAACATATTTATTGATATAAACGGGAGGATTGTGAGCGCAGCATGCGATTTCTACATCCCTACACTGTTGGGCAAATATATTAAACAAATGTGTCAAACTCTAATGTTACAAACGAAGTCTTAAGATATTATTAAAACATGACATTAACGGGTAAAACATATAACAAAATATCACAATAGACGCATACCATCCTGTGGAAACATAGGTCGGATGTCATTGTAGTTTCAGTTAACTTAATAACTTTATAAACATTCTGCAAATCGTTGAATAATTACGATAATAATGACAGTGTAATATGAAAGATCTACGTTTACACATCGACGACAAATTACAGACCGAAAAGAGCAACGTTTACACATCGACGACAAATTACAGCCCGAAAAGAGCTACATTTACACATCGACGACAAATTACAGACCGAAAAGAGCTACGTTTACACATCGACGACAAATAACAGACCGAAAAGGCAGCGGAAACAACGTATACCTCACAGTGGATAAACCGTACAAACATATAATCTGAAGTCGCTTCGCCAAGACGAAAACTTCTATTTTTAGAACATAAATACTACTCAAGGATCAAAACAACACCACAAAAACACGTTTTCAGACCAGATAGACGGTTTCCTCACAGCTATAAACGTAAGTAATATGACCATACGTAAACGTAATAAAGCACACGTAGATTAAATCTGGCAGTTTGCGATCCAAAATACATTTATCATAATTACCGCTTTTGAATTATACCGGTATGGAAATTAGTCGACGAAATTGCTGTGACGCAGATAAAGGGAAATAATGACATTTCTTCCTGTGCTCAAATAGATCTTTCGAAGAGGTGTTCTTTTGTGCGACACTGTTCACATTTTCACAACATGGTATCTACTCGATGTGTTTACTGGTAACACCAAAGATCTGGTCTGCTTGACAACGAGGAGATATAATAAAATTACATTACAATATTCTCCAAGTTGTGTGTTGAAATTCGGCACTACATGTGGAGTGATTACAGAGTGCGCTGTATAGCTCATGGTATGTTGCTATACAGCTAAGTAATGTAGCCCGAAAATATCCAACGTCTTTTCAAATCTGAGATGGAAATGCTTATTTGCATAAGTTGGAGGGAATTGTGTGAGCACACGACGACGTCATATAGTATAGTACAGTTCACAATCTGAAGGAACACGTCCTGTTAAGTCATGTCGCAAGCATATGGGTGCTCTTCCCATATCCCAACTAAAGAACACATGTGTGACATTAAGAACTAACCGGCATGATTGAACATAGTGACATTAACGGATTGACAGACCCATGTCACAGTGTATGTCGCAAGGATATGAACGCATGCATTTGACACTATATCAATATGTGGGATACATACACAAAACCGCACGCGTGTGTTACTGATATCAGTATATCGAACGATTGCAATGTGTAAGGACAGCACGTTCAGCCAATACATTAGTGCCATCCTTACGCGACGCAGGCATGCACATAATTCCCAAAATTCAGTCATACCGGAGTCCAGAATATTGTACCAAATTACAGGTTATGTCACACCGTTATAAGGCGTTATTTGTTTGTGTGTAAAGCGTTCCCACATAAATAATTTGTACACTACTACTACTACATCAATAAAGCAATTTTCAGTCAATATATACCAGGATATGTTGATCAACTTGGGAACGCAATGTGAAATTAAGAAGTAGCCATGATTGAATACAATGTACCACTACCTGTTAGACAGACTATTATATGTCGCAAGCATATGGATGCACTTATGACACGATATCAATGTCGCACGCTTGGTATGGAATATATACACAAAACACACAAAACTACGCGTGTGGGTTACTGTTGTCAGTATATCGGGCGAGTTCAATGGCGTAGCCCTTATAAAAATGTACCACGGTAAACCATGATAAAAATACCGCGGTGCTGCACCGGGGTGTTTTGGTCGTGGTACACCACGGTATATTTACCTTGGTGTACCGCGGTACTTTTACCATGGTGTACCACGGTAAATGTACCACGGTACACCACGGTAAAAAATACTGTGGTGTACCACGGTAAAAAATACCGTGGTTTACCACGGTATTTTTACCATGGTGTACCACGGTACAAGAACCATGGTACACCACGATAAAAATACCACGGTGTACCATGATAAAAGTACCGTGGTACACCAATGTAGATGAACCGTGGTGTACCACAACCAAAAACCCCGATGCAACACCGCGGTATTAATTAACATGGTTTAGCACGATAAAAGGATAGTAACTTACATCTTTGTTGACTACAGGACAACTATTGTGGTTATACCGCAGAACAATAATATAAATTTTCACTTCTTTTCCTCATGATTATTGCCAATACTAGCCACATAGATTAATTGTGATTCAGTATGCTGTATATCTTAAATATAAATGTCACAACTCTAAACAAAAATATCAAATGCAAGATGGGCATGGGCTTAGGAGTAAACTTGAGACTAAAACAGACAGCAAATTCTGTTAGATATTCATTTTCAGAATAACAATGATATATTTCAAATAACAATTAAAGATGGTATATTATATAGTCTGTTGGGTATAAAATAATAAATATGAATCAAAGACCCCTTTCCAGAGTCGCTAATTAGGTGTTAACTGCTATTGTTAGGAATATGTTGGCGGCTAACGCAATTTTGACAGAGAACATCCTTTTAACGGAGTGTTCTGGGCCAGAAACAATAGAAATAACAAAACTTCAAAAACTGATATCTGATCACTCTGAGCGTTGATGGGTAGGTTCCTCGACTCGAATCAATTATTTTTTACACCCGAAGCCAAAGAAATAGTAATTTATGGGGGTCTGATCGGACTGAGTACCTTTTATAAGGTAAATGACATTATAATTACACCAAAAATCATTAAAGATAGTGTATCCCTTCTAGAAAGCTTTATGTAAGATGGATTCTGGGGAGTAAAACATTAGTGATAAAAATAATAGTTACTATTAATCGATGGACCCATGTCATGCATCAGGAATAAACGGCTTTATTATCCTTTATGGACGAATTGTCTACCAAATCTTTTATTAGTTTTTCTGTGTTGTACAGTAATGCCCTAAGTAATCGACTCTTTAACTACAGCAGAATTATGGGTAACTGTTCAGGATTTAGTTAGCGAGAGCTTTCCGATGAATGGCAACAAGCCATATTTCCGACTAAATCCTGAAAAGTTTCCCATAATTCTGCTGTGGTTATGGAGTCGATTAATTAGGGCATTACTGTATATACAAAAGAGCTATTTGTAGTCTTTAGACCTATATGTTTTATAATTGTACGCGTGGCTCGGAAGAAATACACTATCTTTAATTAGTTGAATTATCAGCTCCCAGCTTTGTCATCGATCGCCGTTGTTCTGTTTTTAGAGCATTCCTTAGCTTTTGGAACATATAGTATCGTACATCCGCAGGTTTTTTATGCGGAAAGTAGTGCATAACCACTTCTGAAAGAAAATATAGATTGAGTTAGTTCATTCCTTTGCGTAGTTGTTTAAATAATACTCACAAAAACAGAGTACGGCTATTGAATATAATTTATTATTATTACCCAATGATTTGGGAAATAAAAAAGAATTGTGGAACATGTTATTTTAACATTCCTACAAAAGAATTGATAGGCGTCCATTTTCCACATGCAAGTCCACTTTTATCCAGTTAGATGGTTCAAATGATTATTTAAAGCTCGGAAATTAGACAAGTTTATCCCTTGCAATGCACTGGTTAGTTGTTTGCCGTATATATACATGTTTGGCTGCTATTTTTCATTGGCATACATGCAGCTGCAAATGGGTTACTTCCAGTTTAAATGCTTTTTTTTATTTAATTGCGATGGCTGAATCAGTCTTTTAATTCTCTAGAAAAGAAAAATCATAACTACCGGTACCTTCAAATTCTCGAATCTCAGTCAGATTCATTCCTGGTCGAGCACCCTCTGATTTCCCTAAAATTGAGTCACATGGCCAAATTGTAATGTTTCTTAATTCATGTCTGAGTATACAGGTACCGGTATATATATTGATATATTAATATGCAGGTGTGTATGTATGGTACTAGTACCGCTGAAGGGGTCACTCTCACCAAAAAAAGTGCTGAAGAGTACACAGGGTTTGAAAATGTGCTGAAGGGTACACAGGGTTTGTGATCGTCACTAACACCTTTACTTAAACTGTGTTTCTGAAAGTCTGGCGCCCACTAGCAGTTTGTTTTAAGTTCAGTTTAATGTTCATTGGAACGTAAACAATTATTCTCTAACATAAATCATGGCAGATACGAAAACTAAACGTCATTTAGAACGACATTTCAAACCCTGTGTACCCTTCAGTACATTTTCAAATCCTGTGTACCCTTCAGCACTTTTTTTGGTGAGAGTGACCCCTTCAGCACTAGTACCAGGAGATCGAGGAGTAAGGTTAACTGGGGAGGGCTAATATTACCGCATTGTGGTATTATATATATATGGATGGAGAACTACATGTATACAAATAATAGCAAAAAAACACAGAATTACACTAACCTCATCATCTGATGAATCTCCCTTGACTTTTTGTGAAGGGAATTTCTTTCGCTTCCCTCGACCCGCATTCTCTGATGTTTTGAGATACTCTCTCACAGCCTTTTTTATACCGAGCTTGGCACTGGTCATGATCTCCATGATTTCATTCAGTTCTTGTCGGTCATCTACAAAGAATAAAATCAATTTAATATCTAGATGAACAGTGAATATTAATCTTGGATAGACATATACATATATATATATGCATATACCGGTACATAATAAATCTCTTTCTTAGTACTAATTAAGTGATCACATTTGACCATGAATGTACCGGTATGAATTTTTGTTTTTATGTATGATCGATACCGGTATAAGTATCCTGTTTAATATATAGTGGGTTCGATCATCTCGATCGAGCTACATGTAACATCAAATGCGGTAGATCGATTGATGTTATAATCATACTATAGGCTGTTGATAATTTTTGTAGGCTGATATATTTAGTAGTAAACCGTAACTTATATATGGCCTCCAAAATCATATTTATTTCAATATAATTGTTTTAATTTATATACCGGTAATTAAATAACTTAATAATTAAAGTTCAGCAAAAGTACTAGTAATTAACAATAGGCCAGTTGATTTGATCTCAATCAATATATATAGTGACAATTAATATTATTGATACTAAATTACTAATATTATTGTTACATTAGTTTTTATTCACAGTTCACTTTTAATTTGTTAATTTTTTTAGGAAGCCGTACGTGTACATCCAGAGCCCATGCACTCGATCGCCCCAGTTTTTTTTACCATATATCTACGCATTTACATGCACCTCTACGCATTTACAAGTACTATATATAATATATGAGTAATATATATGTGCTGGCGATAAACTAGCTATAGGTAAATAGATTTACTTACCACTAAACCTGAACACTTTTACGGCATGAGTCTCCGTTTGTTTACCAGTTTTTTTCGTGGTAACTTCAAATTCCTCGTCGAAATCAAATGCATCGTTGTTCAAAAAGTCTTCGTCCGCGTCGTTTATTGTTTTGGACTCTATAATTTCGAAAGACCTATAGTCGATAAACTCAACCAAAGCGAAACGCATGCATGTTTGCAGAATAAATGTGTTATAATATCGCACGGATCGAATATGAAATCAGCATTGGGAGTTAGAACAAAGACCAGGATTTGAAAAGAGCGCCATGCAGGTTTCGGGTTACCGATTGCTATAACTTGCAGGAACCATATCGCAGACTCGATACGAATCGAGTACACTTATTATTATGGTATGCGAATTATATTTGTTCTTTTGTCGCATTCATTAGATAAGTTAATGTCCATTCAATAGATGACACACATTGTTATTGATTGTGGTGACTTTAGATGTAATTTATGCCACCAAATTAAGCCATTATTATTAAACTTCGTTCCAGCGCATTACCGATTCTTCGTTTTAAATCTGTTGGCTTTATCGCGATCACGTGGTCGATTCAATTTATTTGTTTGTACACAAAAGTTCTGCTTCTGTTATCATCGCGAAAATATAGTTTTAATATATGCATTCACCACAAGAAAATAAGATGCTACGATGTCATTCGATTTGTTGTCAACAAACATGCTAGTTCACACCAATATATGTCTTGGAGTTGAAGGAAATATGAACTTGTTGAAGTTGTAATAGTACTAATACAACGAAATTAAGAGACTTGAAATTAATTCGATCGAGTAAGATCGACTTTCTTGCATGGACTCATTGGACTGAGCAATCAGTTACATTATGGAAGACTGCTGTGGGAAAAGTGTTCATCACCTGGAAGTGGTACACAATCTCATGGTTCATATAAAAATTATTTGCGAGAGTCAACAGAAAATATTCCGAAGAGATCTCTACATCGATGGGAGCGAAATGGAAACCCTTCTGACAGTATGTCATCAATGGAACCTTCACAAAACATGGACGTGCAGTCAACAGATTTATATGCCCAGCTTTAGAAATTAATGAACATCAAATTACAGACGATTTGGTTGATCATTTGCAAATTGATGTCAATCGGGACAAGATGAGCACCACTGATGATGAACCTGAATATGGCTTTGATTATGAAACTTACTCTTCTGAAGTGCATGAGAAGTTAACCATTGTGAAAAATTAATGTATCGAAACGATGAATTGTATTGTGTCTTTCGCTTTGTTTGTGTACTCCAAAATGGCGGATCACACATTTCCGTGACGTCATCAAAAGACGGACTATACTACATTTTACTAATACAACTGCAATATAATAAAATCTTGTATATTAATATTGCAATCATATTATTTATTCCACACTGTGAGTCACATGTATTCAACGGAATCCCAGCCATTGAATACATACATGTATTAATGTATACCGCTAGTGGAATACAAGCCGGAACTGTTCTTGTTGACGTTGTCGACAAGAAAGATGACGTACATTACGTCGATCATCCGCTTTCGGTGACCCCCCCCCATAATTACTGGTTATTTGTCAGACTTAAATCACAATAAAGGTAGCTATAGTAACAATGAAGGGGACATTCATGGATTTAATGTAACTTATCTGATTGAACGGTGTAGAATAAATACAGAACACAACGCGCATCTTAATCGAGACTCTTTTATCTAATGAGTTGCGGATGGCGCAAAGTTATATTTCGCTCTCGCGAAATATATCATTGTGCCATCCGCAACTCATTAGATAAAAGAGTCTCGATTAAGATGCGCGTTGTGTTCTGTCTATGTATATCCCGCAACATTATTTTTAGGTTATGTAAATATTCTATTTCAGGATTAATTATGTATATACATTATTTTATGATTTTCTATATAAATGTCCCATCTCAAAAACACAGCTGATGGGAGCCTATTCACAATAAAACAATGTTTTCATCTTTTCTTCACTATAACCCTGGGTCGTTATGCATAAATACATGTACATTCCATCATGAACATAAATCAATCTATCCACAGGAACCTGGAATTTGGTCAAAAACCCTCTTTTATTGACGGTGCCGGGTGCTGGTTACGCCAATAAAAGAGGGTTTTTGACCAAATTCCAGGCTCCTGTGATCTATCTAACAAATGAGTAGCTACCATGAATTTCCCCCAAAAAGGTGTCCAGATATGAATTTAGTCACATGTACCAGGTACATGTACAATGATTTGCCAATTCATGTATACATTGTACATGTATACATGTAGAATTCAGTTGGAGACGAAAATAAAACAGATCTGTTGAATATTGATAATTATGTCCATAAGAAAGAGCAACTACCGGTATGCATGGGCTTCAGTATGTATTTTAAACTGTTTATGATTTAGTAATATTTAATCAATTTTACACATACATGCGAGCTCGAACACAGATACAGTTTGTAGTGAGGTAGATGTCTGTACATTGTTTTACAGTGGTTCACCTTGGAATGAGATGTGATGCACCACGCTACACCAAGATTTGCACCGCGGTACACCTAGGTGCTATGTGTATGCACCTGGGTTACCGTGATATGTGGCGTGGTGCACCGCGGTACAGACCGTGGTACACCAAGGTGTTGTGTGTATGCACCTGGGTTACCGTGGTACATGACGTGGTATACCACGGTACACCACGATGTACACCGCGGTACACTAAGGTGTTATGTGGATGTACCTGGGTTTATCGCGGTACATAGCATGGTGCACCGTGGTACATAGCATGGTGCACCGTGGTACATAGCATGGTGCACCGTGGTATACCAAGGTGTTATGTCTATGCACCATGGTTTACCGTGGTTTACCGCGGTACATATCATGGTGCACCGTGGTACATAGCATGGTGCACCGTGGTACATAGCATGGTGCACCGTGGTATACCATGGTTTACCGTGGTTTTACCGTGGTTTACCACGGTACTTTTTTATAAGGGAGGATAGCACAATCTGCCAAAAACCATTATTGTTCTCCTTAAAGGTGGATTATCTCTTTGTAAACATGTATTATATAGTTACCGGGGTATAAAATATTAGATTTGAATCGAAGACTCCTGTCCGGAAATGCTTCTATCGATTAATATTAATTTTATTTCGAATATTTTATTGTCTAAAAAGGTGTTTGTTCAGCTAACGAACAATAGTGGTTACTGTTAAAAGAGACCAGAAATTATATTGTTCAATTTGTCACAAATAAACGTTAATTATACTCATTGTCGCTTATATCTGTGGAACAAAACAATACATACAACCAATCTGTGACATTTGACATTCGATGCGTAGCCGTAGGAACAGCCCAGTGCTCTATATCGCAATACGGTCTCATCCGAATGGTCGGTTCTAAAAATAGTAACATAAATGGGCCCGATTTAATATTCGAAATAAAATCAATATTAATTGATAGAAGCTTTTCCGGAGATAGGTCTTCAGTTCATATCTATTATTTTATACCCGCGCAACTATTTAAAATTTGTTATTTAAAGAGATAATCCATCTTTAAGAGACGCATGCATGAGTATCATACACTATCGGCCAGTAACAAACATGCAACTTGGTCTGTTTACCACACGCTCGATCGATATATTCTAACTGACTCTTCCCCATGCACAGATGTCTCTATATCCCTTCAAGATAGATGTTGCCTAACACTGTTTCTTGGGTGAAAGTGCTCAATTTCAGATTTAACCATAAAACCTGCATTTTAGTGACTTCATTTGTATTTTTCTTGCGATAATTGTCATATCTGCTTCAAAATAATACGGAGACCAAACACCATCAGCACAAACATTCAGTCATACACGTAGTCGAGAATACTGAACCCAATTACTGGTTATGTAAACATTTTAAGGCTTTATTTTTTGTACACTTTGTGCACTGCGCTACTACGTCAATAAAGCAATGTTCAGTCCATATGCTAGGATCCATTGATCGATGTCGCAACCATGTGAGCGCCATTTCCGGAATATCGACGTATCCCAACTCTAGACCGCAATGTGAAATTAAGAATTAGCCACGATTGGACATAGTATACCATTAACCTATTGTCAAACTATTGCCATATACTGTATGTCACACGCATATGGACGCACTTGACACGACATCAATATCGCACGCTTGGTGCGGAATATATACACAAAATCGCATGCGCGAGTCACTGTTGTCGTATATCGGACGAGTGCAATGGCGTAATGATCGCACGATCAGTCAAATACAACCTGTTATCCTTACGCGACGTATGCAAGTATGTCATATACCAGGCACTAACACACATATGCGGGCTGTTAATTACACGCTGGAACGGCATATTCTAACTAACCCTTCCCCACAAGAGTCTCTACATCCCTGCATTATGGATGTTGCTTAACACAGTTTCTTCAATGAAAGTTCCAAATATATATAACGATTTAAACTCATAGATTTAATCACACAACCTGGAAAATTTTAAGTATTTTAGTGACTGTTTGTATTTTTCCTGCAATATTTGTTTATCCTTTTAATGCTGGGAGCTGCACTGTTGTAGCATTAAAGACCATGTTCCAGTGCCCTCTCTTATATAGGAAGCCTAGTATATCTAAGCGAATGCGTTGGCACAGGGTTTTCGTAATATTTCCTGAAACTCAAATCATGAAATTGTTAAATTTAGAGATGGATTATCTCTTTAAATAATTTTTTTTAAATAGTTGCGTGGGTATAAAATAATAAATATGAACTGAAGACCCCTGTCCGGAAAAGCTTCTATAAATTAATATTGATTTTGTTTCGAATATTAAATCGGGACCGTTTATGTGTCTATTTTTAGAACAGATCATTCGGATGATACCATATTGCGATATAGAGCACTGGGCTATTCCTATGGCTACGCACCGAAAGTCAAATGCCCCATATTGATTGTTTGCTTTGGTTTGTTCCATAGTTATAAGCGATAATGAGTATAATTAACGTTTATTTCTGACAAAATTGTACAATTAAATTTCTGTTAACAGTAACCACTATTGTTCGTTAGCTAAACAACTACACCTTTTTAGAGTAGAAACTATTCGAAATAAAATTAATATTAATCGATAGAAGCATTTCTGGACAGGAGTCTTCGATTCAGATATAATATGTTATACCCCGGTAACTATATAAAACATGTTTACAAAGAGATAATCCACCTTTAATACACGCCAAGTTCCATCAGCATCAAACCTCTAATAGCAGGTTGAGAACACTGTACACAATTACTGGTTATGTCCCAATTCTAAGGCCGTACTATATATTTTAATGCACTCTCACGTCACTCATTTTCACACTGCGCTGGTACGTCAATAAAGGACTTTCAGTCTATATTCTAGGATGAGTTGATCAATGTCGCAACCATATGGGCGACCCTTCTGGAATATCGACATACCCAACTATGGAACGCATTGTGAAATTAAGTAATAGCCACCATTGAACTTCCTACCACTAATGGGTGGACAGACTATTTCCATATTGTATGTCGCAAGCATATGAAAGCACTTGCCATCATATCAATATCACTCGCTTGGTATGAAATATGTTATATAAAACCGCATGTGTGTGCTCGTGTCGTCAGTTTATCTGACAAATGCAATGACGTAATGATAGCTTGACCTGTCAAATACACTTCCACGATCGCACAGAATTTCATAAACATTCCGGGAGTCCACGCCGCATCTTAACATCTTTGCAATGTGTGTGTCCCTACGCGTGCAATGGAATCGTGAAATTGTCAGTTAGAAACTGAAATATTTTTCGGATTTTAATGCAATTGCTTGTAGTTACCGGTACCTGCTTAAATATAACTGACACCACAAACCATCAATATCAAATCACAATCATACCAAGTAGAGGTGAGAACACTGCAACCAATTACTGGTATACCACGATGCTAAGGCTGTTTACAGTTTTATTTTGGTTATATTGAGTTAATACTCCAATCATGTCCACTTCACTACTGCATCAATAAAGGATCTATCAGTTCGTATGCCAGGACGTGTTCATCAACGTCACAACCATATGGACACACCTCCCAAAATATTGAAACATCACGAGTCTGGAACACATTGTTAAGAAAAGAAATGACCAAATGAGCAGACTCTCGCCATAGTGTATATCGCAAGCATATGGACGCATGTGCCACTATATAAATATGAAACGTTGGTATGAAATATATACACACAACTGATTATGTGTGTTCATGTCGTCAGTTTCCCACACGAGTGCACATGCGCAAAGATAACACAATTTTCTGCACGAACAGTGAAAAACCTCATGTGTTACTCTTATGTGATCGCAGGAGTTTCATAAACTTGGGGCCATAGCACCGATGTATGTTCTTTCTTTGAGTGTCTAATTGAACAAAACAATTGCTGTTTGCAGTCATGTTTCACGAACTTATATAGCTATAGTAGTACATGTACCCTGATGTATGCAAGGCAAAATGATAGTAAATATTTGTATAACATTATCCACTCTAGACTCACAAATTTACAATTAAAGGTGGATTATCTCTTTGTAAACATGTATTATATAGTTACCGGGGTATAAAATATTAGATTTGAATCGAAGACTCCTGTCCGGAAATGCTTCTATCGATTAATATTAATTTTATTTCGAATATTTTCTGGTCTAAAAAGGTGTGTTTGTTCAGCTAACGAACAATGGTGGTTACTGTTAACAGAGACCAGAAATTATATTGTGCAATTTTGTCACAAATAGATGTTAATTATACTCGTTATCGCTTATATCGTTGGAACAAAACAATACAAACAACCAATCTGTGACATTTGACATTCGTTGCGTAGCCGTGGGAACAGCCCAGTGCTCTATATCGCAATAAGGTCTCATCCGAATGGTCGGTTCTAAAAATAGTAACATAAATGGGCCCAATTTTATATTCGAAATAAAATCAATATTAATTGATAGAAGCTTTTCCGGACATAGGTCTTCAGTTCATATCTATTATTTTATACCCACGCAACTATTTAAAATTTGTTATTTAAAGAGATAATCCATCTTTAACATATACAAGTAATAAATACATGTACTATTAATTAATTTAATTTACTTTTTTCAACTAACGGTCCACACCAAAGTGAGAGTCCGGTAACTATATGACACATGTTTACTAAGAGATAGACCATATTTTATACCCCGGTAACTATATAACACATGTTTACTAAGAGATAGACCATAGTTATACCCCGGTAACTATATAAGACATGCTTACTAAGAGCTATACCATATTTATAACCCGGTAACTATATAACACATGTTTACTAAAAGATAGACCATATTTATACCCTGGTAACTATATAACCCATGTTTACTAAGAGATAGACCATCTTTTACCCCGGTAACTATATAACACATGTTTACTAAGAGATATACCATATATAACACATGTGTACTAAGAGATAGACCATATTTTATAACAAAGTTTCTGTCGCAGCCAGCGATGGCTATCCGTTGTGAATAGCGATCTTATTTCGCGGGAAGCTCGTGATTCACGACGACGAGTACAGTGATTGACAATCTAAACAGCATATCGAGGTCGTAGCTCAATACAACTGGATGGTTTACATGATATACATATACAGTCTCGAACGGAGTAAAGTGATATATTGCAGAAAATAAATTTCAGGTGTTATTTGAGCTTATTAGAAACCATGAAATCGTAACCGTCATTACGGATAGTTAAATACGAGAACGATTAGAAAGTACACAAAGGTTGGTGACGTAGTACCATATCCGTATCCGTAATCGTAAACGTGAGTTTTGCGAAAGGTCTCTATTATGACATTTTTTGACACCACGACAAATGTGAGAACTCATTAAGCTTCTCTGAATAAAACAATTACTTCATATCACCAATATATTTCTACAACTTGTTAAAAGTATTATACAACATTTAGTACAATTGGATAATAAAGCAACTCAGCTACACTTAAATTTTTCTCATTCCGGCTAAATAGTGTATTTTCGAAGCAAAAATGCTATTAAAAAGTATGTTAGTATTTTTTTTCCGTAATAGTTTTTCATATATCTTCCGTTTATACATTTTCCCCAGGTCGATGTCGGGGGCGGAGTACACGTTTTATTAACCATTATGAAACCATGCCACTGCGCATGACAGACATGTGCATATTTGTAAACAGGAAATGATTTTAATGAAACAGACAACATTTTTTTTTTGCACAAATGACAAATGTCTTTATTTTAGCTCATGAAGGTGCGGATTTCGGAACTTTTTGTGGAATCTTGTCTTTATTGTCACCATAAGAAGAGAACCAAGCAGAATCTGTCACCAGGAGTCCTTTATCGCCTGTAAATAGAAAAGGTATGAGCTTCATATAGGGTCAAAGAATGGCCGAACAGAGTCTCAATACAGATGTATATCATGTATTGTGACTCAACGGGGTCTACCCTTTGTTGAGCTATCTATTTCACAACATTTTTCAACTAAACAATGAATTCTGGCCTTATTATCTCACCATATATTTTCAGTCGGTACTCCCCGCCACAAGTTGACGCCAAAAGTTCCTTGTGTCGGTGTATCTAAATGCTTTAATCGGACATTTCTAAACTGTTTAATGTTGTGGTGACCCGGATAAGTCGTCCATCTTCACGTTCTTGTTGACATTTTACACAAGGCCATGTGCTCGGAAGAACTACTGGGTAATTTACTACGTCCGGTTTGGCCTATAGTCCGTTTTACGGATAACTATTTTTGACTGTTGCATTCAAGCTGCAGACAGAGTTTAGTCTCGGCGCCAAGAGATGTCTTAACGCTGCAGGCACGTGTATTTTTAAAAATAAAATATTGTTTTATAGAAGTGTTTTGTCAGTTACAATTCATTCTGGCATGACCTAGACCATTTTCAAACGAATATGGACATTTCTGTTTCTCAGAATAATGCAGAATTAGCTGTAAACCTACACAAATCTATAAAATAAATATGTATACAGGAGGTATCAAATTTGCTTCTAAAATAAATAAATACGACATTGCTTCACATTCCATGTAGGTGCTGGCATGCAGGGTACGTCCTGTGTAGGAGACTGAACTCAGGATGGAGCTTATGTTGCGTTCTGGGACGGAAAGTATCCAAACACAGCGATCTGTAAATGACGAAATACCAAGCTGAAAAGTTTTCGCGATCGCCGCACTGTTTATTTTTTTGTTTTACGCTCGCTATATGTCATCAAAACTCAAATAAAATCACGTCATGTTGCATTATTATGGTTTAATTATCCATTATACAGCACAAAATATGCTTTAAGTGTCATTTTCCGCCTTAGTTTTCTCCAGCTTGGTTCTGCTTGGTATTTCTACGCACCCCTGCTTATCGCCGGCATGCATTTACTATATGGGATATTTAGAACGGGTCTATACAACTAATTAGGCTATAACTTTGTTATCTTTCATATTTTGCGTTAAATTTCAAACATGTGCCAGGGACATATATCCCGTCCGGAATGTGCATAAACATTTCCAGTTTCTCATCGTATTTTTATTTATTTTATGCGACAAAATTGTCGTAAATGTCAGAAAACCACGCTGACCAGTCTATGTTTTGCGTTATGAGCTAACGCTCGATGGACATAGTTCTATTGAGATTTTTTTTACGTCCTGTTATACCCCATAATCACTAAAATGAGATGTCTCTCACCCACCACACGATTTCTTAAAAGTGAAATGATAAGAAGTGAGATTGTTTTATCGGTTAGCAAATACATTTCCGGATAAAACGGAGTGATCTTCATATCCCGTATATTCAGGAGATGCATGTTCCAATGATATATGTAATTTTTGTTTTGCTGGTTCAAAATATCAAAAATCGACATCCCTGTACCCCGTCATTACCGTCACGCGAAAATTTGAAGCTATTAAAGTTGTCGGTTTGTTAGACGAAAATGAAACTTATAGATTTATATCAATGTCCCATGCTTGTGTGGAATAGAAACCAGGTCCACATTTGTCAAGTGCGTGGATAAATGATGATCACACTTACTCCGCTTATTTCTCGGCCAGAAATATGTGTTTTGAACTTTTGATAACAATTTATTTGAGACAAAAACTGCTGCGGGCATGTCAGTCGGTGTAAACTTATCAAAGTCGCTGGGCATCGTGCATGGTTCAATAAGATCTAGTGATCATTCCTTCGTCCATATAGCCGGCCAATTGATGACTTTAATATTCCACTGTCCGATATAACAACAAATTTGTCGAAAATGTCCAATTTAATGTCAGTTTGCATACCAAGCCAATAAAAAAGAACAAAATACGTTGAATACTTATGGGTATCATGTCTATGACACATGCATGCAGCCATGGCGATTGGCGAACATCTACAAAGCCCCATATCTTAAAATGAGATTTTGTATGTAGGCCTTCCTAGCTATATACAGGTAAATCTTCAAGGCCTCCATAATTACTAACATTTTACACTATGCTGTAATAGTATATACACAAGACAGAAGTTATATTGTTCGCTTGGTTCAACTAGGATGTTTCACTATATTACACACTCACACCGTTGTAATGGTTTGCTAACAATAAAATCTTGAAATCAGTTAACGGTTATACGTGAAACAGACTATAGGCCAAACCGGACGTAGTAAATTACCCAGTAGTTCTTCCGAGCACATGGCCTTGTGTAAAATGTCAACAAGAACGTGAAGATGGACGACTTATCCGGGTCACCAACATTAAACAGTTTAGAAATGTCCGATTAAAGCATTTAGATACACCGACACAAGGAACTTTTGGCGTCAACTTGTGGCGGGGAGTACCGACTGAAAATATATGGTGAGATAATAAGGCCAGCATTCATTGTTTAGTTGAAAAATGTTGTGAAATAGATAGCTCAACGTAGGGTATGGGGGGGGGGGGGGGGGCGTGCGGCACTAGAAATGATGAAATACGTTTCTAGTGCCATCGGGTCTAGACACCGGGGAATACGTCACAGACAGACGTGGGTTCGTTAAGTAGCTTGCACAATAAGACAAAGCTTAAGCGTGTTCGTTCATATCAGTGCGATATATGCTCGAAATCTTGCAGCACATCTGCTGTCACATAAGAGAATACACGCTGGTGATCGCCCGTATCAGTGTGATGTGTGTGAGAAATCATTTACTCTGACGGGCGACCTGGCAAATCATAAGAGGATCCACACGGGGAACGACCGTATCAATGTAATGTGTGTGAGAAATCATTTACTCGGACGGGCGACCTGGCAAATCATAAGAGGATCCACACGGGGGAACGACCGTATCAATGTAATGTGTGTGAGAAATCATTTACTCGGACGGGCGACCTGGCAAATCATAAGAGGATCCACACGGGGGAACGACCGTATCAATGTAATGTGTGTGAGAAATCATTTACTCGGTCGGGCGACCTGACGTATCATAAGAGGATACACACTGGTGATCGCCCGTATCAGTGTGATGTGTGCGAGAAATCATTTACTCGATCGGATGACCTGCAGGGCCATAAGAGGATCTGCGCTGGAGATCGCCCATATCAATGTGATGTGCGTGAGAAATCATTTACTCGATCGGATGACCTGCAGGGCCATAAGAGGATCTGCGCTGGAGATCGCCCGTTTCAATGTGATGTGAGTGAGAAATCATTTACTCGATCGGATGACCTGCAGGGCCATAAGAGGATCTGCGCTGGAGATCGCCCGTATCAATGTGATGTGTGCGAGAAATCATTTACTCAGTCAGGTAGTCTGACTTATACATAAGGTGATCCACACGGGAGATCGCCCGTATCAATGCGATGTGTGCGATAAATCATTTACTCAGTCGAATTACCTGACTGTTCATAAGAGGATACACACCTGAGATCGCCCATATCAATGTGATGTGTGCGAGAAATCATTTAGTCAGTCGAATCACTTGGCGAATCATAAGATGTTCCACACGAAAGATCGCCCGTATCAATGTGATGTGTGCGAGAAATCGTTTAATCGGTCGGGCGACCTGACAAATCATAAGAGGGTACATACTGGTGATCGCCCGTATCAATGTGATGTGTGCGAGAAACCATTTAATCGGTCGGGCCACCTGACGAGACATAAGATGATCCACACGGGAGATCGCCCATATCAATGTGATGTGTGCGAGAAATCATTTATTCAGTCGAGTTCCCTGACTATACACAAGAGGATCCATACTGGTTATGGCCCGTAACAATGTGATTTGTGCGAGAAATCATTTACTCAGTCGAGTAACTTGGCGAACCACAAGAGGGTACACACGGGGGATCGACCGTATCATTGTGATTTGTGCGATAAATCATTTACTCGATCGTCTGACCTGCATAGGCATAAGATGATCCACACTGGAGATAGCCCGTATCAATGTGATGTATGCGGGAAATAATTTATTCAGTCGAGTAATCTGACGAATCATAAGAGGATCCACACGGGGGATCGCCCGTATCAATGTGATGTGTGATAAATCATTTACTCGGTCGGGCGACCTGACGAATCATAAGAGGGTACATACTGGTGATCGTCCGTATCAATGTGATGTGTGTGAGAAATTATTTACTCGGTCGAACGACCTGACAAATCATAAGAGGGTACATACTGGAGATCGCCCGTATCAATGTGATATGTGTGATAAATCATTTACTTAATCGAGTGACCTCACGATTCATAAGATGATCCACACAGGAGATCGACTGTATCAATGCGATAAATCATATACTCGGTCGGATGACCTGCAGGGGCGTTTATATGATTTGCGCTGGAGATCGCCCGTATCAATGTGATGTGTGCGAGAAATCATTTGCTTGGTCGGGTAACCTGACTAGACATAAGATGGTCCACACGGGAGATCGACCGTATCAATGCGGTATGTGCGATAAATCATTTACTCACTCGAATTACCTGACTGTTCATAAGAGGATCCACACGGAAGGTTGCCCGTATCAATGTGATGTGTGCGATAAATAATTTACTCACTCGAATGACCTGACTGTTCATAAGAGGATCCACACGGGAGGTTGCCGTATCAATGTGATTTGTGCGAGAAATCATTTACTCAGTCGAGTCACCTGGCGAATCATAAGGTGATCCACACTGGAGATCGCCCGTACAAATGTGATGTGTGCGATACATCATTTACTCAGTCGGGTAGCCTGACTATACATAAGGTGATCCACACAGGAGATCGACCGTATCAATGTGATATCTGCGGTAAATCATTTACTCGGTCGGATTACCTGCAGGGGCATAAGAGGATCCACACTGGAGATCGCCCGTATCAATGTGATGTGTGCGATACATCATTTACTCAGTCGGGTAGCCTGACTATACATAAGGTGATCCACACAGGAGATCGACCGTATCAATGTGATATCTGCGGTAAATCATTTACTCGGTCGGATTACCTGCAGGGGCATAAGAGGATCCACACTGGAGATCGCCCGTATCAATGTGATGTATGTGAGAAATCATTTGCTTGGACTTTTTTCTGCATATTTCTTGTATATCACCTTGTGAACACTAATCACTGTCGATCGATTGGCTCGACAGTGTCCAGCATGTCTGCTAATTACCCACCGCAGTCGGTAACTGGGACACACGCGCGCAATGCATGTAATTGTCTTAGGATTATGTACACGGCTGTTTCACTTCATGACTTAAATGCTTGGCGTCACAGGGCCGGCTGAATCGAGGCCCCCACTGGATGACAAACTATTCGAGAGAATAAAATCGATTGGCCTTCTTCGGAAACGCAGGAACAGAAGATGTGGCCGACGTCGCATTCACCATTCTAAGCCCAAGCAGCTCTTTGTTGGAAATCTTATTCTGTTAGATCTGCTTCCTCCTACTGATATTACTGCCGGGCTGTTCAACTCGCAATCCGTGAACAACAAAACATCTGACAGTTTGTCGATCTGCGCATTGACTGAGACGTGTATACGAACCAATGATAGTATTACCATTGGCGAACTCCAGCAAAGCGATTTGAAACTTCTTCACGAACCTCGATCATCTGGAAGGGGTGGAGGTGTCGGATTGCTTCTGAATAATACAGTTAAGATCAAAATGGAAAGGACTCACAAATTTAGATCGTTTGAGGTAATGGTGGGCATTTTGACTGAAAATTCCACATCCACACGTTTGGTCATCGTATACAGACCCCTCCAAACCGAAAAAACAAACTAAGTGTTGATGTGTTCAGGTCAGAAATTTCGGAATTCTTGGGATCTTTGGCTATTTCTAAAGGACCTTTTATCGTACTGGGTGATTCTAATTTCCATATGGAGAATAAGGCGGATAGAGAAGCGATAAATTTCTCGAACATCTTGAAATCAATGGAACTTGTTCAACTGGTAACTGGCACTACACACAAATGTAAGCGCACACTAGACCTTCTGATCACCCGCGAGTGTGACTCCAGGATTGTTTATGACATTGAAGTATTTGACATAGCTCTTTCTGACCATTTCCTGGTAACATTCAACATTAGGCTCCGTAGACCAAAACCGGAGAGGAAGACAATGACTTTCCGTAAATATCGCAGCATTGATCCTTGCGATTTTTCGAACGCCATCACGTCCTCGTCTCTGTGGAGAAGACGCGAATTTTCAGTCGACGCGCTGGTTAAAAACTTCAATTCTGTGGCCCAGGAGTTGGTTGACAGTTTTGCACCTTTGCAAACTAAAACCATGGTGAACCGTAAATCATCTCCATGGTTTAATGACGACCTCCGATTAGAGAAAGTGCGTCGTAGAAATCTCGAACTGCAATGGCGTTCCTCAAAACTGGAGATTCACCGGGAGTTGTTCGTGACACCGAAATCGTGTCAATACACTTATCATCGAGGCCAAGCGGCAATATTTTGCTGACCTCGTGAGGATAACTCAAAACGGCCTAAAGTTCTATCTGTTGTTATTGATAAACTACTTCACAAAAACAAGTCATCGCCACTCCCTCAGTATACGTCATCGGTCGATCTTGCCAATATATTTGCGAAGTTCTTTGTAAACAAAATCGAGAACATCCGATGCAATATGGTTTGCAACAATGAAACACTCAGCTGGGAATTTCTTCAGACCAGTGGTTCATCAAGGGGACTGAAAAAACTGACGTGTTTCAAGCCACTCACATCTGATCAGCTGTCAGAAATGATATCGAAATCATAATCAAAACAGTGCCCTCTCGACATTATACCAACACAGTTATTGAATACGTGTAAGGCAGCACTAGCACCCGTGTTGATGAATATTGTAAACAGTTCTGTGGATAGTGGCATTTTCCCATCCACCATGAAACATGCCTTAGTAACGCCGCTACTGAAGAAACCAGGGCTTGATGTCGGGGTCCTAAGTAACTACCGACCGGTTTCAAACCTCTCTTTTATTTCAAAGCTGATAGAGAGGGTTGTTTCCAAACAACTTCGCCAATACTTGTCGTCCACTGGTTTGTCGGAAGTGTTTCAATCTGTCTATCGTCCAAATAGCAGCACTGAGACTGCGCTTCTTCGGGTCCAAAATGACTTGCTTATGTCAATGGATCAAAGAGAAGTGTCATGCTTGGTGTTACTGGATCTCAGTGCCGCCTTCGACACCATCGACCACGCTGTGCTATTGGAGAGACTTGAAAACAGACTCGGACTGGTGTAGCCTTAGATTGGTTTAGGTCATATCTGAACGGCCGTACATTGAGTGTCACAATGAACAACGTTCACTCGGATTTTTGCACTTAAGACGGTGTGTCACATGGGTCTGTGCTTGGATCCATGCGATCTACGTCCTACCGTTGGGGGACATAATCCGTCATCATGGACTGAATTTTCACGTTCATTTCAACCCTGGTTGTGAGATTCCAGCCAGAGAATCCCTAGAGCACTGTGTATCCGATATTAAAATCGGGATGACTGATAATTTCCTTAAGTTGAATCCTGACAGAACTGAACTGATATATATCGGGTTACCGCATAAGTTGCATAAAGCAGCTACCCACGATATTGTGCTTGGAGATAGTGTAGTCTCTAAGTCGACTATGGTCCGCAACCTGGGTTATATGATGGATAACAATCTATCTGCGGAGGCGCATGTAATGCAAGTTTGCAGATTGGCATATTGTCACCTGAGAAATATCAGCAGGGTGCGAAATGTGGTCGACGAAGAGACGGCCAAACAACTCGTACATGCATTTATCACACGCCGTATAGATTACTCTAACTCACTTTTATTTGGTTGCAACATACCTTATTCGGAAAATTCAGCTTGTACAAAACTGTGCTGCTAGGATTGTTACCAAAACAAGGAAATCTGATAACATCACTCCAATTCGAGCTAAATTACACTGGCTTCCCGTTGAGCAGAGGGTCCATTTTAAGGTCTTGCTTTTCACTTATAAGTGTTCAAATAATCTGGCAACATCGTACTTGTCGGATCTCATTCAGCGCTATCAACCCGTCAAACCCCTCTCGTCCGCCAAGGCAAATCAACTTGTCTATAAACCTGGGGATCTGGTTACATGTGGCGATCGCGCTTTTTCTGTGGCTGGCCCAAAACTGTGGAATCTACTTCCTGATCACTTAAGGATTCCACAAACCATAAATGATTTCAAATCTGCACTTAAAACCCACCTGTTTGAAGTAGCATTTTGTCATCGGCCCACATTGCGTAAAGTTAAGAAATAGCCACAGTTTATGTTGTATATCTGTATTGTGTTGTATATGTTTTATGTGTATATTGTTAAGTCCGAGAGCACATTTGTGGAGTCGTGACTATAAACCGTATTATTATTATTATTATAACTGGTACGCTCATTATATATATATCCACATCACGACGTAAACATAATTACACAACACTTCCACCCCAAAAGTTCTTGGCGGTTCTTGTATTCATGGAAAACTATCATAAGATACATTTATAAAAGCTTTGATTACCAAAGGTAAAAAATACAAGACCAGATAGGTTCACACATATTTGTATGAAAAGTGGTCCTGGTATAATACGCTTTCCAAAAAAGGTTTTTCCAAAACCAGCCATTTTGTAAAATATTGTAAGTAAGCTGAATATAGTAACACTAATTTGCCATTGGCCAACTATAAATCAAATACATAACGAAGAAGTAATGAATATACGCTCTAAATATTTATGAAGTTATCTTCTTGTCCATATGTATGTTTTCAAATCGGCATTCGCGTTAATTCAATCCGTGTGTATTTATTTCATTTTTATAAATATATATTATGTTGCATACATGTAAGAACTGATATAGTACTCGCAGCAGACTCGTACAAAAATGCTACTTTTGGCAAATTCAAATTTGCTTCCGGGTTTATGAAAGTGATTTTTGTTCAATAAATACAAACGACACGATGCCATGATGTGGCGTGATATAGGATTAAGTACTGTTTGGGGTGGTGTTAATTTTTGTTCTGGGGACAAAAGTGTTAATATCATCTGACACCCCATACCAATAATACTGTAGTCATACACGTTCCCTCGTCCGGACCACCCCCTGTGCTACGGTAAGAATGTCTTCAGCAAACTGTGCAGATATAGAAATTACTTGGTTTGACCCCAGACCCACTATATAGTAAATTATCTTTCAAGAGAAATCTGATCCAGTTCATCCATATGTACTTAGTGGCATCACTACGTATAAAAATCTCCCCCTCAGTGGGTTCTTTTCCAATTTCCAACAACTTAATTACCGGAGCAATATATGCATCTTTTCGCTGAACCTTTGTCAGTTCCTCCAGACTGGACACAGTTACTAAAAGAGTCTGGCCAGCAATCTGAATAACTGTACTAACACTCAGTTGGGGACGATTAATTAGAGCATAGCTGTAGTACGGTACTAAAAGTTTGTGATGGATTCAGTGATGTGTGTCCCAGAATTGGATCCGCATCTTCGAGATTATCCGTTATTCCATAAATATATCACAACAATATCACAGCGTTACCCGGCGTTCGGTCATAAGAATAGCAGACTCCGTACCTGGGCGATATGTCATGGCGACATGGTTCTCAAATCACGTTTCGATGAACATTGAAGAATATGATCCATCGTCCTTTGTACGTTGTAGCCAACAACTTGTGAGTGACTCATGAGTCATAACTTATCTAGATGTATGCCGTCATAATTCTGACTAATTGTATGTCTCGTAATCCTAGTCACCAGTGGTTGATTTGTAGTGTGAAACCAAAGTATCTGTCTTTTGAAATTCACAACACTGTCGTGCGGGTCAAGAGTAATATCCCATGCACTGCACTCACTGATTTCACTTTCAGTGATTTGGTCTGTCTCAAATCACTGAAAATTGCTGCGGTTTTACAGAGGAAAAATCAATGATTAGCAGCCCGTTATCTTGTCCCTTTCATATACAAATATAATCCAGACAGTGCTAACAATATTCCAGGTTTCTAAGAAGCAAGTTAGGTCCAATTATTTGCCAAAACAATCTAAACAAGAGACATTTACACGAACAAACCCACGTGGGTGGGTCATACACCGGAAGCACAATTATTTCGATTTTCCGTTCTTACTATAGAAACCTCGTACCGGTATCATAAGTGCAGGGCTAAAATATGTCGCTGAATGATAACGTTATAGTTTATGTGACACTTTAAGTATAATAAGGTATGAGCTATAAAACGTAGCTTATGTTCAGTAGCTAAATGTCTACTCATAATTATTGTTTTTTTCATTGTCAAGTTGACTAACTCAGGATTAGACATGATGACTCATGGGACGGTACTGGTATAGTCAAAATGACTCCGAATACCAATGACTAACCCAAAGGTAGTCATATTGAGCAGTTATTTATCTCAGTGTGGTGGGGAGGAGCCATCAAATTCAACAATGGAGATTGGAGACGATAAACAAACACCGGGGAATACGTCACATATATACGTGGATTCGTTAAGTAGCTTGCACAATAAGACAAAGCATAAGCGTGCTCGCTCGTTCATATCAGTGCGCTATATGCTCGAAATCTTGCAGCACATCTACATATTTGCGGTCACATAAGAGAACACACGCTGGTGATTGTCCGTATCAATGTGATGTGTGCGAGAAATCGTTTATTCAGTCGAGTAACCTGGTGAAACATAAGAGGATCCACACTGGTGCTCGCCAGTATCAATGTAATGTGTGCGATAAATCATTTGCTCAGTCGGGTGACCTGACTGTGCATAATAGGATCCACACTGGAGATCGCCCGTATCAATGTGATTTGTGCGAGAAATCATTTACTGAGTCTTGTAACCTGGCGAAACATAAGAGGATCCATATTGGAGATCGCCCGTGTCAATGTGATGTGTGCGATAACTCATTCACTTGGTCGAATGAACTGCAGAATTATAAGAGGATTCACACTGGAAATAGCCCGTATCAGTGTGATGTGTGCGAGAAATCATTTGCTCAGTCGGGTGATCTGCCTAGTCATAAGAGGACCCACACTGGAGGTCGTCCGTAGCAATGTGGTGTGCGAGAAATCATTTACTGAGTCGAGTTACCTGACGAAACATAAGACGATCCAAACACTGAAAATACTGTTAAAAATGTCTACTCAACACGTTGAGTGATAGTGTTACCTGACTAATCATAAGAGGATCCACACGGGGCGATCGCCCATATTAATGTGATGTGTGAGAGAAATCATTTGCTCAGTCGTGTGACCTGGCTATACATAAGATGATCCACTGGTTATCTACTATCGAATGTGACGTGTGTGATAAATCATTTAATGAATCGAGTAACCTGACGAATCAAAAGAGGGTCCACACTGTAGATCGCCCGTATCAATGTGATGTGTGTGACAAACGACTATAAATCATTACTATACATAACATGATCCACTGGTTATCGAACGTACGATTGTGACGTGTGTGATAAATCATTTACTGAGTCCAGTTACCTGACGAAACATAAGAGGATCAACACTGAAAATATTGTTCAAAATGTCAACTCAACACGTTGAATGATAATTTGTCGAGCCATTGTATTCAGCGGTTGAGTGACGAATACTCCACGTTGACAAATCAGGATATCGGTTTCGTATTTAACCAACGCTTGATTAAACATTCTAAGAAAAATTACTCAATTTAAAACACTGTGCATCTATAAGTGTAGTCATAACGAGATGTTTAATCTACGTTTCGTTGGTTGGATCTACGGTAGGGCGACAAAAAAATATATGACCGACTTCATCCCACCTTTGTAGAATCATTTAACCTTCTTGGAATTAACTTTAATACCACTTTAAAGTGGTGTTAAACACTCCGACAGGGTGATCAAATATAAATGGAGAATAATCTTGTTCAAAGTAGTAATTTTTACAAATATTATAACAAAATTGACAACACACACCGCCATTCTTATATATTAATTAAACGCAGTGACTCTCAATTGCGGAATCAGTTACGTTAGTTTATCGCCGATAGATGCGTCCCGAATCGAGTAGTAAATATTTACAATTGAACGTAGTTCAGGGGATGTTTGCTATCAAGCGGTACGGTCGATTTGCTTCAGATTTCGGTAATGTTAGTAGAATGCTACATTCCTCCAGTTGGCATATCGCCTGGATACTACCGTATCAGTTTCACGCATAAGAACAAGTACATAATATGAAAATTTTAAAATAAGATGACGAAATTAAATAACTGAAAAAGTAATATGGAATCATCGACTATTCATCAAATTTAGTCGTAGAACTGTTATAAAATCTCATTATTTCCC
This sequence comes from Siphonodentalium dalli, assembly GCA_032622095.1. Classification (NCBI taxonomy): domain Eukaryota; kingdom Metazoa; phylum Mollusca; class Scaphopoda; order Gadilida; family Siphonodentaliidae; genus Siphonodentalium; species Siphonodentalium dalli. Next base: position 216,547,856 of record CP136062.1, on the reverse strand, counting down.
AGTTAACTGACTTATTCATCGTATTGCCTAACCCAACAATTTCATAACAAAAATAGAACAAATATTAAATTTTCTCTGGAGATCCAAGTGGGATCGATTATAAAGAAAGCTCGTGGTGGAATGGAAATGGTAGATGTGAAAAATGTGCCCATGTCGATGAAAATAACTTTGGTGAAACGATTGCTATTGAAAAGTTCAAAATGGACACCCCTAACCGAACTTCCTATCACAAAAGACCACCTATTTCTGACATACAACCATCCTTTTCTAAAAAAAAAAAAAAAAAGCTAATGTCGTGACCAATTACTGGCTTTTGCAACATGTTCTGCAAATTTCTTATCCATTTGTCTGCAATGAACACAGATTAGGGCAAATTTGTCAGAAAGCATTTATTTTATTAATTTATTTAGACATAAACGATTCTAATACAACACCTATTATAGTCTAGGCTCCTGCGAATCACGATTGTGAAACCCATAATTGTACGATGATTTCTGACATAGCGAGATTGTAGAAAAGTTTGAATGAGAAGAGAAATCATATAACAGTACCTATCAACACTACATGTGTTTGCAATGTTGTGCCATGCATGCATGTACGCTGACTTGTGCCATTTTGTTTTGAAAAGCAATTGTTGTTTGAGTGTTTTATAAGAATAATACAGGAATAATTGTAGGTTTTGAGGGCTATGCTTGACGTGTCTACAAATTGCTTGAATTGTTATGTTATGATAAAATGATCTGGTTACAATGCTACATAATTCAATCAAATACATAATTATTACACTCAAATCCTTTATTCATCTCTTATCATTGTCATCATATGGTTCCATGTATTAGACCAGTGCAACCCTTGGACGCATGTTATAAATTAGAATCATTTATAATAGCAACCACCAAGGGTGCTCATACCTAACGCGGGTGAATGACGTCATATAATATTCTATATATTCATCAAATGACTTCCGGTTAGAATCCATGTGGAGATTGCAAAAACGCGGAATTGTAAATGTAGCATCGCGATGAAAATTAAAGTAACTACTTCATAACTTACGAAGAATTCGCATGTGATTTAAGTCTATTAATTTCGTTTAGACCAATTCCGTTGGTCAGCTTAATGAAAACGAAAAATGAAGAAGTCATGACGATATTCCAGACAAGATTTTACAATCCACGACACGTCTTGTCAATTTGGCATGTCGTTTCTGCCGTGACCACTGCATGATGTTACATAAATCATTCTTAGCGTTATGTCGCCGAAAAAAGGCAAATTTGAGGCACAACATGTGTGGCTGCCCCAATACGTGTCACGTAGGATTCATATTATACTGTATGAATCTTGTCGATTGATGCTTTCCATTCAGTTAAAGGGGTACTGTACGCCAATTTCAATAAATTCAAGGTAACAATTGCGATCTAATATCAATATTATATTTTAAAATTTGAGTCGACGATGTCTACTGAAAACGTTCCGGTTAACAGGCTATCATAAAAGTCAAATTGAATTATTTAATATAAATGAATTTATGGCTGGAATCATAAAATGGCGAGTTATGCCATTACGAGTTACCGTTCTTGAAATCTCACATGTTGGGTGTCTTTTATCGACGACCGTTTACGACGAACATTATTGAGTTGCGAACAAAACATGTTACATGCAAAAGGAAGTCCCGCTATAACCAATTTGGAAAACAAGAGAAGAAACAAGATTCATAAAGCGTCAAGTATTTGTATAGGGGGTGAGATTGTTTGATGGAAGATATTGCAGGCATCAATTGAACTTCCGGTTCATCCTGCAACATGCGTCTTCTCCGGTGAAGGTCAAAAACATGGCGCGTAGTTTGAAATCGTAATATGTTTATTTCCAAGATCAAAATTTTCGTCGCTAAATTAGGTTTATACGAAACTCATATAACACGAACACAATCTAACTTGAAAGATATGTCAATGGGAGTAAATAAAAAAAATTGCATATCACTGTGTACAGTACCCCTTTAAAATACAAGTTGGCGAGATATTTTATTGTGTCGAAGATAACAATGTCAAAGCAGCTTGCATATATACTTCATGGAATGCAACACAAAAAATTGATTACATTTCATTCCTCGTGACATCATCCAACCAACGTACTGCATTCAAGTTGGTTACACATGCTACGTGGTCTTTATTTAGGCTGAAAGGGTCACTCTCACCAAAACAAAGGTGCTGAAGGGTACATATGTTTTTAAAGATGGATTATCTCTTTGGATAACATATTTTAAATAGTTGCGTGGGTATACAATAATAAATATGAACTGAAGACCCCTGTCCTGAAGGCTGAAAGGCTTATATCATTTAATATGGCAATATACCGGAACAGCACCTATTTAATTCCAAGTGTGTCACACCCATTCGAACCCTACAAGCGTGAATATATAGTTCTTAGTTAATAAGTTATTAGCATACTAAACAATAAGGAAGTGGGAAACAGTATATAATGCTCTTCACAACATTACAACTAGGTCAAAGCTTGTTATGAGTGCAAAATCGACGAGACGTGCGCTAAACTGCAACACGCATCGTGAACGATGTTACCGCTAATTGCTTAGTTTTAATTAGACCATGATCCAATAAGTCATCGATATATGAATTCCTCCATAACCTGAAACAAATAGCTATTTCAGCAACAACGATCATTCAATGCATTTTATAATCGGAAGCCATTACTTTCTTAACCAATGAAGAATTAAAACAGCCCCGGCCATACCCCATCATTAGTGACAGATTTATTATAAGCCCATGAAAACTACCAATACGTATGTATTAACACATGCATGTAGATGCATCCCATAAGTGGTTTGGATACCTTGTTTGTCTATTATGAACTACATTCTATCATTTTCATTATCATTTCACTTCATTAGTTGCCACTTCATGTTTGTATACGAAGGGGCGACAGGAAGACGGCCCATCTGGGCCATGTCGCTCCTGTATAATATCATTTTTGTTTGTTTATTATCACCATTGTCATAAGCTTGTAAATATTATACAAATAAACAATCATCATCATCATCAAGTGGTGAACACTTCGCATGTGAATTAGTCACACCATGGATTTTTACAAATACATATATGGAAATTGGGAGCATGAATGGAATGATTGGAATGATACAGTATTGTGAATAAGGATTTTAAACATGACTTCTTTTAGGAACACACGGAATTCCATAAATGGTAATATGAAAGCCGAATGTTTATGATATAATTAGACTATTCACTATTTGAAATCATTTTAGCTTTTCTGAATTCTGGATTTAAACATGACATGTTTTAGGAACGCACGGAATTCCATAAAGGTAATATTCAGAAAAGCTTAATTGTGTGAACAGTCTAATTTAGACAGTTAATCCCTGTACAGCAATACAGCTTTTCTAAAAAGCACGCCTTTAATAGAGCATTACTTCAGATCATACGAAGGGTCAAAGAGGGTGGGGATTGCCACGAAAGCCGAATGTTTATGATATAATTAGACTATTCACTATTTGAAATCGCTTTAGCTTTTCTGAATATATACTACCGGAACAGCACCTAATTGTCATACTTTTAACCATAATATAGGTGCTGTTCCGGTAGTATATATACTACCTGAATAGAACCTATTTCCTATACTTTTAAACATGAAATACGTTCTATTCCGGTAGTATATATATAGGGAATAATAAAAAAACAAACTTAAATCCTGCCGAGGAAAGGGTTTTCTTTGGGGCGAGAGATCGTAACAGGGGTTTAGGTATTTTAGGGGGTTTTTCATACGGAAAGACTAACATATCCAAAAATTAGGTGCTGAGGGATAATTCCCAACGTGCTCATTAATTATTCCATCATAGGGTCAATACAAACCACCTATGTAATTATGTAAGTAAATGAAGTGTGTTTTAAAAATGTTCCTAACCACTGAGAAATATTATAAATTGCATTTGTGTGGGAATAACATCATGCATGTGCTTTAGAAAAGCTGTAATCAACTTTTTAGTCGGCGGTGCAAATCTGATTCTCGCACCTTGGTTTTCTGACACTGTGACAACACGTGAGCTACCTTTGACCAGGGGCACCGGAAGAGGGGGGTCAGAGGAGGCAGCTGACCCCCCTGCCCTTGACCAAGGGGGCGAGCGGGGGCAGGACTTGCCGTTTTTCTGGAGACAGAAAATGCTTTTTGTGTGTTTAATCTCGTGTTTTTATAGCAAAATGTGACTTTTTTGGTCCAAATAACACCAATTTCACAAGGAATATTAATTTTTTTTATCACAGAACGGCCATAAAAACCGACAAATACCATTAAAATAGGGATTTTTGCCACAATGAATTTATGATTATTTTCCCGAGTTTGCGGAGAAAATACCCTTTTTTGCGGAAAAGTGCCCTTTTTGTAGGCTCTGCCCCCCCTGCCATTGGATGCTTCCGGCGCCCCTGCCTTTGACATGACCCCTCTGAGCACTGAGTGACGTTCACTTTCCTTTAACATACATTGTTTGAGATGTCGGGACGTTTTCTTTTGGAATAACCGTGTGATGGGGATTTTAATCAATTCGACTATTAAGGTACGTTCATTTATGAAATTTCATAGCACATAGTCGGGGAGCCAATAAGGTCCACCTGCACCCCCCCCCCCCCCCGATGATTACAAATAACCTTATTTTTATTGTTCCCTATGGTATCCAGATAAAGAATCCGGAATTCTCCGAAAAATAAAGGTGGCACTACTAGGTGCTAGAGCCATTTGAATCCAAGATGGCCGCCATTTCCTCTAATTCCGACCAGCTGTATTTAATCGTTGTAATAGATCGGTTGTTAGCAAAACACACAGACAAAATATATGCCATTTGTTGGTATGATGTCCTTCTTCAAAATATATTAATATTTCACCATATCTTCCATTTTTCTTCACATTAATCATTAGTAAATGGCAATGTTTTTGAGACAGTCATCAAGCGTGATATTATAGCGTCATTTTAAGACATTTGCCATTGACGAGGGTTCCGTAATAGATACAGAAAGAGGATTTGAAAAAGAGGGGTAAAATTTTCGATTTTTTGCAAGACGATTTTGATAGTCATTTTATCGACAAACCACACAGGCTGTTAATAGAATGTCAACAACTATGTGATTTATTTTATTGGACGGATGTTTTACTTCAATGGGAATGAAATTGGTGTAGAAAATTTCCAAAATGGCCGCCGAAAATATGAAAAATGGTAAATATTGCCCCAGGGTGTCCTGCAATGGCTTACAAGTTGTGGTTAATATATAAAATTGGCTAATCTGTATTATATACATTGCATACTAACATGTCTGATGCACCATGGATCATTGTTTCTATTGTCACCACTGACATCACCAGAAATATTGGATTTTTCTCTCACAAACTTGACATAAATTTCGGCAAAAATTCACTTTTCAGGGTTGGACAATTGTTTTAAGTAAAATGCAACTATCATTGGTATCAAAGGTATTTATTGTATTGGTCTATCTTAAATGTGTCCCACTACGGTGTTTATAGACCAAATTGCTCAAGATGGCTTCCAAAATGGCAACCAAATTTGTAAAAAGTTAATTTTTTACATATATCCCGAACATTATTCTCTGCGTTATCCGACAAGGTAGTAAATTGTGACTCACTTGGTTATTGTACGTGTTAGTTAATTAACTGACAACTACGTTCTATTATGTTTGTCCCAGTTCCGTATGGGGCATGACAAATTCAGTTTAAAGTTGCAGTATGGAATTTTGCGGAGAACCTCTTTTGTGTTTCTTGCCATATTATTGAAAGGAAATGGGCAGAACTTTGAAACGGAACTGAGATGAACCATAATATGTGGCTATTCTGGTCCATTATGATAAAACATATCAACTGGATACAGGGTGGATGCCAAGATGGTAGCCAGGGACTTACTATATGATCATAGGTGATGTGAATAGGTATACAGGGATTTATTGTATGGTCAACGGTGAGATGAGTACATGTATGTATACAATTAGTGACTGTATGATCATAAATGCAATGAATAGCTATACAGGGAGTGACTAAATGGTCATGTGTCAGGTGTATGAGTATACCCGGTGTTCCTGCTTGGTGATGTGGCGGTATGGTCATGTGTAGGTTATACGGGTATACACATGTGTTGCTATATGGTCATGGGCGAGGGGTATGTGTATATAGCGAGCGGCTATATGGGCATGGATGATGTGCATATGCATACATGGAGTGAATATACTGACATGGCTGGGGAGTATTAGTATATCTTGAGTGGCTATTCTGCTATGGTGTGACAATAGGGATACGGGGAGTGACATGGCCAAGGGTGAGGTGAATATATATACAGGGAGTTACTGTATGGGCATGAATGGTGTGAATATGTATACAAGGAGTGACTATATGGTTATGAGTGGGGTGTCCATGGTGAGATGCATAGGAATATAAGGAGTGGCTGTATGGGCATGTGTGAGGTGAATCGGTATACATGTAGTGACTGTACGGTGTATTGTTGTGTGTGGCCGTTGTGACCGTATGGGCATTGCTGTGGTGTATAGATATAACGAGAGTAGCTACATGGTCATCTGTGAGTTGTTTATGTATATATGGAGTGACTGTAATGTCGTGGTGGGATGTATATGTGTACCGTGTGTGGCTGTATTGTGACATGTGGGTGTATATGTATATTTGTGCTGTCTGTATGATCATGGATGGAGTGCGTAGATAAATAGGAAGTGATTTTATGGTTATGGGTAATGTGTATAGGTGCACCTGGTATGCCTGTACGGTCAAGATTGAAGTTATATGCATACCTGTGGCTATATAGGGAGTGCCCTTTTGGTAACGGGTGGGTCGTATATTGATATATGTTGTGGATGTATTATCATCGGTGGTGTATAGGGTGTAGATGAATGATCATGGATGGCGTGTATAAGTATACATTGAGTTGCTGAATTGTCATGTGCGATGTGTATATGCAAGTATTAAACTTATGAGTGGTCGTGTGTGCGGGTATTGGTATATTTGGAAGGGCTCACCATTGATGAGGTGTATATGTATATCTGGATTGACTCTATGGTCATGGGTATGGCGAATAGATATACATGTAGTGGCTGTATGGTCCACGGTGAGGTGAATAGGTATACAATGAGTGACTTTATGATCGTGAATGTGGTGAATATGTATACACATAGTGACTATATGGTCAGGTGTAGGAGTATACCTGGTGTTCATGCATGGTGACTAATGGCTGTATCGTCATTTGTGGCATGTACCAGTATAACCAAATATGGCTGTATGGTCAGGTGTATGTGTATATAGTGTGTGACTATATTGTCATTTGTGTGGTGTTTATGTACATATGAGGTCATGGTGGGTTGTACATGTGTAATTTGGGTGGCTATCGCTTTCCACAATAACGCAAGGATATGTTAATCAATAGAGAGGTCATATCAAAGAGTTCTCCACCATGATAGTGTTTGTGTACATGGGGGAACTTTAAACGTGAAAAGCGATAGCCACCAATTACCACACAGTCATTCCATATATACATAAACACTACAGACATAACAATATAGTGACCAACTGTATAAACGTACACCTGACCCATGACCATGGATGGCCATACAGCCATGAGTCACAATGCAGTCACACCGGGTATAATCCTAAACATGACCCATAACCATAGAGTCACTCCTTGTATACCCATTCACCTCACTATTGGCCATAAGGTCATCCCATGTATACCTATTCTCCACACACACATGGTCAAATAGACATTCAATATATACATCAACACCACAACAATGACCATAGAGTCACCCCGGGTATACATATCCACCTCACCAATGGTCATATAGCCACTCGCTTCATACACATACCCTCACCCATGGCACCTGGTATACTCCTTCATCTGACCTATGGCCATATAGTCACACCGTGTGTACCTATTCAAAACATTCGTACATGATCATGGTCAATCATTGTATATATATTCACCTCACCCTTGGCCATGTCACTCCCCGTATCCCTATTTGTCACACCATAGCAGAATAGCCACTCAAGATATACTAATACTCCCCAGCCATGTCAGTATATTCACTCCATGTATGCATATGCACATCATCCATGGCCATATAGCCGCTCGCTATATACACATACCCCTCGCCCATGACCATATAGCAACACATATGTATACCCGTATAACCTACACATGACCTACACGTCACCAAGCAGGAACACCGGGTATACTCATACACCTGACACATGACCATTTAGTCACTCCCTGTATAGCTATTCATTACATTTATGATCATACAGTCACTAATTGTATACATACATGTACTCATCTCACCGTTGACCATACAATAACTCCCTGTATACCTATTCACCTCATCTATGACCATATAGTAACTCCCTGGCTACCATCCACCCTGTATCCAGTTGATATGTTTTATCATAATGGACCAGAATAGCCACATATTATGGTTCATCTCAGTTCCGTTTCAAAGTTCTGCCCATTTCCTTTCAATAATATGGCAAGAAACACAAAAGAGGTTCTCCGCAAAATTCCATACTGCAACTTTAAAATGAATTTGTCATGCCCCATACGGAACTGGGACAAACATAATAGAACGTAGTTGTCAGTTAATTAACTAACACGTACAATAACCAAGTGAGTCACAATTTACTACCTTGTCGGATAACGCAGAGAATAATGTTCGGGATATATGTAAAAAATTAACTTTTTACAAATTTGGTTGCCATTTTGGAAGCCATCTTGAGCAATTTGGTCTATAAACACCGTAGTGTGACACATTTAAGATAGACCAATACAATAAATACCTTTGATACCAATGATAGTTGCATTTTACTTAAAACAATTGTCCAACCCTGAAAAGTGAATTTTTGCCGAAATTTATGTCAAGTTTGTGAGAGAAAAATCCAATATTTCTGGTGATGTCAGTGGTGACAATAGAAACAATGATCCATGGTGCATCAAACATGTTAGTATGCAATGTTTATAATACAGATTAGCCAATTTTATATATTAACCACAACTTGTACGCCATTGCAGGACACCCTGGGGCAATATTTACCATTTTTAATATTTTCGGCGGCCATTTTGAAAATTTTCTACACCAATTTCATTCCCATTGAAGTAAAACATCCGTCCAATAAAATAAAGCACATAGTTGTTGACATTCTATTAACAGCCTGTGTGGTTTGTCGATAAAATGACTATCAAAATCGTCTTGCAAAAAATCGAAAATTTTACCCCTCTTTTTCAAATCCTCTTTCTGTATCTATTACGGAACCCTCGTCAATGGCAAATGTCTTAAAATAACGCTATAATATCACGCTTGATGACTGTCTCAAAAACATTGCCATTTACTAATGATTAATGTGAAGAAAAATGGAAGATATGGTGAAATATTAATTAAATTTCCTATTTTCGTGCAGATGACGTCATTTTTCGGCGGCCATTTTGAATTTTTTTCGAAATATTTTGCCGTCATTTTGAAGAAGGACATCATACCAACAAATGGCATATATTTTGTCTGTGTCTTTTGCTAACAACCGATCTATTACAACGATTAAATACAGCTGGTCGGAATTAGAGGAAATGGCGGCCATCTTGGATTCAAATGGCTCTAGCACCTAGTAGGGCTGCCTTTATTTTTCGGAGAATTCCGGATTCTTTATCTGGATACCATAGGGAACAATACAAATAAGGTTATTTGTAATCATCGGGGGGGTGCAGGTGGACCTTATTGGCTCCCCGACTAACATTCCATGTAGAAGATAGCATTGTCTTTATAAAAGTAGTAACTTGGTATATATGTTATATGCATTTATATTCACTGCAGATATTTAATGAAACATTTTTACTCAGAGATGACCCACGCCACGTGACAAAAACATATCTTGCATTTTCCATGTATGCATCATTAAGCTGCGGATATGAATTCATATTTATGTGGATATTCTATTCGTTGTTGATAAGTATAATTTTTAGACATGTGAGATTTCCGTCATAATCTTTTTTATTATTTATTCAATCGCGAAGGGTTGTTTGAATCGGCTAAATAATGAAATTAGGTACCCATCATGCATGGCGTATCACGTGACAAAACAAACTTGACCCAGAAAGAACATCGCGGCATCAAAATGTTATTACAATCTTCATCATGCTTACGTGTTGTTTAGGTCACGTGGTACCAACATTTTAGCAGAACATCATGTTATCCACCGAAATATATACTTCCAGAACGCATCCTATTTCCCATACTTTTAACCGTAAAATAGGATGTGTTCCGGTAGTATATATATACGACAGAAAACTGTTTTTCTGCTAAAATAACACCACATGTTGGTGTCACATGACCTACAAAACACACTTTTACCGATTCAAAATGTGTTGTGCGCATGAATACACATGAAAGGTCATAGGTGCTGTTCCGGTATTTTGCCAATTAATATTGATTTTATTTCGAATATTTTATTGGGCCCGTTTATTTGTCTTTTTTTTAGAACACACCATTCGGGTGATACCATATAGCGATAGAGAGCATTAATTAGGTTGTTGCAATGGCTACGCGCCGACCGTCAAATGTCCCAGAATAATTGGTTGTATTGGTTTGTTCCATAGTTATAAGCGATAATAAGTATAATTAACCTTTTTTGTGACAAAATTACACAATACAATTTCTGGTCTCTGTTAAAAGTAACCACTATTGCTCGGGGGAGCTCATAAAAGCCGAACACAACCGAACATAACCGAACACAAGTCCAAATAATGGGAAATTTCACGAATAAAGTTCATAGGCATATGTATTCATGTTCACACTATTACTATACGAACTTTGGTGGAGTTGGGGCCAATAATAAGTGTTTTATTCGATATTTTGTAAAACGCGTTTAGTGTTCGGCATAAAAAAGCCGAACACAAGTTTATGTTCGACACTCAGTCACCGGTAATTAATTAACACATAGATATGCATAGATGTGGCGTTAGCTGGCGTTTGAGATATATAACTCTATATACAGTCTACTAAATATAAGACCACCTTGTAAAGTTCATAGGCATATGTATTCACGTTCATACTATTACTATACGAAGTTTGGTGGAGTTTGGTTAAATAATGAGTGTTTAGTTGGGTGTTTTGTATAACGCGTTTGTGTTTGGCATAGAAAAGCCGAACACAAACTTCTGTCTCATGGATTTGATTATCCGCTGATAGGTGATAATTAATATCTGCCAGAAGGGATTTGGCAGGTTTCATTCGCGAGAAAAAAACGTGTTTTGTTGTCCATTTTCGTCTGCATTCTCACTAAAATGTTACCCCCCCCCCCCCGTTATTATTACAAGTCATTTCGTACAATGTGGTAGTTTAGATGGATCATACTGGACAAATGCGAACATATCAGCACTCCCCGGACTTCTAAGAAGTAGTAAATCGGTTGTCGAGTTAAGATACTCATGCGGAAATGGTTCGGAGAATATAATACTAACCACAAAACAAATAGTTTATTGCAATCATAAGTAAACATTGTAAAATTATATATAATAGTGTTCTTGTTGGCGACATAACATCTCTTGGTGATGGTGCAGGGAATTCTGGTGGAATTGATGTCAATCATAGTATATGTTCAAAGTACTATACAATATACTATACAATATACTTATATGCAAATTCTGTCCTCGGCGGAACGGATTTGGGCAGAGTTTGTTCTCCTTGAAGTCAGTGGATGGAAATGGCTCTGATGCGTGCCTAACTGTTGTGTATATATCATGCTGTATGGTGGAAGCCGATATAAAGCCAGTGTCCAACTTATCGTAGAAACACATGCATCGAATACCGATTTAATTGAAATGAATTGTCTGAATACGAATAAAGAGCGTTTCGTATTGTATCTTTTTAAAAGTCTGATATGCAGGAATTTAAGATCGTTTTCAAAAATGCGCCTGATATGACAGGAATGTGATATGAAAGGAATAATTATTTTGCGCCAAGATACCTTTTGACGCTTGCTAGGGTTGATTGATCTAGTTTTGCATGCCTTTACTCTTTTAGTCTGACATGGCTTCTTGGCAATAGCCGCGGTTTTCGGTATCGTCAAACGTCCGTCAGTCGAAATTTGCCTAAGATTCTGGCATAAATTAAATTGGTCACCAAGCGATGACTTAGTAAAAAGTCATTGATTTTCAATTGCTGGCACTCTACATGAAACCATCGGTCACACATATCGCAGCCGATGCTGCGTATCTCGTGACATTCCTGGGAACAAACACCACATGGGTAAATCAATTTGGAATTAGGCATTGTAGAATTTTCAGACCTGTGATCAGAATGCCAAATACTGCTGAGATTGTGATTTGCCAAATAATATCATACCACATTCTTATATAGAACTTCTCGGATATTGCACCATGAACTCACTTTCTTGTCACTCAAATATTGTTTTTACAATCGTACGTTGTCTTTCATGGCGGGGCCCACCAAAAGCATGTTGTTTCTATAATAGTAGGCGCCATCAAATACTGATTGCAACTGACTGTCAAAACACTGAACTACAATAGGTGAGAGACCGCCACCAACAACAATTAAAGCCTTCGGCTTAGTGACCATATATCTGATATTAATTATCACCTATATATATATATATCCTTTATTTTCCTCCGTTACACGAAGAGCTTATCAAACATTAAACATCATAATACAAATATTTACACAAGTGGGATGAACAGGTGAAGAAGACATATACAAATGAATACAGATTCAGACAGAAATCAAAGTCAGAGCGACAGACATACAATGTACATATACGCAGACAGCTATGTCGATTGGCAGGAATGCGGACACATGCAGGCGAACAGATATACATACATACACTGACGAGCGGACGGGTGTACAGACATGTACGCAGTCATAGACACACACGCGCACCCACACACACATATACATACATATATATATACACACACACATACATACACATACACATACATATACATACATATATATATATATATATATAGCCATATACACATATATATATACATATATACACATACATACATATATATATACATATATATATATATATATATATATACATATACATACATACATACATACACACACACATACACATACACACATACACATACAATACACATACACATATATACACATATATAAATGTGGACAGGGCAAGCACACAAAAGCAAACATGCACGCATACGATCATATAATAATTCACTGCATGTATAAGGCCGTACATACGAGTATTCACACTCGGATGCAAACTTTCATTTAATCACAAGTTTTCCTAGCTTGTGTTTAATTTCAGTTGGTATTGACACGAATATGCCTGAGTCTATCTGGAGACGATATCAATGATCCAACTTTGGAGCGAGGTACTTACCCGATGTGACAAACGAAGGTCCCCCAAGGTGTGGGGCCACTTTATTTGCACATCAGCTAATGTATCACTAAGAAGTTGAACAGGTAATGCAAAAATTGTGGTTGTAGAGTGTCTCGCAAATTGATTGTCAACAAATATAAAATTATATGCTTGAAGGTTGTTATTTACAGAATGTGCCAAGCAAATTAGCGTTACAACTATATGGATAATAAAAGGGCACATGTAAAGGGAGTCCAGTTAAGGATTGACAAGCAGATTGCTATCTACGACGAGATTGATCTCCTTTGTATACTGGGACCACATTCCGTATGAATTCCTCACCACAAAGAGCGAAAATTCGTTCAGGTTGAGTATTTGTCTCCTGATATCGTCAGACAGGATAGAAAGAAATACCATCACTTGGTCCTTCTGTGTGAGAGCATCAATGAATAAAAAACATGGTATGCCGAAAATATCAATTAATGAAAACCACATTTGGATTCTAGACTCTGAAGTCGAAGAGCAATCCAGTAAGGCATGCTCCACAATATCAACATAAACTTTGCCACACAGTTTGCAATGTCCGCATTCTGGGGAGGTACGTGTATGCAGGGCCAGAAGCTTCGCAGCAAGCAAGAATTTATGTTTTTCCTGTGAATGTGATCTACAAGATCTCCAAAGAATAGATTTTGACATTATATTATGATTTTGTGCGAACGTTGTTAGTGATTCAGAGCTTCTCATGCGCTCTTCACATTCACGATTTTGTATATCGTTAATATGTTGTGTGGTGATTGTTTTCCATTCACCTTTGGATGGGAAATTACCATGTGTGGCGTAGTTGTGAAGATATGAATATAAATTATACCGTTTTAGTATGGATATAACATCGTTGATAAAAGAAGATTCATCAGTTGACGTTTGCGAAAGGTGGTCGGCCAATCGCGAGGAGAAGATTTCTTGCGACGATTTTCGTTGCGTCATTCTACAGAGGTTCCCCAAAAAACATAGTTTTCGTTTATCAACAATCGACGACAAGGAACCAAGGACTAATCCACGAGAGAAGCTTGTGTTCGGCTTTTCTATGCCGAACACTGAACGCGTTTTACAAAATATCGAATAAAACACTTATTATTGGCCCGAACTCCACCAAACTTCGTATATTAATAGTGTGAACATGAATACACACGCCTATGAACTTATATTTCCCATTATTTGGACTTGTGTTCGGTTATGTTCGGTTGTGTTCGGTTGTGTTCGGCTTTTATACGCACCGATTGCTCGATAGCTAAACTAGCACACCTTTTCAGACCAGAATATATTCAAAATAACATGAATATTAATCGATAGAAACATTTCCGGACAGTACTCTTCGATTCAAATCTAATATGTTATACCCCGGTAACTATATAATACATGTTTACAAAGAGATAATTCACCTGGAAAATCTCCTGAGGGTACATATGTTTTGAAATCTCGTTCTAAATGACTTTGTTTTCGTGTCTGCCATGATTTCTTTTGGAGAATAATTATATATGTTTCAAGGAAAATTATATCGAACTAAAAACGAACTGCTGATGGGGCCAGACTGTCAGGAACACAGTTAAGGGCTTATATAGTATACATGATATACTATCTTCATAATATGGTTGACTGAGAGGCAGCAGTTCATGGGTCAACCTTTCATGGCTGATGTCCAGTCTTGTGTGAATTGCTGTTACCAGTGTCAACTTCCACATGAGTGATTACCCTGTGTGAGTGGTGACCTACTTACTAGAATTAGTGTGGTAATCTGGTAGGGGTTTGATTGAGGATTAGCATTCTTTTGTCAACAGAGTCCAGAGCAGTTACAATGGTCAGCTGTTAACCCGTGCCTGCTACCACCCACATAGCCAACGTTTAAGCAAGTATATATCATTTGTCAACAACCGGTTCAAAGTAATTTTATCAAAGAACACTCAAGAATTATTAAAAAAAAATTGTAGTACATCATTCATCACAGTGTTCAGTACATATTCCCATATTTGATTCTTAGATATGGACTTTGTTTTTCTTGGACCATTGCCTGTAAATTTTATTTTTTTTAAATCTCAATAATGTTCACATTTTGTATTTCTAACATAATCCACCATGACGTATACTCTCAAAATGTTGCATCAATGGGCATGGTTTCTATTATTACTAATATACATGAACAGAATCCTTTATTTGGACTCTATAAAATTTAGGAAAAATTGGGTCCACAAAGCCCTTAACAGAGCCACATACAACATAAAATAACGGGGGGGGGTATTAATCACTAAACACTCTCTATAAATTCGAATTTTTTTTACAACTCAAGACTAAGTTATTCTTATTGTCCACAATTTTCTGTAGATCATGGTTGACAATAACGTTGTGGTATCAAGTACGACAATTACACATTTATTTAGTAAACGCTCTTTATATCACGGTTTTGCTGAAACCGTCCATTAAGTTGGTACAGCGTCTTGCTAAAATGCAATTGAGCATTGAAGAACAATTTGGCGGTGAAAATATGTTTGTTTCCAAGAAAAATACATCAGAAGAGAAAAAATTCTATTGTTTTCTTTGATTTTCAGATAAAATTCCAAGATTTTTTAAATTGCACGCCCTTTCGCATAAATATCAATACTTAGCATTACAAATGTGATTTGGTGTCAATGGTGTTATAAGTAGAATGATAAATACCAACAAAAAAGTGGCAAATTTAAACATTAACCACAATATTTAAAAAGGTATATACATGTGCATAGCCCCGTCGAATATATCCACCACAATTCTGCATATGGAAGGGAGGTGTTCAAGTGGCTGAAGGTATAGTAGTTGCAAGATTTACATTAATTTTACTCAAACATACAATAGTTTAACTGCGAGTTTGAAATTACTGCACTCAACAATTCTAGTAACTATGTATTGTCACATTGTTCAATTCCGTTCTCCGTTGCTTGAAACCACTTTTTCAAACACCTTTATCGTGATTGAAATATATTAATTATTTTTGGCGCCATTATTCGAC
Source organism: Siphonodentalium dalli (assembly GCA_032622095.1). Classification (NCBI taxonomy): domain Eukaryota; kingdom Metazoa; phylum Mollusca; class Scaphopoda; order Gadilida; family Siphonodentaliidae; genus Siphonodentalium; species Siphonodentalium dalli. The sequence continues at coordinate 216,531,400 of CP136062.1, read as the reverse complement.
GAGTTCTTAAAATAACGGTATCGATCGTCTTTTTGATAAAGTTAGTTCTTACATGAGATTATATGTTAGCTTTAGTCAGATAATCCGAGTTAGGGCAACATTGGCTTCTGCAAGGGCACACTATAGTTCTGATCAGTTCGGGATCTGGATGAATACGTCCAAGTAACCAATTTGGTATGGCAGGACGCGTGGTGTGCGATGTTAATGCTCGGCGCCAGCAGCTGTGTAGCGAATTTTGAATGGGGTAATATATTAATCATCACTACATAGAATACATATTAGGCAATAGAATACTTACCTATCTAGTAGGTCGGGAACTCTTATAAGTTATACATCGTGGTAGAATAGTTATCATGCATCATTGTAGAATATTTAGCATTAATCAATTTAGTCGTGTGGTCTGGTCCGAGATTAGATTCTTTCTGTATAGATTATATCAACCCACAATCCTCGGCTCTCGCTGTAGTCAGCAATTGGCTGCGATATCGTCGGTTTGATTGGACCGCACCCAATGTTTATTGATGACGTATTTTGACAGCGGCACATTGTTTATATTGGACCACGTGGAATAATTATTGTTTACCAACTTCACTACACACCACCCAGTTTTATTTTGAAAAGAATGAAGATAGCCTGCTAAACCAAAATGGGTGGAGTGCCTATGACTACATGAGTCAAAACCCTGACCTCGCAAAAATAGGGTTATGAGGTTTTCCAATCATAGCTGGAACCAGTATTTTGGTTCTGCAGTGCTACAATCAGGCTACCGCTCTGTGACTACTATTTCTTTAAACATAATCTACTTCCAATTTAAGAGATGCTGGCTTCGGTTTTTCAAGCCTTCCACTCCTAAATACACTTCATATTCAGCTGGTTTGGTGTTTCAAACCTTTGAGAATTATGTACAATTTGGTTTGGTATTTCAAACCTTACATGTACCAGACCCTGCCAGTATACAAACTATTGGAATCAAAGTATACTGCAGGAGGCTGCTGACTCGGTTTTTCAAGTCATTCTATAAAAGTACTTGGCATTTGCAGTAGTGCGCGCAAGTACCTCTCTGAGGGAACAACCTTTAATAGTGGCGATGAATTCGGCAATATCTCCTATTAAGGCTGGAGATGTATATGGATGTCCCATTTCTTTGCCAAAATATGGGGCATCAGTTTCCAATAGAAGGCGGTTCATAGGTATTGATATTATGCCTTCTTTTTGTAAGGAGTTGAATTTGAAGCACGACCCAGATATTCCGAAATGTGCATTGTGGAATTTGCGGGACCATGCCTCGACCATATCTGAACTTCCCATGAAGGAATGGAGATGGAAGTGTTGGTCGGGATAACACTCCTTTTCACACAGGTGGAGCGTGGTGAAGGTTACATCCCTATTCATTTTGTCTGCTTTTTCTCCTCTTATATGCAAGATGATCGGTTTTTCGATCTTTCTTGCATCTCTGAGGAGGGATTGAAAGGCCATATCTTGGTCATATCGATATTCGGAAGTGAGATCCATTGATCGATCTAGTCCAATTTCCCCAACAGCAGTTGTTGCTGGGTGCTGAATCAATTGATTCCACTGGGTTCTTAGTGCCGGATTTGATAGCAGTTTGAACTGTTTAGGGTGGAATCCTATGGCAATTTTCCACATGGGCTCATTGGTGACCATATTAGGGTATTGTAAGGGGTCACACATTACGTCGACTCCGCCAATCACCTGCACAGCGTTGTTTGGGAAAATAAACTTTGCTGCACTTAAAATTGCCTCGACTGGGGTGTTAACTTTGTGGGGGCAATCGCTTCGTCAACCGGCTGAGGTGGAAGTGGGTGTCTACCCCTACCGGAATCAAAGGGTGGATCAGCGGTGACATCGTGACTGGTGTCGGTTGCTGAACTTGTGATGGCAAAATTGGCCTTACAAAACTTGGAGTGCCGATGGAACCCTGCAGTTTGGTTGGTACCGGTAATAATACTTTAGCAATCACCTTTGGTGGCGGTATCCATGACATTAACTGCTGAACTGCATTATCCCTATTGGATGCCGACGGTCCGCCGGTAAATCCTGGGGGTGGTGGCAATGGACATGATGTCCAGGCTGCCACCTTTAGTGGTGGTGGTGGTGGTAATGGGCATGTTGCCCAGGCTGCCACCTTTTGTGGTTTCGGTGGTGGTGGCGGCAATGGACATGTTGACCAATCTGCCGCCCTCTGTGGAGGTTTTATTGGGGAAAGTTGAGCTGCTTTACCCATTGTGGATGTTGACTGCTCTTTAACGTTCCCTGGGAATAATAATAAGGCCACTGCGGTTTGAAGGTCAATAGCTCTTTCAGGGATGGTGTCTGGCGTTTCTGATGTTATCAGTCGCTTAACTGTATCCCTGACTCCAGCGTCATTCTTAACCTCTTTGACCTTAGTCATTATGTGGTGACGGCCTATACCATGACATGGAGCTCTACAAAATTTCTTGAGACATTGCTCGGAGGTATCGTTATTGCACACGCCTTTATTTGGGTTTGTAATGATATTTATAATTGCGGCATGGCACCTCCAGAAAATTAGACAGGCTGGGTGGTTAACAGGGTTGATTTTGAAAGAACTTGGGGTCTTCCAGCCTTGTTTTTTGCAAATTGCAGTCATGGTTCTAATATATATTGGGTTGTAAGATGTGGACCGGGGGAATACAGTCTGATCATATGTTGTCTTATTGACTGCATCCAACAATGTATTTAATTGTTTTAGGAGAGGCCAGTTGGGGTTGGGACGACTGATGACCATTGATATTTCTGACAGGTCCTCCAGCGTCTTCTGTAACCACTTAGGGTGGGGTACCTTATCTAAGACCCACCAGTAGGTTGGTAGGTGGTTGGTCATCACATGGGCTCTTACCCCACCTCTGTGTACCCATCGTGCACAATAATTGTAGGGGCATGGCGCACCTGCTTTTTGTTTGGGTGGCGTCGGCTGAGACTCAATATTGTCTTGTGTCGGCCTTTTATTTGTTTTTCGTATTGCGCCCTGAGTTTTTATTGGTCGCGACTCCTTACTGAACACAGAAGGAGGAGTTATTATTGTTCGCGACTCCTTGCTGAACACAGAAGGAGGTACTACCCTATTTATTTGAGGAGTTTTGACGTAATGGCTTTCATCGTCTATGATCTCCCCTTCCAGTTCATGGGTGTAATGTTTAACCTCGGGGACTATATTTGGACTTGTTGGGTCACTAGAAACAGTCGCCTGGGGGCCAGAGGAGTAATTACCTCTTTTTCTAAAGCCTTTGGCTTTTGGTCGCTGTTCTTTGGGGAGGGGGCCCATATTTTTCTCTACCCATTCGCGGGACAGACACATGTGTTCATGTGCGCACTTGCGACATTCGTAGAGCCATTTGTTTTTTGACTTGGACTTTGCCAATTCATATTGGGAGAGTAAAATGCTTTGACTCTTTCTATTGTCCCAGCTAGTTCCTAATAGCTTAACTATTAGTTTCACTGGGTCTTCCAATAAACGGCCTTGGGCTACCGTATATTCTATAGCATATTCTCTCTCAATTTGATCTGCACTTGGCTGACATGAGGAAGTTGACTCAGTATCTGGGTCTTCGATTTCCTCTTTCTTATTGTCAGCGGTTGCTGTCGTGCTTACGGAGGAAGTGGACTCAGTGATTAAGTCTCTGTTATCCTCTTTTTCTGCGCTACTTACTTCTGCTTCTACTGAGGAAGTTGACTTGGTAACCAAATCTTGGATTTCCTCTTTGTCGATTTTAATGACAGCGGTGTCACTAGTTATTTCCATTGATTCAGGTTCTGAATCTTTTGGAATGACTAGCACTTTTACCTGCTCTTCATCCGCCTTACCCTGCTCAGTATCCATCGATTCAGGTTCTGAATCTCTAATGGATACTGAGCTTGACGCCGTCAACTCTGTTGGATGTTTCGCCTCACCAGTCAAAGTCAACTCAGTATCTGAATTGTTGTCGCTAGTGAGGCGATTTATCGCAGCTATGGTATCCTGATAATCTGTTTCTTCCATTTTTAGCACGGAAGGTGACTGTAAAGAAAAGGAATTAGTCTGAACACTTGGTACATTTATAAGTATCCAAACTTTCTCCCTCTTCGGCGGTAATGTTGACACAATGTCCATGAAACCAGTCTAAACAGTGGTCACATTGAATCATGAACTATCCTCTGTATGCCTTTTTACATACGCAGAATATATTTGTACTTCGGTTGACGGAGACTTCTCCAGTCTTATTGAAGTTCTGTTGGCATTTTACTAACCAAGGTGGTAACACTTTGTCATTGCATAATTTGATTCGATCATGATTCACCACCGTTATTGTGTTTTTGATTATTACTTTAAAAAGATATGGTGTGAATTTGGCAGAAATGATTCCTGGACCTTTCCATATTGGTTGTAACTTTTTGGTCTTCCCTTTGACATTAGCCGTGTCTAACAGATATACCAGGTCACCTACATTGTATGTGTGTTTAGAGATGTGTACGTCATAATTGCGTTTCATTACCGCTTGTGATGTTTTAAGGGTTGATCTTGCAATTTCATGACATGTTTTCATCTCTTTTTCTAGACTGTTTACATACTCTGGGAGCTCTGGTTTTTGTTGATCGTTTTTGAAATTGAAAACTAAGTCAGCGGGATGGTTTACCTCGCGACCTAGCATGAGTTTATTTTGGGTAAAACCGGTGTTACGGTTGACTGAGGATAGCAACGCTCCAGCAAGCTGGGGTACGTACTTGTCCCAGTCTTTCTGGTTTTTATCCACGTAACATCGGACGGCATTCATAAGAATACGATTCTGGCGTTCAATCTGACCATTTGAACTTGGTCGATAGGCTGTGGTGCGGGACTTATGAATTTGGAAAAGTTCACAAATTGCTGTAAACAATTTACTTTCAAAACAGGACCCTTGATCTGTGAATACTTGAAATGGGGCTCCAAACCTCGCAAAACGTTCACTGCTATGAGTGCCGTTGTTTCTGCTGTTTGGTCTGGAAGCGGTATACATTCTACCCATTTGGTAAATTGATCAATCATCATGAGAATGTATTTATTCCCTTTATCACTAGTGTGTAATGGTCCTAGAAAATCCAAATGAACTCTTTCCATTGGGGCACCTGCATGGTACTTGGTCATATCCCATTTTGAATGTTTTGTTGGTTTTTTAGATTGGTTACATTTAGGACAAGCTGCGACGACGGATTCTACGTCTTTAGACATTCCATACCAACAGAAATTCTGTTTTATTCGGGACAAGGTACGTGCAACACCTTGATGGCCAGAATCGGGTATATCATGGGCCAATTCCAGTACTTCGGAAGCATATTTACTTGGTATGACCAGAATTGAACCTCCGGATTTCGGGGTTTTATGTAGAAGTCCATTTTTAAAATGGAACCTTGACCGGTTTATCCAACAGTGTTTGGCAGAAGGTCCAGTGATGAATAAATCACCTTCATTGGGTTCTTCTCCTGTTTCCAACCAAGTAATAATTATTTCCAAGTCGGGGTCAGCTCTTTGAGCTTTTCCCAACTCTTCTGAGCTTCCTAGGCTGGATAGTGCCAAATTATCAGAGGAGGTTAATTGTTGAATTAGCACTCCGGGCTTTGTTGGCAATTTCAAGTTGGGTATGGGTCCAACCAGTTTCTGGTTCTATCCCACTCCACTTTGAGGTTTTGTATTCCCACTGATCAAAATTAGTATGGATATTTATTGTTGATATTGTAGGGCTAGTGTTTTTATTAACTTCTGGATCAAATTCTGACTCGAATTGACACGATCCTTTTGCTAATGGTACTGCATAATCAACATGTTCTTCAAATTTTGACCAGTTGGTTTGTATTCGGGTACAGTATTTGCATCCCCTACATGGCAAATCCTCAAGTTTTGTGTCAGCGGTATAACTGTGACACACTGGATGGGGTGATGCAATACGAGATAATGCATCCGCATTGGAATGTTTTATCCCAGGCCTATGTTGTACTACCATATCATACTGGCTGAGTTCATCGAGCCATCTCGCAATTTGACCCTGAGGCTCTTTGAAGCTGATCAGCCATTTTAATGAATTATGGTCTGTTCTTAGAATAAATGGCCTTCCCAACAAATAGTGCCTGTACTGGCGTGTGAAACGAACTACTGCTAGCAGCTCCTTTCTAGTCGTACAATACTTTATTTGTTCTCCGGATAAACCATAACTTCCATAGTCAATAACCTTTTCTTCCCCTTGTTGTACTTGAATTAATTCGGCGCCAATTGCAAAATTTGAGGCATCGACATCCAAAACAAAGAGATCAGTCTTGTTGGGGAGGGTTAAGATTGGCGGATTTATTAAATCCACTTTCAGTTTTTCAAAAGCTTGTTGTTGCTCACTTTCCCAGACAAACTTTTGTTTACCTGTAACTGCATATAGAGGCTTTGAGGTTTTAGCATAGTCTTTAATGAACATTCTGTGATAATTTACGTCTTTTGAACACGTAGGGACTGGCCAGTGTTTTACCACTTCGCATGAAGAATTAATCATTTCAAGACCATGCTGGCTAACAGTTCTGCCGAGAAATTCCACTTTTTTCTGACAGAAAGTACATTTTTTGGGTTTTAATTTTAATTTGTACTTGCGCAGTCTTTGTAAAACTAGGCGCATGTTTTGGAGATGAGAGATAAAATCCGGGCCTAAAATAACCAAGTCTACGAACGATAGAACAATGTCCCAGTTTAGTCCAGCTAGTACTAGGTTCATTACTCTACAGTACGTTTGGTCAGCATTGCAGAGACCAAAACTCATTTTACGAAATTCCCACAAACCGTATTTTGTTAACAAGGCGGTCTTGGGGCGATCTGATTCTTGGACATTTACCGCCCAATAAGCTGACTGACAGTCTCCCTGACTAAACCATACATTACCGGATAACGAGTCATTACACTCGTTTATTAATGGTAATGGATAACTGTCTTTTACGGTGACCGCATTTACCAATCGATAATCAATAGCCCATCGAACACTTTTGTCTCGTTTCCGAATCAACACTGGAGGGCTACTCCATTCACTTATTGAAGGTTGAATCACTTTTGATTCTAACATTTTCTTTAAGTGTTGTTCTTCTTCGTTTACGAAGCATAGTGGTGTTCGACGCATGCGCTGTTTAACGGGTTTAGCATCTTTAGTATCAATATTGTGTTCGATTTCGGTGAAATCACCAATGTCGAAATCGCTTTTAGCAAATACATCTTGGAATTCACTTAATACTGATGCTAGTTCCTCAGCTTCATTGTCATTTAGTAGGGTTCTTTATCTGTCGAACAGATCTTTTAAATGATCGGGCATATTGATTGCGGTTTTGCATATTTTTATTTTGGATGAATGGGAATCATCGGATGAATGGGAATCCTCATCACTGGAACAGTTATTTGTTCCTTTTCCAAGGTTTTCTTTGATTGTTATTTCATTTAATTGGTCTTCATCTGCCGGCATGACACGGTCAATTTCAGAGGCTAGTGAAATAATTTCATGTCTTTTAAGTTTCACACATGCATCATTGGCGTTAATTATGCCAACTTTAGGTTTTGTGTGTGCACCATGTACCGTTCTAAAAATTAGCAAGTTATATAAACAGTTGGGTTCAATGATGTATTCATCATCTAAAGCGGTTTCTAGATTACATTGCAATAAAACTACTGAGTTTGGTGGAATAGTTGTAGTTTGATTTACAATAACTCTAGAAATTTTTGGAGTTTCGGTAACAACTTGTTGTATTTTGAAATCCAAATTTGGCTCCAACTGAAGAATACCTTTGCAGACATCTATTTGGGCATGATGTTTTATCAGAAAATCCAAACCTAATAACATTGGGTCTTCAATTGGTCCTACATAAATTTTCTGGGAGAAGTGTTTATCTCCTATTGTTATTTCTATTGGACCTATTAAATGACCTTTGAATTTGGAATTTCTTGCGGCTGTATTAATGGAAATTGTTTTTACAATTTGGGGTGTTGGTCTCAACTTTGAGAATGTTTCTTCAGAAATTATAGTAATATCTGCAGCGGCATCGATCACTGCTTCTGTACTATAATTGGATATATTGATGGGTGTTCTAATTGCAGATAATGATTTTATTCTATTAATTGTGAGAATGGTTTCATCCTCTTCTGGTACCAAATAACTTTTATCATCGGAACTTGTTTTCTGCGATTTAACATTGCTGTTTTTCACAAATTTTGGTAAAGTTTCGTCAGATAAGTTATTGTTGTTTATGGTTTGATCATTATCCTTTGTGATATCTGTAATGAAGTCATTTTGCCTATCCGGGCTACCCATCAGATTTCTTGATCGGACCCCTTCTTGTTTAAATTAAAGGATACCCCTTTTCGGTCCGAACTTGACTTGTTTTTAGAATTATTTGAGGGACAATCTCTCATAAAATGGCCATAACCTTGACATTGGAAACAGCGAGAGTTGCTGCCCCTTGGTGGTGATGGAGATCGGTCCGCATAAGGCGGTTTGCTCTCCTTTTGCTCCCTTTTGGGCGTAATTTCTAATTTTTCGGAAATTTTACCCAAAGTTTCCACTAACGACCCAATTTTGTCTTCCATGAAGTACATCCGGGATTTTAATGAGTGTACCTCAGAAGACATTGGCTTGTACGGCGAAGGTGAGCGCGAATTATCACTATTACCTTCTTTTGTATTTTGGGAAAATCTTGGCTTAAATTCCCTTCTGGCATAGTTTGGTTTATTTTGCCAATTTCTTCGATCATCTCTTCGAAATGATCGTGACCTATTGATTTGGCAGACAGTTGATGATGTGTCATCATCTTCGGAGTCTGACGACAATACGGTTTGGCGCACCTCACGTCGCGTCTTTGTTGCACCATGAATTGCCTGGTGAGTGTATTGGTGCCAACGGATTTGATTGATGGCGCTTTCTACACTACGAGGCATCTTATTGGCAACAAATTGACCTGCTTCTCTGTCATTACATCCTTGACAGATGCGCATGATTGCTTGTTGCAATGTGAATTATTGGGGCAAGTTCTGAAAAGCTCTTGTGGCTAGAGTCAAAGCGGTATCTGCCCAATCTTCTAAAGATTGACTGGGATCCTGCTTTGATTGGACAAATTCCAACTGCACGGTCTCTGGTAGATCATGAAAACCAAACCGATTTTCTAAGGCTATCATGGTTTCGGCAAAGGTTGCGTCAGGATTTTGATCCATTAACAGGGTGTAATATTCGCTGGCTTTGCCTTTTAGGAACCAGCATAGTGCATTCATGCTTTTCATTTCATTCCATTGCTCGACATTTGCAAAGTTCATAAACTTGAGTCGGAATGATTTCCAATCATCATTGCCTTCAAATGTAATGTGTTTTGGGGTGTATGGTTTTCGCCCCTATTAAGATTGTTCTGATGAGCCTGTACTGGCTGTGGGTTATACATTTGTGGCTGTTGAAATGGTTGCGGTTGTTGAAATTGTTGTGGTTGTTGAATTGGTTGCGCTTGCTGAATTGGTTGCGCTTGTTGAATTGGTTGAAATGGTTGTTGTGGTTGCATTTGTTGTGGTTGTTGCATTTGATTAGGTTGTTGCATTTGATTAGGTTGTTGCATTTGATTAGGTTGTTGCAATTGTTGTTGTTGAGGCTGTGGTTGAAATTGTTGTTGTGGTTGAAATGGTTGTTGTGGTTGAAATGGTTGTTGTTGTGGTTGAAATGGTTGTTGTTGTTGTTGTGGTTGAAATTGTTGTTGTTGAGGTTGTGGTTGAGGTTGTGGTTGAAATTGTTGTTCTTGATATTGTATACCTGGGGTTATCAACGTTTGGTTACCAATGGCTGACACCGGCGGTAAACCTTTTGTTGTTGAACCCGTGCTATACAATGTTTGTGTTGGTTGCGAATAACCTTGACCCACTGACATCTGATTTTGATTGTATTGCACACTTTGACGACCTTGTTTCCAATCAAAATGTGGTGGCGGCTTATTGAAATTTGGCATGTTCGCCCCAAATTGTGTTTGTGCCTGGCTGTTCATACTAGTGGGTGGTTGTGAAATTGGTGGATTGTATGTCGACACTGTTTGCGGCTCTTGTATTGGCACTTTGTGTGGCAAAATGTGCTTTCGTCTATTGACCGGTGCAGTATTTTGCACCTTCGGTGGAGTCTTACTATTAGTATTACCAAAAGTGAATGTTGGTTTACTAGTTGACCTATTTGGCAACTGAAAAGTTGTTTGTAATGGCTGTGACATTACTGGTAGTGTACTGTACTGTACTGCACCAATATTATTGTAACTTTTAGACATTGTCCAACTTTGGTTACTAACATTTACTGGCATTGCTTGCGCTGTGCCAGTACTGTAAGCGCTAGTGATCGCATTTTGTGATGTCATGGTTGTTATGACTGATGTCTTAGGTGGTGTTGTTGTTACTGCGCTCATGGGAATTGTCGCAGTGTAACTTACACTTGGTGGCGTCACTATTCTTGTACTCATGACAGGTAAACCGGTTGTGTTTACCAAAGTTGTTTTTGGTATCACTCCCTTACCTGTCACATGATTACCTGTTGCAGTATTTGCAGCTTTTGTAATAGAATATACAGACTCATTATCACTATCTGAGTCCATCCCTGGTAAATCACCCAACCATTTGTGTCGTTGTGGTGTACCGGTGTTGCTATGACTGGGTGTCATGGGTTGGTACTTTTCAACCCTTCTATTGTAATTCCCTATACATGGAGGTGATATGGGCTGGTATTTGTCAACCCTTATATCTTGACCATATTTCATGGGCTCGTCATAAGTAATACCGGTATATAAATCTGCTGACCTATTCATACCTGTGTTAACTAGATTTTCGGGAGATATGTATCCTGCACCGAAAATTTGTTGTGGGAATGTCGGTGAAGGTACAAATGGTATTGGTGATCTAATCACATTTGGTATGGGATTTTGTGTCACCATGTCATTGTTGATGGAATTATCAACATATATTGGCTTTGGTGGTACTGAGAAATCTATAACTGCCATTTGATCCCTTGACCCTCTAACAAATGGGATTATAAACAAATCTTCCTTTGAAAGAAAGCTTATAGCCTTTCTTCTTTCAATAATGGACTCGGCCACTTTGGGTCCGACACCGGGAATTGCTTGCAAATCATAAAAATTTGCTGTGTTGACATTTACTTTATGTTTTATGGAAGCCATCTTCAAAAGTAAATAAGTTAACAGTGAAATATAATTGATATATTATAACTATCTGTAACAAAGGCCCTGAAGTAGTATTTAACTTCTTACGAGCTGGATGTTACCTTTAAATATGTGTTGACATTCATTATGGCAATAACATAAATGCAAAATATAACTTGAAACATCTGAATCATATGGAATGCATTGAGGATAAACATGGCAAAATTGGATGTCAAAATCTGGATTGGCATACAAAAATGGAAAATAGGCATTGTATATGAAAAATATATGGCAAAAATGGCAATATCAGAGCAAAAACAATCAAAAATTTCAACTATCTCAAAAAATAGCAAAAATGGACAATTATCAGGCAAAAATAATTTATGCAAGGTAAACAGGATCAATTACATCAAAATTGGACAAAATATATGGTAATTGAACAATTAATAGGAAAATAGGACAAAATATATCAAAATCTTGTCAAAAATTGACAAAAATGCAGCAAATTATCAAAAATGGACAATAATCTCAAAAATTGGCAAGTAATAATAATCAATCAAGTCATTCAGTTGAATGAATAATGGCAAATGCAACAAAGTGGGCAATATTAATGCAAAAGTGGACAAAATATGGATATTTATAAAAAATATATGAAAAATCTATCAAAAATGGAATTTAATGCAAAATATGGAATTAATTTGATATAGAATAAATTAATTAATTGGCAATATCAGTAATAAATACAATTTATATCAAAAATTGGACAAAAATTTATATTGGACAAAAACGGCAAATAAAAATGAATACAAAAATAACATTTTCAGTTTTCACTACTTATACATGATACAATGGCTTACAATTCAACATGACACTGTGTTTAGTGTCCCTGACATTGAATTGCAAAACACGTGGATTGCCAATTGAAAAAATCAATATGGCCGTCCTCGCCGATTCGTTTGTTAGCGAACGACGTCATTTGTAGCGAATTTTGAATGGGGTAATATATTAATCATCACTACATAGAATACTTACCTATCTAGTAGGTCGGGAACTCTTATAAGTTATACATCGTGGTAGAATAGTTATCAGGCATCATAGTAGAATATTTAGCATTAATCAATTTAGTCGTGTGGTCTAGTCCGAGATTAGATTCTTTCTGTATAGATTATATCAACCCACAATCCTCGGCTCTCGCTGTAGTCAGCAATTGGCTGCGATATCGTCGGTTTGATTGGACCGCACCCAATGTTTATTGATGACGTATTTTGACAGCGGCACATTGTTTATATTCGACCACGTGGAATAATTATTGTTTACCAACTTCACTACAGCCGCTGCAGATGTTTCTGATAGCACACAAATAGACATACAGTTAAAACTATGTATGGAGGGGAGGAGCCATCAAATTCAACAATGGAGATTGGAGACGACAAGCACACACCGGGGAACACATCACAGACGGACGTGGATTCGTTAAGCAGCTTGCACAATAAGAAAAAGCATAAGCGTGCTCGTTCATATCAGTGCGATATATGCTCGAAATCTTGCAGCACATCTGCACATTTGCTATCACATAAGAGAATACATGCTGGTGATCGTCCGTATCAATGTAATGTGTGCGATAAATCATTTACTCGGTCGAACGACCTGACAAATCATAAGAGGGTACATACTGGTGATCGCCCGTATCAATGTGATGTGTGCGAGAAACAATTTATTCGGTCGGGCCACCTGACGAGACATAAGATGATCCACACGGGAGATCGCCCGTATCAATGTGATGTGTGCGAGAAATCATTTATCGAGTCGAGTTCCCTGACTATACATATGAGGATCCACACTGGTGATCGCCCGTATCAATGCGATGTGTGCGAGAAATCATTTACACAGTCGAGTAAATTAGCGAATCATAAGATGATCCACACAGGAGATCGACCGTATCAATGTGATTTGTGCGATAAATCATTTACTCGGTCGTATGAACTGCATAGGCATAAGAGGATCCACACTGGTGATCGCCCGTATCAATGTGATGTGTGCGAGAAATCATTTACACAGTCGAGTAAACTGACGATTCATAAGAGGGTCCACACAGGAGATCGACCGTATCAATGTGATATGTGCCAGAAATCATTTGCTGAGTTGACTAAACTGGCGAGGCATAAGAGGATCCACACGGGAGATCGACCCTATTGATGCGATATGTGCGATAAATCATTTACTCGGTAGTGTGACGTGCATAGGCATAAGATGGTCCACACGGGAGATCGCCCGTATCAATGTGATGTGTGCGAGAAATCATTTAGTCAGTCGAGTCCCCTGACGAATCATGACTCATCATGAGATGGTCCACACGGGGGATCGACCAATGCGATGTGTGCGATAAATCATTTACTCAGTCGGGTTTACTGCAGAGGCATAAGATGATCCACACTGGAGATCGCCCGTATCAATGTGATGTGTGTGAGAAATAATTTGCTCAGTTGGATATCCTGACTATACATCAGAGGATTCACACTGGAAATCGCCCGTATCAATGTGATGTGTGCCTCGCGAATCATAAATGGGTCCACACGGGAGATCGTCCTTATCAATGTGATGTGGGATACATGATTTACTCTGTCAAATGAACTGCATACTATGATCCACACGGGATATCGCCCGTATGAATGTGATGTGTGCGATAAAGTATTTACTGAATTGTCGAAACATAAGAGGATCCACACACTGAAAATATTATTTTAAAAATATACTCAACATGTTGAGTGATAATTTGTTGAGCAGTTGTGTTCAGCGATTGGGTAACATACTGAACTATAGCTGGCACGCTAATTATATATATCCACATCACGACGTAAACATAATTACACAACACTTCCACCCCAAACGTTCTTGGAGATTCTTGTATTCATGGAAAACTATCATAAGATACATTTATAAAAGCTTTGATTACCAAACGTAAAAAATACAAGACCAGATAGGTTCACACATATTTGTTTATTAAAGTAAATGGAGAGGTAAAATACCATGACGGATGAATGATAACAAATCAACTTTTTACAGATTTTAGAAAGTTCGTAACCAATTACGGAAAGTATTTTGGAAAATTGTAGCCAGCGATTTCTATGAAGATAAGAGTGTTCCTGGTATAATACAGGCCATTTTGTAAAATATTGTAAGTAAGCTGAAATGACGTAACACTAATTTGTCATTGGCCAAATATAAATCAAATACATAACGAAGAAGTAATGAATATACGCTCTAAATATTTATGAAGTTATATTCTTGTCCATATATATGTATGTTTTCAAATCGGCATTCGCGTTAATTCAATCCGTGTGTGTTTATTTCATTTTTATAAATATATATATATGGTGTTGCATAAGAACTAAAATAGTACTCACCGCAGACTGGCACAAAATGGCTGCTTTTGGAAAATTTTAAATTTGCTTCCGGGTTTATGAAAGTGATTTTTTTATCAATAAATACAAGCGATACGATGCCGTGATGTGGCATGATATAGGATTAAGTGCTATTTGGGGTGGTTTCAATTTTTTTTCTGGGGACAAAAGTGTTAATATCATCTGACACCCCATACCAATAATACTTTAGGCATGCACGTTCCCTCGTCCCGACCACTCCATGTGCTACGGTAAGAATGTCTTCAACAAACTGTGCAGATATAGAAATTACTTGGCTTGACCTCGGACCCACTATGTAGTAAATGATCTTTTAAGAGAAATCTGATCCAGTTAATCCACGTGTACTTGTACTCTAGTAGCTCATGGTGGTTTTGTATGCACTTGTATGTTCAGAGCAAAACTCTTCATGAATCCACTAATTGAAGGTACACGAACAATATTTGTTTGGTAACACATTTCCCGTTGACGGCGAAATGGGTCAAATGGCCACGCCCCTTTTTTGCGCGAAGTACTACCACCCGTCGTGACTATCTCCAGAACCGTTGGACATAGGGGGTCGTATGACCACTCAAAGTGTGCGGAATGGCCACATTATGGGGGGTCAGTAATACATTTTCATATCCAAAAGTCAATGGTTTTTAAGATAATTGCCAAAAACCAAACAAAAACATTTTGAGGGCCTGAACCCCAATTTTGGGGTTCAGCACTTTTATCTCAAAGCTGAGCCCCCAATTAGAATTTTATTTATTTATATCCATCGGTGCCACATATAGGTATAATTTCTGTACCATTATCGGATGGGATTGACCTTCAAGGAGCTCTTGACCCTGAAAATCCACATTATGGGGGGGGGGGTGGTCAGTAATACAATTTCATATCCAAAAGTCAATGGTTTTTAAGATAATTGCCAAAAACCGATTTCAGCATGTAATGCACCACAAGTATACAATACCACAAGGACACTTTTTTAAAGAACTATCCGCTTTCTCTGATCAACTTAAGAGCACAATTGACCACACACAATGGGATTAGCTGGAAATTGCTGCTGATGATGTGTTGACCCCGACACACAACATGAGCTCTTCCCGACTGAACATGCCTTGGCAACTGGTGTGCTTTACCAAAAATCAGGTAACAACTGCTTTAATCAACAGAAGTGTACAGATTGAACAAAACAGGTTTTAAAAATTTGTTATCAACATTTAACAGCTGATCTGATTTAAGTGACCAAGCTATGAAACATGCTAAACACTTTTACTAAATGGAATGACCAGCTGTTTGCTTCATGCAGCAGCCACATGTTGCGATCTTAAAATGGGTATTGCATCTGGGCATAGTAAAAACATGTTGTAATCAGATGAGAGATGACCATATATACCAGTATATATTTCAGAAGTAATCTATTCTTCCTAAAAGGACCCCTCATCTCACAAACAGTTTAGGAAATAATGGAATCATCACTATTCAATCAATAGTAGAATGAGCCTTTGTCAGTCCCACATTAGTTTTGATTGGCCATGATAGTTGCAGGTTGGAGAAGATGAGGGTCAATAATTTCACTAACATAATTCTTCATAATAGCTAATAGCCCTCATAACTTACCATTTAAAAGATATTTTCATTTTCAATACCACCCCAGGTTAAGTGGTCCTGCTAATTTTATAATTTGCTGATGGGTACTGCTGGATTGCTATGATCGATATTTGTAGGTCAATGCGATTCTGTTAAGAAATAGTACCATCATTTTACCTAAAGTTGGTTCTTTTTGCATTGTTCGGCTAATCCGAGCAATTTGTGCAAAAGTCAGTGTCTGTATGAAACATTCAAGAACATATATACTTCAAAATATTTAATGTGTACGCTGAGGTTTGGTAAACAACAGGAATAGTCATCTCAATTATGGCCAGTTTGTAAAAACCAGCACCCATTATTAAAATATTTCACAATATACATGTTTTTTAATGTACACTACACAGAGTGGCTTATCCCCGATTTGTTCAGATCGCTTTGCTCTACCTGACTATCATACCAAATTTATTAGCATCACCACTAAACTTGGGATGAATACTGCCAAATGAATATATTGTGATATATAGGGTAGTGGAAAAATAATGGTTGAGTCTTTTCTAAATATAATTATTGTAAAACATACACAGTACCGTCTTGGTCCGATAAGACTCAGAGTCATGTTTATTTAGGAGTATAGACATGAAGTCCACCATGAAAATTAAATGGGCTCTACACTAGTAACATCTGGGCTCCTGGGACCCATTAATATTGACAAATGCAACACAAATGAAAAATACATAGTGACTTTCCTCAAACATAGATTATAACCTGACAATCATTGTGTTAGAATCAGTGTACCTATATATATATATATATATATATGTAGGCATGGCCATAGCATGTTTTTTGAAATACTGCAGAGTGCAGACCATAAATTTCACTAGAATATACATGTAGTTACTGCATGTACATCACACACATAAGGCGACTGACACACATACACGTACCTGCAGGGTTCACAATATTTGACATGTAAAGTATATATATATATCTCCTGTGCATATAACATCAAACCAAACGGCTTACAGTACTTTTACTGACATTTTTGGAGTGGCACATATACATACATACAAAATAAAAGTCAATTTAAAGGGACGAAATGAAAAATAAATTTGTGCAACTATAATGGAGATCTATATTGCATTACAACATCCACAAATCTACAACATCCACAAATATACAAAATCTACAAAAACATCTATCATAGTCATTGGTAATGTGATTATTTTTCCATGATAAGTTGAAACATGAGGGAGGATTGCATAGCATGCATGGCTACCTGCAGAATGTAGATTTGTATGTATTTATATCTGCATATCAACTGATGCTTGTATTTTTCTTCTAACTCACTCTGAGCTCACAACGCAACAGGATTGCATTCGGAATTTCAAGCCCATAAAGCTAGACACTTTAGAATCAAGCTTGCCAAATAAATTTCCATGAACCTCACATGAACTCACTCAGTTGAACACAAGGAATGATTGTCAAGTTGGAAAATATTCTGTATGTATGGAAGCCCTATATTTTTAATGTGTGGATTTGTTATAACTGGACTAAAGCCCGTATAAAATAATCTGAAGGATTATTTTAGTCTTTATTACTGGATATCACACCAATAATCAATAGACATATATTTGTTAGTTTTGAACAGGACAATATATTTTAATATTACTGCAACTGCATCTTTCTTATGACTTATTTTCTTACAAACTCCCACATTTGAACCAGAAACAATTTAGGGCAAATATACATCTACATGTACATATACATATATCAGGATATAGATATAGGCGATCATGCCAGGCTAGACATTATTTGTTCTAAAATAATGTACGTGTTAGGGAAATTGTAGAACCTTTGTACAAAATGGTGATGCAGCCAATCAAAATTGATGTGGGACTGATAAAGACACAACCTGCTCGACTACCGAATCATACTGATTGATCAAATTGTAGTAACTCAACATCACTAAACCTGCTTGTGGGCTGAGTATAATTCAATTCAACATTAGAATACCATAAAAACACCCTGTTCTCCCATAAGTTTAAAGAAAATAACACATTGAACTCATTTACATGTATATTGCTAATGTGATACATGTATATGTCATTCCATTTATAACCATTTTGGCAACCATCTCACATCAAAGGCCATGAAATCTAGATAACAAAAGATGAACTACATTCAAATTATATCACCAGGTAACCTTTTTATAGGAGTTTTAGGTTACTGATCAAATACCCTGTAATTGATGATTTCCTCAACATCTTTGTTATTGGGGAAAATGTCTGTTTTTCATTCTACGACCAATATATTCCATCCAAAAAACCTTATTTTCAGGGTCAAGAGCTCCCTGAAGGTCAATCCCATCCGATAATGGTACAGAAAATATCAGAAATGATACCTGTATGTGGCACCGATGGATATAGGTCAATAAAATTCTAATTGGGGGCTCAACTTTGAGATAAAATTGCTGAATCCCAAAATTGGGGTTCAGACCCTCAAAAATGGATTGTTTTTTGGTTTTTGGCAATTATCTTAAAAACCATTGAATTTTGGATATGAAAATGTATTACTGACCCCCCATAATGTGGCCATTCCGCACATTTTGAGTTGTCACACGACCCCCTATGTCCAACGGTTCTGGAGATATAGTCACGACGGGTGGTAGTACTTCGCGCAAAAAGGGGCGTGGCCATTTGACCCATTTCGCCGTCAATGGGAAATGTGTTACCAACCAAATATTGTTCGTGTACCTTCAATTAGTGGATTCATTAAGAGTTTTGCTCTGGACATACAAGTGCATACAAAACCACCATGAGCTACTCTAGTATTGGTGGCCTCACTACATATAAAATTCTCCCCCTCAGTGGGTTCTTTTCCAATTTCCAATAACTTAATTACCGGAGCAATATATGCATCTTTTCGCTGAACCTTTGTAAGTTCCTCCAGACTGCACACATTTGCTAAAATAGTCTGGCCAGCAATCTGAGTAACTGTGCTAACACTCAGATCCGGAAACCTATCCTTTTTAGCTCAACTTTACTTTGTAAAGTTTGAGCTATTGCCATGGCTTTGTCGTCCGTCGTCTGTGTGTGTGTTATGCGTCAACAATTTCCTTTAGCACGGGCTACAGGTCGTACCTTTGGTCGGATCATTATGAAATTTGTCATAGCTGTTGACATTGACATGTAGATGGGAACGAGTCATTTTGGGTTCATGCGGGAAAAAAACATGGCCGCCAGTGGCCATCTTGGATTTCAATATTCAATCCATTAGCACGGGCTACAGGTCGTATTGTTCGTCTGATCATCATGAGATTTGTCATGGATGTTAACATTGACATGTAGATGGGAACTACTAATTTTGGGGTTGTTCGGCCAAAAAACATGGCCACCGGCAGCCATCTTATATTTTACTCTCTGCATGACTAAATTCTTTGGCACGGCCAGGGAACGTAAACAAAGGGAAGGTTCACTCACGTCATGACGTTATGAAATCTGACTGGAGCCCGGCCGCCATGTTTCTGGTGGGATACTGGAGTGTGACGTCATGGTGTGGGTGCACTTTTCCCATTAATTGATGCGGCCTATATTTACCTTATGCTTTATGGTGATGACTGACTATGCGCACACATTGTTGCCATATATCTTATTATATTGTATTGGCAATAGAGTGTCGATCAGAACCATATAGGCCCTACCTGCAGGCATATTGGTGTTACATGTGGGCCTATATATAACAGTCTTAACAGATCGTAGTTTTAAACAAAATTTACTTACCCTAACGTGTGTAGGCCTATGTACGGCATCCCAGCATCCCTTTTTCTCATTTGTATCTACCCCGATGAAATTTAGCGCGTTAGACCCACTAAACCCTCGGGATTTTCAAAGTCCGACAGCCATATTTTGGATCGATAAAGTGTATTTATCTTATGTTATGTCAACTATTAACATAGAATAATATTACAGAAATAATATTAAAATTGTCCATAACAAATGAAAACTTATATAGGAACATTCCATATTGATGTATACAGATATTGAATTGTTACACCCTGGTTCACCCGACACTAAATACAATTAAAAGGACCACATATATAAACAAAATAATGTTCTAACCTCCTATATATGTCGTTTCAAGCATCAATAGCCAATGCCTTATTTGTATTTAAATTCGCACAGTAGACCTATACATATTATGATCTATTATACTATTATGATATATTAGTATAATTGGCCTATATATTATACCAATGTTCACAACTAAACGCCGTGTAGTATATATAATGTATACGGATGGACGCATGCGCATTTATATGTCGTGCATGACGGTAATTAAATATATAAACCCCAAGAACGATTAAGACCTGTATAGATGCAAGCCATCGGATACACGATTGATATGTAATGTTTTTGTCATTATTGAATACGGGCATCGAATTGCGCGAATTTATAACAAGCGGAAAATAATATACTGTATACACGTGCGAATTTAAATACCAATAAGGTAGCTATATATATGCATATATAGTTTAATTTGTGAACTGTGTCACATCAGGCATATGGGCATATTTAAGATATATATGTGACTATATCATGACTACAAAGCGACCAGGGGGGGGGTATTTAAATTTCGGAAATATCCAAGATCCATCTATATCCTCTGTATACATTATTAGTTCCTTATTCATTATAGACTACTAGTATTTTAATCTGATAGAGTTACAATAAAAAATCATTTGTCTTATATGAATAAAGTTGTGAAATATACAATTAAGAGTATTTGTAATAAATTTCGACATAGTTCTGCATAGTTCATAATGCAGATTACAATCGCTCATCGTTGTAGTTCAATATGTTATGCAGAGGCAGAAACCTGACTTAACAACCCATGCATGGCTGCACCATGAAATATATTATTTTCTGGAAAAAATATAACCTGAAATATGCTGATACCAATGGATACGTAAATACATTTACTGACACAGTACAAGACGTCTACTCATAGAACAATTAAATACCATATTTATGATATATCCTATTCGTTCATGGAGTAAAACAATTGTTAACCATTATTTCACTATATCTGTAGAACTAAATTCATCAAATTAGACCTAAAAATAATCAGAATTATGCCATAAACCTATAGGTACGGCAATTGCCAATTGTGTCGACCTGGAATACCTTTCAGTTGGAATTGCATGGATATAATAGGAATTCCCGATGACATGCAAATTAACATGGTGTTGAGTATCATGCATACCCGAGTAGGCGAATACCAGTGGGGGCTACCTGAAATCTATAGAATTCTGAAAATGAATTATTACAGCATATATACACATCGTGAAATCCCTGGAACGATGAGTCGGTAGAGTAAGTTTTGCATATTAAATTGGCATGATTATCAAAACAGAAGTAACAGTGGGATACCGAATTCACTTGTTCGGTAAACTGTAAGTGAAAAGCTGAAATCACAAACGACATATGCATTCGAAAATTACTGAAAATATATAGTAAATACAGAAACAGTATATACAAAACTCGCCAACAACCACTCACTTCATACGTGAAATTTGCAGAGTTAAACACGCATTATGCAGCGACGTGCAGTGCGGTGTGTTTATACAGCAGAACCGAGACAATGTCTACTTTATTCCTAAAAAGTTAGGATATGTGTACACCTTTGTTCATCCTGATTACTGAAAAGTATGTTGAGTATACATACACAATAGCCTGTGAACAATATTTGAATGCTATATATGTATACAACACTATCTCCAAAGTTAAACCTGGAAAGGAAATTTTCTTAGAATGCTGGAACATCAGTCGCTTATGGTGCGCTGGGTCTTCAGCTGAAATAATCCTATAGGCCTTTGACCGAATGAGATAGTATGTATAACACATCATTACATTAATAAGCAGAATGATTAAAGGCTCACTTAATTTTCGAATGCCCAGAAAACATTATACACAACATATTCCATATTATATACCATTTGAAAGAGGAACCGAAAATATATTTATTCCATGGACCAAAATACGGAACAGCTGTGGTCCAGGAGCCCCTCCCATTGAGAATAATACACTTCCTAGTACAGTCCGGATCAAAATTAAGCGAACAAATCTCTGTATACCTCGACAAAAACAACATGTTCCCAGTTTATTCGACCGGGTCAGTTGATAATACAATATTTTGGAGCTTCCTCTTTCAAAAGGTATATAATACGGAATATGTTGTATATAGTCTGATCTGGTAATTTGAAAATTAAGTGCGCCTTTAAGAACACGGTAAATATATTATAAGAAAAGATCACAATACTATCCCCTGAGATACCAATAAAGGGACGTTTCTTATAGTCTGGAACATCAGTAGGTTTTGACTACTACTGGATCGTCAGCTGAAATGTTCTGCTAGGCCTCTGTGATACAGATGAGCATGTGATACAAATCTACAACAAATTATTAAGAACATGGTAATACAATTTAAGAAAGAAGCACAATACTATCCCCTGAGATACCTGATAAAATAAAGATACATTTCTTATAGTCTGGAACCTCAGTAGGTTTTGACCACTACTGGATCGTCAGCTGAAATGTTCTACTAGGCCTCTGTGATACAGATGAGCATGTGATACAAATCTACTAATATGATCAATATAAATACATAATCTGATATATAGTATGCGAAGGGGGCCTTCGGGTGCCGATAGACGTACAGGACACTGTTCAAAAACTTCATATAACCACAGGGGCGAGTCGTTAAATCAAGTAAATATAGTTTTCTTAATCAAGATTTATGCGAAAATCACCTAAGATCAAATCCTTTATGTGCATGTGGAAAGGAAGAAACGGCGTCACATTTTTTATTCCATTGTCCGATATACCGAAAACAACGAAAGGAATGCTTCTCTGGAACCTTTAGAAATTTGACTCTCGAGTCTGCACTTAAAGGGGAAACCACAAAAACCTTAAGTGAAAACATATCTACCTCTAAAATAGTTCAGAAGATTTATAACTATGACAGAACGTTTTTCCAACGAAAATTATGAAGCAGCAGCCATTAATGATATGACAAGCGACATCGAAGTATTAAGTGCACTAATTACATATATTGCTCTCATTCAATCCAAATTTACAAATGAAAAATTAACGTATAAATTTCCCGGCTCTAAGAAGCACAACTGCATCAAATTGAGATATGTTACTCGTTTTAACGACACGTCCCTGTGATATAACCAGATACCGGCCAACATTAGATAAGTACCATTTCACCTGCGACTTGAGGGAAAACTCTTGGTCCACGTTTATAACTGGTGGCATTTGCTCTGTAGATTGACGTACTCATGGAATTAACATTAACATTAGGAAATCAAATTATTATTGAGTTTGTATCTCTTGAAATTTGTTGTATTACTATTTGGAGAATTGATGAACATGGTATTCATTTGGACAAATTACGTCAAATAGTTATCCACCCATTTGTATGCTGTCTTATCTGTAAGATCCTATATCAGCGGGTTTTGATGATGGACAATATGTCATGCAGAAAGTTATACAGGTGGTACACAGAGAACGTGATGATCTGTTCAGTCTTCAAAGGACCACATCTTTCTTGCATCCATAATAATTGCATGCAATTAATTTACAGACGAATTCACATGAGATACGAAAAGGGACTGAATTGCACAATTTTGCAGACGGGTGCTAAGGTGCACAGAATCGATGGAGTCTCAACTAATGTGGATGGCTATTGACGCAGCCATTGCTCTGATTTTCTACTTTACACTGCTTTACAAAATAGTTTTTTTCCCCATAAAAGTTAAAACCATAATTTTCAATAGTATGACTATTCTATTTCTGTCAGTGTGTCTTCTTGATATATCTTACTGTCCTTTAACTGTGAGACACGTAATTCATGTACATACCAAGAATTACCAGATAATTAATTTCATTCTTAGAATATGAAAAATCAACTCTATCAAAAGCAAACGAAATATAAAATAACTAAATAAAAAATTATAAAATAGATTCATAGAATATGAATTAAGATTACTCAGCAGTAGATGATTTTTATAGAATTTGTTTTTGTAGATTGTTGTTGTGAGCACTGAATATGCATTCAGTCAAGCTGAGTTTAGGTTGTTATTCTTTATTCACTGGAAACTTTAAAGATGTATAATCCAATTAAGCGCCCCTCGATTACTATTGATTTGGTTGGTTTCAGGGGTAAAAAAAATATTGATTCAAGTCCAGGAACCCATGAGTATCCCTCAAGTTCACAGTACTCAAAATACTGGCATTGAATCCCAATTCTAGTATAAGTTCAGATTTCATTTATATTGTTGTGTACAAATATGTTTCTTTGGCTGGTGAAGTATGCATGGTTGATGAATGTGAGTCTATGACACTTTGACTTCCCTGTGTTCCATGAACTCATATTGAGAGTTTTATATCTGAATTTCAAATCTAGGGCTAAATTAGCAACATCATCAAAAATAAAAAAATCTTCATCAAATTCATTAAATTGAGTCAATAAAGATGAATAATCGTAATAGCGCTCCTAAATTAAGTTATCATATATCAATTTTTGAAATCTGTTATTTTTCACCACCTGGAATATTTGGTGGCCTGGCAAATATTTCGATGAATGGCGACCGACACACTCTCAATACCAAATTGTGTTGAACAAAATGTTCCGTTTCATTTTTTTGTATTGTTTGAAACCCAACTCAAAGATACAATTCTTAAAGATGCTCTATCTCTTCACATCAGTATTCCAATTTCCAACAATTATTAAATTTCTGTGCAACTCATTTCCATGGCTTTAATTATTAAAACCAAAAGACACAAGAAAGAATGTTAAAGGTACTCAATCCTATCAGACGCTTCTAACTTACTATTTCTTTGCCTTTGGGGTGGGAAATATATGACTCGAGTCAGGAACCTACCCATCAAAAGCTCAGAGTTTCAGATATCAATTTTTTGAAGTTTGTTATTTCAATTGTTTCGGGCCCAGAAACACGTGGTCAAATGGACAAAGATGTGGATGAAGATGGATAGTTCTAAAATCAAGTGGTTATAATAATCGTTATTATTACCACTTGATTTTAGAGTTATCCATCTTCATCCGCATCTTTGTCTGTTTGACCACATGTTTCTGGTTCAGAAATTGATCAATATCTGATCAATCTGTGCTTTGATGAGTAGTTCCTCAACTCGAATCAAATATTGTTTACCCCCGAAGACAAAGAAATAGGAACCTCTGATCGCATTGATCACTTTTAAAAGATATACTTGCAGTAATAATTGTTGTAATGTTCTAAAAATAGCCACATTTCATATCCAAATTTATCTAAAATAATTTGATAAAATTACTATTTTCTTGTGATAGATACTTCTGTTTACTGTGACTCAAATTTATAATTTTATATGAAAACCTTAATACCTATACAGAGAGTTTGTTGGAAGAGATACACCACCTTTAATTATAATTGGAAGTCAAAGTGGCAATAAACCTTCAAACCTACTGTAGTTAATTAGAGTAGATATGATGGCATGTATTAATTGTGACTACAAAGACATCACTTTAATCAACTTTCTGTTCTTCCTGGTTGTTTTTTCTCTGGTCTTAAGCAGTTCTTTGTTTTGGAATTTTATGTTAGCATGGATTCTGAGATTTGCAAAGGTGTCGATCAATTGAGAGCATGCACTCTCGCAAAGATAATTCTCGGTTGATATTGTATTCAGCATTTTCATGCATAGACGCTCTTTCACTTTGCCTTGATATGCTAGATTTGCAAACTGCTGCCTGAATATGTTTTCAAATGTTTCTATTATCTGATAGAACCCACAGGAGGGAACTTTAAGACCACCAAAATCCCCCTTGTAATCGCAGAGTGCCTTCCAATAAATCATTGCATGGTCTTGTGATTTATATTTGATATCCGGGCTTTCCAAAGATGTTAAGTGGCATTGTTCACAGTTGGGGTGCTTCTTTTGGATAGTCTTTATCAAATATCCTGCAATATAATGAAGAATGTTCCTTTCTGGTAGTGATTTCAGTGGTTCGTGAACTTTAATGATTGATGTCCTGATAGAGATATTGGGATTGGTATTCTGAGGAGATGGAATGTTATATACATGATCGTTATTTTGGCCCTTCTCATCGGATGAAGCAAGCATCTTGTTAAGTGATGTTAATATCTTGTCTGCATCATCTTTGCAGTTGCTCCCCTGTGGTTTCCTCAGAAGAAGATTGACTTGACATTGCTTGTATGCCGCTGCAAATTGCTGTGCATCTGGACTGTCACGGCAAACACCTGACTGGCGTATCAAGGAAAAGAAGTTCTCCAAACAGTCTTGATTTAATCGATTTGTTAAGAGAAATTCTATACCATAGACTGTTGAAACTTCATTCCACAAGCTGACTAATGATGATATCGATATTTGCCAGCCAGTCAGGAAATGTAACTTACCTTTATCAATGCCTATAGGTTCTAGTTTCTGTATATAACTACTACTTTGACCTAATAGGTATGATAGGTGTACTGACTCCTTGGTGATTGCAGCTTTGTATGGTTTTAGTTTATTGTTTTTTTTACTGGAATTGAAACAATCAAATAATTGATCGAATACGACTACAAATTTTGCTGTACTGTGTGCCTCAATTGGTAAGACACCAAGACTGGTGTAAGTAGTGATAGCTGCAGCCACTGAATGGCTAAGAATCTGAGTGGCCAGGTAAACTCTCATCTTTGAAAAGTTGTTGATATCAATGTGTTTTGGTGAGAGTTTTGGACACATTCTGATGGGAAGAGATGAATCCTTCTCATATATCTGCTGTATGTACAACCATTTTGCTAAATCTTCATCCATTTTAAAATTGTACTTCTTCAAATTGTTTCTTGTACTCTTTATAAGATGTGGTGGATCAAATATGCCATATATTTTATGGTCATTAACAGTGAAGTATGGCATCTTTGGGGTGATACCTAATTTGGTGAACAAAGATCTGTTGGTAGAACCCTGGTCACACACAATAGCTTTCACAATGCCACCTGCATTTTGGACCTTCTCTATTGCAGAATGCATTAGATCTTTCAAGATCTGAGCTGATGCAGCATCTGATGAAAAAAAGTATCCTATGGGCTGCTTCCATTTAATCGTCAGACCTCGAACGATGAAAACCAAGGCCTTGTTTGCAATAGCTGTACTTTTTCCAATTTGTGGACCAAAATCTACCAAACCTCCAACTTCATCCTTCTTGGTATTATAATATAGACCTTTCTTGATCGACATTTCATCAAATGTAAGTACACACAGCCTTTTGTCCGGTGTGCATGATTTTAATTTCTCTTCCAGCACATTAAATACAACCTGGTGAAATCCCACACCCGTTGATAAATTACGGATCCACCGTTTAACGGATGACACAGATGGCAATAAGAAGAGACTTGTCAGCAATCTATATGCTTTTTGACTGCAGTAGTAGATTGATAATGCCAACAACTTGTCGTCATCTGTCCAACGTCGTCCTTTTTTCTTCCATTGAATCATCTTCAGCTGGGTCTTGAAGAAGTGCTGTAAGTTCTCTGGAATGAACTCAGCTGAAGCTGCTATGATTTCTTCTATCTTTTGCTGTTTATTTTGTTTAGAGAGCTTCTTACATGTAGGTGACTTCTTCATCATATTTAGCTTTTTTCGCGACCGAGAGATCATAACTCGTTGACGAATTATGGTTTTCTTTAAAGTAGTGCAATTAACTGGTGTGATTGGAGGTGTTTGGTTTACCTCTGCAGCATAAGTATGTTCCAATCTTGGTTGTTTCATTGGCACAGGATCAGGTGATGCATCACGTCTTAACGGTACTTTCCTCTTAACAGTAACCAACTTGGGAGGGTTTGGAACATCAAACATAGTTGGAATGGCAGTTGGTAATAAGGATATTCGTTCGCTTGGATTATTGAACATACATAACTCAAAATGGTTTGAGCATATCCTATAGTTCCTATAAAGATCATCTACTGCTTTACCTTTAAGCAAAAGTACACGTGAATTTTGAACCCATTTAAGTGATCTGAAATAACATTGTATTTATAAGTATAAACTAAACGCCATACTAACCTGCAGACAAGATTTAATAGAGAATCAAGCTATTAACATGTCCAATTGTACACAATGATGTGTGTGGATATGTTAACCCTTTACCCAACAAACCGACCAAAACAAGATTCAACAGCCTAAAATATCTTCGGTCTGTCTCAATAGAACCATACAAATATGGATATCATTGGAACCGGCTCCTTGACCACATTGTGATAGCTACAGTTATGCCCTGTGCCAATGCATTCTCTTATATATGCGAGTCGACAATAGGTCGCCTCGCATATATAAGAGAATGCATTGGCCTAAAACATTTAACACTTTTTACCATTTTTTCTTACATTCTTTAACAATTTTATAATTTTTAATGTGTTAAGCCAATGCATTCTCTTATATATGCGAGGCGACCTATGGTCGACTCGCATATATAAGAGAATGCATTGGCACAGGGCCGTTCTGTTGGGTAAAGGGTTAATAGATAATGTGGAACCTTAAGCCCCAGCTGGAACCTCCAGGCTGCTTGGTATAGCAGAGCCTGGCTAATAGCCCACACGGTTATGCAGTCAGACCTTGTTATTTTTTTTTAAATCTGATAATTGATTTTACAAATTTTTTTTATGTCCGATTGAATCACTCTCTCAGTGTGGTGTGTTAAGTTATTCAAAATTCAGGTTCTGACTGCATCATACCAATCACCGTTTGACTTGCATTTATGTTATCCAGAAAAAACCAGCTGGCATCAACACAGAGGTCAATTAAATCACACTGCCTATATATCAATAATAAGATCTGTCCCCACATCTACATGTATATTTAGCACCCAAATCACAGATGAGGGTACAGATCAGGCTATTTGATTAATAGGCAGCATATAGAGGCTAAGAGGTGTATAGACTTGCATGGTCATCCAGCAATAAAGGTATGTGTATATACCATTATGCTACTTATTGATTTACCTCAACATTTCTAAGTTCAGACATACATGTAAACATATTCTCTAATTATTGAATTTGTTTCAACTAATACTAGTATTGGGGATGTGTATCCCCCACACAGACAAATGCCACACCCCTGTATTCTATGCAGATTAATATGATACTATACATTAAAAGTTGACAAAAATAATAAGGATACCAAATAAGATTAAATGAAAAATGAAAACAAAATCAATCTTCCTTCTCTTGTCAGCTGGTGCATGGGGAGTAACTCTATAATATAATTACATTTTAACAGCAAGCAAACATATGAACCAATGAATTTTGTACTGATCATTGCATGGCACTGTCTGGTATTACTAAAATGAATTAAAGCACAGGTCCCCAGAAAAAAATGGCCCTATCTATAGGATTAAATATTAATGGGCGTGGGGGTGGTGCCATTTCTTTTTGTTCTGGGGACATGACATGTGAACTAATAAAGCTGGCCAGTTGACACAGTTGAATGGAGACATATTTCATACTAGTAATAGCCTGCTTAAAATATACCTGGTACCCTGATAAGGCTGATCAATGTTAAAGTGACTTAGCAGATCTTTACATTCAAGCCAAAATATGGCAATTTCCCAAAATAAACATGAGAATAGAATTTGCCATTGCATGGCGGTGTTTGTACCGTATATCGTACTGAAATACATTGAAATGACTCCATATTGATAGAAATGGAAAATTATCATGGAATTATACCGACATTATCTCAAATTGAATGAAAGGATTGAAATTTTTTGGTTTAATAATTTTTAAAATTTTACCAAGTGGGGGCGAACTATAGTTTACCCTGTAGGAAAAAGAATTTGGTTTTACATTTAAATTTGACATACCTGAGTTCGTCTTTAGGAAACCTGAATAGACATATGTTCTTGTCCTTGTCACATCTGTTCGCACAGCCGATGGCGGCACAAATGTTGTTAGATCTTTTTTTCTTTTTCATTGCTTTTTCATTTTGTGCAGGTTCACTTTGGTTTAATTCTTGCACCCTGTGTTTGGAATAGAATCATATAATAGTTATTATAGCTATAATAATAGTAGATCTACTTGGAATAAAGCTGCATTAGGCATCAATACAATTTTTTTTATTAATTGAAATTCACACTTGGTGCAAGTTTAATATACCATACATATACCATACATTAAAAGTGGAAGTATTCATATACCATACATTAAAAGTGGAAGTATTCATTATGTATTTGAAATGTTTTTATATGTTTCCATATCCATAATTTCCACTTGTACATCTGACACAACTAGCCTGAAACCAGTAGAAAATTCTTCATAGAAGAGATAATAATATTCACCATAATTTAAGTTTATGAAATATACAGTGACTTTGTTAAATGTATTTAAAGGTACTCAATCCGATAAAACACCTCTCAATTACTATTTCAATGGCTTCGGGGGTCAAAAATATTTGATTCGAGTCGAGGAATGGGGACCATCTGTTCGGATTGAGTACCTTTAAATGTCTGATATATATTGAGTTGCTATTATGTACTTACACACTGGTACGCTGAGTGTTAATAACATCAGAATCCATCATTGGCATCAGGACATATGTAGCTGATAGTCATATATACCGGTACAACTACAAGTGGAATGAAGTCTGTAAATAAAACACAACTGTGAGTGGACACATTCTGAAAATGTTTACACATGCTATTACTACTACATGTAGTACTCTCATGTGCTATAGCCGCTAATAATATTGATGGGTGGGGATTTAGGCTCAAATTAATAATAATGATGGCAATTTCACTCTACATGTATGGCTCAATGCCAAATAATACTAATAGTGATCTTTGGGAATTTTCTCTGTCAATATAATAATTATTATAATATACTGTCCTGACTCCTGAGTGATAGTGATACAATTGTAATTTCACTACTAATTTGAATTCTAATTTTCATTTGATCAAATAAATTGTGATTTATATATAAATATCAAGTTAATTTGAATCACCATTCTTGAAGTTGTGTATGAAAAACTCAACTCGACTCGGACATTTATTTACTTTAGCTGTTTAAAGATTTGAGTAAAATAAATTTATAATATAATGGACTCTCATCGAGTCATCGATCGTGCACTCAGCCGTGTCGCCTGGTCGCTGTAAGTCTGTAACTATTGATATTATTACAATTCAGAAACAGTCATTAATTTAATGATCCGCTAGAAAATCAGTAAATCATTATCTAAATGTGAAATATGCTGAAGGACTTGAACAATACAAAATAAAATTGAGGCATCTGTCATTTTTGACAGCTGTCAAATTCAATTGACAATGTCATTTAACATTGTTTTAAATACCAAAATATTCCACATAAACCTAGTTTTATAAATATACATACCGTAAGAAACCAACCACTAACAATATAAACACATTAAGCTCCATATAAATAATATAGAATCATTTTATCGAATGTTTTAACACAAAAAAGTTCGACGGCCGACCATGTTTGTTTTCAATGTCAAAACGAAAGCGAGGATGCGGAGATCCCACCAGAAAGATGGCGGCCAAATTACATGTTTTGATTGGAGTAGACCTTCCCTCTGTCTATGTTCCCTGGCACGGCCTACAGGTCGTACCTTTGATCGGGTCATCATAAATTTGTTCATGGATGTTAACAATGACATGTAGATGGGAACGAATCATTTTGGGGGTCATTCGGAAGAAAAACATGGCCGCCAGCAGCCATTTTGGATTTTACTCTTTGTATGACTAAATCCTTTAGCACGGGCTACAGGTCGTACCTTTAGTCTGATAATCATGAAATTTGTCATGGATGTTGAAATTGGAATGTAGATGGGAACGAGTCATTTTGGGATCATTCGGACAAACAACATGGGCGCCAGCAGCCATCTTGGATTTCAAAATTCAATCCATTAGCACGGGCTACAGGTCGTACCTTTGGTCTGATCATCATGAAATTTGTCATGAATGTTAACATTGACATGTAGATGGGAACAAGTAATTTTGGGGTCATTCGGCCAAAAAAACATGGCCGCCGGCAGCCATCTTAGATTTTACTCTTTGCATGACTAAATTCTTTGGCACGGCCTACAGGTCGTGCCCTTAGTCGGATCATCATAACATGTGTCATGGATGTTAACAATGACATGTAGATGGGAAAGAGTCATTTTGGGGTCATTCGGGAAAAAAACATGGCCGCCAGCAGCCATTTTGGATTTTACTCTTTGTATGACTAAATCCTTTAGCACTGGCTACATGTCGTACCTTTAGTCTGACCATCATGAAATTTGTCATGGCTGTTGAAATTGGAATGTAGATGGGAAACGAGTCATTTTGGGATCATTCGGACAAACAAAATGGCCACCAGCGGCCATCTTGGATTTCAAAATTCAATCCATTAGCACGAGCTACAGGTCGTACCTTTCGTCTGATCATCATGAAATTTGTCATGAATGTCAACATTGACATGTAGATGGGAACGAGTAATTTTGGGGTCATTCGGCCAAAAAACATGGCCGCCGGCAGCCATCTTAGATTTACTCTTTGCATGACTAAATTCTTTGGCATGGCCTACAGGTCGTACCTTTCGTTGGATCATAAAATGTGTCATTGATGTTAACAATGACATGTAAATGGGAACGAGTCATTTTGGGGTCATTCGGCCAAAAAACATGGCCGCCAGCAGCCATCTTGGATTTTACTCTTTGCATGACTAAATCATTTAGCACGGGCTACAGGTCGTAGCTTTAGTCTGAATATCATGAAATTTGTCATGGCTGTTGAAATTGGAATGTAGATGGGAGCGAGTAATTTTGGGGTCATTCGGCCAAAAATCATGGCCGCTGGCAGCCATCTTGGATTTTACTCTTTGCATGACTAAATCCTTTAGCACGGGCTACAGGTCGTAGCTTTAGTCTGATCATCATGAAATTTGTCATGGCTGTTTAAATTGGAATGTAGATGGGAACGAGTAATTTTGGGGTCATTCGGCCAAAAAACATGGCCGCCGGCAGCCATCTTAGATTTACTCTTTGCATGACTAAATTCTTTGGCATGGCCTACAGGTCGTACCTTTCGTTGGATCATAAAATGTGTCATTGATGTTAACAATGACATGTAAATGGGAACGAGTCATTTTGGGGTCATTCGGCCAAAAAACATGGCCGGCAGCAGCCATCTTGGATTTTACTCTTTGCATGACTAAATCATTTAGCACGGGCTACAGGTCGTAGCTTTAGTCTGAATATCATGAAATTTGTCATGGCTGTTGAAATTGGAATGTAGATGGGAGCGAGTAATTTTGGGGTCATTCGGCCAAAAATCATGGCCGCTGGCAGCCATCTTGGATTTTACTCTTTGCATGACTAAATCCTTTAGCACGGGCTACAGGTCGTAGCTTTAGTCTGATCATCATGAAATTTGTCATGGCTGTTTAAATTGGAATGTAGATGGGAACGAGTCATTTTGGGGTCATTCGGACAAAAAACATGGCTGTCAGCGGCCATCTTGGATTTCAAAATTAATTTCATTGACACTTTCATTATAGTCGGGATTCAGCTCTGTATGCATACATCCGGTTACCGGACAAATTGACCATAAAACCTAATAATAATAATGATTCCCCAGGTTGGTCTACCTTATTGATTTGTTTCATGACCTCTCGTTAATTGGGCAATATCATATACCTCCTCTTCAAATTTTGACCAACTATGGTAGACTCTAGTGAAATACTTAAACCCACCACAAGGTAGATCACGTAGTTCACATCCTTGAAAATACTCTTCACATATATACTACCCACAGGCTTCCGGCAGTGGGTCAGCATTCACACGATGTGAACCCTTCCTATGTTGAATCACCATATCGCACATGGACAGCTCTTCTAACCATCGCGCTAATTGGTCCTGATGTTCCTTAAAACTCATTATATATCTGACTGCTATCGTCAGTTCTCAGTAAAAAATTGCGACCCAACACGCAATGGCGAAATTGTCTGACGAATCGTACAACCGCTAGTGACTCACGTCTAGTGGGGCAATATCGTCTTTGTTGAGGCGATAGCACAAAACTATCATAAGCAATAACCCGCCCTTCGCCATGCATTCTGTTGTGACAATTCGCCGCCAATCGCACTCGCGTCGCAATCAATGATAAGTAGGTCATGGTTATATTTGGCAACGTTAAGACGCAATGATGCGGATCCCCACTATTGAAGATCCCGAGTCCTGCCGACCCGATTCGGGTTTCTTGGGGGGGGGGGGTCTTCAAATTCGGGATTCTAGCTCCGTGAATGTTATTAGCTGTTGTTTTTGTTGTTGTGTGATTTGCCGGCGAATTAACAATTAATTAATTATTGAATTTATAATTAAATATAACCGGTGAATATAATAAAATTATAAATCATATATAGTTTGTAATGTAATAATATTTTTTATCTTAAATAAATTTGTTCGATTTGACATTTAAAGGTACGGTTGGCCTTGGCGGTGGGTATCCTGTGAAAATATCTCCACCCGTCAAAAACCGCTACAAACAGAAATAACATCAAAATGTAGATAGACTTTGTCCGTATACAAATAAGAAATATCGCATAACAGTATGTTATTGTCATATGTTTGACCATTGTTATGTAAACAAACGCATAAAAAGTTACTTTTCTAGCGTTTGTTTATATTATGATGGTAAACATAAAGAGCGTTCTTTGTTGGTGAATTCCTGATATGGAACTAATAAAGAGCGTTTATGCCATTTGTGTGTGATTAGCCAGTAGCATTGTGCGGTCTTCTATAACACAATCAGGTTCTTGCTTAGGTAAAATATAGTAGGTCTTTACGATAACATGCTGTTTACGCGATGGTCATGGTATATATGAACGAAACTGTATGCGTTTTAATGTTTTTCTGTTTACAGTGTTTGGAACAAATATGAATATTTTCGACAATTAAGGCCTCACGTGCCTTTAATAGTAACATATTTATTGTGCCATGAATATATCGGATTAAATTACAAATTAGATATATTTATACAGGGGATTGGGGTACAAGTTATGCAACTTATTGATGATCCTCTCCCCATATTCATAAGCGCTCGTGAGGATATAGTAAAGAGATGGTAGTGCTGATCAGAAAAGGATATACCAAATTTAGGTGTTAAAGTAGTCAAAGATGTGTACAGTTGCGACCAAAGAGTCCAGCATTTTAATGCCGTCTCCACTAACTATTCAACCTGAAATATATATTTCTTTTGGGAAATATTCGCACTTAACTAGCCTTCAATTTCAGTTGATATTATGATTAATGTGTCGGCCACTCTCACGATGATTAAAATCGAATAGCCGGAACGTATTAAGAGGGAGGTAAAGTGGCACAATTCCAGAAATGGCGACAGGTTGAAATTCATGTATTTTTGTTTGAAAAGACCAAAAAATTAACAATATATTTGTTCATAGACATACTACAATAATCAAAGATTAAGTATATCTGATAAAGCGATAAATTTGTCATTCCGAAAAAGTTGCATTTGAACGTCAAAACAACACAAAATTTTTGAGATGAAAATACTCACTGGTAAGAATATCAAATAGCCAACAGGAGGTATCAACATGTAGCTAATACTCCCATGCAGTGACAACGCGTAGTGGATTTCCTAGTTTCAAACCTAAAACTCCAGAATTTTTAACTTAATATATGTAAACAAACCGCCCAAAAAGACAGCCATTTGCAAGAACTATTTCAGAAAACTATGGAGCACCACTTTACTATCAAAATACATGTATGCAAAAATGTACAGTCCCAAATACCATGCACAGCGAAATAGCTTTTCATACTTCCTGTTTACCTATCTTCGTGAGTTTCGATTTCGGCTGAAAATAAACAAGAAATTCCCTTTGCAATCTTCACCTGTACGTGTCGATCAATAAAGCGATCGTCAATAACTTTTTGATGTATCTAACACACACGTATATACTATGTTGTATCAATATATTGATTCCTTACCGGTCAAACGTTGACAATTTATTAGATTGATGTTTATTTCGCGGGGAGAATTTACCAGGAAGGCGGAAGTCACCCAACAACCACGTTAGATGTAACTACGCCAAATTTCAATCACGCGGTCGGTAATTTAAACCATACAAGAAAGATGATATCAACATTTAATAATATCCAGGTATAACTTTTCTGCCATACGGTGTAAGTATTTGACATTAACATTACGTATTATGTGATATTATTACTTAATATCGTATATATACATTCCGAACTATTTCGGCGGAGTGATATGTTTATTGCATAGTTTGTTATGTTTACGTCGAAATTCCTGCAAGATTTTTCGTAAAACTTGATGCCGATTGTAAGTAATCGATGGCGCGATCGCTTATGAAAACAATACAGTGTTACGCAACAAACGATTATCCAATTGTGTTATGGACCCTGTGTTGTCACAACAGTCAGTTCGTTTGATTTTCAACATTGTAAAATAAGCACATTTCTCAACACAGGAACGATAACTCCACCAATGGCGGACATAATTTCCCCAATTTCTGTTGTTCGTAAAGTTTTTTGAAGTGTGATATTTCGATAATGGGTACGTTTTTCGAAAATCGACGACGCCTTGTCACTAGATGGAATCAGGAATTACATGAAGGTACATTCATAGATTCTGTAGTAAAAGTTATGAAGTCAGGATTTTGTCTCAAATTTTTAACATGGAAACCCTATGGGAGAAAAATAAAAAAAATTCCACTTTACCTCCCTCTTAAGGCAGGGGCGCAATGGGACATGACCCTACCGAATGAGAATATATGAACTAAATAATTCAATTGTCGCTATCGACGTTCATTATTATTTTGTTTATAAAAATATTACAATTGACAGAATCTGGCAAACAACCAGAATTTTAAAGGGTAAATAGCCCTATCACAATATATAACCAGCAGCTAGAACTCAGCAAAAGCGGATATATGCTTTTCATCATAATTTTAATATTAATTGGGGCAAATTAATATTGTTTAAATCAATATATAACCACCATAATCCCGCATATGGGGGTCTACATATAGCTGACTGTTTTGCAGTTGGGTCTTTTAGATACATCAGACTCAAACATACACATATTTTAACTGTGGGTTTGCAATTACTGCAGACTCAAAAACTTTTTAGTAAACTATTTATTATCATATTGTTCTATTCTGCTCTCCGCTGCTTGAAACCACTTTTTCTAACGCCTTTATCGTGATTGAAACATATTCCATTGGCGCTTATTGTTCGATGATTTCTTGACATACCTGTATGATCGTCTTTTCGATAAAGTTAACAACTCACGCATGCTACTTTCTGTTACCTTTAGCCAGATAATCCCAGTTAAGGACACACTACAGAGAGGCCTGCAGTTAGAAAGTTTAAAACAATGTATGGAGGGGAGGAGTCATTAAATTCAACAATGGATTTTAGAGACGATAAACACACACCAGGGAATACGTCGCAGGCAGGCCAGGATTCGTTAAGCAGCTTGCACAATAAGACAAAGCATAAGTGTGCTCGTTCATATCAGTGCGATATATGCTCGAAATCGTGCAGGGCATATACACATTTGCTGTCACATAAGAGAATACACAATGGTGATCGCCCGTATCAATGTGATGTGTGCAAGAAATCATTTATTCAGTCGAGTAACCTGACGAAACATAAGAGGATCCACACAGGGGCTCGCCCGTATCAATGTGATGTTTGCGATAAATTATTTGCTCAGTCGGGTGATCTGACTATACATAAGAGGATCCACACGGGAGATCGCCCGTATCAATGTGATGTGTGCGAGAAATCATTTACTCGGTCGAGTAACTTGACGGATCATAAGAGGGTCCACACGGGGGATCGACCGTATCAATGCGATATGTGTGATAAATCATTTGCTCGGTCGGGCGTCCTGTCGAGGCATAAGAGGACCCACACGGGAGATCAACCTTATCAATGCGATGTGTGCGAGAAATCATTTACTCGGTCGAGTAACTTGACGAATCATAAGAGACTCCACACGGGGGATCGACCGTATCAACTTGAATGCGATATGTGTGATAAATCATTTACTCGTTCGGGCGACCTGACGAAACATAAGATGGTCCACACGGGGGATCACCCGTATCAATGTGATGTGTGCGAGAAATCATTTACTGACTTGTTTAACCTGACTGGACACAAGAGGATCCACACAGGGAATCGCCCATATCAATGCGATGTGTGCGATAAATCATTTGCTCAGTCGGGTAACCTGACTAAACATAAAACGATCCATACGGGAGATCGGCCATTTCAATGTGATGTGTGCGAGAAATCATTTAATCAGTCGAGTCACCTGACTGTACACAAGAGGATCCACACTGGAGATCACCCGTATCAATGTGTTGTGTGCGATAAATCATTTTCTCAGTCGGGTGACCTGACTAAACATAAGATTATCCACACGGGAGATCGCCCGTATCAATGTGATGTGTGCGAGAAATCATTTACTCAGTCGGGTGACCTGACTAAACATAAGATGATCCATACGGGAGATCGCCCGTTTCAATGTGATGTGTGCGTGAACTCATTTAGTCGGTTGAGTACCCTGACTGTACATAAGAGGATCCACACTGGAGATCGCCCCTATCAATGTGATATGTGCGAGAAATCATTTGCTCAGTCGGGTAACCTGACTACACATAAGATGACCCACACAGGGGATCGATCGTATCAATATGATGTATGAGAAATCAATTGCTTAATCGGGTAACCTGACGAATCATAAGATGATCCACACTGGGTATCGACCGCATCAATGTGATGTGTGCGAGAAATAATTTGCTCAGTCTGGTAAACTGACGAATCTTAAGATGATTCACACTGGGGATCGACCGTATCAATGTGATGTGTGAGAGAAATAATTTGCTCAGTCTGGTAAACTGACGAATCTTAAGATGATCCACACTGGGGATCGACCGTATCAATGTGATGTGTGAGAGAAATAATTTGCTCAGTCTGGTAAACTGACGAATCTTAAGATGATCCACACTGGGGATCGACCGTATCAATGTGATGTGTGAGAGAAATAATTTGCTCAGTCTGGTAAACTGGCGAATCTTAAGATGATCCACACTGGGGATCGATCGTATCAATGTGATGTGTGCGAGAAACCAGTTACTCAATTGAATAGCCTGATTACGCATAAAATCCACAGGTCCCCAGAACAAACTTGGACCCCGACCACAGTCATACTAGGATTAAGTATCACTGGGGTGGTGTCAAATTTTTTTCTGGGACCTGTGTTAAGATCGTCCACACGGGGATCGCTAATATCAATGAGATTTGTGTAAGAAATCATTTATTTCCACCTTAAATGGTTTCGCTGATATATCCGGACTCAAGCTCAACACGAAGTCGGGCGTTGTGGATTAAAATCCATGGTAGGGCGGAAAAAAGTACATATCCGGATCTTCATCTCACCTTTGCAGAATTATTTAATGTTCTTGGTATCAACTTTACTAGAAATCAAATTTACTACCACTTTAAGCAAAATGCCCATTAATATTTAGTTTCGCGCTAAAACCTAAGTCAGCCCAA
The DNA here is from genome assembly GCA_032622095.1 of Siphonodentalium dalli. Lineage (NCBI taxonomy): Eukaryota > Metazoa > Mollusca > Scaphopoda > Gadilida > Siphonodentaliidae > Siphonodentalium > Siphonodentalium dalli. The sequence continues at coordinate 216,491,571 of CP136062.1, read as the reverse complement.
TACTTTTATTGGGATGGGTTGGTTTAACCGCGAAATGTCAGTTGGTTTTCATTGTTGAAAAGAAGGTGCTGAGTTTTCAACAAACTCAATTATAAACAGTTAATTAATGGAGCTAAAGTTTTAATGTTTGCAAAAGTATTCTACAAGTACAAGGAGACATCCAGACTCAAAACTCATCGTTTAGGTATGTTCAATGTTGTAGTTTTATGTTCGTTTCAATCTTATATATTTTAACCCATTTTTCCTATTGTCGTCAATAGAGATCCACTTGTGATTCTCCATAATTGGAATATGTCCGTTTTATAATTATGGATAGTTCACTTTATAATATGGTAGTAAACTATAATTAATTCTCATTTAATTGCATATTCATAGTTATTACATATTCATCTATACTTTGTGTTTGTGAAACTTCAAGTAGTAGTTTGTAGAAAGTCTCTGACAGGAGCATTAATATATCCCTTATGTGTGTATAGGTTATTCTATATAACTAGTAGTATGATTGTGTAAGGGTGTATTATGTCTGTATGTCGGGAGGTATACATCTTCCCTTAATCTAGAAATTAGGACTTGTTTATTTATGTTTGTAGAGTCTACATATCTACATCTACACATCAACATATATGAACATGTACGAGATTAAATTATATAGATGGGACCGTCTATAGTTAGCAGATTGATGTTTGTGTGTTGTTGGAGTTGAGAATGTGATGAGAAGTTATTGGTGAAAATATAGATAGAGATATAAAGTAATGTATTGAACTTTAATTGCCCCAGCACCTATTGTTCACTTAGAGGGCACCAGCCCAAAATGAGAAATATTAAGCTGAGAGCAGCCAAATGTCAAACCGAATAATGCCGAACACCTTTCGGCTTGACTCGGGGGATCTGCAATAGTGGGGATCAGACAAATTGCCGTTAAGACAGGGTGTGATGTTAACGCCTGCTTTAAAGGGACACTTTGACTATTGCGACATAACTAAGATGCGGGCCCCGTTGGTTCAGAGTGCCCGGATGAAGACAATTAATCGAGTGTGCTAATCACAATACGAGCTAACTGCCTGGCCTCCTCTCGTCTGTTACCCGAGTATGCTGTGTATAGCAGTCTCTTTGGAAAGCAGACTAGACGATGTACATCTGTTAGGAATTTCGTCGGCTTTTCAAAGAGACAGGCTATTTGGCCATGCGTTTGTCACACATACCTGTTTCTTGCGTGCATGCATAATTCGTGTTTTATTGATAGTAATGATGAAAAGAGTAACGACTTGTATTAATCGAATAATAAAAATGAAGTTAATTTGCCGTATAGTATCGTAATCAGAATGGACTTTATTTTACCTACGGACTGTTCATTCTTGAAAGTGCAACCTATACTCGTATAGTAAAACTCGGAATTATGCTTTCAAGATTCGTATCAAGGTGACGTCCAGTCGCCAGATGTTGGCCAGATTCTGTGCCGATGCAAGGGGCGTACACTAGCGATGGCGGTGTTGTTGATGGGGGTGTCACGCGTGCAAATATATACATGTAGTGACATTAGCACTAACCTTTACTAATACAAATAAATTGAGTTCGTGCGTCTGTCCGCAAAAGGCGACAAAACGACTGAACCCCTCTGAAAATGTGTACATGGGGTCATATCATGCACGTAACCCGGGGATTAAGGGGGCTAATAATGTTTATAACTTTGGCTATATATAGCCGATCAAACGGACGGGCAGGATCGCCAGATTAAAAAAAAATCGAGAATTTTTTTGAATTTGGGAATAGATTTTTATACGCCCTTTTTGAAAAAAGGTCGTATTATGTTATCAGTCCGTCCGTCTGTCTGTCCAAAAACGCGGAATTGTAAATGTAGCATCGCGATGAAAATTAAAGTAACTACTTCATAACTTACGAATTCGCATGTGATTGAAGTCTATTAATTTCGTTTAGACCAATTCCGTCGGTCAGTTTAATGAAAACGAAAAATGAAGAAGTCATGACGATATTCCAGACAAGATTTTACAATCCACGACACGTCTTGTCAATTTGGCATGTCGTTTCCGCCGTGACCACTGCATGATGTTACATAAATCATTCTTAGCGTTATGTCGCCGAAAAAAGGCAAATTTGAGGCACAACATGTGTGGCTGCCCCAATACGTGTCACATAGGATTCATATTATACTGTATGAATCTTGTCGATTGATGCTTTCCATTCATTTAAAGGGGTACTGTACGCCAATTTCAATAAATTCAAGGTAACAATTGCGATCTAATATCAATATTATATTTTAAAATAACGTATTTGAGTCGACGATGTCTACCGAAAACGTTCCGGTTAACAGGCTATCATAAAAGTCAAATTGAATTATTTAATATAAATGAATTTATGGCTGGAATCATAAAATGGCGAGTTATGCCATTACGAGTTACCGTTCTTGAAATCTCACATGTTGGGTGTCTTTTATCGACGACCGTTTACGACGAACATTATTGAGTTGCGAACAAAACATGTTACATGCAAAAGGAAGTCCCGCTATAACCAATTTGGAAAACAAGAGAAGAAACCAGATTCATAAAGCATCAAGTATTTGTATAGGGGGTGAGATTGTTCGATGGAAGATATTGCAGGCATCAATTGAACTTCCGGTTCATCCTGCAATCTGCGTATTCTCCGGTGAAGGTCAAAAACATGGCGCGTAGTTTGAAATCGTGATATGTTTATTTCCAAGATCAATATTTTCGTCGCTAAATTAGGTTTATACGAAACTCATATAACACGAACACAATCTAACTTGAAAGATATGTCAATGGCAGTAAATCAAAAAAATTACATATCACTGTGTACAGTACCCCTTTAAAATGCAAGTTGGCGAGATATTTTATTGTGTCGAAGATAATAATGTCAAAGCAGCTTGCATATATACTTCATGGAATGCAACACAACAAATTGATTACATTTCATTCCTCGTGACATCATCCAACCAACGTACTGCATTCAAGTTACACATGCTACGTGGTCTTTATTTAGGCTGAAAGGGTCACTCTCACCAAAACAAAGGTGCTGAAGGGTACATATGTTTTTAAAGATGGATTATCTCTTTGAATAACAAATTTGAAATAGTTGCGTGGGTATAAAATAATAAATATGAACTGAAGACCTGTCCTGAAAGGCTTATATCAATTAATATTGATTTTATTTCGAATATTTTATTGCAATATTGGGCCCGTTTATTTGTCTTTTTTTTAGAACAGACCATTCGGGTGATACCATATAGCGATAGAGAGCATTAGGTTGTTGCAATGGCTACGCGCCGAACGTCAAATGTCCCAGAATAACTGGTTGTATTGGTTTGTTCCATAGTTATAAGCGATAATAAGTAATTAAATTAACCTTTTTTGTGACAAAATTACACAATACAATTTCTGGTCTCTGTTAAAAGTAACCACTATTCACTGGGGGTAAGCTGCTCCGTGGGAAGTGGTTCGCTTGTGATAAAAGCTCCAGTGCGCATACGAGAAGCTCCAGTGCACATCCGGTCAGAAGAAGTTATTTTATTTACAACATTCAAAGAACACAGATTGAAGGTAAGGAATAGAAAAGAATTTCCACTGCTGCTCCCTTCTGCGATAACATCTATAACAAAACCAGGGACGTTTTGTCACATATTTTCTCACAATACCCGTTTAACATTGCTGAAAAAACATTCCCTATGCATTTACTATGGGAAAATAGCGAAAGTAACCGGGTGAATAGAGCGTATTTAAAAGCTTATTTGAGCGTGAACAATATTTAACAATAAAGCTAATACGTCATCTAGTAATCCCCAATCAGTGTCGACGTATTCTGCTCGTTTACAACAATGCCAGAAAGCTTTCAAATCATGACAAAAAGCCCCAGTGCCATTGCGATAACAGGTTACACATCGTGTGCGCTTGTGATGAAATAAAGCGCCAGTGCGTAGGTGTCATGGAATCGTAATTGACTTATTTTTGGCAGGATAATCATCATTCTGACATCCGAAAACTACAGAAGGTGGTGTGCGCTTTCCTCAGAGTCATTTTCTTCAATTAGCTTGTGTTTTATGTTGTAATTAATATTATATATCATTTATATTATAAATATCCGAATACGAATGTAATTTTGACAATTAAGAATTTCGTAATACAAATGATACGAATGTAATTACGATAATTAGACATTAGTATATATAATAATTATAATTACTATAATATAATAATCATATTCATATCATTTGCAGTGCATTCTTCACAGAACCATACCACCATATATATAGTGGTGATATGGCTTCGTTAGTACGAATGTAATGATGATTATTAGACATTTATTTTAGTTGGGAATACGTTGAACTCGTATCGATGTGTTGCTTCAGTAAAAGCAAACACTGTATTCATCACACCTTGATGCATGATTGGGAGTTTCAGGGACGTGACTAGAGGTCTTGGTTTGGGTGGATGTCAAACTTCGAATTTCCAACTGTATCCCCCACTTTGGAGCACATTTTTTCTCAACTTAATACTTTCCTTTTGCACATTCTTGAGCTTGAATATTCTGACTGTTACCTGAAACAGGTCTGTAACTGGTTGGAACTCCAACGATATATCCCCATATATTTGAAAGTATCTGAAATATATGTTGTAAATATGAATGTCTTTCAACTCCGGGTGGAGTGCAAATCACAGGGGTCCGGGAATATATATTATTTTAATTTATTATAGTATTTTGAGAAAATAATATGATAAATTAAAACAAAAAATCCTGGACCCCTGCATTGCAAATTGCGTTGCCCAATATTTCCCACCCGCAATGAAGACACTCTACCCAGAATTATACCCGATTATCTTGCGTTTATTAATTATTATTTCATTATTGTCATTTCAGGTGTATGCGGGTATGGAAGGGTCGCTTATATCAATGGAGGATTCAATGATCCCCGTGGTTTCCCTGCCTTTTTCTAACACCAGCACCGCAAGTTCTTCAGATGGGTGCGCTTGCACGGTGTGCCGAATTGCACCGCGGCCATTTTCTTGTTTTTCTCGGCAGTGATAACACCTTGTTGTTTCTGAAAAGTTATAAAATGCATCCATAATTGCATGTATTTGGCATTATTTTTTGCAATTAGTTGATTATAATAACTAAAGCGTCTTTTGAGAAATGTTTTTGTTGTTGTTGGAATCTGATTATAAGAGGGCCACCTGATCAGATTGTCTGTCTTTAATAGGTCATGCATGCCGTTTTCGTGCCATTTATATATAATGGCACATCCATATGATGTTATGACTTACACAAGCCGCCAATCGACAATTATTTTTGCAAGATTAATTATTCGAATACATGTATGTAATGGTCAATCTCTCACATCGTAATATGCATACATGATCAACCCACTATTCGAAATCAATTAGGCTGACAACAAACGAACAGTTTAAATATATCCGTACAAATACTTGTGAATCACACAGGACTGCATGTACATTCAAATACATATCGATTGGAGTATATAATAGGATATACTATTGGTATATAACTGATAATTCACGGAAACACCACACGATAATGGTCATGTTCTAGACTCCAATAATGCCAATGTGATTGAAATAATAAATACGAACTTGTTTCGAATCGTTTTCACCTCTACAATTCCCTAAATCTCTTTTTAAATGCGCACTGGAGCCCACCAATCCCGGCGGTCTACGCGCTGGCGCTTATGGAAATACGAACTGGAGCGTCCACGTGGTGGTGTTAAAATGCATTTTTCTCAGTATTTAATTGTTTGAGACACCAAAGCCAACAACAATCGCACGGCGGAGATGTTTGTTATAGCAATTGATACGGGACATTATTCAGATTATTTCATTTTCATACACAAAATATCATGTTATTAAGAATTTTCTAGTTACACAATCGGGTTTTGAAGTGATAAATCAGCTGCGTTTGCGTGGTATGGAAATGTGTTATAATAAATGCGATATGTAAATCACAGTTGAAGCATGTTGGTCATTTGTGACCGACGTTCCATAGAATAATGTTGTTTATAGATATAATACGTAGCATATTGAATACTTCAGTTTCCTTTTTCACAAAATAATCACAGACGCACCGTCGCATTGTAAACTGCGCACTGGAGCTTTTATCACAAGCGAACCGCTTCCCATGGAGCAGCTTACCCCCAGTGACTATTGCTCGATAGCTAAACAAGCACACCTTTTCAGACCAGAATATATTCGAAATAACATGAATATTAATCGATAGAAGCATTTCCGGACAGTACTCTTCGATTCAAATCTAATATTTTATACCCCGGTAACTATATAATACATGTTTACAAAGAGATAATTCACCTGGAAAATCTCCTGAGGGTACATAGGTTTTGAAATCTCGTTCTAAATTACTTTGTTTTCGTGTCTGCCATGATTTCTTTTGGAGAATAATTATATATGTTTCAAGGAAAATTATATCGAACTAAAAACGAACTGCTGATGGGGGCCAGACTGTCAGGAACACAGTTAAGGGCTTATATAGTAGACATGATATACTATCTTCATAATATGGTTGACTGAGAGGCAGCAGTTCATGGGTCAACCTTTCGTGGCTGATGTCCAGTCTAGTGTGAATTGCTTTTACCAGTGTCAACTTCCACATGAGTGATGGGTGAGTGGTGACCTACTTACTAGAATTAGTGTGGTCATCTGGTAGGGGTTTGATTGAGGATTAGCATTCTATTGTCAACAGAGTCCACAGCAGTTACAATGGCCAGCTGTTAACCCGTGCCTGCTACCACCCACATAGCCAACGTTTAAGCAAGTATATATCATTTGTCAACAACCGGTTCAAAGTAATTTTATCAAAGAACACTCAAGAATTATAATATTGTTTTTGTAGTACATCATTCATCACAGTGTTCAGTACATATTCCCATATTTGATTCTTAGATATGGACTTTGTTTTTCTTGGACCATTGCCTGTAAATTTTATTTTTTTAAATCTCAATAAAGTTCACATTTTGTATTTCTAACATAATCCACCATGACGTATACTCTCAAAATGTTGCATCATGGATTCTATTATTACTAATATACACGAACAGAATCCTTTATTTGGACTCTATAAAATTTTGGAAAAATTGGGTCCACAAAGCCCTTAACAGAGCCACATACAACATAAAATAACGGGGGGGGGTATTAATCACTAAACACTCTCTATAAATTCGAATATTTTTTTCAACTCAAGACTAAGTTATTCTTATTGTCCACAATTTTCTGTAGATCATGGTTGACAATAACGTTGTGGTATCAAGTACGACAATTACACATTTAATTAGTAAACGCTCTTTATATCACGGTTTTGCTGAAACCGTCCATTAAGTTGGTACAGCGTCTTGCTAAAATGCAATTGAGCATTGAAGAACAATTTGGCGGTGAAAATATGTTTGTTTCCAAGAAAAATACGATCAGAAGAGAAAAAATTCCATTGTTTTCTTTGATTTTCAGATAAAATTCCAAGATTTTTTAAATTGCACGCCCTTTCGCATAAATATCAATACTTAACATTACAAATGTGATTTGGTGTCAATGGTGTTATAAGTAGAATGATAAATACCAACAAAAAAGTGGCAAATTTAAACATTAACTACAATATTTTAAAAGGTATATACATGTGCATAGCCCCGTCACAATATATCCACCACAATTCTGCATATGGAAGGGAGGTGTTCAAGTGGCTGAAGGTATAGTAGTTGCAAGATTTACATTAATTTTACTCAAACATACATTAGTTTAACTGCGAGTTTGAAATAACTGCAGACTCAACAATTCTAGTAACTATGTATTGTCACATTGTTCAATTCCGTTCTCCGTGGCTTGAAACCACTTTTTCAAACACCTTTATCGTGATTGAAACATATTAATTATTTTTGGCGCTATTATTCGACGAGTTCTTAAAATAACGGTATCGATCGTCTTTTTGATAAAGTTAGTTCTTTCATGAGATTATATGTTAGCTTTAGTCAGATAATCTGAGTTAGGGCAACATTGGCTTCTGCAAGAGCACACTATAGTTCTGATCAGTTCTGGATCTGGATGAATACCAGCCAAGTAATCAATTTGGTATGGCAGGACGCGCGGTGGGCGATGTTAATGCTCGGCGCCAGCAGCTGCTGCAGATGTTTCTGATAGCACACAAATAGACATACAGTTAAAACTATGTATGGAGGGGAGGAGCCATCAAATTCAACAATGGAGATTGGAGACGACAAGCACACACCGGGGAACACATCACAGACGGACGTGGATTCGTTAAGCAGCTTGCACAATAAGAAAAAGCATAAGCGTGCTCGTTCATATCAGTGCGACATATGCTCGAAATCTTGCAGCACATCTGCACATTTGCTATCACATAAGAGAATACACGCTGGTGATCGTCCGTATCAATGTGATGTGTGCGAGAAATCATTTACTCGGTCGAACGACCTGACAAATCATAAGAGGGTACATACTGGTGATCGCCCGTATCAATGTGATGTGTGCGAGAAACAATTTAATCGGTCGGGCCACCTGACGAGACATAAGATGATCCACACGGGAGATCGCCCGTATCAATGTGATGTGTGCGAGAAATCATTTATCGAGTCGAGTACCCTGACTATACATACGAGGATCCACACTGGTGATCGCCCGTATCAATGTGATTTGTGCGAGAAATCATTTGCTCAGTCGAGTAACATGGCGAACCACAAGAGAGTCCACACGGGGGATCGACCGTATCAATGTGATGTATGCGAGAAATCATTTACACAGTCGAGTAAATTAGCGAATCATAAAATGATCCACACAGGAGATCGACCGTATCAATGTGATTTGTGCGATAAATCATTTACTCGGTCGAGTTACCTGCATAGGCATAAGATGATCCACACTGGACATAGCCCGTATCAATGTGATATGTGCGATGAATTATTTACTCGGTTGGTTGAGCTGCAGGGGCATAAGAGGATCCACACGGGAGATCGCCCGTATCAATGTGATGTGTGCCAGAAATCATTTACTGAGTCGAGTAACCTGGCGAGGCATAAGAGGATCCACACTGGAGATCGCCCTTATCAATGTGATGTGTGCGATAAATCATATGTTTGGTCGAGTAACCTGACGAATCATAAGAGGGCCCACTCGGGGAATCGACCGTACCAATGTAATGAGTGCGAGAAATCATTTACTGACTCGAGTAAACTGGCGAGTCATAAGAGGGTCCACTCGGGAGATCGGCCGCATCAATGTGATATGTGCGATAAATCATTTACTCGGTCGTGTGACATGCAGACTCATGCGAGGATCCACACGGGGGATCGCCCGTATCAATGTGATGTGTGCCAGAAATCATTTACTCAGTTGAGTAACCTGGCGGGCCATAAGAGGATCCACACTGGAGATCGCCCTTATCAATGTGATGTGTGCGATAAATCATTTGCTTGGTCGAGTACCCTGGCGAATCATAAGAGGGTCCACACGGGGGATCGCCCGTACGTGTGATAAATCATTTACTATGTCGAATTAACTGCAGGGTATAAGATGTGTCACACTTGAGATCACCCATATCAATGTGATGTGTCTGCAAAGTAATTTACTGAGTCGAGCAACAGTAATTTAAATGACGACTGTTGTTTTTTCTGTCCAGACGGCACTTCTCATGATGCACTTCAGTTGGGGTATCTCCTCCCAGAATTCCACAGCGCAATACAAATACAATTATGTGTTCTGATGTGACGTCATTTCCCATGATGCACTTCAGTTGGGGAATCTCCTCCCAGAATTCCACAGCGCAATGTAAACACAATTATTTGTTCTGATGTGACGTTTCTATACTGATCAATATGGATTACAAGATACGAGCGGTGTTGGCGATGGGCATGCTGTTAAAATATTCACCTGCGTAAAAACCACCATAAACAGAAAGAACAGTAAAATATAGACAGACCCATGATGCACTTCAGTTGGGGAATCTCCTCCCAGAATTCTACCACACGACGTAAACACAATAACGCAGCACTATTCCCCCTTTTGAACAATTTAAGAGTTCGTGTGGGTTCTTGTATTCATGGAAAACTATCATAAGATACATTTATAAACTCTTTGAATATCAAACGTAAAAAATACCAGACCAGATGACCGATGAATTATAAAAAAAAATCAACTCTTTACATATTTTTGAAAGTTCCTAACGAATTACGGAAAGTATTTTGTAAATTTTGTTCTATGAAGAGATATAATACATTTTCCAAAAAGATTTTTTCAAAACCAGCCATTTTGTAAAATATTGTAAGTAAGCTGAAATGACGTAATACTAATTTGTCATTGGCCACATATAAATCAAATTACATAACGAAGAAGTAATGAACATAGATTCAAGATTCAATAAGATTTATTTCGTATTCAATATAATTATAATACACTCTTTAAAAAATAGGTACTTCAGAGTACCTACGTAGGTACTAAGCTTTGTCCCAGGGGGAGTACCAACTTTGTGGTACTCTGGAGTACCAAAAGTTTAGGTACTCTAGAGTACCAAACTGTTGGTACTCTGGATTACCTGCTAAATATTTAGGTTCTATCCGGGCATTGAGCATATAATACCCACTCCGCTTTTATGTCACCTAAGCCATGACGCACACGATATGAAGTGCAAGAAATACACGCTTTCTTGACACACCCATTATATTATATGAAGTACCGAATATAAAGACAGGTACTCTTGAAGTATTTAGGTACTATGCATATTACCTAGCAATGTGGTACTTCAGAGAACCAAGCATATAGGTACTAAGCGGAGAACCTGCCCAGATACCAAGCACTCGAATTGCGAAACATGGCCGACGGCAAATTTAACAAAGTGGCATGTTAGATTCCAATGATGCTATGGCGTTTAAACATTGAATAAAGTACAAAACCACTCCATTACATAGTGATAATGAAATAATCCGAATTATACATGCATTACTTTTATTAGTATAGAACCTTGATCGTGATTTTGTACTTAAATCAAAGTTTAAGATCTCGATTTCAGGATTCCCTGTTCCCTGCATGTGGAGTAAAATTGGTCTGAATGTCCAAAAATAATTTCTTAATTTGTGTGCAATAATATTAAGTAAACATAAATCATACATCTTGAAACTGGTCTGGATGAAACACCAATCGATCTAGAATAGCCCGATAAATAAAAAAACTACCTTGCGATAAATCGCAAACATTTGTGAATCGCAAACAACTTTGCAATAAGTACCGGTGTAACAGTTTATCTCCCCCTGGGTATCTTCCCCCGGGAGGGGGGGGGGGTATCTTCCCCCACCCTGTGTATCTTCCCCCCCCCCCACTCATATATTTTTTTTCCTGACTTATTTTATATTATTATGGTAAGAAATGCCGAGAAAACTATTAAAAAAAATATATATTATTATTTTGAAGTTTAACTTAACCCCTCACACAATAGCATAAATATGTCAAAATATTACCTTACGATTTTATCGTTTATTTTGCTTTATATTGTCATGAAATGGCGAGAAATTAACTTTATATGAGAACAATTTAATAGAGTCAGAATTTGGGGTGGGGGGGGGATATCCAGGCCTGAGTATCTCCCTCCCACCCCACCAGCAGCTACATATGACAAAAATTAAACGTATGATTTTATTGCTTTAATTTGATTTATATAGTTATGAAATGGCGAGAAATTAACTTTATATGAGCAAAATTTGATAGAGTAAGAATTTGGGGTGGGTGAGATACCCAGGCCTGAGTATCTCCCGCCACCCATCACCTACATATGACAAAAATTAAACGTATGATTTTATTGCTTAATTTGCTTTATATAGTCATGAAATGGCGAGAAATTAACTTTATATGAGCAAAATTTGATCGAGTAAGAATTTGGGGTGAGGGGGGGGGGAGATACCCAGGCCTGAGTATCTCCCCCCCCCCCCACCTAGCAGCTACATATGACAAAAATTAAACATATGATTTTATTGCTTAATTTGCTTGATATAGTCATGAAATGGCGAGAAATTAACTTTATATGAGCAAAATTTGATCGAGTAAGAATTTGGGGTGAGGGGGGGAGAAACACAGGCCTGAGTATCTCCCCCCCCCCCCCCCCCACCCAGCACCTACATATGACAAAAAATAAACGTATGATTTTATTGCTTAATTTGCTTTATATAGTCAGGAAATGGCTAGAAATTAACTTTATATGAGCAAAATTTGATTAGAGTAAGAATTTGGGGTGGGGGGGGGGGAGATACACAGGCCTGAGTATCTTCCCCCTCCCACCCAGCACCTACATATGACAAAAAGTAAACGTATGATTTTATTGCTTAATTTGCTTTATATAGTTATGAAATGGCGAGATAAACTTATATATATATTTTTTTTAATTCTGCTGCTGGGTGAGGGGGGATACTCAGGCCTCTCCCCCACACCAAATTCCTACTCTATCAACTTATTGTCATAAAAGTTAATTTCTGACCATATCATGACTATTTAAAGAAATAAAATCAAACGTTTAATTTTTGTCATATGTAGCTACTGGGTGGGGGGGGAGATACTCAGGCATGGGTATCCCCCCACACCCCAAATTCTTACTCAATAAAATTGTTCTCACATAAAGTTAATTTCTCGCCATTTCATGACTATATATAAAGCAAATTAAGCAATAAAATCATATGTTTAAATTTTGTCATATGTAGGTGCTGGGTGGGGGGGGGGAGATACTCAGGCCTGGGTATCTTCCCCCACCCCAAATTCTTACACTATCAAATTTTGCTCATATAAAGTTAATTTCTCGCCATTTCATAACTATATAAAGCAAATTAAGCAATAAAATCATACGTTTAATTTTTGTCATATGTAGGTGCTGGGTGGGGGGGGGAAGATACTTAGACCTGGGTATCTCCCCCCCCCCACCCGAAATTTGTACTCTATAAAATTTTGCTCATATAAAGTTAATTTCTCGCCATTTCATGACTATATAAAGCAAATTAAACGATAGAATCATAAGGTAATATTTTGACATATTTACGCGGGGGAAGATACCCGGGGGGGGGGAGATATCGTGTTACACCGGTATATGCGATTTAGTGTAAAGGTTTTCGATTGATTACAAAAGGTTTGCGATTAATCGCAATGGTTTGTGATTTATCGCAGATATATTTTCATGCATTGGCATTAATGGACTTGAATCGTATAAATATAAATATAATCCGACATCTTCAACAGGTATGGGTAAACCACCAATCGATCTATGATAGCATGGTTGGGCTGGAATAGAACGACCGTTCTTTGACAGCCAGCATGCATGTGGGATAAGGCGAGCAAACCTTCGCGATAAATCACAAAACAACTTTGCGAAAAATTACAAACACCTTTGCGATAACTCGCAAACCTTTTACGATAAATCTCAAACATCTTTACGATGACTCGCAGACTGCGTACTCACTGGTGCTCAACTGCTCCTATGAGATCACTTCTTAGCAGTTTTATGTGCCATTTCGTTTCGATTAGGTTCGCAGCGATACCGATTTTTTATTGTTTTTTAGAAGTTGAAAAGAGCGGCAAAGTGATAATAATAGCGAAAATGTTAGTTCCCGACAATTCAACCATGTTAATCCAATGGGGAACTATCGAGTCATTTGGCATCCGAACCATTCAGTATAATAAATTGAAACTGTCGGAAAAACAGCATTCTCTCTTGTTCGCTTCCTTGTATAAACTGGCATGTAAATTCACTCCAAAATGTTCCATTTCTTAGCCGACTTTCGGTTTCTGATCACCTCTTAGTGGTTCCATTTCTCAGCTGATTCACAAACTATCAATTGCTATTCTACAGCCCAATTCGTGTCACATTAAGGCGCTAGTTACTTTGTATGATTTCCTACGACTACTAGGATCTTCATCAATATCACACGTAACATTTGATATATATATGAGCCGATATTACCGGTCTAGTTGTCACTTAAATTGCGATTACATATGTGATGGTTATGCATATTAACCGGTAATGAGGACACTTGCAATTTTTTATTTTTTTAATGGCTTATAATGGACGTATAATGTAGTGAAATCGTATCTTGCATCGTGTCGTTTATTTATAAATTCATGCATAGTTATATAAAAGCCGGATCCATGAAAAATTTTATGATGATCAAACTAGAGGTACGACCTGTAGCCCGTAAAGGATTTAGTCATACAAAGAGTACAATCCAAGATGGCTGCTGGCGGCCATGTTTTTGGGCCGAATGACCCCAAAATTGCTCGTTCCCATCTACTTGTCAATATTAACATCCATGACAGATTTCATGATGATCAGATGAACAGTACGACCTGTAGCCGGTGCTAATGGATTGAATTTTGAAATCAAAGATGGCCGCTGGCGGCCATGTTTTTTTTGTCTGAATGACCCCAAAATGACTCGTTCCCATCTACATGTCATTATTAACACCCATGACAAATTTTTTGATGATCAGACTAAAGGTACGACATGTAGCCCGTACTAAAGGATTTAGTCATACAAAGAGTACAATCCAAGATGGCTGCTGGCGGCCATGTTTTTGGGCCGAATGACCCCAAAATTACTCGTTCCCATCTACTTGTCAATATTAACATCCATGACAGATTTCATGATGATCAGATGAACAGTACGACCTGTAGCCTGTGCTAATGGATTGAATTTTGAAATCCAAGATGGCCGCTGGCGGCCATGTTTTTCGTCCGAATGACTCCAAAATGACTCGTTCCCATTTACATTCCAATTTCAAATTTCATGATCAGACTGAAGGTACGACCTGTAGCCCGTGCTAAAGGATTTAGTCATACAAAGAGTAAAATCCAAGATGGCTGCTGGTGGCCATGTTTTTTGGCCGATTGACCCCAAAATGACTCGTTCCCATCTACATGTCATTATTAACATTCCTAACAAATTTTATGATGATCAGACTAAAAGTACGACCTGTAGCCCGTGCTAAGGAATTTAGTCATGAAATCACTAAGACGCGGACCGTACCTGATTTCCAGAACTAAGATGTGGAACCATGGATACTAAGAACTGAAACCCACGTGTTAGCCCGAAAATTGGCTATATTTCATATATCCTTGAAACATCTGACAACATAACACCCTTAAATCATTACTTGACGTTCTTGTGTAGTATTATTTCACCTGGTGTGGTCGCGAAACTATTTTATCTTAGAAAAAATAACGATTTTGTCAGTCAACTGCGCAAAATGGTGTGAATTTTTGGTGATCAATGTTTCTTTTAGTGTAAACAAATATATATGTCATACAATTTCAGAATATTAGCGTTTAGTGTTAACCATAGCTAATAACTGCAAACGGCAGCCGGTCAAATTGTGATATATTGTGATAAAACTTGCCGTTTTTTTGGACAACACCCTCCATTTTTCTCAAAAATCGACTATGACTATAAGAAATGACACATAAAACATAAAGTTTAGTGAAGCATAAGAGGACGAACACCGGCGATCGACCATACGAGCGTGACTTGTATCATAAGGAATTCAGTCATATATGGAGTCTGACAATGCATAAGAGGACGAACACTGGCGATCGCCCATATGAGAGTGATGTGTATGAGAAGGAATTCAGTCATATACGGAGTCTGACAATGCATAAGAGGAAGAACACCGTCGATCGACCACACGAGCGTGACGTGTATCGTAAGGAATTCAGTCATATATGGAGTATGACAATGCATAATAGAACGAACACCGGTGATCTACCATACGAGAGTGACGTGTATGAGAAGGAATTCAGTCATATATGGAGTCTGACAATGCATAAGACGACGAACACCGTCGAGCGACCATACAAGCGTGACGGGTATCATAAGGAATTCAGTTATCATAAGGAATACATCATATATGGAGTCTGACAATGCATAATAGGAAGAACACCGGCGATCGCACATAAGAGTGTGACGTGTATAAGGAATTCATTCATATATGGAATTTGGCAATGCATAAGAGGACGAATACCGACGATCGACCATACGAGAGTGACGTGTATGAGAAGGAATTCAGTTATGAATGGAGTTTAGTAAAGCATAAGAGGACGAACACCGGCGATCGACCATACGAGCGTGACTTGTATCATAAGGAATTCAGTCATATATGGAGTCTGACAATGCATAAGAGGACCAACACTGGCGATCGTCCACACGAGAGTGACGTGTATGGGAAGGAATTCAGTCATATATGGAGTCTGACAATGCATAAGAAAACGAACACCGGTGATCGACCATACGAGCGTGACGTGTATGAGAAGGAATTCAGTCATATTGGAGTCTGGCAATGCATAAGAGGAAGAACACCGGTAATCGACCACACGAGCGTGACGTGTATCATAAGGAATTCAGTCATATATGGAGTCTGACAACGCATAAGAGGACGAGCACTGGCGATCGTCCACACGAGAGTGACGTGTATGAGAAGGAATTCAGTCATATATGGAGTCTGGCGATGCATAAGAGGACGAACACCGGCGATCGTCCATACGAGTGTGACGTGTATCAGAAGGAATTCAGTTATATATGGAGTCTGGTAATGCATAAAAGAACGAACACCGGCGATCGACCATACGAGCGTGACGTGTATCATAAGGAATTCAGTCATATATGGAGTATGACAATGCATTATAGGACGAACGCCGACGATCGTCCATACAAGTGTGACGTGTATCAGAAGGAATTCAGTTATGTATGGAGTCTTGCAATGCATAATAGGACGAACATCGGCGATCGACCATACGAGCGTGACGTGTATCATAAGGAATTCAGTCATATATGGAGTCTGACAATGCAAAAGAGGACGAACACTGGCGTTCGTCCATATGAGAGTGACGTGTATCGTAAGGAATTCAGTCATATATGGAGTATGACAATGCATAAGAGAAAGAACACCGCTAATCTACCATACGAGAGTGACGTGTATGAGAAGGAATTCAGTCATATATGGAGTCTGACAATGCATAAGACGACGAACACCGTCGATCGACCATACAAGCGTGACGGGTATCATAAGGAATTCAGTTATATATGGAGTCTGGCAATGCATGAGGACGAACACCGGCGATCGCCCATACGAGCGTGAGGCGTATCATAAGGAATACATCATATATGGAGTCTGACAATGCATAAGAGGAAGAACACCGGCGATCGCACATAAGAGTGTGACGTGTATAAGGAATTCAGTCATATATGGAATTTGGCAATGCATAAGAGGACGAATACCGACGATCGACCATACGAGAGTGACGTGTATGAGAAGAAATTCAGTTATGAATGGAGTTTAGTAAAGCATAAGAGGACGAACACCGGCGATCGACCATACGAGCGTGACTTGTATCATAAGGAATTCAGTCATATATGGAGTCTGACAATGCATAAGAGGACGAACACTGGCGATCGTCCACACGAGAGTGACGTGTATGGGAAGGAATTCAATCATATATGGAGTCTGACAATGCATAAGAGGACGAACACCTGCGATCGACCATACGAGCGTGACGTGTATCACAAGGAATTCAGTCATATATGGAGTCTGACAATGCATAAGAAAACGAACACCGGTGATCGACCATACGAGAGTGACGTGGATGAGAAGGAATTCAGTCATATATGGAGTCTGGCAATGCATAAGAGGAAGAACACCGGTAATCGACCACACGAGCGTGACGTGTATCATAAGGAATTCAGTCATATATGGAGTCTGACAATGCATAAGAGGACGAACACTTGCGATCGTCCACACGAGAGTGACGTGTATGAGAAGAAATTCAGTCATATATGGAGTCTGGCGATGCATAAGATGACGAACACCGGCGATCGTCCATACGAGTGTGACGTGTATCAGAAGGAATTCAGTTATATATGGAGTCTGGTTGTGCATAAAAGAACGAACACCGGTGATCGACCATACGAGCGTGACTTGTATCATAAGGAATTCAGTCATATATGGAGTCTGACAATGCATAATAGGACGAACACCGGCGATCGTCCATACAAGTGTGACGTGTTTCAGAAGGAATACAGTTATGTATGGAGTCTTGCAATGCATAATAGGACGAACACCGTCGATCGACCATACGAGCGTGACGTGTATCGTAAGGAATTCAGTCATATATGGAGTATGACAATGCATAAGAGAACGAACACCGGTGATCTACCATACGAGAGTGACGTGTATGAGAAGGAATTCAGTCATATATGGAGTCTGACAATGCATAAGACGACGAACACCGTCGATCGACCATACAAGCGTGACGGGTATAATAAGGAATTCAGTTATATATGGAGTCTGGCAATGCATGAGGACGAACACCGCCGATCGACCATACGAGCGTGACGTGTATCATAAGGAACTCAGTCATATATGGAGTCTGGCAATGCATAAGAGGACGAACACCGGCGATCGACCACACGAGCGTGACGTGTGTCATAAAGAATTCAGTCATATATGGAGTCTGACAATGCATATGAGGACGAACACCTGCGATCGTCCATACAAGTGTGACGTGTATCAGAAAGAATTCAGTCATATACGGAGTCTGGCAAAGCATAATAGGACATAGACCGGCCATCGTCCATACGAGTGTGCTATATATGACATTTAGCGATTCAAGAAAAACTTGTAACTACTGTGTCATGAAGTGGATTATCATGTGATCTAACAGTTTTTTCAGACTAATTAAACGGGGGGTCGGAGTGTTTCTATGTGGTATTTGGGGCGGGCAACCCACCCATGCCGTCAAATCGGTCGAAATCCTTACCGTTCTCGATAATGGTCCATACCACATTTTCACCCCCTCGGGGTGGCACCCTTCGGGGTGATGTGTGGGGGTCGGGGTGTTTCTATGTGGTATTTGGGGCGGGCCACCCACCCATGCCGTCAAATCGGTCGAAATCCTTACCGTTCTCGAAAATGGTCCATACCCCATGTTCACCCCCTCGGTGTGGCACCCCCGGGTGTCATGGGTGTGGGTCGGGGTGTTTCTAGGTGGTATTTGGGGCGGGCCATCCACCAATGCCGTCAAATCGGTCGAAAGCGACATTTTTGAAAATAAGGAATAGGGAATAAGTTCCAATTGTCATGTTCGTCTGCTTTAACTTATTCAAAGCAGCTGTTAGTCTTCACCCCACCTAAATGCCTTTTTACCGATAATCTCATACAAACTTCTTGCCAATACTGCATAACGCCTAATTTAATTGTGATGGTAGTTTATCAACCCACAGAAACTCTCGACTTCTTTCGTACCGGTGAGAATCGGCCAATTGTGTACAGTTGCGACCGACGAGTCCAGCATTTTAATGCCGTCTCCACTAACTATTCAACCTTAAATCTCTATTTCCTTTTGGAAATATTCACACTGAACTAGCCTTCAATTTCAGTTGATATTTATGATAAATGTTTCGGCCACTCGCACGGTGATTGAGAGCGAATAGCCGGAACGTGTTAAGGCAGGGGCGCAATGGTACATGACCATACCGTATGGGAATATATGGACTAAATAATTCAAGTGTCGCTATCGACCTTCATTATTTATTTTTTGTATAAAATATTACAATTGACAGAATCGGGCAAACAACCAGAATTTTAAAAGGAAAATAGCCCTATCACAATATATCACCAGCAGCTAGAGCTCAACAAAAGTGGATTTATGCATGCTCCTAAATCCTCTTCCCCCTATTCTATTCTACTCATGTTTTCATCATCAAAATGTTTTTCATCATAATTTTTATTTTAATTTGTGCAAATAAATATTGTTTAAATCAACATTTTACCACCAGAATCCCGCATATGGGGAGGTCTACATTTAGCTGAAGGTCTAGCAGTTGCATTTTTTTAGATACATCAGACTCAAACATACAAATATGTTAACTATGTGTTTGCAATTACTGCAGACTCATTAACTTTTTAGTAAACTATGTATTGTCACATTGTTCTATTTTGCTCTCCGCTGCTTGGAACCACTTTTTCAAACGCCTTTATCGTGATTGAAACATATTCATTTGGCGCTTATTGTTCGGTGATTTCTTGAAATACATGCACATGTATGATCGTCTTTTCGATAAAGTTAACAACTCTTGAATGATATTTGTTGTTACCTTTAGCCAGATAATCCCAGTTAAAGCAAGCACTTGCTTCTACAAGGACACACCACAGAGAGGCCTGCAATTAGCTTAAAGATTAAAACAATGTACATGTATGCAGTGGAGGAGCCATCAAATTCAACAATGGCTATTAGAGACGATAAACACACACCGGGGAATACGTCACAGACAGGCGAGGATTCGTTAAGCAGCTTGCACAATAAGAGAAAGCATCAGTGTGCTCGTCCAGATCAGTGCGATATATGCTCGAACTCTTGCAGCACATACATGTATACACATTTGCTGTCACATAAGATAATACACACTGGCGATCGCCCGTATCAATGTGATGTGTGCGATAAATCATTTATTCAGTCGAGTAATCTGACGAAACATAAGAGGATCCACACAGGGGCTCCCCCGTATCAATGTGATGTATGCGATAAATCATTTGCTCAGACGGATGACCTGACTATACATAAGAGGATTCACACGGGATACCGCCCGTATCAATGTGATGTGTGCGAGAAATCATTTACTCGGTCAAGTAACTTGACGAATCATAAGAGGGTCCACACGGGAGATCGGCCATATCAATGTGATGTGTGCGAGAAATCATTTAATCAGTCGATTACCCTGACTAAACATAAGATAATCCATACGGGAGATCGACCGTATCAATGTGATGTGTGCGAGAAATCATTTAATCGGTCGAGTACCCTGACTGTACATAAGAGAATCCACACTGGAGATCGACCGTATCAATGTGATATGTGCGAGAAATCATTTGCTCAGTCGAGTACCCTGACTAAACATAAGATGGTCCATACGGGAGATCGCCCGTATCAATGCGATATGTGCGATAAATCATTTGCTCAGTCGGGTGACCTGACTAAACATAAGATGATCCATACGGGGGATCGACCATATCAATGTGATGTGTGCGATAAATCATTTACTCAGTCGAGTAACTTGACGAATCATAAGAGGTTCCACACGGGAGATCGGCCATATCAATGTGATGTGTGCGAGAAATCATTTAATCAGTCGAGTATCCTGACTGTACATAAGAGGATCCACACTGGAGATCACCCGTATCAATGTGATGTGTGCGATAAATCATTTGCTCAATCGGGTGACCTGACTAGACATAAGATGATCCACACAGGAGATCTACCATATCGATGTGATGTGTGCGAGAAATCATTTAATCGGTCGAGTACCCTGACTGTACATAAGAGGATCCACACTGGAGATTCCCCGTATCAATGTGATGTGTGCGAGAAATCATTTGCTCAGTCGGGTAACCTGACGAATCATAAGATGATCCACACTGGGGATTGACCGTATCAATGTGATGTGTGCGAGAAACCAGTTACTCAGTTGAATAGCTTGATTACCCATAAAATCCACAGGTCCCCAGAACAAAATTTGATCCCCGCCCAGTAATACTAGGATTAAGTATCACTGGGTGGTGTCACATTTTGTTCTGGGACCTGCAATAAGATCGTCCACACGGGGATCGCTCCTATCAATGCAATTTGTGCAAGAAATTATTTATTTCCACCTTAAAGATGGATTATCTCTTTAAAAACAAGTTTGAAATAGTTGCGTGGTTATAAAATAATAAATATGAACTGAAGAGCCTACTCTGGAAAGGCTTCTATCAATTAATATTGATTTTATTTCGAATATTTTATTGGGACCGTTTATTTGTCTATTTTTAGAACAGACCATTCGGGTGATACCATATATCGATAGAGAGCATTAGGCTGTTCCTATGGCTACGTACCGAACGTCAAATGTCCAAGATTGAATGGTTGTATTGTTTAATTCCATAGTTATAATCGATAATGACTATAATAAATGTTTATTTGTGACAAAAGTTACACCATAAACTTTATGGTCTCTGTTAACAATAACCACTATTGTTCGTTAGCTAAACAACGACACATTTTAGACCAGAAAATATTCGCAATAAAATTAATATTAATCGATACAAGCATCTTCGATTCAGATCTAATATTGTATACCCCGGTAACTATATATAATACATGTTTACAAAGAGATAATTCACCTTTAAATGCTTTCGCTGATATATCCGGACTCAAGCTCAACGCGAAGTCAGGCAATGTGGATTGAAATCCATGGTAGGGCGGCAAAATTGTACATATCCGGATCTTCATCTCACCTTTGCAGAATTATTTAATGTTCTTGGTATCAACTTTACTAGGAATCAACTTTACTACCACTTTAAGCAAAATGCCCATTAACGTTGACAATAGGCTGAACGAAATTAAACGACTAAAAGAAACATGGAATCATCGGTCACTCACCCCTTCGGTCGTATAGCAGTTAAAAATATCCATCTGGAATTGCAAGCGGGGCCGATTAAAAAGAAAGTTCGTGGTAGAATGCAAATGGTTGATGTGAAAAATGTCCTCATGCCAATACAAATAATTTGGGTGAGATGATTGCTATTGAAATGTTCCAAATGGAGCCACGTAACCGAACATCCTATTTCTGACATTACAATCATACTTTTCTAAAAAAAAACAAGGCTAATGTTTCGTGAACATTCCTTTCATATATATATATATATATATAACGGTACTGTATATGCTTGTAATGGTGTTTTCTGCTTATAAGCGTGCTGACTTTTCATGCCGTTTTGCTTTGGAAAGCAATTGTTCCTTTGAGTGTTTTTTAGAATATATAGGTTTTGAGGGCTATGTTTGTGTCTACAAATTGTTGGTTTTGTTATGTTGTGATAAAAGTGATCTGGTTACACTACTATATACTTATGTCAAATAAATATTTATTACACTCAAATCCTTTTTTCATCTCATCAATATCATAATTTGGTTCCATTTATTAGACCAGTGCAACCTTTGGACGTTTATTAGAAATTATAATAATAAATAAAATACTGTATGAATCTTGTCGATTGATGCTTTCCATTCTTTGAAAATTAGCTTGACATTTTATTGTGTCGAAGATAACAATGTCAAGGCGACTTGCATATATTCTTCATGGAATGCAACACAAATAAATTACATTTCATTCATCGTGACATCATCCAACAACGTACTGCAGTCAAGTTACACATGATACGTGGTCGTTATTTAAGGCGAAGGGGTCACCAAAAAAAAAAAAGAGCTGAGGGGTACACATGTTATTAAAATGTGCTGAAGGCACACATGTTTTTAAATCTCGTCCTGTATGACTTTTAGAGGTCGTGTTTGTCATTATTTGTGTTAGTGAATAATGGCATATCTTTCATGGAAAATGATATTGAACTGAAACGAACTGCTGACGGGAGCCAGCCTTTCGGGAACACAGTTAACCCTTTACCCAACAAACCGGCCACAACCGGCCAAATAAAGCTTCAACAGCCTAAAATATCTTCGGTCTGTCTCAATAGAACCATACAAATATGGATATCATTGGAACCGTCTCCTTGACCACATTGTGATAGTTACAGTTATGCCCTGTGCCAATGCATTCTCTTATATATGCGAGTCGACCATAGGTCGCCTCGCATATATAAGAGAATGCATTGGCCTAAAAAAAATCTTTTTTTAACACTTTTTACCATTTTTTCTTACATTCTTTAACAATTTTATAATTTTTAATGTGTTAAGCCAATGCATTCTCTTATATATGCGAGGCGACCTATGGTCGACTCGCAACTATAAGAGAATGCATTGGCACAGGGCCGTTCTGTTGGGGTTAACAGAGCCACACCCAAGATCAAATAACGGGGGGTATTAATCACTACACGCTATCTATATTCGAATAATTGTTTTCAACTGAATATTAAGTTATCCATATAACTAAGTGTTTAATAAATCATACAATATATATTTGAGAACGTCTGTCTACAATGTTCTGTAGATCAAGGTTGACAATAACTTTGTTGTATCGAGTACAACGATCCATTGAATTAGCAAAAGGCTCTTTATATCACCATTTTGCTGAAACCATCCATTAAGTTGGTACTGTCCGATGCGTCTGGAGTTGAATGGTTGATAGGCCGTGTTCGGTAACATTAAACAATAACTAGTTCATAGATCTTCATAACTTTATATATGTATAAATCTTTCTCGATAAGCACAGTGCATAGGCGGAAGAGCAGATGTGTTGGTAGTAGCAAGGTTGTCGGATAAGTCCCGCTCCCGCTACAGAGCACGGGTAGTTATTTCAACGTATGGTGTATCATGCGTCTAAATAAGGTCTGAGATACCATGATACCCTTGGATATGAGGTGTATCACTATACTGTCTTACAGAATGATACTGGATGCATCCACCCTAACTTATACAATTGTTGCTACCAGTCATAACAACTTAAGAATATGATCCTGTTAATTATACGTGTGTGTTACTACACTATATAATTTGTTTCCAATGTATTGTGCTTATCTATACAATTAATCATATCAATATAATACAGGGAAATAGAACATCACACATAACAAACTCTATCTATGTATATTCAATCCTATCTATGTACTATCAGACAGACTCCCCTCGCCGCAGAATTTGCAAGTACATGTAGTTGCAAATTAAAAGTTTGGAAAAATTTGAGTGTACATAAGATAGATGGAGTTTGGACTTATAACCGCGAGTCGCGAACCTGAAAAATATCAACACATGGATATTCACACACATACACTCAACAGCAAACGAAACTATAGTTAGTTATCCATGGCGAGTCTGGTAAACAGTATGTCACTAGGTCACTGGATTATCAGCGAACAGTTAATTATCCAAGAGGCTGAGAACGAAGTCCGGCAGGCGAATCTAACGTAAGATACATGTCCAATGTAGATCTGCAAATGAGGCTATCCATGGTCGGGTAATCAAAACAGCGTGTAACGTCAGTGTGCGAAAGTAGAGTTATTATTGACAGCAGCAATTAAGGAAGATAAATGTTATTGTCCGTGCGGTGTGAGAACTGGCAAGTCAGCATCCATTGATGAAAGCAGGTGTACACAGCAGATCATCGTACGTAATTATAGCACGGTACGATGAGTGGAATACGCAAATGTTTGTTGCATATATATATGTCAAACACAGCTTCATATATCGTTGGTATCTGGTCGTTGGCAGCAAGAGACGTTGAATCGATGACGTAACGGGTAATGAGCGATGCAAATGTATCAGCAAGGTACAGTTGCGATCAAATGTAGTACCATCAACATCAGCGACACTCTGAAACGATCCGGCAGCATATACGTTATTCAGCGGTGAGACGACGACTATATACGAAACGTCGAACGAGAAAATGCAGCAACAAGTGTTCAGTTTGGACAGTCGGTGGAATAGCTTTGTTCAATAAGATCGTGAGGACAGTGTCATGAACGGTCGAAGATGAGCAGCGGTGTCGCTAGATGTGGTCGAAACACCAATTTCCGATCAGGTCTGCACGTCTGGTATGTCAGCACGGTGTATATTGGATGGTCCATCCTGTGTGACGTCATTAGATTGACTTACAGTACCAACCATTGATCATGTTTGGCGAACCCAAATTGTTCGACATGAATGACACGAAAGCTGAATAATGTGTTTGTAAAAAGAACACAATAAACCCACGGCGGCTAATAAGCATCTTAAAAACAAAACATGCCCAAAGTACGAGTCATGAAACGAAATCATTGACTCGTCAATGCAATTTGTATTTTCATAAATTTGAACGTGTTCGTAGAGCATTTCTATAAGAGGTAAAGGAAATGTTCATGTAATAAATAATAAATGAGGGATATGTACATTAGGGGGATTTGGGTTTATGATCAATAAAATGTTATCTTGGGATTTAAAATGCAAATCTTGAATCATGACATTAAGGGAAACGTTATATATATACATATGTATATCATACCATAGAATTTCACCAACTTTTTTTATGTTTGCTGAAAACAATTGTGCGATAACCAAACATTCCTGCCGTGACTACAGTAATAATAAACCAATCGTGTAATTATTTTGGTGTGAAATTATTGTTAAAATCGGGTGAATATCGTCCACCATTCCAGTAAAATTAGAACCAATCAGTAGATGATTGCGATATCGTTAGACTATTCACAGCTATTTAAGAACAATCAGGCGATAATGAAATACCATTACCACATACATGTACTTATCCGATATCTATATCATATCATGTTATATGCACATATTTGCAATTATAAAGGAAACTTAATATGTACAGATTGAATAAAATAGTTTTATATTTATGGTTGGTATATGCCATCTACGACCATTCTGATTTAATTATTCTTAGCATTCCATTGCCAACATCAGGGTGTATATCCCTGCATATCACTAGTCAAACCAGGAAAACGAGGGTTGCGCATACCACTCGAAATTCCGCTCTACCTATATTCAATCCATATGGGCAATGCTTTGTCTGCAGACAAAAGTGATACTAAGGTGGCATGGTCAATGATGATTAATGATAAACTATGCATATTATGACAGCTACGATTTAATGCTGTACTGTATGTATAGGCAGTGGGAACTCATCGGTGCTTATGCTATAAAGTAATCCACCTAACACGCATGTTGACTGAGTTATGAGTCTATGCATACCACATGCTGGTCAGTACAATCGTATGTGCAACTTTATCATGTCTATGGCTAACACGATATAATTATAGGGAGAGGAGGGTATTCTAAGTGATTTAGCACTTGTCCTCCAATCCCTTTTGTCATAAACTAATTTAATTTATGAACAAATAAAATATGTTTAAAAAAAATAAATAATAAACACGATATACCTGGACCACCGTTGTCCGGATACATACATCAAATTGAACCTCATGCCTTATGTACAGAATATTTGCATTGGTGCCGGCACTTTATGTAAACGTGCGGGAGCACAAGGTCGGATATATTTATGTTATAAACTACTAATATTTAGACTATGATTTAAATCATGTGTGTGTTATTTAGTTCATTTGTTTATCAGTGCTAATCCTTTGTTGTACGGAATTTTAACATTCATGATTGTGTTATACGTTGTTTGTTATTCCGTCAGGACAACAATATATAATTATTTTACAGATGCCTTACTGTTGCATATTCATACTGGTAAGTATGACTTTAATGGAATACTCAGATTAATTCTGTCAGACAAAACATCTATATTGTGTCCGGTGTGTTTACAACACAAGTGATATCACTCACACATGATTGTGTAGGTGCATCATACGCACGCGAATTTAAATCGATATCCATTTCAGAAACAGTGGTTTGTTCATATTGGTTTATGTTGTCAGACGCAACATTTTCAATTTCTTCATTTGCGGACGCGAATGCCTCTCAATTATTTTTGTTTTGCTCATTTGCGCGCAATCGATCTGCCTATTCCAGTCACGGTATTTCGTCGTCGCTTGAAGAATTTTGTCTTCGTAACTGTTTGCGTCTCATTGATTGAGCAAGTGGAATTTCGTCACTAGACGACCAATTTGATGATGCAGGCATCAGAAGTATTAACGATGAAACGCTGTCGTCGCAATTGACGTATCATGTCTTTTGGTGGAATTATTCAAGCACGATCGGCCTTACGAATATTGTCTGCATGACATCGTACCGTGCGACTGGTCAATTGATCTTTAATTAAAAATGAGACAGTGCTATATTTTTCGATTATATTCCAATGACTTTGCCATGATAAACTCAGTTTACACGTTCTTCTCACCGATTTGTAATAATCTGGGTCTCCTATTTCAAATGAAACTTGTATTCTTTTTCATTCTTTTTTTGTATTCTAATTTGAGATCTTAAACGCGAAAGAACCAAACGAAAATTTCTATGTTGTAAGGATGTGCTAAGGATGTATGCTAAGGATGTAAAGTCCTCACCTACATATTTCAATCTGGGTTTTAGAATATTATTATCTCTCAACGGAACCATTCGAGGCTGGGTGGCACGGTGAGCTATAAATATGATGTATATTTAGTTCTTTGCAAACCTGATCCATGTGTTTATTTTTGAACTCGGTCCCATTATTGCTAACCAGATTTAAACAGCACGAATGTCTGCTTATTACCTCATCTAAAAATATCATTACCACTGTTTCGGCTCGTTTATCGGGAATCGCGAATGCTTCGACATATTTAGTCAGACAACAAATAAAAGTTAATATATATTTGTTATTGGACATTGTTGTTTCCAACGGACCTTGTATATCAGTGATTATGGTCGCAAAAGGAAATGGAGGTCGGTCCATTTCTTGCATTGGAGCTTTTTGTTGTGATAAATTCCTCATTTTGCAAATCATACAAGCTTGACAATAATTATGTATATCTTTATACATATTTGGCCAATAATATTTAAGTTTGCTGTTGCAAAAGTCTTAACTGTGGAAAATGCCCTGCTAAGTCATGGTATTGTTTGAGTACAGCATTTCTAATAGATGCAGGAATAAATAAACGAAAATCCGGATCTTCATCATGATTACTGATGAAATATAGCACATCTTTAATTACTATATATTTATCTGCTATTTGGTTGGGTGGTTTGGTGGGATTTAATTTTTGAACAATCTCTATTGCTTCGTTATCGCGTTCTTGTTCAAGTTTCATGTCAAACTCCTCTAACTGAATTGTTTCTTGATTTTCAGGTAGAATTTTGTCTATGCGACAATTTGCATATTGTTTTGTGTTTAATCAGGATGTATCAATTATGTCAACATCCATTGGTACTTCAAGTTCGGGTCCTGTCACATCTGATTGCTCTGGTACTTCAGATGAACCATTGTTTACATCATCTGCATGTCTTGATAAATAATCTGCAAATATATTCTCTTTGCCGCGTATGTGAATTATCTTAGGCTTATATGCAGATATCATACATCCCAGCGCGTGACGTTTTTATTATCCATGGGAGCATATTAGTCAATACTTTGTGATCAGTCTTTATAATTAATGGGGATCCACTTATGTAAAATTGTAATTTCTTTATTGCCCAATAAATTGCTAAACATTCCCGCTCCAATGTACTCATGAACAAATTCGAGATTTATTCAGCCGTGCTGAAACAAAATTTATAGGATTCTCCATATTATATCTTGATATACACGGGTCATCTGGGTCACGTGACTGTGTAAATACTGCCGCGATAGCACAAGCGCTGGCGTCAGTGTACATTATAAATGGTTTGTTTTTATAGAAGATATATCGTTTCTGATAAATCAGATTTAAATTTCTTAAATGCCTTACCACATTCATCTGTCCATGCAAATTTTGTGTTTTTCTTTGTCAATTCTACCAAAGGTCCACAAATTTCACTAAATTTAGGAATAAATTTACGGAACCATGATATTGATCCTATGACGCTTCTCACTTGTTTCACATTTGTTGGCGGTGTTAACATTTGAATTGATTTTACTTTATTTGCATCTGGTCTAACCCCATGTTGATCAACGATGTGCCCCAAAAATAAACATTCGGTTTTGAAGAATGAACATTTCTTTAACTTTATTTCACACTAAAATGCGATCAAATACCTCTTGAAGAAGCCTTAAATGTTACATCTTATCAACTGAGTACAAAATTAAATCATCGACATAGGCACGACATCCTTTAACCCCCTTCAACACTTGATTCATGAAGTTGAAGAAAGGCGCTAGAACTCCCGATGGCACCGAAGCAGGCACGTTTAAACGAAAAATTCCCCCTAAAACAAGTTATAGTTGCCTTACTCTGATCCGCGTGATGTATCGGAATTTAATTATATGCAGAAAAACAATCGAGAACTGTTATATATTTAACTTCTGTCATTTCTGTTAAAATATCCTCTAGTTGATCAATTGGAAAAACTGTTGGTTTTGTTATAGCATTTAGTCTGCATAGATCGGCTATAAATCGATATGAATTATCTGATTTTTTCAGAATCATGCAAGGGAAGGATCATTCACTTGCTGGAGCTGGCGAAAATATTTTTGCTTGCAATAATTCATCTATGTTATCACTAAGAATTTCACGTTTTTGCAATGGACATCGATAGGGCGGTAACCTGATCGGTGGGTGATCTCTAGTGGGAATTTTCATGGTTACAGCCATGGTATATCCTAATTCGGTTAATTTTGTAGCAAAAATATCACTATTGTTTCTGATTATTGGTAATAAATCATCCCTAAATGAATCGGGAACTTGTACATCTTCGAGATTAATCTTTTCCGATGTTGCATTGTTATTCTGATGAGGTTTAGCAATGCATGCTACAGCGGAAACCCTGCCAACTGCACAACCGCGGCGTAATTTGAAATGCTTATCTGTATAGTTGCTCACCAAAACTGGGATGATTTCACTCTTTGCTTTACCTGTAGAATATTCTGCTTCCAATAAACCCATTGTCTATCGGCTGTACTTGTAGAAAAGGCATGGCAAACAGTTGATTGCCTCCAATTATACGTGCCTTTGTTAATATTTTTGTTTTTGGTGGAATCACGTGGGCAGATTGCATTCTTACCAAGCTTGCTATGTGAATATCTGGTACAAGTGATACGAGATTCCCTTTAATTTTCATTATTTGGCGATCAAAATATAATCAGGCGCCATTAGCACTGAGAAAATCTCTGTCAATTAATAAAGATCGATGCATGTTTGAACTAACGTAGAATTTATGTGATACTTCTAATTTATTAATAAATTCAATATGATGAAACCATTTATGGTCAATGCATCGCCACTTGCAGACGTCACATTAAACTGGTTTTCTTGCATTTGTGGTTTATATTTTAAATTGTTATAAAAATTGATCGAACACAACCTGATGTCTGCTCCGCTGTCCAGAATGGCTCTATATTTTTGTGTGCCTATTGTAATCAATATAGACGATGACACTTGTGCATTTATGCCTTTCATAAGCCTCATATTATTTTCATTGTCAGGAATTGACAAATGTGACTTAATCTTGTCCTGGTGCTGTATTATCTTTTAAGTTTGTTTATGATTGTAAGGGTTATGCGATGCGAATGGAGCTTTTGTGTTTACTGGTCCTGATAATTTACTTTTATTTGTATGCGGTAATCTTTGAAGAGATGGCCTTTGAACATTATTTTTACAATGTCGAGTTTGTTTATTCCAACATAATTCTTTCTTATTTTTACTGTGTGCATTCGATTTATTCCATGTTGGAGCGTAAGCTTGTTTACTATTCTTGCTTTTCACACGATTCCTGTGAATTAAACACAGAATTTTGTGAATGTCGTATATGTTGAACATAAGGCCAATTTCGCGTGTTATATCTATTTTGATTAGAATATGATCCAGTTCGTGGGTGCTGATTATTATTCAGATAAAATGAGCTAAATGAATTTCTACCCTGTAAATACCATGGCCACCGTCTCTGGTGTGACGGGCGCATTAAATCTATCATCATTTTTCCGCCCTCGAAATTTGATTTCCATACTTGAATAATTATTATCACGAGATGATCGTTAATTACTATTATTATTCTTATCAGCATGGCTATAATGAGACTGTAATCGTTGTTGAATAGTATGTTCTCTTAAAGCCAGATCAGTTGCTTGATTTAAGGTTTGTGGGTCTTCCCGCAAAAGTTTATCTCTCAATAACGTATTCGTTAAACCCGTGATGAAATGGTCACTCATATGTAATTGGGAGGGTCCATTGCGAATATTAATTTGACCATAAACATCGATCGCTAATGATCGCAGTCGATCACAAAAAGATTGCACTGATTCCTCCGGTTTTTGCTTTGATGCTTGGAAAATAAGGAGCGCAGCTCTTTTATCTTTTGCATCGCCATATCCAATTTTTTTATTCCTGCTTTATTTCCGCCCATGTACTTCCTATCCTACCATCGGCATTTATGCGTTCTTGTGTGAACTGAGTTAAAAATTCAAAAACTGACCCCCTGCTTGTTTGCAGAGCAAATTTAATTAATGTTTGATCAGTCGCAGCAATTGCTTGGCCATAACGATGTAATTCGTTGGTCCATTCAAGAAAAGATTTAGGGTCTCCCGAAAAAGGGGTGATGACATTTGTCACACCTATGGCCATTCGAATTGCTGATGAAATGCGTGTGGCGTCCAACTTTTGATCTATTGCAATATTGAAACGACCCAATTGTGTAGAAATGCGATCTAGTACGACGCTGTGCTCATGCAAAATCGATCGCATTCGCTCTATTTCGTCAGCGATTTGAGCGCTACTATAATTGGCATCATCCGACAAGGAAGGATGGGATGGGTAATTTTGTGTCATATTCATATTTATTTTAATTTCTGAAAGTGGTTGGGAATAGAAAAGGCAAATTTGCAGGTATATGAGAAATTTATAATTTGAGTTGGGTTGGAACATGCACATTCGAATTGTTACATTATATAATTGCTCTATGACATAATGCGGGTATTGTGTTTATTTAAATTAAATTATTAGATCAAAAGAAACGTACAGGTTGTTAGAGTAAGTACTCATGTTTTGAACAAAACACAAGTTCTGGTTTACTGCTTAGGCACCACTGTTCCGATACGTCTCGAGTTGAATGGTTGATGTTCAGGAACATTAAACAATAACTAGTTCATAGATCTTCATAACTTTATATATGTATAAGTCTTTCTCGATAAGCAAAGTGCATCGGCGGAAGAGCAGAGGTGTTGGTAGTAGCAAGGTTGTCAGAAAAGTCCCGCTCCCGCTACAGAGTACTGGTAGTTACTTCAACGTATTGTTGATCATGCGTCTAAATAAGGTCTGAGATACCATGATACCCTTGGATATGACGGCTATCACTATACTGTCTTACATAATTATACTGGCTTCATCCACCCTAACTTATACAATGGTTGCTACCAGTCATAACCGCTTAAGAATATGATCTTTTTAATTATGCGTGTGTGTTTCTACACTATATAATTTGTCTCATATGTATTGTGCTTATCTATACAATTAACCATATCAATATAATACACGGAAATAGAACATCACACATAACAAACTCTATATATGTATATTCCATCCTATCTATGTACTATCGGACAGTACATCGGCTTGGTAATATGCAATTGATCCCAGATGACCAATTTGGCAGTGAAATAATACGATCAGATCATCAGAAGGGAGAAAATTGCATTTTTTCTTTTCTTTGATTTTCAGATAAAATTTTCAAATTCGGAATGTTCATGCCTTTTCGCATTAATTTCAAGACTTCACGCTGCAAATGTGATATGGTGTCAATAATGTTGTAGGCAGAAAGATAAATACCCCAAAAAAATGGCAAATTCAAACATTAACCACAATTTTAAAGAGTATACATGGCCCTGTCACAATGTAATCTCCAAACTTCCGCATAGGGAATGGAGGTTTGCAGGTGGCTAAATGTCTAGCAGTTGCATGAGAAATTTATGACAGCCTTATTTTGTTAAACTAAATGCGTGGTCAGATTTATCATTTATCACAAGAGAGCTTGGCTCGCGTGGGTGGAGGGGTTGTGTGAAAATTTAATGTGATTTAATTATTTAAATCATAATGCTTCAAATTTGGCATTTAACTTATTTTGTTGAACGAAATCCCTGGTCAGATCTATCGTTTATCACATGAGAGCTTGGTTCTCGGGGGGGGGGGAGTGAATTATGAATGTGATTTAATTATTTCATTCAGATTACTTCAAAATGGGAATTTTACTTATCATGTTTTAGTATATGCGGGGATATGTATATATACATTTTAGTTATTCTTACTATCTAGAGATACATGATTACAGTTTAATCACTAATCAATTATGTGCACATTGTGTTATACCCGACCGGAAGTACATGTGTATAACCCATTATATTGGAATCACATTATGTAGAACCCTCACCTCCAGGTAGCCTACTGGAATGTAAATGGTTTGAACAAAAACATACTCGATGATAATTATTGTTTTTCTTTATTATGCAAATATGATATTGTAATTTTAAGCAGAAACTATGATACTTAATGATTCTCATATGAGTATACACAATTTCTGGCGATTGTTTTCAATTGGGCAGCCAATAGGGCTCTGAGTGTACTGGGAGCACACATGCGACGCTGGGAGAGCTGAATTGCAATACCGTTCCGTTGAATTTTTTTTTCTTAAAAATAGATGACCTTTGACATGCCCTATTGAACTCTTGGTATCGTGTTTCCGAGACACCTATTTAGCGATTGGATGATCGCGTTTGTCTTAACCAATCAGAATCAACGTTGCTCACAGGCGGTTGTTAGGCAAGTGATGATATTCAAAGAAATGAAAATCGCCACCTCGGATTATTATTTCCACGAATTGCCAACATGCGGTGGTCGAGAAAAAACTGCTTACATTATGATATACAAGGTGAGTACATGTACATGATCAGTATCGGATGTAGGATGTACCAGTGTACACCTTGATTGGCCAGCGAATGTAACAAATTCACTAAATTCCAGGCGAGGGCAGGCTGACTCTTGACCGTTGACTCTAATCTAACTTACTTAGTAAAAGTTAGTTCTAACTTCTCAGACTCAGTGACTCGGGTTCAAAGTCATAATTCCACGATTCACTCTTGCACCAAATTTCGAAATTACAATTTGAACGAATCAAGCATCTACCTCGTTTGTGAATATTACTTGTGAGTACCAGGGCCTGGAACCTACGTCACCGGAAGGGTAACCCTACATCAAAATAACTGTAAATAAAGTTCGACTCGCTACTTCGACATCGTTTTTTAAATAAAATTTAAATTTCGATATAGTATTATAAGCAAAGGAGCTATGCTACCTGCAAATCCCAACAAATACAGAAACCGAAAATCGGAAAGAATTGCTTATAATGAGAATTTCGCGTTCGCAATTCAAAATCGCGTCCGATTTCCTATTTTCGTGCAGGTGTTAACGCCAACGTTTCATGTTTTCCGCGCCCTAAACTCATTTTAAAACCGTAAACATTGAGTTTCGGGATATTATAAATGCTAAAATTTGAATCAATAACAAAAAAATAACTTTTCCGTGGTTTGTTTGTGAATTTGTCTATTAATGGTAACGCCCACATCGCGTTGACGCTCACATATTTACCTGTTTGCACTAACAATTGAGTCACCATCCGTATAATCCGGTAGATGAATCCGGTGTTCACATATACACATTCTGTTAAATGCGTTACAATACACAAATGGCTGTTATAGAGATGCCAATATACTATTTGATAATACTATTTATCACATAATTTGGCCATAAAAGCAGTTTCATAATTATCGGTAATAGACACGTTTAATATCAGCGCGTGCGATGACGTCACGGCGTTCTTCAAATAACTTGCGATCGCTGTAGTTTATGATTGTTGTTTTCGATGAATATTGCGCGTTGCTTCGGGTTTATTTGATCATGTGATAAAAGGTATCTCAAACTCGTTCTATTTTATACGTAATTTGTCAACCTCGTCCACTAAATTCTATTTGAGCCTCGGTAAACCTCGGCTCAAATCGAATTTAGTGAACTCGGTTGATAAATTCCGTATAAAATAGAAACTCATGTGAGATCCTCTATATATAAAGACGAACATAAATCCATGGCATAATCATTGTTTTTATGTTCTCGCTGTATATTCTGTAGTTTAGTTAAGTGTATGTCTTGTCATTCGTTCTCTTATTCCATATTCATTGTAGTATTACTTTGTTATTCCAGTCTATTTCCGTTGGTTGAATCCATGTTAATTTGTTCATATTTCCAGTTTCGTCTGATAGTTTTCGTTAAAACATTATCATGCAATAAAGATTTCTTTAATTATATTCTATTACTAACATACATTGTTTACCCATGTTTATTGATAATGAATTGAATGTGTTATTCGGTCCAGGAACCTTCGTTGTCAAACAATTAATCTGGTCACGCATCAATTATATTCGCAATCCAAAACCAAAACATCGGGATATATGTAACGGATAAATACACCCTGTCCCATCATCAGTCAATAATCAAAAAGCATGGTTAGGTACTCAAGTCCCAAAAACTAATTGGTCACATAAATATTAACTATAGCAGGTTATATAGTAAATTGTGAACATAATATGGTTCCTGTGGCTGGAGATTCATTTAGTTTGGTTATGTTTAACATTATATATTACAAAATTTTATATAAACTGGATATTCCGTTTATTGAATACTTTTGCGGACAAAAATTATATATACAAGGAAAAAAACCAACTTAAAGTTGAATAGAAGAAAAAATTACAACAAAAAGAGGCTTGTTGTGTCGTCTAAGAGGGGGAGTCTACAAAAACAATTCCGTATATAGGGCCGGGGTGGGTGGGTGGTCCAGAGGCGAAAAAATCGTGCTTGTAATTTTTTTCTATATAGCAGCTATAGAGACTCTTTAGCCTCAGATTTAGCAACATTCTGTATTTCACAGGATCCCGGACCACTTCACAGTGGACCACCGTAATAGCGTTCAGGAAACTAATTATCAGCGGAAGAAATATTTAGTAACACAATTAATATATTACCCAGTTGTATTACTTGAATAAAAGTAATAAAACATAAAAACTGTATCACAAATTGGATACTACATGGTGAATACTCAATGATGACTATATATCATTAACATGATTGTTGCATAACATGAAATTGAAAAGGGTATCTCATAAATTTCTAATGTCTGAAATACTGACTTGTCCTGGCATGTAATCAAATTCATTCCTCCTGGTTATTTCTCATCTTGAATGATTGCAAGTAATGTTAATTTGCAACAATTATCCAAATAAAACTGAATTGGTCATGATGAATGACCGTTAACTGTTTACTGCTCAGACAATCCCAACTGAAGGTGACGCTATTCTCATTGAATTTCCGAACTTCATCTTGGAGCTTTACTGCTCAACAAGACTAAACTAAAATACTAATTGTATACTGTTATCACTTACAAATAGATGAACTGAAATAAAGTGATGCATTAAGAAATGACATTCAATTCTTCATTCTGGTCTATCACCATACCAAACCACATCAAAATTCGACAACCGACACTTACCTTATATTGCAAAAGCTTTGTACGGACTGAATTTAATGAAGTCGAACAGGGCCCATAACTCTGGTAGGCATTAATAGTCACAACCCGTGATATTATGCATATTCGTTCCCCATTTCTGGTCCGTCACCATGCCATAGGGCATAAAAATATGACAACCGACTCTTGAGTTGTAATGCAAAATGACTGTATGGACGGACGGCTCGAGACGTCAACTATATACCCGCCGACTAATATTGGGCGGTATAATAACCATATATCTATGTGTATACCTAACCAAAAACAATTCCCCTCCCCACCCCATCCCACCCCGGTGGAGAAGACTTAAAAGAGTTCTTTGGTCATCTACAAATAATTGTGGAACCCCTGACCTGTTTACCACTATTTACACTGGTCGGTGTTCTCTGTTAGACACAACACACTCGATTTATTAAGGCTATAATGGGGTCTAGGGCGATTTGTGACATATAGTGTACCTACAGAATGCTTTATTATTGTTGTTAGATACTGAAAACATACGGAAACGTCTGGAAATACAGATTATTTTTCGTTTTTTTTCTGATATGTGTTTACCAATTAGTAAGACAGTTAACACAGTTATTGAAGAACGGCTAAAAAAATCTCTGAAATTTTGATAAAAATATGAGAAAGAGGGGGTGGGTCCCCTAAATTTTGGAGAAAAACAATATTTGTTTGGGTGGTGGGTCCCTCTGGTCGGAAAAAAAACTGTTTGGTGTGCAATTTTGTTCCAGAACCCCCCCCCCCCCCCCCCCCTGGCTGGCTCAACCAATTTTCGTGGCTGGTTATCTAGCTAAGCCGGCTTAGTCACGACGTTCGTGGCTGACGAAATATGGCGGCTCAGTCGGCTGAGACGTTATCATTCAGAGTATTTCGTTTCCGAAATTTTCCTAATACCCGGTTATAGACACCCGCTGGTTTTAGCGTTTGTTGTGAACCCGTATAATTCCAGACCACGCGTGTTTTTTGGTGTTGGGCTTTTCCGTTATGGCGAGATTACACGAAGGACTCAGAAAATGACTGGCATGGATGTACTATGTAGTTTCCCATCTATACAATCGGTATAAGTTACATTGCGACTTCTGTCGACTTCAGACGGATATCATCACTGGCATCTTGCGATATATGCATGCATCATTGAATGCTGAATCCGATAGTATTGATATATAATATGTCAAACTATTTTCTATTACCTTAAATTATACATGTTATGTGCATATATTGACAAATGTCAGCGACATGAGACTGAGTCGTGTCGAAATAAACGATTTCGCCATCGGCAGTCACTGCATTTAATTAGTATATAAGAATGACGGTGTGTGTTGTCAATTTAGATATAACATTTGTAAAAATAACTACTTTGAACAAGATTATTCTCCACTTCTATTCGATCACCTTACCGGAGTGTTTCACATCACTTTAAAAGTTTTTTCTTTAATTAATTTCAGAAACATTTGAATTTGGAAAAAAAATTGAATAATACAACTTAAAGCTTCTTCCTGGTTCAACTCAAGCAGTGGCGATATTGCGATTTATTCATTTATCAAAGTTTGGTTTATTTTAGCCTATAATTATACATGTATATGATGCATCAACCAGAATGACCCTTTTTCTTATTCCCTATAATAATATTGATATATAAAGGTCATATAATTACTTATTATTTTATTCATTTATGTCTTGTGATAGTTATTCCGTGAAAAACGTATTAATTAGCCTGCCAAGAGTGAAGTAGTCTACTTTTGAGCCGATGTATACCGATTCGCCTCGGCAATATTCGGGGATCTTATAGCGAGGGAAGAATTATACTCTTGCGCTGCC
Source organism: Siphonodentalium dalli (assembly GCA_032622095.1). NCBI lineage: Eukaryota > Metazoa > Mollusca > Scaphopoda > Gadilida > Siphonodentaliidae > Siphonodentalium > Siphonodentalium dalli. Next base: position 216,452,587 of record CP136062.1, on the reverse strand, counting down.
ATAAGTTCCATTAACTGTGAAGGCATACACTACTCACTAGTCCTAAAACTAATTGTGATATTCTGCAAGTGAAAGAAAGAATTCAGCCAAATTGTCGATTTTGGAATCAAATGTTGACTATACGTAGGCGTTACCATTTATGTCACAATTCCAGTTTTAAAAGTCAATGTAGGCGTTACCATTTCAAAACTCTGAAACATGCCTCGAAAATTGGTGACGGAAACCACCTGAACGCGATAATCTTTACAACCGTTACATATATATCTCGGATAGATGACTGTGAGCTAGCAAACAATGTTTTACAGCTCATAAGCAATGATTGTTTTAGTGGTTTATGAACATAGTTTGCAAAAACGATAAATACTTACTTCGAGTCGCACCGAGCAGCCGCCATTTTTCGGTGAAAACTTTGTTTTATGACGTAGGTTCCAGGCCCTGTGTACACAGAGATTGAGAGAACAATTAATTTATGAACACAGTTTTGTCAAAAGTGTCACTAACTGCGACCAGAAATTATTTAGACAGAACGGAAGCTCATCGAATTCTCGCATTGTTGACTTGTCGAAGAACAATGGCGGTGGTAAAATGCCTTCCACGGTTATAATCCTGATGAGAAAGTATGGGATAATACAATAAGTCTGCCGTACATTACACTGGCTACAGTACCGTACAGTACTGTTTATTAATATATTACAGTTTGTTTTGAAAATGTCAGAGTAAAACTGGTAAACTGGTAGTGGTAACCTAGTCCAACAAATTAGACTATTCGGATTAATACATATTTTTATATTTGGACATTTACGATTGTATTACTCCTTCTAGTCTAATAAAACAGCTGAAAATCAAGATTGCACAAATTTTGAAGCAGGTCAACACCAGTGACCACCGATATAACCCCTTCAAAATACCATTCTATTTGAAATTTTCTACAAATACATGAGTCTTACCTGTAGCGGAGATAGTATTCTTTATGTTCAAACATAGATTGTGATATAAACGTTGTCATAATTTCAGATTTGTTAGTTTAATCTCGGAGTCGAAAACATATCACCATTTTCAAACACAGACGATAATGATGACGTCACTCTTAGGCCACGCAAATTGATTACTCGGAAAAAGCATGATGTACTTTCCGGCGAACCGGATGCTTTGCCGTTTGAATGTGGTTAGCGGTGTAGATCGATAAATATCAGCTAGACTAAATTGAAGTGATTTATGAATAGAATATTAACATCAAAGGTCGTTTTTTAAAGATGAATAGCCATATATATGGGCGTGGTTGTTCGATTTTGTTGACATTTCATTATACTGTACGTTAGAACACAACGTTTTGTCGTATTTACAGTGGTGTTTTTTTTTTGTTGTTGCGATTTTTCACGAACGACTTTGCTAATTTCCATGCATGTACATGTACACGTAATAGCCACCTCAATTGTACAGCTTTTCACGTTTGGGTTTGCCCCTGTGTGTGCGGGGTATAAATACACCCTAAACAGAAAGGACCAATTTATTTGAATAAAGATTCCGGTGAGCGCCGTCCACTACAAGCACATTGGTTGGCACAAAACGTGCAGCAGCCGCATTTACTGCACTGGCACTTATCACAGTCCATAGTTTTACACGCCTCGCTATCTAAAGCCAGTCTGCCCAACAAGTTTTCCAGTACCCTCTCACGAATGCACTTCGCAGATTTCATGTTCTTCATCACCTGAAAATATACGATTGAAAGACACTACGACCTACAATGTTACCACAGTAGGCATAATATACCTGCACTCATGTTATCGCTGCAGTCAATTGATCTGGGCAGCGATGTATATATGTATATCTCATTTACGTCCATGATATGGGCGAAGTATCAAGCCGAGCTGAAGAGGTCAGATCGCTGGATCAAACGATCCGCTACAGGCGTCGAGTTTGATCCATTGATATCCGAGCTGACCTCTTCAACGAGACGTTATGCGAAGCCTAGATCAATTCATTGCAGCGATAACATGTTTATTATATGACATTCTTTTCATTTAAAAAGTACAATTAATTATGAAATGAAACCACATGTAGGCCATTAGTAACAAGAATAAAGAAACCATTTTTACGGACATGCGCAATATGCGAGATAGAGAAGGGTGGTATGACATCGGATCAAACTGTATAGCTGATCCGATGGTCAGGAAATGATAGCTATACAATAGCCGTATTGGGAAAGAAAATGATAGTCATATAATAAATATAGATACATATATAGCCCTATTAAAAAAAATTATTATGGATGAACGAATTCAGTTTGAGCGTTCATTTCGGCATGTGCTTTATTTAGTGAGCAAATATATATAATGTATTTGTCAGAATACATATACAGTTTTAACAAATTGAAAATCTTGGTTGCTCCATCCTATGTCAAGATGAAAAGTGTAGATATGCGAATTGTTTCGTTTTCTGTTAATGATAAGATGACATACTTGCTATATAATATAACACACAAACCTCAGTGGCATCAACCAATGTGCGAGGGTAAGCCAAACATACCGCATTGGCAGCCCCGCCATCACGTCCCGCTCTCCCTACCTCCTGCCAATAATTAGCAATATTGGGGGGGGCACCCCCAGTGAACTACAGTACGCACATCGGGGATAGATATCCCCATGCCAAATGCCACAGTGGCAAAAACACATCTTATGGTGCTCTCCGGCCTGCAAAACATCTCAAGAATCCGGTCTTGGTCCGAATCCTCACACCCCTTATGAAACATGTCCACAATTCTATTGCTTCCATCTGACACCACTCCCGCTTTGACCAACCGGTCCATGAATACACAATACAGTTCACTGCATACGTTGATGTTCCTGTTTAGAACGAAGGAAACATGAATTTCAGAGTTGAAAAAAATATATATAGGCCTATATATATCGGAACTAAATTTAATAAATTAAACGACGAAACGTTACTATCGGATTCTTATAACTGACAATATATGCGTGCGTATAACGTTGGGCCAACATTGAAATCGTGCAAATTTACGACCGAAATTAATTTCCTCATTCAAGTGAATTCAAGTATATACCGGTATATATATAATATTACGTAAGAATAACATTTAATCTCATTGATTACCGATGCTTATATCCACGACCAATTCGTGAATTTGACTCCATCTATATAGATTAGCACGTTCTTACATTGTTCCACATGTAAATATCTACATGTGGTTTTCTCATGCACATACACATGTACCCTACTAGTCAATGTATGATGTTTCTGATAATGTTTTCCATGAAGACCACAATGAATGACGTACCTGCAGAAAACGATCATCTTGGGCATTTTTTGGCGCTCTCTCTCTAACTTATTAAATATCCACTCCAGCCGGTCTAAACTCTGTTGAACCTCTTCATAATGGAGGAAAATGTTTTCCCTGAATATAACAAATATAGAGCACATTAACGTATGGCGAAGATCGACTATATACACATGCGCTGAACTCTGTGTATAAAAGGAATATATAAATTATATATTGTGTCTTCCAACTCAATTCTATATAACAAATTCGAGAAAAAAATTACATCTCGCATTCCACGAATCGGTGGATGATATTTCATAATACTGACATTTGTGTGTGAATGTATTAAGGGGGTACTGTATCCAAATGTTGTTGTTGTTAGTTTCTTAATCTATGAGTTATAGAATAAGGTAACCAGATTTCCCTTATTTGAAATTATGTCATTTAGAATACATCGTCGACTCAAATTACTTATAACTTATAACTATATATTATAATCTATATTAGATCATTGTAATCACCGCTGGGAATTTATTAAAAATGTCGTAGTCTACCCCATTAAACCCTAATCGTTAACTAGTACATTTGATGTTTATATGTCAACACACCTGTTGGCCACCAATATCACGCTTACGACCTCCGGCTCACGCAGAGACAAAATCTCGTATATTTCTTCGTTCATCCTGTCATCACAGGTCGCCGTCAGAGCCATTACTGGTGCTCTGAACCAGGCTCTAATTGTTCCAACTCTCCGATAGACAGGTCGGAAGTCGCCTCCCCTGCACGCGGAAGATTCACTTATTAATACAAAGTTGAAACATAATATTGGGGATAACTTATTGTTCATCACATACAGCAAAAAACAGTGTATACCACGAAAAACGACAAGTATATCAACAACGGAAATAACAGTATTTTAATATTATTGCTAATAAGAACAGACCAAGTGGGACATCCCTTATTAGGTATATGCTCGACAATTGGCATGTAAAATCAATATCTACCAGAATCATTTTTCGGCTGCCATAACTTGAGAGAGCTTAGCGACGCTGGTAGAGCTTGGTATAGAACATGAATGTTGCACTAAATTTTAGTGTAGTTTGTGTTCTTCAAATTACTGTTCTTCACCGTGGCTTGTTGTTTTATGAACAAAGTTGTCCGAGCATTAATTAATTAACGTCGCTGTATTAATTGTCAATACGATGCAGAGAGATTAAAGATAAAGGATTAAACTTTCATTATAAATTAATAATTACCACACAGATAAACAATGTGCCTCATCCATACATATTAAACACACTCGCTGTCGGTAAGATTTCTGTAGAAGGACCCGTCTCCACTTCTCCTCTTGTATAACTTCTGGGGAAATAAATAGTATGGACATGTCCCCATTTTCGACATCTACAAAAGCATTTGTGTGAGAGGTGTTATATATATATATCTATATGCCTAAGTATATTAATGTAAAATAAATAGATTCGTGAAAATTAACGGTCATACAAAACTGAAGAGGTGGATATATTATATTATTCTGCTATTTTCTTGTTAAAACAATTGAGATACTACATGCATCATAGACTTCGTCATATATAGAAATTGCGATGAATACCCCACCCCAACATGAACTCAAGTTACCAATTGTAACCCATCTGCTAATATTGCCCCTTTTCTTTTTTGAATCTCCTAACATTTGAAGGGCTGTTCTCTTATGGGAAATGTTCTGTTAATAATTTTGTAAAACCTATATTTTCTGACAATTTAACACAAAATAGATAGGAATCTATATATAGTAATTATATAGTAATTAAGTGGTTGAACCTGGTATCGCCACTCATATATATACTGACAACAGACCATATAATATACCTTGTATGTGATCTTTAGGCATGCCAGCAGCGATATATCTGGCCTTGACGTTATGCGAGGTCAGCTTCATCGTCTGGTCCTTCATGAGGGATATCAAGGGACACACTATAATGGCTATGTGTCGAACGGAGGGATCAATCTGAAAATTAACAATAACTATGCTGCTCGTGTTGAAAAAAAATATATATATATGTCACAATATGTGTGTGTATGATATATACATATACAAACAAACATACACAAACAAACAAACATACACAAACAAACAAACAAACAAACATACACGCATATACACACACATACATACATACATACACACAGACGCACGCACGCACGCACACATACATACATACATACTGTGTGTTAAATCTTGATGGGAAATTTTCTTTTGATCTATTAACCGAAACTAAAGTTATCACCGGGAAACCACTTCCCGACTGATGGACGGACGCACGGACGGACGGACGGACGGACAGTGACTATTGTAATAGTCCCCCGAAATTATGGATATGGATATGGAAGGTTGCAGCTGGGAATTCGAAGGTGGACACCCATTCACAACGAAGAAACTAATATATGTGAATTATAAATACCACATCCATGATCAGCGGCGGCAAATAGAAGCAGATACTCTTTCCGAACCCAGTCGGCAGAACACCAAAAGTATCCTTTCCTTCCAAAGCAGCATTAACTATATCTTTCTGTTCATTCCGAAGATCAAAATTGAATTGGTGGGATTCCATTATTTGTTTCGCGGCATCCATATTAGCATCGATATGATCCGCCATCTCAAAGATACATGCGCATGACGCGAAAGTGGGTCATCTGCACGTCGTCGGTGCCCGTTGAGTGGAACATATATTGGCACCTGTCCAGGCTGCCTCTTTCGCAACTTAATAAACGGGCGCGGAGGACGTCGTTATTTGGTTATCTCTACTCTATTGATAAGATGTCATCGACTGAGGATAACTGTGCCAAGTGCGATTTGGTTTTCCAAAAGCGCGAAGATGGCAAAGGATATAGTAGATTCCCTTTGGAAAAAATTCTCATAGGAACTAATGTATCGTGCAGATCAGCTTTAGAATCCATGCTCAATACGGAGTTAACGCCATCTAAATCTACTCGGAGAGGGAAATTCTTATGTCCTGCGTGTTGGGGAGTTGTGAACAGGGCATATAAATATCAAGGAGCCTGGAAATCTTTGACCGAGGACATCGACGAATCTCTGTATATTGGTTCAAAGGTGAATACTTCCTCAGTAGTGAAATCTTCTGCTGTCATAACCACGAGCACTCCTCTATCAAAAAAACGTCAAATAGTTTTCTCACCGCGCGTATCGCCAGTTACAAACAGAAAGAAACCCAAATTCTCTAAGTGGGTAACAATTGCGAACCAAGTACAAAACCGACATTACACCGCCGCCGTCAGTGGGTTATATCGAGCCACAAAAGGGAGTTGCCGAGGTTTTCGGAAAGTTGTTTCAAGAATAGTGAAATCTGAAATCAGCACTCTCATCAGAGATGACTTTTCATTGTGTAGTGAAATGACATTGGATAATATCGGGAATTTCTCTTGGGCAGAGACCATGAGCCAAGTGGAGGAGAAATGTCCCCTGCTGCACTGTGTATTGATGTCTATAGTCTCACCCAGGCTAGCGAAGGCGGATTTCCAAAGGTAAGAATTATCATATACTCTTTCTCATTACGCGCGCTGCGTGTATACTAATGTACAAATTCTTGTTTCGCCTGGGCGCTGCCAATGCAGTGACATACGCTGATACATCCTGTTATATAAATTGCATATGGTTAGAGCGTTCTTTTCAGATTTCATGTCCCGTAACGATGCCACATCTGTTATGGAAAATGTTCTTTACAGGTAAATTTGCTCTTTATTACTTTATAGGAATCCTGCTAACTTAAGACCGGCTATCGGATTCTCGTTAGCATGTCTGTTACACGCAAGAAATCCTAGAAAATCCAGTTTTCTTCAAACCTTGACGTCAATAATGCTATGGAGAGGTGGACTTAAGCGTGGTACTATTGACCAGATGGGGAGGCTTGGTCTATGTCTCTCCTATGCAGCTACATTGCATGCCATTGACAAATTCCGAGTTTGCTTCGATAATGTTGCAAAACAAAATAAAGAGCAGCTTGAGGAACAAATGAAACGAGAAGCTTTTAGACCAGACCCATTGACTAGTGAAGAAGCGGAAATGTCCCATATCCTTGAAGAAACGATTCCGTGCCTGGACGAAGTTGACTCTTCAGGTTGGTTGTGACTTATATGTACCACATGCAGTATGCCCACCCATAATGTATTCATCATACAATTAACTGAACGATCGCCTCTTTTAAAATAACTTCACTGTGTTATCAATTTAAATCGATTATGATCTCTATCTTTCCTAGTTTGTTTCCCATCCCAAGCTGATCAGATTGGGATGCAGAATTTAATATATCTTTTGTGGCAAAAACATATTTGTAATTGTAGAGTTCAGAAGATTGAGGCACAATTTTAAAGATCGCTATATGAATCGACGTTGTTTTGATATTATGTAGGTTGGGAAGATATTGAGGAATGGTCAGACGAGGATCCTAACCATCTTGCTGAGGTCGGGGATAATGTCGCTGACAGTAGTTGCAATGAGAGTGACACCAGCAGTGATAATTCAAGTAGTGATGGGTCCTGCGATTCAAATAATGACTCATCCGATGATGGAAGTAACTGCGACATCAGCGGGATTGCAGATGACCTACCTTCTGACGAATCAATGTCCGTCGACGAGTCTCTTGTGCCATTTGTTAAAAGTTAGTTTACCTCACGAATATATAGTACAAACACACTTATAAGAATAAAGTTATAGCTATATTTTAGAAAATCAATTCGCAGAAAATAATATCGATCTTAATAAATAAAAATCTAATAAATAGTGTCAAAAATATACACCACAAAATATCTCTCAGACTTCAAGCATGTCATTACAACTTCGCAGTCGAGTTTATTGTCATGTATATACATCAGCAGCATGTGTCTGTTTCATATATACATACACCACGTTGACTTTCATGTAAGGCGAGCCAACATATATCTGTTTGGGAACGAATAAACAATCACTGTATCTATATGGGAGGCCAAATTCACATTTATTAATAATTGCGATGAAGCGCAATCCAGCTTAATTCATCAATTGCGCTGAAGCGCAGTTGAATTGCGATGAAGCCCAATTATTAATATATGCTAGTTTGGCCTCCCATATATCTAGGCCTTATTACATTCATATCACATATATATATTTCTCGTTCCATTGAGTGTTTCTAGCTTTCAATCATTGTTTCAGGTAATGCAGGCTATACAATGTGTTGGGATAATGTAGGAAAGAAGACTGTCGTTAGACACCCCACTCCAGAATCAAAAAACAAATACAACAATTGGGCCCTATCATTCATGTCAGTTAACAGAGTGCCATACGATGGCCCATTGCAACAGAAGAATACTCTGAACTGTGCAGACGTACCACTAACTTCCTACATTCCCACTAACAATGATTTCGATTCCCTGAGGGGAAGAATGGAAGTAATCGTTGAGAGGATTCTTATTCAAAATTTGAAATGGTTCGAGCAGAATTTTTCTGATTGTGCAATCCAGCATATACACCACCTGCACTCTCATGAGTCATCTCAAAAAAGTGTTCTGGTACGTATATATATATATAAAATCACAATAGAACCCAACAATGAGAGTATAATTACACAACGTGTTGAGGTTAATATAAATGTCATTGTCAGTTATTATTAGTAATGTATGTTGTTATCAGCATTGACTACCGCGATATGCATATACGTCAGATGGCGACCGGGGGGGGGGGGTACAAATGTATATAAATCATCCCGTTGAAAGACATATTATGTACTTGTTCGGGTACGTGAATCTGGTCGCCTGAAATTTGAAGCAAATCGACCGTACAACTCCATACAAAATGTTAGAACTGGGCTCAATTGTAAATATTTATTACTCGAATCGGGACGCATCTATCAGTGATAAACTAGCGAAAACTATTTAGCCATAGAGGGTCACTTCATTTAATTAATATGTAAGAATGACGATGTGTTGTTCATTTTGAATACACTTTTCGTAAACAAAAAAAATTACAACTGTGAACAAGATTATTCTCAAATGAATTTGATCACCATAACTGAGTGTTTCACACCACTTTAACACTCGGGACGAACTGCACGCATAAACAAATTAACATTCGTCCACTTGCAGGTGAATCTAGGTGTGTGTAAGGAAAACCCCAGCTCAACTGCCGGTGTTATTAGGATATATGAGCATCTTCAGAAATATGTGCCAAAAGTAGATGGTGAAATGTTTCCTATTGTGCTGTTCGGTGACGGGCTCAGTTGCGAGCGCGGTGCAGATTCCCAGCGGGCGCGTATCAATTCTTCCAGTTCAGAAGGGAGACTGGAAGGCCTCGAACCGTCGCCAGGAGAATTCCACAAGGAAATGATACTCTTGCAGGTACTGGCACTTATATAAATTTGCATTAACGTGCATTGGTATACAAAGTTGCGCATAATTTGACTATACTGGCTGATGGTTATGGCTATATATTGATCTATAATATCAGTCTCGCTCATGCATGTACGCGTGCATTATGCTGTGGTATATATGACCAAACGTTAGACATAAATTATGCATGTCAGAGAATGCATGCATGATTATGTCCTAATTGGGTATATACTCGAATGACATTGTCCGTCCGTATATACATCCGTCCATCATATCGGGTATATATTATATATCTCACCCTTGGTCAGTTATAGTTATATAACATAATAGTATATTAAATAAATGCTCATCATAATATCAGAATCGCCTTTCGTAAGTGGTTGTGTTGGTGGTATTTGCCTTTCAAAATTATTAACATTTTTATTTTGAATTTGGTTTCCATCCTATACATGTTGATCACTGTTATCATTTTGGCACTATTTGGGAGTGCTAGCACCCGCGTTATGCATGTTCTTCACACCGCCGGGTTTTATTCGTGGCGCTTCTGGGGGATACATTTAGTGACTACATTTTATTGCAGGATTTTTACAATCAATTCTTCCGTGGATCAAGCCAGAGGGAAATGGGAACTCTTGCTAATCTTAAAGATTTACTGAACTTCCATGGCGTGTCCAAAAAAACGGACAAAGACTACTCTCATTCGTGGGAACTCATGAAGGTCGGACTGGAAGTGTTTATATGTCTCCTAGTGTTTGGGTTAACCGATATGTCAGGTCATGATGCACGACCAAGTGAGGCACCAGAAGATATAGAAAACAAATCAAAAGACGAGAGAAAAATCTATCTTCGATCTGTTGCCAAGCAGATAGTGAACCAGGTTTGGGCATACGACGTGGATGTGTTTGAAAACATCAGGAATGCGGCACGGCAAGAAGGCGTAGCTGAGAGCGGAGAGCTATTTTGTTGTGGGGTGGACAAGGATGAGGTGAAGTATTTGCACATTGATCAGTATCAATCCGTTAGAATAAATTGCATCCAAAGCTACTTCCAATGCAAGCTTGCAGCTGACGCGTGCGGCCAATGGGCTGGGTGCAACGTTTCAAACCATATTAAACTACCGCATACATCAGCTGCATATCTCTTAAAGCCGGTTAATTTGTTTCCCCAAAATAGTATAGTTTGTGACCACATGGTCTATTAATGGGATGCCGCATCATAAGGACTTGATATTGTCGTCATCGCTGGGATAAATTTGGTCATATCGGGGACCCTCGACGTATGATATTATTAAAACTCTCCTTGTGAGAAATTTTCGGCCAAATACAATTAGCCTAATACATGCATGTGATCGAAAATTTTGAGATTGATGAGAGTGCTATCGTTACATTAAGACTGTTATTTCCCCTATATTTGACAGGAACCTGTATGTTGTTCAAGTGGGTCACTTTGTGTAAAAGGGCAATACTTCCACTTAACATGCTTGACGATAGATGAGGATGACTTCCCCGATGAATGGTTCTGCTCAAAAGAGTGTGAGGAAAATGCTAAAAAGCAGAGGGATGAATATCCGTATTGCCATTGTGGCAAGGACATCGGTGGTGCAATGGTTGGCTGTGATGCTGAAAGCAATTGTGTAAGCAAGGAGTGGTATCATGTGAAATGTGTTAAACTCACCCAGACTAAAGCCAAGAAAGTTGAATGGTATTGCTCAGACAAATGTAAAGAGATCGGGAAACCTAAGAAAACAAGAGGCCGCAAAAAGAAAGATAAAGAAATAGACCCATCTGATGTGCATGTAAGTGGGGTGGACTTCAAGACTGAATATTGCAAATCCTTCATCTGGCAAGGCTTAAATCTCCTGGTGCGACACGATGCTGTTCGGGAGGGTGATGGGCTGGAAATTTTAAAACATTGGCGGTTAGACCTCGTGAACTACTTCAACCACCGGCACCCAAAATATTTCAACATTGCGCATCGCCTTCTAGCAGGTACGTCCAATTTGTTTATAAATGTTAAAAATATTCATAAATCATGTAACGATATGATTTTATAAACAATTTGGTCCAAAAATAATACAATATAGCATGCATATGAAATACTCTGCAAAGAACGAAATTACATAATTATATATAATTATTATTAAAACTTACCCATTGAACAGCAACTCCTTCGAATATTCTGTGAAACCTTCTCGCTTAAAAGCTGAACAAAATTCGTGGAACTAGACAATATAGTTCATAGTATACTCTTCCGGCGACAAAATGTATGTAGGATACTAGGCTCACCAAAAAACTTAAAGTGCTGTAGACCCATCAGCACTTTTTTTGTTGAGGGTGAACCCTTCAGCGTTATTGATGTATACATTATATATAATAATATAATATATGTAATAATGATTTATATATACATGGAACAATTACCGTTCTCTGCAGCGACCAGTGGATGGAAGAGTGCGAGAATTGCCCACGACATAACCTGGAATAGGACCGTTAACTACAGTGGTGGATTTGGCCGAAACCTAGCACAGGACTATATAAATGAAGTGTTCAATCGCTTTTTCAAAGGGAAGTATATACTACTGTGTAACCATTGAACCCATAAATAGATGAATGTATAGAGTCCCCGTTGGATTTTGTAAAAAGATATAATTTCCAATTGCACTTCGCACCCTCCCATTAAGACAGATCTAAATTTTTCTAACTCTGAAATTTACATGTGCACCCGCTCCCAATGGCCACACCAAGGCCTGGCTTTCTCCCCACGCATCCGATTTTAACATGTAGTATGACACTGCATAACGATGGGAATACTTCTACCAATGTCCATTTTGTTCCAAATGATTAACTGAAAATAGATTTAAAATCACTCTGAATGACAGTTGAAAAATCATAATATATAAAAAAATTATATTTTAAATTGACTTTGCAGATCTGTTGGGCGATTCAGCTGGCCATGTGTCGGAACAAACAATTGATAGGTGTGCACAGATTGTGGGGCCCATCGGTGAAGCTCTAGACACCGTATTCGCCGGAAATATTATTGAGACAGAGGTGTATCGGGAAAAACACCGGAAGCCCGACCACAACAAAAATATAAAATTTCTAATTGAAATATTGGGGGAGGAAACTCTATTTAATGAGTTGCCAGGTATGTGTATAGATACCTTAAATTTATTTCTATATAAACTTAACAATATATACACATAAAATGATAACAAGACCATTTCGGCCGTCTTCCTGCATCCCCTTAAATAAATAACAAAAAATTATCAGCAACCTGGTGGTCATTGTAAAATGATAAGTACCGATATAATATGTATACTATCTGCATATCACAGGGTTATTTAAATATAACAGATTTAATTTTTGCACGGTATTTGGATAAATGATTTTATTTTATAGAGTTTTCTTGCAAGTTGCTCTAAATATATTTTTTATCCAACGAATTGTAAATGTCTCGAACAGAGCGTGTGGCGGAGATATCAGATATGTTGAAAGTGACGATTCTGTTGTTACTAATGAGCCCTATATTATTCATATTTCTCCAGGTCGCCAGTTCTCATCATTTCCAAAATACCGATCTGATGAAAAAGTCCAGCATCCAGAGAAATTCCTGGGACGAATCAAAACAAATGCTGACAGACTTGACAGAAATCGTCGCATTGTGCTTTAATAACTCCTCAAGATAATTATTATGCCTACTAATGGCACACGTTTCTATATAAATAGATAATATGTCATGAAACAAAATGCGTTCTGATCTCTCTGGGGCAATGGGATCGCGTTAATGTGTGTATTGTTAGCCGTAAACCAATTCTCATTTAGAATAGTGTAACTGCGAAATAAGTTTGGTGTGGCCTAAAATTTTTCCATGATTTCTGTTCCTTTACGCATGCGCGTAATCTCAATACCGCGCGTAAATCCTCACGCAGACGATGTTGATATTTCTGACGTGTGTATTCTGATCAAATTTTAATGGATTAATAGTGACAAAAAATATTCTAGTTAGTTCAGTCATGATACTAAACATTCCAACAACAGGTATGTGTTTTTTATTTATGGTTTTATTTGTGTCATTGGACGTGAACAGTGTAAGTTAAAGGGGCATGCCCTTGCCATGTAAAATAAGTGGCTTCGCAGCGTTCCTATTTTTCACGCCCATGGTTGGACGATGAGGGAGTAAGGCCACATAAATGTCCAAATATTAAAATAGGCCTTACTCCGAATCGTCTAATTTGTTGGACTAGTGGTAACCATTCTGCAATCAGGCAATACCAAATGCCAATGGCCTCACCTTCACCACTACTAGTATGCCTATGCACTTCATTTTCAAGTTAATCATGATTTCAAGGAAATACCATAGCGGGAATTGTCTTGGAAGTTGGATCCAGCTATTATTTTTTGAAACTTTCAAAGTTTAGTAATTGATATTTTCCATTAATTTATGCATTGATCATCAAATAAAATCACGTCAGTTTGATCCTAATATTTATACATGTAATATATAAGAATATTATAATATTCTCTCGCTGATATATTATATGAACAGTATTAATTTTCGCTCAGTTTTAAATTTATGCAACTACAGACACTGTTCTTAATCGATGTTGCAGATATATTTGAGAACCGACATGCACAGCATACATGTAAATATATTGCATGCACCAGTACATATAAAAAGATAAAAACAGTATGCATGTTTCGACTGACCAAAATCCATGTTCAAGACCTCAATCATAATTTTATTTCCTCGTCAGCGATAATTTTTTGCCGAACATTACTGTTACACACTTTTACCTCTTCCTGTTATAATACAAATGAAATTTAAACACAACTCCATCGTGAAAACACTATACATTAGACCTAAACAACTATCATGTAAGCCGACCTTCCATCATGATGAGTTAACCATGCATTTCTTCGGTTTCCCCCATGTAGGTCTGTCCATGTGTAAGCTGAGATATAAAATGTATTACATTACTGAATGCGAAATATTTACATGATTTGTGGTTATGTTAAAACCCAATTGGTTCGTCTTTCAATTCTTTTATTGTTTAGTCAGCCAACGATCAGTGAGAGTCAGTACAATTGCATTGTTCTCCTTTTGTTTCGCACAAGGAGAACATTTCTGAAAGTAAATTTATCTTCTCATGTCTATGGTCAGTGGCTCAGTGGACACTGACCCCAGTGACAAGGCACTGTTCGTCGCAGTTACCCTGCTGGACAAAACAAGTGTCCACTTAACCGCGGTGTGGTTACCGTTGCCACCGCGGCCGAAATGCAACTACACCGCAGCTACAGTTGGGCCGCGGTGTACTTGCCATTCAGCCATGGTGTAGATGCCGCGGTGTACGTTCATTAAACTGAAAAAAAAACAATACAAATGAGAAATCTAACCACGGTGTGCATGCAATTCGGCCGCGTTGTAGTTGCCTTTCGGCCAAGGTGTACTTGCCGTTTGGCCGCAGTGTACATGCTGTTCGGCCGCGGTGCTCAACTGCAGTTACAAACTCTGACACCGCGGCTGAACGGCAAATACACCGCGGTGCCAATAAGCCTTTTTACTGGTTCGCGATTTTCAAGATGGCCGATGGTTCCATATGGTCCGATTCCTAGCTTTTTATCCAACACACCGGTAACAGACGGTAAAAGGTCAAAGTTGAGAAGTAGCATCCATTTCGACCATTTGTAAACATTCGACATCTGAGTGCGAGAATTTTTTATCAACATTTTATGGCTTAATTTCATTTATTCTGAGTGCAACTACGTGTTTAAGAATTGTTTTGTGGCCATGTCATCTATAGAGTTAGGATCTGGTGACGATGCAGACATTCAGACGCCCTTTTTTGTCAACGAACTTCCCATAAGTTACTGATAAATAGCGAGTTCTTGCGTTAAAAAAATAACTCAAAAACATACGTGATACATCCAATCCATCTACTGTGTGAAACCTATGTATCGTATGTATCCAGGGTGAGTGTTTAAATAGTTTTATGAAGTTCTCGCACCTGCGATACGATAACGACCTGTTGCCATTTTATTTTGGGAATTCCCAGACTGGAGTCATATGCTAAACATAGATGCTACTTGTTAACTTTGACCTCCGGAGACCAAATGGCGGATTCGCCGCGAGTAAGTGAAATCGCTTATGGACGCTTGTTTTGTCCAGCAGGGTACCATGGAACCGTATCTGTTAAAACTCAACCATTTTAAATTACATGTACCACTGGTAACTTAGCATGAAAGATAAATGTCTTATTAGCATCATAGTAGCAACTGTTTAAATAATTGTTCCCATCACAGAACACATGACCAACGCTGATAATCCTCAAGCATATTAGGCCAAAAGATAATAATACCTGTGGGATTGTGGGATAGACATATGTCCAGTTAAACTTTTCAGATGTCCATAATTTAACTGAGATGGGAAGGTTATAAATCAACAATTACAGTGACCATAAACATTTTGACAAGTGGACAAGTGCAAATTTTGGCACCCGCGAATAAAATATTGCAAGTAATTATCGGTGTGGGGGCAATCGCTCCTTTTTCCTGGGAAGGACATGGCCAATGCATTCTCTTTTATACTAGTATGCGAGGCGCCATATTGGCGACTCGCATATACATGTATAAGAGAATGCATTGGCACAGGGTTTTTGCAAAATTTCAGGAAGCTCCAGTTAAGAAAGGGTTAAAGATGGATTATCTCTTTAAATAACAAATTTTAAATAGTTGCGTGG
Source organism: Siphonodentalium dalli (assembly GCA_032622095.1). Taxonomy (NCBI): domain Eukaryota; kingdom Metazoa; phylum Mollusca; class Scaphopoda; order Gadilida; family Siphonodentaliidae; genus Siphonodentalium; species Siphonodentalium dalli. The sequence continues at coordinate 216,436,196 of CP136062.1, read as the reverse complement.
GTATAAAATAATAGATATGAACTGAAGACCCCTGTCCTGAAAAGCTTCTATCAATTAATATTGATTTTATTTCGAATATTAAATCGGGACCGTTTATGTGTCTATTTTTAGAACAGACCATTCGGATGATACCGTATTGCGATATAGAGCACTGGGCTGTTCCTAGGGCTACGCAACGAATGTCAAATATCACAGATTGGCTGTTTGTACTGTTTTGTTCCACAGATATAAGCGGTAATGAGTATAATTAACGTTTATTTGTGACAAAATTGCACAATATAATTTCTGGTCTCTGTTAACAGTAACCACTATTGTTCGTTAGCTGAACAAACACACATTTTTAGACCAGAAAATATTCGAAATAAAATTAATATTAATCGATAGAAGCATTTCCGGACAGGAGTCTTCGATTCAAATCTAATATTTTATACCTCGGTAACTATATAATACATGTTTACAAAGAGATAATCCACCTTTAAGCTCAAATATTTGCGCTTAAGCGCAAATAACCTTTATCATTTTCGCTTAAGTGCAAATATTCACGCTTAAGCATAAATAATTTGTGCTTAAGCGCAAATCATATCCACTTAAGCGCAAATACAAATTATTATGCATTGATTCCCCCATTAATTTCAAATGGCACAGGACTAAACACATCACTAAAGTTTATATAGCCCCACCATATGATGGAAACAATCCCCCAGTAACCCCAATATGTTTTATGACCATGGCAATGGTATAGATCTGTGCAGGATATGTCTCTTTTATATAATATACTATATCTCTGGGATGGAGACACAAATTCTTGGGGACAGGGATGCTGATATTATGAAAATAGGGATTTTTTTCATCAACTTTCCAGTATGTATGGGCCACTACTACTAGTATGGGCCCATGCTAATATAATATGAGATGGACTCAATAATTCACATCAGAGGGATGTAAGGGAGTGTTAGGTATTTGCGCAAAGCGCAAATGATTTGCGCTTAAGCGCAAATAAATTGATAGACACATATTTGCGATTAAGCTTAAGTGCAAATGATTTACAATTAAGCGCAAATAAATAATAAATGTGAAAAGGGCCTCACACATAGCATACACTTGATCAATTGATTAGATGTGCAACACACTTGTTAAAATCATGTTTATATTGTGTATGTATTATTGTATACTTAAAGTGTTTTATTTTCTCTTTTCAGTGATATTTTGGATCTACATCCTACTTATCGCACAAACTATATCAACTATCAGAAGTTCAACTCTGTGATCTGATATTTACTGGTTCTGGATACATTTTGAAAAGGCATCAGACAATTTTCTTGGACAGGTGTAAAAATAATTAGAGATTAAATGGAACTGTTGTATCGTGACTATGATGACACAAATGTCAAATCAATATATTATGTGGGCTCTCGTGGTGGTATGTTCTTCACACCAAAGACAATATCAACATCAAGCACACAAACCTTTAATAACTTGAAATTTCAGCTTCCTTATAATACTACTATTGGAAGGAAATGATGAGAACACAGGATAACAGAAAATACATCATCGATTCTAAATTATATTGGAGGTAGTAATATGTATACACGGTATAGTGATTCTTGACCTGAAGTCACAAAGGAATTCACTCCAGGAAGCTGATATGTATTTATTTATTCAGTGCAACACATATTATGAAAGTAGATGTTATTGATCCACTTGTTCTAAGGGAAATATACACTGCTTCAATTCTGGAGAATGTAAATCTTGTTCTCTTACGTTTGGAAAGTGCCATAATTTACACTTGAAGGCACCTGTACATGTATGACTAACAGAAAGTGTAATGGAAAGACACGAAGACTCCTGTGTGATGTGATTGCCTTCTGATTAATAAAATATTGGTGCCAACAATATGATCGTATTATTTTGAACTATATGCAAATTCACCAACAAGCAATATTATTATTAGAATGAGATACAGCCATCATACCGGTTGGTATTTTTTCATTCTTGCCACATTTGTCATGTTCCAGGGGTCAGCGTGTGCAAATAAAGAGAGGATATACAATGAATCCCCAGTTAAATGATAACGGAATTTACAAAACGAGTCCAGAAAATTAGATCTAGACGAGCCTTTGTTGAGGTCCAGATCTAATATAGTGGACGAGTTTTGTAAATTCTGAGTTATAGATTATATTTATGACATGATCTAAAGCCTCGACAAAACCTACTTAAATCAACAAATGGGACGCTAAACTAACACCGGCTTCTATAAGATATGCCATCAGTTTTCATGTAACTGTGTGTTGCTTGCGCTTGTAAAGAAATAGTCCCAGATAAATAAAGACACTTTGATGTATTTAATGGTGTATATAATGACATAACTTTTCAAACTCTTCATGATTATAGCTGGTTGGAAAAAATATTGGAAGGCATAATATACGTGTAAATAAAGAGTGTAAAATACGACAGACCGGAAGTCACTTGGCACTATTTCCTGTTATTAAATGAACGTTTAATATAGCAATTTATCACATAATTAACACACAAAACCAGGTTCATAATTATTGGTAAGACACACGTGTAATATTAGCACGTGCGATAACGTCACGCCATTATTTAAATGACTTGCCATTGCTGAAGTTGATGATAGCTGTCTTCGATGAATACTTCGCGTTGCTTATTGGGGAGTTTCATAAACTTGGGACCATAGCACCGATGTTTATATTTTATACGTAATGTATCAACCTCATTCACTAAATTTTAATTGAGCCACGGTAAACCTCGGCTCAAATCGAATTTAGTTAACTCGGTTGATAGATTCCGTATAAAATATAAACATCGGTCATATGGTCCCAAGTTTATGAAACTCCTGCGATCCCATAAGAAAAACACTGCAACACATGAGGTATTTCACTGTTCGTGTAGAAAATTGTGCTGTCTTTGCGCATTTACACTCGTATGGTAAACTGACGACAGGAACACACACAATCAGTTGTTGAGTATACATTTTATACCAACGCTTCATATTGATACAGTGGCACATGCATCCATATGCTTGCGATATATACACTATGGCGAGAGTCTGCTAATTTGGTCATTTCTTTTCATAACAATGTGTTCCAGACTCGTGATGTTTCAATATTTTGGGAGGTCTGTCCATACGGTTGTGACGTTGATGAACACGTCCTGGCATATGGACCGAAATATCCTTTATTGGTGCAGTATAGTGCAGTGGAAACTGATTGACGTATTAACTCAGTATAACCAAAATAAAACTACAGCCTCAGCATCGTGGTATACCAGTAATGTGTTGCAGTGTCCTCTGCTCTACTTGGTATGATTGTGGTTTGATATTCATGGTTTGTGGTGTTAGTTATATTTAGGTAGGTAACTACAAGCAATTGCATTAAAATCCGAAATCAGTTTCTAACTGGCAATTTCACGATTCCATTGCATCATATAGGAACACACACATTGCAAAGATGTTAAGATGCGGCGTGGACTTCCGGAATGTTTATGAAATTCATGCGATCGTGGAAGTGTATTTGACAGGTCAAGCTATCATTACGCCATTGCACTTGTCAGATTAACTGACGACATGAGCACACACATGCGGTTTTGTATAACATATTTCATACCAAGCGATTGATATGGTGGCAAGTGCTTTCATATGCTTGCGACACACAATATGGAAATAGTCTGTCCACCCATTAGCGGTAGGAAGTTCAATGGTGGCTGTTACTTAATTTCACAATGCGTTCCATAGAAGGGACGCCCATATGGTTGCGACAAGGATCAACTCTTCCTAGAACATAGACTGAAAGTCCTTTATAGATGTACCAGCGTAGTGTGAAAATGAGTGACATGAGAGCGCATTAAAATATATAATACGGATATGGAATTGTGACATAACCAGTAATTGTGTAGTGTTCTCATCGCTACCTAATATTAGAGTTTTGATGCTGATGGTGCTTGGTGTATATTAAATTTAACAATTTCATGAATTGAGTTTCCGGAAATATTATGAAAACCCTGTGCCAACGCATTCTCTTACATATACGAGGCTTCCTATATAAGAGAAGGCACTGGAACATGGTGCAGCCCACAGCATTAAAAGGTTAAACAAATATTGCAGGATAAATACAAACAGTCACTAAAATGCTTAAACTTTCCAGGCTGTGTGATTAAATATATGAGTTTAAATCGTTACATGTATTTGTCACTTTTATTGAAGAAATTGTGTTAAGCAACATCCACCATAATGCAGGGATGTAGAGACACTTGCGACGTAAAGTTAATAATTTGTATTTGACTGATCGTGCGATCATTACGCCATTGCACTCGTCCGATATACGCCAACAGTAACTCTCGCATGCGATATTGTATGTATATTTATAATTTCCGTAGCAAGCGTGCGATATTGCTGTTGTGTCAAGTGCGTCCATATGCGTGCGACATACAGTATATGCAATAGTTTGACAATCCGTTAGTGATATACTATGTCTAATCATGGCTAATTCTTAATTTCACATTGAGTTCTAGAGTTGGGATACGTCGATATTCCGGAAGGGGCGCTCACATGGTTGCGACATTGATCAGTGGATCCTGGCATATATGGACTGAATATTGCTTTATTGACGAAGTAGCGCAGTGGACAAAGTGTACACAAAATAAAGCCTTAAAATGTTTACATAACCAGTAATTTGGTACAGTATTCTTGATTATACGTGTATGACTGGATGTTGATGGTGTTTGGTGCCCGTATTAAATTGAAGCATGTATAACAAATTGACAATTATCGCAAGAAAAATACAAATGAAGTCACTAAAATGCAGGTTTGATGGTTAAATATATGCGTTTTTTTACCTGAAATTGAGCACTATCAGTCAAGAAACAGTGGATACAGAGACATCGGTGGGGAAGAGTCGGTTAGAATATATCGATCGAGTGTGTGGTAAACAGACCCAACTGCATGTTTGTTACCGGCCGATGTGTATATGATACTCATACACGCGTCTCTTAAGGAGAACAATACTGTTTTTTGGCAGATTGTGCCATCCTACGCCATTGAACTCGTCCGATATACAGACAACAGTAACCCACACGGGTAGTTTTGTGCATATATTCCATACCAAGCGTGCACATTGATATCGTGTCATAAGTGCATCCATATGCTTGCGACATACACTAGTTATGGCAATAGTCTGTCCAACCGGTAGTGGTGCATTGTATTCAATAGTGGCTATTTCTTAATTTCACATTGCGTTGCCAGGTTGATCATCATATCCTCGTATATATTGAAAATTGATTTATTGACGTAGTAGCAGTGTACACATTATTGATGTAGGAACGCTATGCACACGAACAAATAACGCCTGATAACGGTATGACATAACATGTAATTGGGTACAATAATCTCGACTCTGGTATGACTGAATTTTGGGAATTATGTTCATGCCTGCGTCGCGTAAGGATGACACTTAGGGTGTTGGCTGAACGTGCTGTCCTTACACATTGCAATCGTTCGATATACTGATACCAATAACACACGCGTGCAGTTTTGTGTGTGTATCCCACATAATTATTGATATATAGTGTCAAATGCATGCGTTCATATGCTTGCGGCATGGGTCTGTCAATCCGTTAATGACACTATGTCAATCGTGGTTAGTTCTTAATGTCACCCATGTGTTCTTTAGTCGTGATATGGAACGAGCACCCCTATGCTTGTGACATGACTGTAACAGGCCTTGTTCATTCAGATTGTGAACTGTGTTATACTATATGACGTCACCATGTGCTAACACAATACCCTCCAACTTATGCAAATAAGCATTTCCATCTCAGATTTGAATAGACGTCGGATATTTTCGGACTACATGACTTAGCTGTGTAGCAACATAACATGAGCTATTCAGCACACTCTGCAAACACTCCACGTGTAGTGCCGAATTTCAACACACAACTTGGAGCATAGTGTAATGTAATTTAATTATATCTCCACGCTGTCAGGCAGACCAGATCTTCGGTGTTACCAGTTAACACATCGAGTAGATACCATGTTGTGAAAATGTGAACAGTGTCGCACAAAAAGAACACTTGTTCGAAAGTTCTATTTGAGCATAGAAAGAAATGTCATTATTTCCCTTTATCTTTGCCACAGCAATTTCGTCGACTAATTTCGATACCGGTATAATTCAAAGAGGTAATTATTATAAATGTATTTTGGATTGCAAACTGCCAGATTTAATCTACGTGGGCTTTATTATGTTTACGTATGGTCATATTAAATATATCTGATATGAACTAATTAGACTCACTGCCAGTCACTGGATATGTTTTCAACTATATTATCATCTATATATTTGTTCAACTAGCATTTCTCAACTACAATTAAAATATTACAAGTGTACTTGACTGATAACTCAAACTAACTATAGACACTTCAATTTCTCATAAGCTACATACTTTAAACTACATTCATACATCGGAATACCTATTCATACTACAGGGTGCATAATATATTATGTTTAACTATTTTGTTATATTTTATTTTGTAAAACTATAGTACTATATTATATCTTTTCACTGCCCTGTTGTTATATGGACACACTGTGCCTGTTTTTGTTTGTTTGTTTTTTTTAATTTGACTCTAACATACATGCTTTTTAAAGATGGATTATCTCTTTAAACAACAAATTTGATATAGTTGCGTGGGTATAAAATAATAAATATGAACTGAAGACCCCTGTCCAGAAAGGCGTCTAACTTCTATCAATTAAGGGCTTTGTGGACCAAATTTGTCCAAAATTGTATAGAGTCTAAATAAAGGATTCGGTTCATGTATATTAGTAATAATAGATACCATGCCCATGCATGCACCATTTTAAGAGTATACTTCATGGTGGATTATGTTAGAAATACAAAATGTGAACTTTATTGAGATTTAAAATAATAAAATTTACAGGCAATGGTTCAAGTAAAACAAAGTCTATATCTAAGAATCAAATATGGGAATATGTACTGAACACTGTGGTGAATGATGTACTACAAAACAAATTTATATTTCTTGGGCGTCCTTTGAAAAAATTACTTTGAACCAGTTGTTGACAAATGATATACTAACATCACAATATGGTTGACTGAGAGCCAGAAGTTTATGGGTCACATTTTCATGGCTTATGTCCAGTCTAGTGTGAATGGCTTTTAACTGGTGTCAACGTCGACATGGGTGATTATCCTATGAGTGAGTGATGACCTACTTATTAGAAATAGTGTGGTGGTCTGGTAGAAGATTAGCATTCTGTATGTTTAAGCAAGTATATATCACTTGTCAACAACTGTTTCAAAGTAATTTTTTCAAAGAACGCTCAAGAAATATATAATGTTTGTAGTACATCATTCGTCACAGTGTTCAGTACATATTCCCATATTTGATTATTAGATATGGACTTTGTTTTTCTTGGAAATTTGCCGGTAAATTTTATTTTGTTTAAATCTCAATAAAGTTCACATTTTGTATTTCTAACATAATCCACCATGGTATATATATAATGTGTGTATATATAATATGATTTACACGGGATATACATATATATATATATAATGTTACACGGAAGGGGTAAATAATGTACCCGGTTGTTTACCCTGATTATACATAAAGATAATCTACACTGGAGATCGCCCGTATCAATGTGATGTGTCAGATAAATCATAAACTCACCCAAGTAACCTGATGAATAAAAAGACGACCCACATGGGGCGATCGACCGTATCAAGGTGATATGTGGGAGAAAACATTTACTCAGTCGAGTCACCTGACGAAACAGAGAATCCACAATGGAAATCGCCCGTATCAATGTGATCTTTTCGAGAAATAGTTTACTCGGTCGAGCAAGCTGCAAGCTGACGGCTCATTAGACAACCGCACGGGGATCACCCTTATCAATGTGATGTGTGCGAGAAATCATTTACTCAGTCGAGTTGACTAAACAAGATTGTCCAATACAAATGTTTACCCCAGTAATACTGGGATTTAAGTTTCACTGGGGTGGTGTCACATTTTGTTCTGGGGACCTGTGATATGATCGTCCTCACGGTGGATCGCCCGTATTAATGCGATTTATGCAAGAAATCGTTTACTTCCACCTTGGAATTATATTGACTGCGTTAATATTTGTAGTTTTCTACGAGATCACTTCGTAGCCTTCTGTATTTAAGGGATGGTAGATTTAGAAATACCATTCTGTCTTCATATTCGTGCTTTCTGTAACTACACACAAGGCGCGTTGCCCTTCTTTGGACACGCTTAAGCATTTGAGATTGTCCGATGAGATGTGGAGACAATACGTTATCGCAGTATTCTAATATCGGCCTCACCATTGAAGTTTAAAGTCGAAATGCCTGAGTCTATCTGGCTGAATGTTCGGTTTGTAACTCCCAGGATCGGATAGGCTTTGCTGATGGCACAGTTAATGTGGTTGTCCAAATTTAGTTGTCAATTGTTACGCCAAGGTCTTTCGTGTATTGCTCAGATTTGATGGAATGTCGGCTTATGTCGCGTAACGGTGTCCGACATGTAGTAGGACATTTGTAGATTATAGTGGCCGAAATGGACAACATTTATATTCGATGAATTGAAATGATTCTAAGCATTTTCGGACAGGGATGTTCGATTAATATCTAATATATAACACATGTTTACAAACAGATAGACGATATTTAAGTTAGTACAGCGGCTTGCAAAAATGCAATTCATGCCGGAAGAACAATTTGCCGGGAATATATGTTTGTTTGATCAGACGGGAGAATATTCCATTTTTTTGGTTTTCTTTTCTTTCAATTAAAATTTCCAAATTTGGAATGTTCATGTCTTTTCGTACTAATTTCAAGACGTCGCATTACACATGTGATATGGTGTCAATAACATTGTAGGTATAAAGCTAAATTTAATACAAACAAAAAGTGACAAATTCAAACATTAGCAAGCTATACTATAACATGATTTTGAGGGCGTTATGGTTTATTAACGGCCCGGCTGGAATGATTAACAGCCCAAGGGTCTATTAGCGGCCCGAGACGAAGTCGAGGGCCACCAATAGGCCCGATGGCTGTTAATCATTCCAGAGGCTGTTAATAAACCATAATGCCCGATACGATCATGTTATTACTATTATTACCACATCATTTGACCTAGTGGAATAATGAAGTAGGCCCAGATTAAGAGATATATTTCCAAGAACATATAAATAAATAAAACCATCATTGAAGACGAGTGTCAAACGATGAGAGCTTGACAGCTAAAGTTATTTATGCATATTTACGCTTCAGACAATAATTCAACAATATACTGTGATTTCCAATCATAAAACCACTACAGTGTGAGGAAAATATGGTACATTTTCCCATTATGTTCTTGAAATAAACACGGTAAGTCTGATGTTGAAGGGGCGTAACTCGTGTGATGATAAACGAGATTTAACTTCCGGTCAGTTGCCGGGCCGTGTGCCGATAATGAACAGAGCATTTCATTATCGGCCCGCGGCCCGGTGTTTTGGTAACAATACGCTATTTGGAACGCCCACATCAATAGCGAGTTTGCGATACCCGTCCGACGGGAACGGGCATATATGGCAAGAAACGTGAGCAGAAAGTTATGGGGGTATGGTTTTGTCCCATGTAGAAAGCCTTGGGACAGAGCGGGATAAGCGTTACAAAAGCTGATAGAAGATATTTTTATTTTTCATCTTTATGTGCGTCTCAGTAGAAACCCTTGGGACAGAGCGGGACAGACGATACAGCAGTTTGATGAATCGTTTTTATTTGTAGTGATTATCTGCGTCCTAGTAGTAACTCTTGGGACAGAGCGGTACAGACGATACAGCAGTTTAAGAAACGGTTTTTATTTCTAGTGATTATCGGCGACCCAGTAGTAACTCTTGGGACAGAGCGATACAAGCGTTACAGAATCTAACAGAGGTGATTTTAGTTCTCACCGTTAATATCTGTGTCCCAGTAGTAACCCTTCGGACAGAGCGGGACATGCGTTACAGCAGTTTATGGAATCGAGAGAGAGAAATAGAGAGAGAGAGAGAGAGAGAGAGAGAGAGAGAGAGAGAGAGAGAGAGAGAGAGAGAGGGGGGGTGACAGAGACCCGAATCCCATGCAGGTGAAATATTTTCATTTTTCTAGTTGCGGTTATTCGCAGATAAGATGTTCTAAATATGTGACAAAAACACGTCACATTTTTGAAACGACTTCCAAATGTACCTTTGTAACCCTTTTTTAACAAGGACGGGTAAAATATTTTCATTTTTCTATTTGGAGTAATTCTCTGATAAACATTTGTAACTATGTAACAAAAAACACGTCGCATTTCTGAAACATCTTCCAAATGTAACTTTGTAACCCTTTTTTTTAGCATGGATAGGTGAAATATTTTCAGTTTTCTAATTTGAGTTATTCTCTAATAAGCATTTGTAACTTTGTAACAACAAAAACATGTCACATTTTTGAAACGACTTCAAAATATAACTTTGTTATCCTTTTTAGCAAGTATAGGTGAAATATCTTCATTTTTCTATCTGGAGTAATTCTCTGATAAGCATTTGTAACTATGTAACAATAAAAACGTCGCATTTTTCAAATGACTTCCAAATGTAACTTTGTAATCCCTTTTAAAGAAGGATGGGTGAAATATTTCTATTTTTCTAGTTGGAGTAATTCTCTGATAAGCATTTGTAACTATGCAACAAAAAACACGTCATATTTTTTAAACGACTTCCCAATGTAACTTTGTAACCCATTTTTAGCAAGGATAGGTGAAATATTTTCATTTTTGTAGTTGGAGTTATTCTCTGATAAGCATTTGTAACTATGTAACAAAAACATGTCGCATTTTTTTAAACGACTTCCAAATGTAACTTTGTTTGCTTGCCATGCAGTACCAGTTGATGTGATGAATTCTACCCGTAAAACAGTTTGCGATTACAAAATGTGTACCGGAACGGGTAGCTACTCGTACGCGTACCCGTACCGGTTTGAAATAGCAAACTCGCTAATGGCATAACGTTAACTCTTTCGTGAGATTTTCGGTTAGCTTTAGCCAGATAATCTCAGTTAACGCCAGCATTGGCTTCTGTAAGGACTCACTACAATTACAAGTAGACCTACAGTTAAAATGTATCAGATGTATTGCGGGGAGGAACCATGGAATTCAACAATGGATATTGCAGACAATAAGAATAACCATAAGTGTGTTCGTTCATATCAGTGGGATATATGCTCGAAATATTACAGCACATCTACATATTTGCGGTCACATAAGATAATACACGCTGGTGATTGCCCGTATCAATGTGATGTGTGTGAGAAATCATTTATTCAGTCGAGTAACCTGAAGAATCATAAGAGGATCACACTGGTGCTCGCCCGTATCAATGTGCCCTTATAAAAAGTACCATAGTATTACCATAGTATTACTATGGTATACTATAGTATACCATAGTAATACCATGGTACTATGGTACTGCACCATGGTTATACCATAGTAAATGCAACTGTACTATGGTACTCGCTATAGTATTACTATGGTATTATACTGGTACTGTAGTACAACCATGGTTATACCATAGTATATGCAATTGTACTATGGTACTCGCTATATTATTACTATGGTATTATTCTGGTACTGTGGTACTTTCGTGGTACTTGTATGGTACTAGTTTAATACACAGGTACTTGCTATAGTATAACTATGGTATTATTCTGGTACTGTGGTACTTTCGTGGTACTTGTATGGTACTAGTTTAATACACAGGTACTTGCTATAGTATAACTATGGTATTATTCTGGTACTGTGGTACTTTCGTGGTACTTGTATGGTACTAGTTTAATACACAGGTACTTTCTATAGTATTACTATGGTATTATACTGGTACTGTGGTACTTTCGAGTACTATTTGTGGTACTTTCGAGTACTATTATTGCACAATTAGTATACTGGTACTGTGGTACTTCTGTGGTACTAGTATAACACAAGTGTATTACACTGGTACTTGCTATAGTATTACTATGGTATTATTCTGGTACTGTGGTACTTTCGTGGTACTTGTATGGCACTAGTTTAATACACAGGTACTTGCTATAGTATAACTATGGTAGTATATTGGTACTGTGGTACTTCTGTGGTACTAGTATAACACAAGTGTATTACACTGGTAATTGCTGTAGTATTACTATGGTATTATACTCGTACTGTGGTACTTCTATAACTGATGTGGTATAATTGTCATTTTACTAGATTAGTATTACCGTTAGTGTAAACAACACTGTGGTACTGGTGGTATTATGGATATATATATATATATAATAATAAAAATAAATATATATATATATATACATTGTATATACCGGTAGCTAATATATATATATATATTTAAGTTTAGAAACCACCCTTCAGATATACTCCTATATATATAAATATACTCCTATATATATATATATGATATATTAAATACCGGAATCAGCAGATAGTGGGGAATCATTGGAATATATGGGTTTTTTTTACTTACATGTACAATTGTTAAGATTTTCAAGCAAATTTTAGGCCCAAATCTCCAGTAAAGTGTATGGGGTGTACAGAGTAAGAGAGTTTTTGTGATTGTGGATAGGTTCATGTATGAAGCAAAATTCCAGATGTACCTTCTAATATAACAGAACTGGTGTACATGTAGCTGTATGTTAGTGTATCGCGTGTATAGATCTGAACGCCAAGGTTGGATAATTATTTATTTCAACCTGATAAAGAAAAGAAAAGAAAATATTAAAATCCAATAATCCGAGTCCGAACAATACCATCAATACAAAAGTACCATAAACACACGTACCTACTATGTATCATGCAAACGGCCACAATGAGAATACCTATCTCACACACAAATGCATAACTCACAAAAGGGTATCTAAACCATATCAAGAAGAAAATATGTCCAAATAACAAACAGAAAACAATAACATATCCTTAGAAAATAGGTAAACATCCAAATGAAAAGACCCGATACCAAAAGCCGATTATACTGGCTTTAAAGTATACAACGAATAGATCCCATGCAGATTAAATCAATAATACATATACATACAGGGCATACTACTCAATAAACATTAATAGCACATATTGCAGATGAAAATAATAAAGTAAACATACACGTTGGCGGGATCTATATATGCATAAACATGTAAGTTATCAATCAAAGTTCTACTAATCTGTCCGATCAACCATTCAATTCAGTTCACTAAACTACAATCTAAATAGTTGGTATCCTGCATCAACAGCCTCTATTGAACGTTATCACTCGTGATACACTCCCACCGCGACTTCTTCGTTGCCTTGTCCTGTTCTTGGATACGAATAAGTAGCAGACAGTTAGCTGAGTTCCGAATTGTGATGATCTTAGAACCATCATTTGAAGATCCACTGGCTTCACTACTGCACCCACCGTCACCGTAGTTGACTCCACCACTGTAGCCGCTGCCCTCACAATCACGACTGTGATTTTGCGATCTATGTTGGGAGCCTGAACTCTCATTTGCACTACCACCATTGACACTTCCACAACTAGTCCCGTAGCCATCGCCACTTGTGCCCCCATAAGCGTCACCACATGCGGAATCACCAGATGACCATCCATTGCCTGCACACTGCCCTCCGGAACAAATTGACTGTATCGCATATCGTCCCGACGAGACACCGCTTGAACCAACATATCCATCATTGTCTGGACCGCTGTAACTATCCGATGAATCACTATATCCACTAGAGCTTACATCGTAATTTTCACCAGATGAGCAACCGTACACACAACTGGATGCACCGTATCCACCACTGCCACTATCTCCAATCAGTTTAGATTGTGCGGAGATTGCCTTCACGGGATCTGTAACTTTTAAAGCCATATGCATGTGATCTGGAATTCCAGTGTCTTTTATTGATATCCATTCTACTGCCGGAAGTCGATGATCATTAGGTCCAAATTGATAATCGCATTCACCAGATGCGAGCTTGGTAGGACCAGTCTGTCTTGTCACCATATTAAATACATTGTTGTTCCCTTGCCCGAGTCGCAACAAAACGTCCCTGTGACCATTAACGACGTTCGCATCTTTTATCCAATATGAATTCAATGCATGCACCAAGTATAAAACCGCTATTAAAGTGAACACAATCTGGATCGGAGTTGAATCCGAATCAGGTTCCAGTACTTCATGCTGGGGGAGACAGCTCACATGCCCAATATAATTACACCAGACCCCTTTATTTAACATGTCCTGCATTTGATCTGTGTAGTTCCACATGTTCTCTTCTCCTGATTGTTGTACATGTTTATCCAAGTTGCTTAACCGAAAAGGGGCAGAATCGTGATTTTTTGGAAGATAGTTATTATCACGCATCCCTGGATATAGAACCGTCCAGCACTTATCAATGTGATCGAACTTCAGTCCCTTTTCCATCTTGGACAACTCTCTCTCTCCCTGTGCGGAGGAAGCTTCTCTAACAGGACACCGACCGCATTTACATGGTCCATATTTTGCCACACATTTTGTATCTAAAGAATCGACCTCAAGAAAACTGTCCGTTGTTTCTTCCAAATACACGTTTTCATTTGTCCCATAGCCATTGATATCCAAGGGGCTCAATTCAATTGAATGGATTCGGATTGTGTTCATCAAATTTTCTCTGGGTATTTCTAGAAAGTCATGGGAACCACGAATGCAGTATCCAAATTGATTATGCATCAACTGCAGATTTCCAGATTGATTCACCACGATAGGCATCAGTTGGCAGCAGTCTGTCCCAATTAATAGGTCCACTTTACCGGTTGGTCTCTTAATATCGTTAAGAGCTATGCCGTTAAACAAGTGTACAACGCGACTGACGTCAACGTATCCTATCTCCGCCGTAATGTCATCCAGTCCGTATGCATGTATTTCCCAGATAAGTCCGCTGCTATCCATCAGCGGCACTACATATTCCTTGCTCTGTATCAATTCAGTGACGTTCCCAACTTTGGTAACGGACAACATGGTATCTTTGCCGACAAGGCCTAGATCTCTGGCAGCTGTGTGGCTTATAATTGACATGTCCGCTCCAGGGTCCCACATGGTAGTGAGCGACTGACGTTTGCAAGATACCTTACTCAGCATCAGAACAATTTTCCGCCTATTCCCACTTCCACCAACTTGTCGCACTGAATTGTGGAAGCAAAACGCACTATTATTTTCACTGTGTAGCAATGGGTGATGCATTCTATTGCATTTTCCCTTCATCTGGTCTACTTTTTCACACAGCTTTCTGTCCTGACAATCAGTCGATCGGTGTTTTAATTTCAAACAGGAAAAACACCCACCACGCCTTTTCACTAGCTCCACCCTTGATCGAACGTCCATCATCTGGAATGTTGGACAATCGGAAATATCGTGAGTATCATTTTCATGTGACCAACACCACTTCGCTCTACGTGTCGGTCCAGATGTATTATCTGAAAGAGAAACAGCCTGCGCAACTTGCGCCATTCCTTCAACAATTTGCTTCATCATTTCCCTGTTTTCTTTCATTTCCTCTTTAAAGAAATTAACCATAGACACTTCACTCGAATTATCGGGTTCCTCAGAAATAACATTGTGCGCCCTTTGTGGTCGTACTGAGTGGTCGCGAACATCTGCACACATATATTCAAAAGCATACTTTTCTTCTAGAAGAAAATCGAGCAAGAAATCAATTCCCGGTTCTTCCTTGTCCATTTGCTTGCGACGCTTTCGGAGTGTCCACTCTCTTTTCTGAATTGGTGGCAATAACTTTTCAATATGGTTCATTACGGTCGAGTTGTTCATTTCTTTCTCTAGTTTTGCTTGCCTAAGGTCCATCCAACATCTTTCTACTGTATCAGTTAAACGAATAAAAATTTTGCAGTCACCATCGTGAACAATTGGTAAATTTGTGATGTCCCGGATAATTATATCTGTTAGTTTCTCAGGCTGTCCATATTTCATATTCAATCTCTCCATCATCTTTCCATAGTTCTCATCCACACATAGGACCAAGGACAAAGCTTCCCCGGTTAGGCAACTTTTGAGAACAAATGGATCACGTCCAAAGGCAGGAACCATTTGCCTATCAAAGTCTCTCAGAAATGATGGGAAGTTTCTAATATTACCAGAATAGGTAGGTGGATCAAGCTTTTTCACTCTGAACGCGCCCGCGGATTCTTTCTGGCGACTTCCATCCGACTTGGTTTTCTCATCCTTGCTCAACCTCTCGATAACATTCGATTGCATGTCACAGAATTTGTTGAATATACTGCTCATGTCCGCGGCTAACTCTTGTATTTTACCCCCATCATCCAAGACTTCTACATAATCATCGTGTCGATCTTCCAATCTGCTATGCGCCTCCTTTAACTGATCCATCAGCGTGTTAATTAAATCAACTTTTTCATCCCTGTAGCAGTCATGCAACCTCTGCATAATTTTCGTGAATCGCCCCTTAGCGCTACTTCGTTTTCTTCTTTTCCCCTCAACATCCCTTCCATCATCTTGCTCCGAATCTGACATCCCTCGTGTTGAAATGTATCGCGTGTATAGATCTGAACGCCAAGGTTGGATAATTATTTATTTCAACCTGATAAAGAAAAGAAAAGAAAATATTAAAATCCAATAATCCGAGTCCGAACAATACCATCAATACAAAAGTACCATAAACACACGTACCTACTATGTATCATGCAAACGGCCACAATGAGAATACCTATCTCACACACAAATGCATAACTCACAAAAGGGTATCTAAACCATATCAAGAAGAAAATATGTCCAAATAACAAACAGAAAACAATAACATATCCTTAGAAAATAGGTAAACATCCAAATGAAAAGACCCGATACCAAAAGCCGATTATACTGGCTTTAAAGTATACAACGAATAGATCCCATGCAGATTAAATCAATAATACATATACATACAGGGCATACTACTCAATAAACATTAATAGCACATATTGCAGATGAAAATAATAAAGTAAACATACACGTTGGCGGGATCTATATATGCATAAACATGTAAGTTATCAATCAAAGTTCTACTAATCTGTCCGATCAACCATTCAATTCAGTTCACTAAACTACAATCTAAATAGTTGGTATCCTGCATCAACAGCCTCTATTGAACGTTATCACTCGTGATACAGTTAGAAGGCGAAGTTAAACATTTAGAATTATGTTCTACATGTTCCATCAACCAAAACGTGTGATGCAAATTTTTAATTTATACTGAAATTTAAGTTTAGAAACCACCCTTTAAAATATACTGATATTGAGTTGATTTCAAGGTTTAAAGGTACTCAATCCGAACAGAGGGTCCCCATCTCAACAGATTCCAACAACAACAATCCGATCAGAGGGTCCTATATTACTATTTCTTTGGCTTTGGGGGTAAAAAATATTTGATTCGAGTCGATGAACCCATCAAAGCTCAGAGTTATTAGATATTGATTTTTGAAATTTGTTATTTACTCGAGATGAGTAATAATAATTGCCGTCATCTGCTCGGGATGTGTACACCAAAATCCATATATGTAATTTGCCTCAGATACCATAAAGGAGCACGGCGGGTTAGTGTGATTGACAGCTCAAAAGAGCATTGCGCAAATGCCCTAAGGGAAGACACAAAGGCGCATGGGCGTGGTTTACTCCTTTCACGCGCCGAAGTCGTGCGGAATTGGATTACATGTTGTCACAAACAGGCATGGGCGTGGTCTTCTAAGACGCGTGTTGGTAATTATGATCACATCGTGCGTGAATCGGATTAGGACCAGACAAATGGGCAGTGCCTAACTAAACATTTGCGCATGTGCCTAATAACACATTAACGCATGCCATAAAAACATTATTCAATGCGCTAATGTTGGTGCTGTAATAAGATTATGCTACATTCGCGCATGCCATATATTGAGTAATTAACGAACTACAACATTTTTGTCCCATCACCATTTATTCGGGCTTTGGACCGACAAGTTAAACTTGGCTGGTTTAGACATATGTTTGTCATTAATTATTATTTTTTTTAAACTTGATACTATTTTTTTTCAAGTTGTCATCATATTTTTTTGTTTTTTTGTTTTGTTTTTTTAGTATATACGAACATCAATGAAAACAATTACATACATAAAATGCACAATCTTATTATAATAGCGCCGACAATTCAATTTTATACAAAGTATTATCAAAGAAAATGATTTCTGTATTTAATTTAATTGTTCTAGTTTTACGTATATGTATGACTAAATGATATCACATTGAAACATTATTCAATGATCAAATGACGGTGCTATATAATAAGATTGTTATACGAGAACAAAACATGTAGAATATATTATCATAATCTGTTCAGTTATTTTGTTGCAGTCTCTGCTTTGCCGCGATTTCTAATAGCCAGAAAAAAACGAAGCGTGAATGATCAAATTGTCTGGCGCCATGTAAGTTAACTGGGCCAGAAAGTATTCCCGATAATGAAAAATAATAGATTTCTAAAATCGATATCTAACAAATCTGAGCTTTGATGGGTGACTTCCTCGACTCGAATCAAATATTTTTGACCCCCGAAGCCATTGAAATAGTAATTGAGAGGAGTTTTATCGGATTGAGTACTTTTAATACTAGTAGGTTGGATATTAAACTCTCTCAACGCTCTTTATTGCTGAAGACAATTATTTATAATTATGGTGACAATATGTATGCCTCATACATTTAGTTTTCAAGATCTCATGGTTCCAGGCTATTAAAAATGCAGTCATGCTTCAAATGAACACTCATGTTGAATATTGTGATGAATTTATTATACATGTGTGAATAATGATACAGAAATATATTATGACATATTTATCTGATATTATATATACTTAAACAGATATAAATGTTATTACTGGCACTCAGTCAAATCGTATTTTACAGGGACTCAATGTCTTCTAAATGGGTAATAACCAGACTGGAAATAATGTGTCTTTCATTTGGAGATTGAGGTCCCCAAGGGTTAATTCAGTTAAGCTACCCGCACAGCGGACTAGCATGACCAAATTCACCCTCTGGGGACCTCATTCTGCTTTGGCCACATATTTTGGGAAATATGTATATAGTCAGGGGGTGGTTGCGCACAATAATTCCGTACACAGGGCGGGGGTGGGTGGGTCATTTGGACCCGGACAAAATGTGTAAATGACCAAAAATGTTAAACTTTTCCTCCACTTAAAATCACTCAGTTTCTGTGCTCATATTGAGGATATCAGGACATGTATCACCTCATAATTATTATGTTTTATGGCATTATGCCCAATGTTTTTAAGTGCATGCATTCAGCATTTCCACATTTTATACTAACAGAATTATCTCCATTTAGAGGTTTATTAAAATGCTGGGATAGTAATAAATAATAAGAAACGGAACAATTCTTTGCTAGGCTATGATTTGGTTTATATTTTATGTTTTTTTGTGAGATTTTGGGGGTGGGTCCCAAAAATTGGGCGGAAGAAAAAAATTGCAGGTAGAGCTGGGTAGAGGGGTAATATGGCATGATGTTGCATAACGGACATGAACATTACTCTCAGGTGCCTAATAATACTGTCAGCAGAGATTATTAGTTTTGGAAAAGATTCCCAACAATCAATATTAATTGGCATTGAGACATACAGTGCAAAATTAAATTCTTCCTAAATCCATCACTATTGTTAGGTCAGCATTATTTAAAGCACCTGAGAGTGTGTACCTGAGCTAATACTATTCTGACAATTCAATCATTTTCGAATGGTAATAGCTCTACTACATAATGGTCATGCCCATTCTGCAACATCATGCCTTTGCCATCTATATTATTAGGAGTGACTGCATCATTTGGTACACAAACTGTATCATTACAGACCTGATACATCCACTTAATTAAATCAATTTCCACAAAATTGTCCATGATTCTCTTTGCAGAATTTGTGGAAATAAACTTCTGACAAAAGATTATCACTTCGGACTGACAGTTACAGATTGAAAATCCATCACACTCACAAAAGAGATTGCACACAGATACCTGTTATTCTTCGAATGTCTCTATTCTTCAATATAACCACAGAATTGTCACTGTGAAAATTTGAAGAATAGGTATCTGTTGAGTACAGTCTGCCTCCCATTAACAATCTTTTATACCAAGAGCACTTTCTGTTCAAAACTGTTCGCCCTTTTAGTTTCTCGGCAAGTATTTTCTGTTGCACAGATAAGTCAGAAACAACGGCAGCACCAAGGAGTGAACAATTCGAAGCACGTTTTCTTATCTGCACAGGTCTGCTGGTAGAACTTATTCTATTGTATGCCCCAATTATTGACTCTCCCGCATCTGATAGGTGTTTATCAGCAAAGATAGACAACTTTCTCTGTGCCATATAAGATTTAAATGTCTGGATATTTGCATACTGTGTTCCATGAAACAGAGAAAGTAATCTGCCGTTGGCATCCTCAAATATGAATGCTGAAGATGCTGTCAGAGGTCCTGTCATGGTGACACATTTTGATAGATGTGTCATGAAATGTACATTTATTGTCACATGTTCCTCGCCATACAAATCCTTGAACAGGACAACAAATTTTTTCAAACACAGTTCTGACCGTACAATATCCATCCTAGATATTTCCTTCTTCACAAGCAAAGATAGTCCATTCACCAATAGCAGCCAGTGTCGAAAATATTCATTAGGCAGGAAATCCATGAAGAGAACAGACCCATAGTAGAAAACTAATGAACGCCATTCTGAAGCTTTCCAGAATTTTCTGACTTTTAAAGATCTTGGCCTTCTTGAAATCTCACTGGGAGGCTTGAATGCTACCAGTTGCTGATCGATTTCATCAATACGTCGACCAAGATAATATGGCTGAACATGTGAGCTTGAGTCAAAGAATAGTTCAACCATTTGTCTAACAACACCTAGAAGAGCACAATGCATATAGTCGAGTGGGAATCCATATATCATATTGAACTCTGGTATCAAAGCAAACATGCTTGGGCCTTTCACACCCAGGTGGGAATCACCAGAAATGAATGCTTGCTCAGCACTTTCGGTCACTGTAGATGGGTCCCTCAATGGTGGGGTATCTGTAGTAATTGGGTACACCCGCGTGTGTCCTTTTCCTTTCGGAACCACTACTCCTTTGTGAAGGCATAACGAACAACCATATTGTCCATTATATTGTTTAAAATTCTGGAGCATAGGTCGTGCTACCGTATCACATACACAAATCAGTGGCAAACATTTTGATGTCCTTTCTTGACCTGTCTGGTCAATCCATTTAACACCACTGTTATACATCAATTCAACATCTTTGATGAATGGTTTCAGGAACTGGTTTGGAGTTGGCTTCTCTGAGCCAAACCACAGTGAATGGAGTATCAGAAACTTAGATTTGTCCTTTTGACCAACTTCATTTATAGAACATAAAATTGGCCAGAATGATTTGTTTGATGATTTGAAGACAGGAACTCCATCGGTATTGATTGTCAATGTGATGTTGCAGGCATCTTCATCATTCATAAACTCTGTCACAGCTCTCTGTTTATACAGTTCACTATCCATTATGGTACTATAACAATCTGCATGCTGTCTATTTTCAGTTTTGATTAGGTGTGATTCCAAATTGTTGTTTTCGAAAAGGTCCTTGATCTGCTCACTCAATGGATAATGGAGAAAATATTTTCGCGACTTGTTTGCCAAATCTTTGTTGAACTGATAACTGCATTCAGGACATGAGGAACTTTCTGTATCTATAAGAGTATCACACCTGTCACAGTAATAGTTGAAAACAAACTTATCACTATTGTTAAAGAAATACTTATCAAAATAGTATTTACTTTGTAACACACTGCCCGGCAGAATAGTTTGGAAGAGGTCAATAAGGTCCTTCAGTGCTAAACCACTCAGGTTATGTCTGATCACAAAGGCCAGGATGAGACACATTAGTTGGCTCTTGGAAACATTTGAATCTTCGTAAATCATGCCATTCATCTTAGTTCCATACAGGTCTTCCTCATTTGATGGTTCCTGAAAAAAGCATAATAATTCAGTTATCTTGACTTTGTTTGTTCATAATCATGCAGATACAGG
Organism: Siphonodentalium dalli; assembly: GCA_032622095.1. NCBI lineage: Eukaryota > Metazoa > Mollusca > Scaphopoda > Gadilida > Siphonodentaliidae > Siphonodentalium > Siphonodentalium dalli. Next base: position 216,414,027 of record CP136062.1, on the reverse strand, counting down.
GAAGGATCCAGAGATTTTTTGGGGACACAGTTCTCTATTTGAGTATGTCCCCATATAAATTCAGTACCAGACCCTTGATTGTGCATATAGCTCTATATAATAGACTATATCATCTGCAAGTTGATGATTTGCATTACATTTGTTGAATTAAAGAAAAATTCCTTGAAAATATGGAAAATACAACTTGATCGAATACATGTAAATGCTATCCACATGGAATTTGGGGACATTTGGGTCTCCAGTTGGGGTGCCCAAACCTGTAACAGGTATAAAAACATCCCTGGATCCTTCACTGTGTAGATATGCAATAAAATGAGATGATGATCGACATACCAGATAGCATGGGAACGTTGTTTAAATTTTAGGATATCATCATCAGTTCCATTGGAACAATGACAGGATCCAACATTGAAACAACATTTAGAGTTGCCGGTGTTTTGACATCGATCCACATGCAGGCACAGTTGGTGCCCGACGTTAGAACAATGGTAAACTGATGCTGTTTCAATGTTGAAACAATATCAGTTTCTGACTCTCCGACATGTTGTGATCATTGTTAAAACGCTTTGAAACTTGAAAGTGGCATGATCATGATGGTATGTGTTAATTGGCAGTATTGCATGGCTTTTGCTTCTTAATCTTATGGAACGTTACACCTCCACACCTAGTAATTTAAAGGTGGGACTGCATGACTTCGCACGAAGCCGACTTGTCCTGGGCCGATTGATCTACGTACATTAATGTGATTTACATGTATCTATCAATTTTGGACATAAGCCGCGCGAAAAAGCCCAAATAGAATTCATTTTAATTTGTTGTGTACAACGCCACAGCATTAAAAATCTGTGGGACATTTTTCCTAATTAATTTCGGGTCTGCATCACTATCACAGTATCAGTGCATGTATACATGATGTACCGGTGTGCTGCGGTAGCTGCATGAGTTTGTGAATTAATCAGTTAACACTTACAATATTATTTGTAGAATTATTTGAAACATCGTCATCATTAGCAGAAGATTATGTGGCTGTTTGACCAATTGTGTTATTGTTGTCAGCTGTACTGGCATCACAACTAATTTCCATTTCATCTTCGATGCCACCGACTCCGAGATCTGGTGAACTTGATGTTGTTTTCCTGGCTTCATTGCGTTCCCATCGTTCTAGCGTTTGTCTCGGGATTTTTATGGAAGGATCTGTTAAATACCTCTTATAAGGTCCACGTTTGGATGCCATTTTTCGTTTGATTGTTATAATATTTTGTCCGTTGTTAGTTTATCAGAAATTTTAAAATGAAAACAAAAGGTCTGATGAAAATTGAGTTACGTCCCTTGGAGTTAAGGTTTTGTAAAATTGGGAATCGGGAAGTGGTATAGCTATGACTGATGTCTACATAAATCAATATATTAATACCCATATGTATATGTTTCCTTGGTTCAGATAATATACTCATACTGCGGATAAAATGTTAGATAAAGAACATTACCATAATGTTCGCGCCGAGAATAGCGTTATCGATAACCGATTCCGCCTCCAAGATGCCATGCCATACTTTGGTATACCGCTTCCTGGAATTCCAAATTTTGGCGCGTGCGTTCAGAACTTATTCCACGATTCTTTGTTTACTAGCTTGCACTTTGTTTATCCACTTTTACTTTGTGAATATTATCTTAAACATTTTAAGGAGCGAATTTCACTAAATTCTTAAAGATGAAGTTTGCTTTAGTAGAGGAAATGGACAATGCGCTTGTGATTGTCGAATCCAAATGCATAGTGGATTCCGACGATGTAGATTGTAACAACGAGATGTGGGACTTTGATGAGATGTATGAAGTCGAATTGTCTCCAGATTTGTTGAAAATCAGAAAAGGACGAGCGACAGAAACAAAAATTGCAGTAACTGTTTTGAGGTTCAGTGGTAAGTCGATCAGTATGATAATAATTATATTTTTATTATTTAAAAAATAAATTTAGCTGAGATTTCAAGAAATTTGTCATTAATACATTATTATTATCACTGAATTAGTGAATATCAGTTTCATATTTTTATATCACAATTTAAAATAAAGAATGATTTTAAACTGGTTCTGTTATATATGGAGCCGACTTCTCTGGGGCCGTCTTCGTATGGGGCCGACTTCGCCATAATCAAGTAATCAAGTAATAATATTGGTATATTTACGAAATAACATATGATCGATCGAAAGTTAAAATACATTTAATATATATCTACATGCATGTATACCGTATCTATAAACTATCAAATTTTCACGATTTAAGTGACTTTGCGATTCTTACAATTATATGGTATCATGTTCACATGTTGATTAACATTAATAAGCAGCGTGCCAGTTTATTTAGTATTTATGTTTAATTTTGAATATATTACATTTTAGATGACAAGGATGAGTTGGACAGATTGATGGATGTACAGGTGGATGAGGAGAATGATGTGAAATCCATCCAAGATGCTGTCGAGGAACTGCCGAGAAAGATTGAACAGGATGAAGGCAGAGGAAAAAGGAAGAAATTTCAGAAGAAGATGTTTGACAGAGATGTTGAAAGTGATGTTGAGGTAAACAATATACCGGTATCAACATTTGTAAATGATAATCATGTGGCATGTCACAATTTATAAACTGCATATTTAAAATTACATGCACTGTGATATTCATTGTTTATCATGAATACTAGTATTGAATATTCAGCCTGTTTTAATCTGAAGTTGCCAAGGCCATAGTTAATTATTTTATATTTTAATCATAGCGTCAATCACTGGATTCACTGCATTTCCTTTTTTGGCAGAAAATAATAATGAATTTGATTTGCACATTCAGTTTATTGCTACCAGCAGTGTACACATAGTATTGTTGTGCATACACCAATAGGTACAACTACATGACTGAATTACTATGTAATAATAGCCAAGACTGTTATTATTAAAATTATGTTATAAATACATGAATAAATTTTACTTTAATTATTTCAGGAACAGAATCAAGCAAGTGAAAACAAATTCCAGTCGAAAAAAAAAGTAAAAAGGACTCGTCGAAGTCAGCATCTGAGAAGCTGCTGACGAAAATAAAAGAATATGTCAAGTCAAGTGGAGAATCAACAAGAATGAATGTGAGTTTCATGAACTCAACTATTTACTGTTATTTAAAAGAAATACTAAAAGGAAAATCTTACTGATATTTATGAATGAGCCGGAGTTAAAGAAAATAAGAATTAAGCCCTCTAGTGGAGGACCTCACCATGTCCACGACAACACTTTTGAAACTTTTAAAAGGTCTCTGAAAGGGATCAAAGAAATCAATAATTACATTTCATTGACTACATGGTATTTCAAGATTGTAATTACTGTTTGTACCTGTATGAATGCATATTTAAAACTAAGATTGAACGTCATTTCGATCAATAATGGAACTCATGTGTTCATAATTGGTGTTCACTATAGTGAAGTTTCCTTGTATTCTTCTTTCAGGATGGTGATACCAGTGAGAGCAGCCAGGACCACAGTGAGAATAAACGTAAAAGTGATGAAATCGTCCATCTTGAGGAAGAAAATCGAGCATTAAGAAAAAAAGTTGCTCGATTAGAGGCAGAACTGATGGCTCGTGATGGTTAGTAGTTTAAATATAAAATATTTCACGTAGGACCTACTAGTACTGGTAGACTGGCTACAGTGGTACTTTGTTAACTTTTCCATGATGGGAACTTCCTGAAATTTTACAAAAACCCTGTCTCCTACGGGAGACTCGCATACCTTACCCGTACCGGTATTTAAATTCGCTCAGTACTATTTTTCGCGCACCCATTGGTGCGCGAATTTAAAACTGAGCGAAAAATAGTACTGCGCGAATTTAAATACGAGTATTAAGGTATATAAGAGAATGCACTGGCACGGGATCTTAATGCTGCACATGCGCAGCTCCCATCATAAAAGTGTTTTGTGTTTTAGTAGAAAAGCTATCTGATGCCTACAAAGAGCATTATACAAGTAGGCACATTGCATATGAATGTATTTTCATTAATTGGCTCATTTAAGTTTTTAAAGACTAATTGAACCATTTCATTAGATGTTTTGCTTTGCGAATTATTATTTGCTGAATTTTGTTGGTTCCTATTTGTTGCCATGTTTCTTCATTTTATTTTATATAATTCCGTTACAGAACTCCCAACGCTAGTCAACAAATTAAGGAGAATTTGCGAAAATAGTACGGTGTCAACACCAAGGAGCTGGACACCGCAGCAGTCAACCCCACAGCAGTCGACTCCAAAGCAATCGACATCAACTGGCAACAACACAACAGAACACAGCAGTGCAGCATATGTTGAATTGCCAACAGTTTCGAACACATCCTCGGGTGATTCTTTTGATGTGAGTTTGCTTCTAATATTTTATTAAAAATTGATTTATTTCCAGTGGTCTGTGTTTTTGAGTGGATACCGAAATTTATCTCATTCGTGATCACGAAAAATAAACATTGGTCGCTGTCACGATGTCAAGAGATAATTTTCAGTTCCCACTCATACTATTGTTGCACCCTTTAAAGTGATGTGAAACACTCCCATAGGGTGATTAGATATAAATGGCGAATAATCTTGTTCAAATTAGTAATATTTACTAATACCGGTACATATCCAAATTGATAACACACACCGTCATTCTTATGTAATAATTAAATGCAGTAACTCTCGATGGTGATATCTTTTTCGTTAGTTTTTCTCCCATAGATGAGTCCCGAATTGAGTGGTAAATATTTACATTTGAGCATAGTTCTGATGATGTTTTCGGTAGAGTGATGTGTCTATTTTCTTTTTGGTGATGTTAGTAGAATGGTACATTTTTCCAATTAGCATACGCCTGATTATCAACTGATGAGTTTCAAGCATCAGTACAAGTACATATTATGTCTTTAATGCCTACATATCACTCAAAGTTAACTACATAATGTTGAGAAATTATATTTTGAATGTATATACAGAGGCACCCTTCAATTATAACTTAAGCGATTCAGGGTCTACCAGATTTCCTTCACACAATCATTTCCAAGGTTTTATCATTTGCAGATAAGCGAGGAGACAATCTTCAGGGCAAAGAAATTGAACGCCCAAAAGTTTACAAACGACGTGATGACAGCAACGTACACCACAGAGTGGATGGCAGTCCACACGCTTGAACAACAGTCGATGATGACACCATCGGGCACATCGATGGTGAAAGAGCCGATGGATAAATCCCATGTTCGAAAGATAGAAAGTAAGCTCATTTATAATAAAACATTTAGAAATGGAACTGAACTGAGTTAATACAGATATCCTTAATGTAATTGACAATGTCACAATCACACCAGTAAACACGTTACTAAGACACAGAAATTTTGTTGGGAATGCCATTCTATTGGACTTATTCTTAAAGGTACTCAATCCGATCAGAGGGTCCCTATCTCAACAGATTCCAACAACAACAAAATTTCATTAAAGGTCACTTCAGTTATCAGAATCGATTAATTATCCAATGATAGTGATAACGACTGTGAACTATCACATATATATCGGATTGAGTACCTTTAACACCATTGAACCATAACGAATCAATCAGGCAAGTATTAGTTCAATCACAACTCAATACAGTTGATTGTCATATGAGATTGAAAGTGTGCATATCTGATTTTAATCTGTAACAGTAAATAAGGACACTAGTACTCATAAATGTCAAATTAGACTGAGTTTACAATAATAAATTGATTGATTTATGGTGTTGGCCAGGTTTTCATGGTAGCTGAAAAATAAAATTTTGTATTGAAGGTACTCAATCTGTATTAAGCATCCCTAAATTACTATTTTGGCTTGGGGGGGGGGGGGTAAAAATATTTGATTATTAAATAACTTGATTTTAGTGGTATCCATCTTACAACCGCAATTTGTCTGTGCGAGCATGAGGCAGACTAAATTACTGGCTCCAATCTCGAGCATTATATTCACATTCTTTAATATCATCACTGAAATTAAAAATATTTTTGTTAGTAGAATGCTTATGGGGATAAATTGATCAATAGATGTGAATTTACCCTCTTGTTTATTGCCAGATTTAAACCGACAGATATATCTAGAATCCAACTCAATGAGATGTTTATATTGAAATGTTATTCTTTTCTAGATGTAATAAAGCTGCAATTTCCCATGGAAAAAATGGCGGACATCAGACGATATATGCGGGAAAAACTAAATAATAGCAGCAAGTTGATGAAAAGGAGGCAAATTGCTGAAAAAGAAAGACTGGCAAAGACAGATAAAGAGGAAGCGCAATAGTTGAAAGTTACTTTAAACAGCCCTTAATTGCTATTTCTCTGGTAATGAGGGTAAATGATAGTTAATTTTAGGTGAGGAACAAATTTTTGAAATGTATTATTTATCACCATCTCGAATATTTGGCGGCCTGGCAAGAATTCCACTGACTTCTTCCACAACCCGGGATGGCGTATGTCTACTGGAAAAAATTCCAGAAAACGGAATTTTTGCAAGGCGGCCAAATATTCGGGGTTGTGAAAAATCAGATTTGATGGTTGGGTTTCTTGACTTGAAACAAATATTGTTTAACCCCGAACCCAGAGAAATAGTAATTCAGAGGTGTTTAATCGGATTGTGTATCTTTAAATATTTTATATTGTTATAATGACTATTATTATTTTGAAGAAAAAAAAGCTTTATGATCCAATTCCGTGTCAGCTTGTCTTATTTCAGAGGTTCAATCATACCTCGCCATCATACTTGAGCAAAAGCAGTGGATAAGTTTAATTCATATTTGCCTTACTTTAATTCAACTTGAATTAAATTACTGATAACAGTTTCAATGTTTATAATACTATTTGTTCCACAAAATACCATGTTAATTCTAAGACCAGTCTTCATTGAACCATACTTATATCAGTTTGGAAAAAATAATCATGATTTCTAGCTGATCCTTTTTCATTTTGAGTGACTGTCAGCTTACACTTTGGATGCTTGGACTGCCAAAAATTGGAACCAAAGAATACACTTGTATACGTGGGGTACATGGAACTATATTATTACTGAAGTATGTATACTATAGTAGAAGAATGGTCAATTGTACTAGAGTACTACCACACTACATATACTGTGGTAGTACCCTAGTACATGTACCACAGTACTACTATGGTATACATACTAGGATAGTACCTGTACCATGGTCTACTATGCTAGTACATGTACCACGGTACAACTCCGGTAGTACCATAGTACCCATACTGTGGTACTACCATAGTACCTGTACCACGGTACTACTATGGTAGTACTATAGTACCTGTACCACGGTACTACCATGGTAGTACCACCTGTACCATGGTACTACTATGGTAGTACTATAGTACTTGTACCCTGGTACTACCATGGTATTACCTAGGTACCTGTACCACAATAGTACTATAGTACCTGTACCATGGTACTTGTACCACAGTACTCTAGTACCATAGTATATGTACTATGGTATGGTATGGCAGTACTCTAGTACATGTACCATAGTACTACTATAGTACTTTTACTATGGTACTATGCCCAAAATACTATGGTACTTTTTACTATGGTATTACCATGGTACTTTTTTATAAGGGTGATGTGTGCGAAAAATCATTTGCTCAGTCGGGTGACCTGACGAAACATATAAGAGGATCCACACTGGTGATCGCCCATATACATAACGTTTCAGTTGTTTGTTTTCGATATCCCTCCTTTATTTATGAGGAGCACCCCACGTGTGGGTTAAAATAAATATAAAACCTAGCATTTGTTGTGAAGCAGTAAAATATGAGGTTAAAATGTAATGGTTAAAATGTAAACTATGTATTCTCACATTGTTCTATTCCACCCTCCGCTGCATTAAACCATTTTTTCAAACGCCTATATCGTGCTTGAAACATATTTATTATTTTTGGCGCGCCTTATTTGATGATTTCTTAACATATCGATCCTCTTTTCGATAAATTTAACTCTTGCATGAGATTTTCGGTTAGCTTTAGCCAGATAATCCCAGTTAAGGCCAGCATTGGCTTCTGCAAGGACACACTACAACTACAAGTAGACCTACAGACCTAACATGTATGTAGTGGATGATTCAACAATGGAGATTATTGAAGATGAACGCACACCGGGGAATACGTCACAAACATGCGTGGATTCGTTAAGCAGCTTACGCAATAAGACAAAGCATAAACGTGCTCGTTCATATCAGTGCGATATATGCTCGAAATATTACAGCACGTCTACATATTTGCGGTCACATAAGAGAATACACGCTGGTGATTGCCCATATCAATGTGATGTGTGCGAGAAATCATTTATTCAGTCGAGTAACCTGAAGAATCATAAGAGGATCCACACTGGTGATCGCCCATATCAATGCGATGTGTGCGAGAAATCATTTAATCAATTGAGTAGCCTGAATAATCATAAGAGGATCCACACTGGTGCTCGCCCGTGTCAATGTGATGTGTGCGAAAAATCATTTGCTCACTCGGGTGACCTGACGAAACATAAGAGGATCCACACTGGTGATCGCCCATATAAATGTGATGTGTGCGAAAAATCATTTGCTCAGTCGTGTGACCTGAAGAATCATAAGAGGATCCACACTGGTGCTCGCCCGTATCAATGTGATGTGTGCGAAAAATCATTTGCTCAGTCGAGTGTCCTGACGAAACATAAGAGGATCCACACTGGTGATCGCCCATATAAATGTGATGTGTGCGATAAATCATTTGCTCGGTCGAGTATCCTGGCGAATCATAAAATGATCCACACGGGAGATCGCCGGTATCAATGTGATGTATGCGGGAAATCATTTACGGGGTCGAGTTACCTGACGAAACATAAGATGATCCACACTGGAGATAGCCCGTATCAATGTGATGTGTGCGAGAAATCATTTGTTCAGTTGAGTACCCTGACTATTCATAAGAGGATCCACACGGGAGATCGTCCATATCAATGTGATGTATGCACGAAATCATTCACTTCGTCTAGTAGCGTGACGAAACATAAGATGATCCACACGGGGGATCGACCGTATCGATGTGATATGTGCGATAAATCATTTACTCGGTCGAATGAACTGCATAAACATAAGAGGATCCACACTGGAGATCGCCCGTATCAGTGTGATGTGTGCGGGAAATCATTTGCCCAGTCGGGTAACCTGACTTATCATAAGAGGTCCCACACGGGAGATCGTCCATATCAATGTGATGTCTGCACAAAATCATTTACTTCGTCGAGTAGCGTGACGAAACATAAGATGATCCCCACTGGAGATCGCCCGTACCAATGTGATGTGTGATAAATCATTTACTGAGTCGAGTCACCTTACGAAACATAAGACGATCCACACACTGAAACTACCGTTCAAAATGTCTACTAAACACGTTGAATAATAATTTGTTGAGCAGTTTGTATTCAGCGGTTTCATAACCAATACTCAACATTGACAAATCAGTATATCGGTTTCGGATTTAATCAATATGTAGATTAAAATTTTTAGGAACTTATCTTTATCTATCCATCCATTTAGGATAACCTATTTAAAGTAAAAACATTGTGGTATGTGCATATATACATCAGCTAAATTGATAAAAAGCATTTGGATAAAAGTCTCGGAGATGTGCATGTCTGACTATCAGTCTGTACATAATTTCAAGTGTGAATATCTTTAGCCAAGAGACAGGGTCAGTATCTTGCAAAGTGTAGAGGTGGAGTAATGATAGGCATCATTGACATCATTCGCTGCCACGGATGAGGAAAATTCGTCGAACATCGATGGATCAAGAATTAACTATAGCTCGACTTCAATTGGTTATGAGAAGAAATCGGTGTCGAATATACATTTGTAGCTTTCAGCTAACCTCGGGATAACACGATCACAAACTGGTATGAACAAGATAACAGAGTTGAATAGACTTCACCTCCATTACATAGCTGGCACACAGGAGATGAGTTTGAGTATCGATGCCGATTTACTTCCAAAGAATATGTGTTGGTCAAAAGACGAAATTTAGTATAAATTTTAAACAAAACAAGGATGTTGATGAGGACTTGCAGTCAATATTTTGTTGATGACACCAGGTGTGTATGCTTGGGCATTAAGATGCTTGAGAGTGCTGGGGCGGAGATTTCCAGGTCAGGATATCTCCCCCACGATTAAACCCACCACCCCAAACCCTGACTCAAAAAACATTTTCTCAAAAGAAGTTAATTTCGTGCTGTTTCATGACTATATACAGCAAAACAAGCAATAAATCCATACAATGATTTATTTGTCATGTAGGTGCTGGGTGGGGGGGAGAGATATCCTGACCTGGACATCTTCCCCCACCCCAAACCCTGACTCAAAAAACTTGTTCTCAGAAGAAGTTAATTTCTCGCTGTTTCATGACTATATAAAGCAAAACAAGCGATAAAACCATAAGATTATTTTTTTGTCATGTAGGTGCTGGGTGGGGGGGAGGTATCCTGACCTAGACCTCCCCCACCACAAACCCTGACTCAAAAACTTTTTCTCAGAAGAAGTTAATTTCTTGCTGTTTCATGACAACATAAAGCAAAACAAGCAATAAATCCATACAATGATTTATTTGTCATGTAGGTGCTGGGTGGGGGAGATATCCTGACCTGGACATCTCCCCCCCCCCCCCCACCCCAAACCGTGACTCAAACAACTTTCTCTTGGAGAAGCTAATTTCTCGCTGTTTCATTACTATATAAAGCAAAATAAGTGATAAAACCATAAGATGATTTTGTTGTCATGTAGGTGCTGGGTGGGGGGTGGAATATCCAAGCCTGGACATTTGAAAGAAAAAAAAAAATTCTGGTCATTTCTTGAACAGACAATCAAATTCGTGAAAAAAATAAATATTTTGTCACTTTTTTTTTTTAAATTTCAAAAAACATTTTTCTGGCCATTTCAGAACCAAACGATATCAAATGAGTGAAATTATTTTTTAGTCGTACATGGGGGGGAGATATCCAGGGTGGGGGGATATCCTAGGACATCTCCCCCCCCCCTGGGGGAGATATCCAGGGGGGAGATGAAGTGTTACACCGGTAGTTGTGGGAGAGTGATTTTACTACTTATAACCAGCTGTGACTGGTTTTGTCCTCCATCAGCAGTTGACGACATTCGAGCTGTTTTTTTCAACCGAGGAATCATCTTGTCGACAAGCATTGTTAAATAATGTAATAATCTCCTTGTCGATTTATCCTTCAATTGGTAAAAGTCCAGACAGAATATATACCGCTGGGTCAGCTATAGTCTGAGGCCCGTTTTATACGTCGCGCCAAACACGGGTCGTGCTATCTTCCCCTGGCTCGACATTGGCGCGTTTTTTGGCTCGTGTTACGTTTGTTTGATTTATACGTCGAGCCAGCTGGCATGTGCCGTAATCGTATATTTCGAACATTTTTAACATTTCTGATTCAAAATGCCGTCTGCTATAATCATTTCCGCGATAGTGTCCTCTGACAATGCAATATAAGCTGGCCCTCTATACAGTGCATTGATCTCATAATTTATTATCTCGTTGGTTTCAAAATCGGGATCTTGTAATTCATTTCCCTTGAACCTTCGAATATATATCTCTGCAGTATGTTTATTCCCAACTTTCGCGAAGCATCCTTTGTCAGTCGATACATGCATGTCCCCGTAGTACCGTACAATTGCCTTCAATGTATATTTACAACGGCCAAGAGTTAGCACGTCTGTGGCCCGACAAAAAAACAAGCAATATATGATAGCAAAAAAGCGTTTCGATAACTGAATTTAAAACAAAATACATTCACAAGGAAGGACTACACACTGTCTAGGTACACCGGTAAATATAGGAACTATACTCAGTTTAGTAATCTACTGGCGCCCTACTTATGGACCTACTCTTCCACTCAATCACCAGATCTTTATTACCTTGATCTACCGTGTGTGCTGTCTTCCAGAGTAGCTGACTAAGACTTGACTAACTTATATATATAAAGAAAATACCCATTTGCACAAAACCCTGCTCCAACATTAGTTAAAACGAACGAACAGAAATCACACAAACCCCACCAATGTTAAAGCTACCAAACCAGCCATAACCCATATAGCTCTGGAAGGCACTACATCAATCACCATAAAATAACAAAATCATGCATGTAAATATGTTCATCTTGTAAACCTTTTGTATTAAAATCGACTGTATTGGGAGATGGGCTTCATAAATTGAAAAAAACTTGTACCCCAATCCCTTTTGTATTATTACGTTTCATGTCAAGTACTGTATGAATCATGTCGATTGATGCCTTCCATTCTTTAAAAATGCAAGTTGGCGCGACATTTTATTGTGTCGATGATAACAATTTCAGAGCAACTTGCATATATCAGGGCCTGGAACCTACGTCATAAAACAAAGTTTTTTGGTGAAAAATGGCGGATGTTCGAAACGACTCGAAGTGAGTATTTCTCGTGTTTGCAAACTATGTGCATAAACCACTAAAAAATCATTGCTTATGAGCCGTAAAACTTTGTTTGCTAGCTCACAGTCAACTCCACCTAGATATATATGTAACTAGGGTCAATATTATCGCGTTAAGGTGGTTTCCGTCACCAATTTTCGAGGCATGTTTCATAGTTTTGAAATTGTAACGCCTACATGGGCTTTTAAAACTGGAGTTCTAACGAAACTGGTAACGCCTACATACAAACAACATGTGATTCCAGAAACCGGAAATTTCGGTGAATACTTGCTTTCACCTGCCGCATATCAATATTAGTATTAAGACCACTGTACATGCCTTCATAGTTATGGAACGTGTGGAATCATTCACATGTGTTTAATTATTATTGCAATCTGTTTTGCCGGGCAACCATACCTCGGTCGTTGATATTTGATAAGAAATTTATAAATAGTTGTACACAATAAAGTAATAAGTGCATCTTCACGTTTAAGAATATGCAACCACAAATTCACTTTTATTCAATAACACCAACTCTTACCCGTATTTGCTCTATAATATGCGAGTATCATAACTTGAAATATTTGTAATGGGCTTTATTGCTATTATATATAGTATTAATATACAATTTTGAATATTTCAGACAATTGCTTTGCCAGTTTTGCGGTGTGTTCCTGTCCACCAAGACCTTGAGCAATGTGACAGCATGACTGCAGACATACGAACAGCGCCCAGCTCATTTGTCAAAATTGCGGCGCAAGTATCCTTTCCGGTGTGAAACTTGTGCGGCGTCTTCTTGGGCGATTATGATTTGAAACTTGAAGAGAGAAAATAAAGAACTGACACAGAATTGTGGGCACTGTAATTTCCAATTTGAAAAGACGCGCGCCGTCCAGGGCCACAAGGGCCTACATTCCGGGGGAAACGACATTTGTGTTCAAAATGCCATAAGCATTTTTGTTTCAGGAGTGGTCTACGCAGACACATCACATCCTGCATTGATTATACATAAGACGTTAATTGATTATCAAAGATCGAACTATATCATCAATATAATTTCAAACATTTTTAAATTGGTATATTTGTTCTCCGAGATATCATGTGTGGGCTACAGTTTTGGGTGCAATGTTAATTATAGGAATGATCTAATATGCACCTCATGAAATAACACGCGATAACAGTACTGTAATGATGTACATATACGCATTAATAACACGCGATAACAGTACTGTAATGATGTACATATACGCATTAATAACACGCGATAACAGTACTGTAATGGTGTACATATACGCATTAATAACACGCGGTAACAGTACTGTAATGATGTACACATACGCATTAATAACACGCGATAACAGTACTGTAATGATGTACATATACGCGATAACAGTACTGTAATGGTGTACATATACGCGATAACAGTACTGTAATGGTGTACATATACGCGATAACAGTACTGTAAGGGTGTACATATACGCGATAACAGTACTGTAATGATGTACATACACGCGATAACAGTACTGTAATGGTGTACATATACGTATTAATTTAACTTTGATTTGCGTTTAAATGCACGGGTGGCGTTCGTTACACCAAATATTCATATTTGTTCAAATCGCCATAAACATAAGGAATATTAAAATATATATAGTTTTATTTATGTGCCAAACATAATCAGCGCGTAAATGGTATATTGCCGTCAAGACGTACGATGTTGTACGTAAACAAGAACATGCTAGTGTTACAGAAGTTTGGTTGCTGTTTACATAACACATGGCAATTATATTGGTTAATCACACACAAATGATATAAACGCTCTTTATTATTTTCATATCAGAAAAACAGTAAGAAACGACGCTCTTTATGTTTACCATATCCGGATCTAAACAAAAGCCAGGTTCTGTAACGGTTTTTGCTTTTGTTTACACAACAAAGGAAATATTTGAAATTAACATACTGTTTATGCCATATTTCTGATTGGTATAAGAACAAAGTCTGTCTATATTTTACTATTCTTTCTGTTTATGGCGGTTTTTGACGGAGCTGAATATTATAACAGGATACCCACCGCCAACGCCGTATCTTTAATGCAATCAAAATAAGTTATGGCTCTTTAGGGTTTGGAGATTATATTGAAGACGTAATTATAGTTGCCAAAAATTGTTGCATTCACCTGAAAGAAGAAATGTTTATGTTTTTATCGTTAACAAATTTATTTTTATATTGTTAAGTCTGAAGCAAATTTTATTTTTATATTTTTAAAATTATGTATAATGTTTCTTTGATAATTTGATCATTTCCTGATAAACGATTTTTGTTCCAGTGTGTCTTCTTAATTTCTCTGGCATGTGGTACATTTCCTAACCGTGATCATGGTAGTAATATGTTACTTTCTGTGGTGATGGGATGGGCTGTATCCCATTTGGCAGTCTTTGATTGTTATCTTTGTTGTCGTTTGGGCTAAAACTTCTTAGCGTTGCCACGTCAGGTACAACGAATCTCATTGCTGAAATATGTAATGGATTGTAATGTTCTTTTTCGTTTATTTGTGTTGTGTCTGGGTATCGCACGTGCGATGTATTATAATGCATCACACTACATCTATCCATGCATAGATGGAAAGCTATGCCGTCCAGAGAAAATTTTCCACTTGCCACAAGCTTAAAAAAAGTCCAGCAGCACATCTTCGCACCGATTTAGTATTTTAGTTCTTTAAACACTTTTGGAATTAGTCGAATCATTTCGTTATCTGGATCACTTGTACTAGCGCCACTCTCAACTGGAAACAGCAAGGACGAGCAATTGTAAATATTCTCAGTTTCACAACAATATACCCTGTGTTTTCATACATGTATATTAATAAGAATGACGAATCACACAAATATTAGCTCCTATTCTTATATTTGGACTTAGTATACACTAACTATTAAGCTTGTTAACATGGAAGATGTAATGTCAACGCATTATATGCCGCTACTGTTTTGGGTACTGCATTGTGTGATGTCCATTCAATTAATTTCCGTGACCAGCCGAATTTCAGTAGAATTGACTTAGTATGAATGCATTACACGAGCAATGCAGGAGTCAGGTGAACAATTCTTATCCAAACCCCATAAGGGGACGATAGCGAGGGTAAGTCATTAAAATATTGCTCAATACCGACAGCCTTATTGTTGAGGTATGGATTTTTCTCCAGTCGAGTCAACCAATCAGGAATTTTTCGTGCTTTCTGTTCCCATTCTCATGAAATCTCGGATATAAGCAGCTACTGTTCGCAAAATATTCATATTGTATCAGATTTTATCGGCATTCCTGGCACTTTTGTCAACAAGGGAACAAATGTGTTTACCAGTAGTCACTGAAACCCACATTA
Organism: Siphonodentalium dalli; assembly: GCA_032622095.1. Classification (NCBI taxonomy): domain Eukaryota; kingdom Metazoa; phylum Mollusca; class Scaphopoda; order Gadilida; family Siphonodentaliidae; genus Siphonodentalium; species Siphonodentalium dalli. The sequence continues at coordinate 216,398,155 of CP136062.1, read as the reverse complement.
GGAGCGTCATCAATGAAAACTAGCAAATTTGGATGATTTTTCCATTTTGGTAACCATCTCAGTCACCATCTTGAATTTAGATTAATATGCATGGTAATATGTTAATCTAACATAGCATGGTTGCCGAATGATTAGATAGTATAATGTATTAAAAAATAAGGTCGCTATTAGTCACCGATTTCAAACAGCTGTGAATAATTTAAGAGGCGAGTTTGAAAAATCATCAATTATTAGATTTCGGTCGACGTTTTGGGAGCCATCTTGGAATTCGAGGTCCAAATTGCACCGTCAAAAGGAAGTGTGATACAGTGGTATTATTGATGGCGAAATATAATCATTTCACTATCTAAATTTTTCCCCCAGACTCAATGCTAACTCTGAAATTGTTTCCATTTTGATGATTTTATCTCATTTTCGTCGTTTCATTCTCTTGAATTCATGAGTATAACAGCTATTGTTCGCAAACTATTCATATTTTTTCATATCTCCGTGTTATTGTGCCAACACGGAGCAAATATATTCACCTATATTCACTAAATCGCACATTAGGAGTGATATCAAAGAAATATGACAAATTTTAGTGATTTATTAATTTTTGCACCCATTTTGGTCGCCATCTTGAATAGAGACGCACTTTTTGTTGTTCTAATTATATGGCAATCTATATATTTAAACCTGTTGTAAATGTTGTTCATCAAATTCAGCTATTGTCTGGCTAACACTTGGCTCGAATTACAAAATCGATATTTGGTAAAATGTCATAGCATATTTATGAATTCACATTTGGCGACATTTTGTTGGAATAAGACCCAAAGTATGACATATTATCATGTTAAAATTGAGTTGCTATTGGTGACCGATTTCAAACAATCGTGAATGTTTTAAGAGACATTTGTTAAAAATCATCATTTTCCAGAACTTCGGTCGCCATTTTGGCGGCCATCTTGGTTAAATGTGGTCAATTTTTCTGTCAAAGTGGAGCCTGTTGTCATAATATAATAATATTTTATTTCCTACCATAAATTCACTTCCAGCTATTAATCAAACTGACTCTGTGCCTACCCTGAAATTTTGGATGGCGGCCATATTGATGACGTCATAAATCCACCCAGTCGCGACCCCCATGTGTCTAAAAAAAATGCTCTGATGCCCGGGATATCAAGTAACATCATTAGCAGAGTTGCTATATTTTTTCACAAAATGCACACGGGAGCCAAAAAAAAATGGACACCAGAACCTCTACTAGACCTGACGAATCATAAGAGGAGCGAGATCGACCGTAACATTGTGTAACTGTGTGCGATAAATAATTTAATCAATCGTGTGCCCTGACGAATCATAAGAGGGTCCTCACGGGGGTCACCCGTATCAATGTGATGTGTGCGAACAATCATTTACTTAGTCGCGTGTCATAACTATACATACGAGAATCCACACTGGAGATCGCCCGTATCAATGCGTTGTGATGGAGAAATAATTGACTCATTTGTTAACCTGACTGGACAGACGATGATACTCATGGGGGTTCGACCGTATCAATGTGATTTGTGCGAGAAATCATTTACTGAGTCGATTGTCCTGATGAAACATAAGAGGGTCCACACGCGGGATCGCCAGTACCAATGTGATGTGTGCGATAAATCATTTATTCGGTCGAATCTACTGATTACACATAAAATCCTCAGGTTGTTCACATGGGGATCTCCCCTATCAATGCGATTTGTGAAATAAATCATTTACTTTCGCCTTAAATTCTTTCGCAGAAAGACTCAAGCTCAACGTGAGTAAATATCAGGTGTCGAGGATTGCATCCACTTTGGAGCGGCAAGAAAGTATATCATTTCGGTAATTCCGGACCTTCATCTCACCTTTGCAGAATCATTTAACCTTCTTGGAATCAAATTTAATACCACTTTAACTCTTTAGTTCCCACACTAGCTGTATAAACCACCCCGCCATCTCCCTGCAGCTATAACATGATACCGACGGTGTGTTCCCGGGTATATATCAAGTACCAGACGCTATTTCCCCATAAGTATTTGGCTTGTCGGAAAGTATCCCGTTGCTCAATAAATGGTGGTAAACATGTTACTGTGTTGACGCAGTGAGGGTAATCTATTGGAGTGACAGCTCCAACTGGGGATAATGAGCGTAAGCCGGGACGTGTGTCGTAATATGAGAAAAGTCGACACCTGAGTATAAGAGCCCTGGGCAAGCTAGTATCTTTGACTTTTTCATTGGGATTAGTTCAATAATAGTATATTAAAGTATATGTATTGTGCGTTTCGTCAGCTCTGAAATGTATGCACACGAATGTCACATTGTGACAATAAAATATGTCTTATACAAATGATCCTTGCTCCGGATTTAGACCAGTCTTATTTGGAAAAAGTCACCAACTCCCAAAAGTATTTTGTAAACAATTCAAAGCAAATGTGTTCTGTTTTCTTCTTATCTAGAAGACAATTAAAGAGAGGATATCTATAATATTTTAAGTGGATACCAGAAATATCTCATGATATGGCCCAAGGACTAAATTTCCTGACCAACTTGTCGTGACCGAAAGTACATTGTTTCTGGAGATAATGAGTTTCTGTTGCTACTTCCAGAAATAATGTATTTCCGCTGGCGAAAAGTGCAGCTAGTCGCTCGCGAAAATAAATAAATATATTTGTCCGGTATCAATTCAGAACGCTATATATCCTCTATTTCGTTCAGCCAAAATAACGCGATGTCGCGCTACGAAATTTAAGTAAGGTTTTAAATATATATTTTCAGAACGGTGATGTTTGCGATTGTTTATTACTATAAACTAACATGCAAATGTAACATTTATCAACATTTTCGACTTCAAAAACACCTATTATATAACACGTCGTGCTAAGTGTGGAAGTTCATCTTCGTGCAAACACTGTATGGCATCACCATTTAAAATTTAGCATTATAGAATATAAGAGAAATTTGAAACAATCCATATACCGGTATATATGTGAGCGAATACACACTATTTTATCACATACGTCAGAAACACCAGAAACATATACAACATTATCAGAAAAAGGACCGCACAATGTACAAATTGTGTTGATATAGATCTTTCCTTTTACTAAAGAAACCAAACATGTTTGAGAAAATAGTTTGTGAAATCTTCGATCAAGCAATTTGTAACATAACGTCCGACTGAAACATGCATGTAACACCAGCCATTTGATGTTCAGCGGTTTGAAACAATAATACATCATTGTAGCTGAGCTGTCGTGTGTCCACCACTGGTCAAGTGGTCATGCTAATATGCTATGATGCCGGTGGTCATGTTGAATTGCTATGATGCGGGTAGGGCAAACTGATTCCGTTACCAAAAGTACCGTTATTTTTCTAAAGTTGTAATTTTCACGGTGATTGTATAACTAGAGCGATTTGATAAAAAAAAACATTCAAGAACATATATATTTTTGAAAAATATAATAATAACTGCGCTGGTGTTTCTAAAACGACGCAAATAGCCATCTTGATTATAGTCGATTTTCAACTAATGCAACCATTATTAAAGTCACGGGCGGCATTTGTTGCAGAAATATTTATATTTGTTCAAATCGCCATCAACAGAATGAACGCCAACATATATACAGTTCCACACATATGCCAAACATAATCAGCGCGTAAATAGTATATTGTCGTCAAGACGTACAATTGTGTACGTAAACAAGAGACTGCTCGTGTTACATAAGTTGTGATTCTGTTTACATAACAGACCGAAATTATATTGGATAATCATACAAAAATGATATAAACGCTCTCTATTATTTCCATATTAGGAGAACAGTAACAAATAACGCTCTTTATGTTTACCATACCCGGATCTAAACAAAAGCCAGGAAACGTAACGTTTTTTGCTTTTGTTTACATAACAAAGGGGAACAAATTGACGATAACACTGTTTATGCCATATTTATGATTGGCATAAGAACAAGGTCTGTCTATATCTTACTATTCCTTCTGTTTATGGTGGTTTTTGACATAGATGAATATTTGAACACCATACCCCACCGCGAACGCCGGCCGTATCTTTAAAAATATTTCGCAATAAATTTGTTTTTGAATGTTATAATTTGATACACATAATGGATTTTCATATTATCGGAACACCGCGATTGAGACAAATTAAAAATAAAATAAGGGTAATTTTTGTTAACAGCAACAGTTTGCCCTAACAGCATCATATCAATTCAGCAGGGCCCAACCGTATTAGCATGACCATTTGATCAGGTGTTGTCGACAATTCTTTGGTTTGAAATTATAAATGAGTCAAGTCGTGCAATTCACCAAATTTGAAATTATATCATGAAATGTGTTGCGTGAACAATTAATATAGTTGGATAGTTTGAATGTTAACTGAGTATATCAATATACAGTCGATATACATTGGGTTCTCTATGATGTCCATGCACTATATATATTCTTCCATTTTCCACTTGGCAGAGTTGTTAGTATGCCTGGCTATTTCGGCATACTTCGATGGCGAGAACATCAAATTGAAATAGTCCAAAGCTGTTGCTGTATCAGTGTCGAATTGATCTGGTATAACTGGCCCTGTCATTTGGGTAAATGGCGGAAGTGATACCTTTCGAAGTTTATATGACCAGCCAATCGGGTTAGTATTCAAGCTACTATCGGCGATGGAGGTCAGATTGTCGCTGGTAGCGAGTGGAGAGTAATCGTCATCTGAATCCTCTGATGACGAGAAGCTGCAATCTCCGCTAAAATTGCTATCATCTCCCATTAACATGTCGATCACTTGCTGTTTCGAAAATTTTGCAGCCATATTGTTCGTAAATACTTAGAATGGTACCACTGATGTCTGTCCCCAATATAAACCCCAAGTAACACAGCATGTGTCGCGCGCGATGCCCACGGTGCCACGTGTATTGTTATTAGATAGGCAAATAACGAGTTGACATAACCGGGCGGTCTCTATTAGAAACTAGCGGGGAGCATATGGGCGAACTCATTAGTACAGTCTGGGCCTAGTGTGGCGCTCTAAAGCGCTTGTGGAGAAGTCTGGTAACGCGCTCTTATGCGCTTCTGGGGATATGCTGCGAGGCGTCCACAGGCGCTTATGGGGAAAATAGTGCAAAGCGTCCAGGGACGCTTATGGGAAGTAAACGCATATTAACTTTGAAAATAAGCAGAACGAAATTAACGACTAACAGAAACATGAAATAATCGACTACAACCCCAATTTAGTGGTATAAAAGTTATAAAATCCATCATTATTCCCATATTCACTTATTCATCGCACTGCCTAAACCTGACAACAATTTCATGACAAAAATATTGTTCAATTTTCTCTGGAGTTCCAAGCGGGACCGATTAACAATAAAGCTTGTGGTGGGATGGAAATGGTAGATGTGAAAACATGACCTCATGTCAATGAAAATAACTTAGGTGAGATGATTGCTATTGACATGTTTCAAATGGACACCCGTAACCGAACATCATGTCACTAAAATCCGTTCTTTATCTCTTATCAATATAATAATTTGGTTCCATTTATTAGACCAGTGCAACCTTGGACGTAAGTTAGAAATTAGAATCATACCTAAAATACTGTATGAATCTTGTCGATTGATGCTTTCCATTCTTTAAAAATGCAAGTTGGTGCGACATTTTATTGTGTCGAAGATAACAAATTCAAAGCAACTTGCATATATACTTCATGGAGTGCAACAAAAATAAATTACATTTCATTCCCCGTGACATCATACAACCAACGTACTCAATTCAAGTTACACATGATACGTGGTCGTTATTTAAGCTGAAGGGGTCACTGTCACCAAAACAATTGCTGAAGGATACACATGTTTTTAAATTGTGCTGAAGTGTACACATGTTTTGAAATCTCGTTCTAAATGACTTTTAGTGTTCGTGTCTGCCATCATTTCTGTTAGCGAATAATTGCATATCTTTCAAGGAAAATTATATTAAACTGAAACGAACTGCTGATGGGCGTCAGCCCTTCAGGAACACAATTTACAGAGTCACATGCAAGAACTATTTGAGAACTGTTGTCCACAAATTTCTGTGGATCATGGTTATATATATATATTTCTTTATTGCCTCCATCCGGGGAGAGTATATTATATACAACATTATTTACAAACACAGATAGCATGAATGCCACAAGCATGTGGTTGAACAAATTATACCAATATGTGATATTATTATCCATCCCTTGACTAACAACATTTCCGATTGGGCAAAAGCCGCCACGTGATAGTCCTGGAAAAAGTCATATTGGATTCCTGAAAGTCATTTTGGACTCCCGACTGTACAATATTACTTTTTTATTGGGACGTTTATTGACGTCACGATTTAACTTTATTGCGAAATGAATCGGTGAAATTGTGATGCGCGCGCAACACTGATGGGTTTTAACAGACGTTTCACTTCCACATTGAGTGTTTTTCTCACTTCCGTGTTTACTTTTCCCAATCATGCTTTCAGATGATCAATATACAGGCTTTTATAGAAAATTAATTATATACCAAAAAAACTATGTAATTTAAAGAAAAAAAAATAAAGAGGGAGAAAAATCAAATTAAAAAAAATCTTCCCCTTGTGGGTGCGTAGGCCTATCGTATTTAGTAAACATCATTTTTACTGAGACACATATACTCATGAATGTCACAAGCATATGGCTGAACAATTATACCAATGTGATATTATATTCATAGAAAGTAGAAAAAATAATGGAATGAAAGAAGAAAAGCGGCGGTATCTTGATTGCATTGAGGTATTGAGATACATGAATTAACACACATATCCTACAAATGCTTTTATACTCATTTGTACAATTAAGAATCTCGCATCCGTGTGCTCGTTGGGAGCTACATACAATCGAATATCTCACACGCGCGGGGATGTGAGGCAGCCTTCACTATTATTGAAAACGCCAATCGTGTGAGTGTTAGATATGTTGCTTAATTAACCTACACATGGCCATGAAATATGATGATGTTACATCAATTATCAAATTGTGGCATCTCTGAAGGGCACAATACACAGTTACTGGACATAAAGTCCTTATATTGGGATACGGATTTATAAACTCGTATGAGTTAAACCCTTATTTTTGGGACTTTATGTCCAGTAACTGTGCACCATGTAACCACCAACATTCGGCATAGCGAAATGATGTGTACAGGTGGCCGAAGATCTAGTAGTTGCAAGATTTACATTAATCTTACTATAACACACAACAGTTTAACTGTGAGTTTGACTCAATAACTCTTGAATAGTAAACTATGTATTGTCACATTGTTCAATTCCGCCCTCCGCTACTTGAAACCACCTTTTCAATTGCCTTTATCGTGACTGAAACATATTTGTTATTTTTTGCGATTATTATTCGATGATTTCTTAACATAACGCTTTTCGATAAAGTTAACTCTTGCATGAAATAATCTGTTAGATTTAGTCAGTTAATCCGAGTTAAGGCCAACATTGGCTACAGTTAAAACTATGTATGGAGGGGAGGAGCCATCAAATTCAACAATGGAGATTGGAGACGATAAGCACACACCGGGGAAAACGTCACAGACATGCATGGATTCGTTAAGCAGCCTGCACAATAAGACAAAGCATAAGCATGCTCGTTCATATCAGTGTGATATATGCTCGACATCTTGCAGCACATCTACATATTTGTTGTCACATAAGAGAATACAAGCTGTTGATGGCAGGTATCAATGTGATGTGTGCGAGAAATCATTTAGTCAGTCGAGTAACCTAACGAGACATAAGAAGACCCATACGGGGGATCGCCCGTATCAATGTGATCTGTGCGAGAAGTCATTTAATCGGTCGGGCGACCTGACGAAACATAAGATGGTCCACACTGGAGATTGCCCGTATCAATGTGATATGTGCGAAAAATCATTTGTTCAGTTGAGTACCCTGACGATTCATAAAAGGATCCACACGGGAGATCGTCCATATCAATGTGATGTCTGCACAAAATCATTTACTTCGTCGAGTAGCGTGACGAAACATAAGATTATCCACACGGGGGATCGACCCTATCGATGTGATGTGTGCGAGAAGTCATTTAATCGGTCGGGCGACCTGACGAAACATAAGATGATCCACACTGGAGATCGCCCGTATCAATGTGATATGTGCGAAAAATCATTTGTTCAGTTGAGTACCCTGACGATTCATAAGATGATCCACACGGGAGATCGTCCATATCAATGTGATGTCTGCACAAAATCATTTACTTCGTCGAGTATGCTGGTGAATCATAAGATGATCCACACGGGAGATGGCCGGTATCAATGTGATGTATGCGGGAAATCATTTACGGGGTCGAATTACCTGACGAAACATAAGATGATCCACACTGGAGATCGCCCGTATCAATGTGATATGTGCGAGAAATCATTTGTTCAGTTGAGTACCCTGACGATTCATAAGAGGATCCACACGGGAGATCGTCCATATCAATGTGATGTCTGCACAAAATCATTTACTTCGTCGAGTAGCGTGACGAAACATAAGATGATCCACACGGGGGATCGACCGTATCGATGTGATGTGTGCGATAAATCATTTACTCGGTCGAATGGACTGCATATTCATAAGATGATCCATACTGGAGATCGCCCGTATCAGTGTGGTGTATGCGGGAAATCATTTACGGGGTCGAATATCCTGACGAAACATAAGATGATCCACACTGGAGATCGCCCGTATCAATGTGATATGTGCGAGAAATCATTTGTTCAGATGAGTACCCTGACGATTCATAAGAGGATCCACACGGGAGATCGTCCATATCAATGTGATGTCTGCAAAAAATCATTTACTTCGTCGAGTAGCGTGACGATTCATAAGAGGATCCACACTGGAGATTGCCCGTTTCAGTGTGTTGTGTGCGGGAAATCATTTGCTCAGTCGTGTAACCTGACTTATCATAAGAGGTCCCACACGGGAGATCGCCCGTACCAATGTCATGTGTGCGAAAAATCATTTACTGAGTCGAGCCACCTTACGAAACATAAGATGATCCACACACTGAAAATACAGCTCAAAATGTCTACTAAACACATTGAGTGATAATTTGTTGAGCAGTTTGTATTCAGCGGTTGCGTAACCAATACTCGACATTGACAAATCAGGATATCGGTTTCGGATTTAATCAGTATGTGGATTACAAATTTTAGGAACTTATCTTTATCTATCCATCCATTTAGGATAACCTATTTAAAGTGAAAACATTGTGGTATGTGCATATATACATCAGCTAGATTGATAAAAAGCATTTGGATAAAAGTCTCGGAGATGTGCATGTCTGACTATCAGTCTATACATAATTTCAAGTGTGAATATCTTTAGCCTAGAGACAGAGATTAGTATCTTGCAAAGTGTAGAGGTGGATCAACATTTTGGAGTAATGATAGGCACCATTTACACCAGTCGCTACCACGGATGAGGAAAATTCGTCGAACATCGATGGATCAAGAATTAACTATAGCTGGACTTCAATTGGTTATGAGAAGAAATCATTGTCGAATACACATTTGTAGCTTTCAGCTAACCTCGGGATAACACGATCACAAACTGGTTGCAGGTATGAACAAGTTAACAGAGTATGTTGAATAGACTTCACCTCCATTACATATAGCTGGCACACAGGAGATGAGTTTGAGTATCGATGCCGATTTACTTACAAAGAATATGTGTTGGTCAGAAGACGAAATTTAGTAGAAAGTTTAAAAAAAAACAAGGATGTTGATGAGGACTTACAGTCAATATTTTGTTGACGACACCAGGTGTGTATGCTTGGGCATTAAGATACTTGAGAGTGCTGTACAGCGAAGCTTCTTCGCGAATGCGTTTTTTTCCAATATGAGTAGACTGCTTCTTTCAAACAGATTTCCGTGCACTCTTCGTTTGTGGTAAAGAAAGTTCATTGTAGATACACGGCAGGTTATACCGGTACTTGTGGAAGAGTGATTTTACTACTACTAACCAGCTGTGACTGGTTTTGTCCTCCATCAGCAGTTGGCGAGATTCGAGCTGTTTTTTTTCAACCGAGGAATCATCTTGTCGACAAACATTGTTAAATAAAGTAATAATCTCCTTGTCGATTTATCCTTCAATTGGTAAAAGTCCAGACAGAATATATACTGCTGGATCAGCTGTAGCCTGAGGCCCGTTTTATACGTCGCGCCAAACACGGGTCGTGCTATCTTCCCCTGGCTCGACATTGGCGCGTTTTTGGCTCGTGTTACGTTTGTTTGATTTATACGTCGAGCCAGCTGGCATGTGCGTAATCGTATATTTCGAGCAATTTTAACATTTCTGATATAATCTGCTATAATCATTTCCGCGAGAGTCCTCTGACAATGTAATATAAGCTGGCCCTCTATACAGTTCATGAATTTCATAATTTACGCTCTCGTTGGTTTCAAAATCGGGATCTTGTCATTCATTTCCCTTGAACCTTCGAATATATCTCTCTGCAGTAAGTTTATTCCCAACTTTCGCGAAACATCCTTTGTCAGTCGATACATGCATGTCCCCGTAGTACCGTACAATTGCCTTGAATGTGAATTTACATCGGCCAAGAGTTAGCACGTCTGTGGCCCGACAAAAACACAAGCAATATATTATAACAACAAAGCGTTTCGATAACTGAATTTAAAACAAAATACATTCACAAGGAAGGACTACAAATTGTCTAAGTACACCTGAGTACACCGGTAAATATATGAACTATACGCAGTTTAGTAATCTACTGGCGCGCTACTTATGGACCTACTCCCCCACTCAATTACCAGTTCTTTATTACCTTGATCTACCGTATGTACTGTCTTCCAGAGTAGCTGACTAACACTTGACTAACTTATATATATGAAGAAAATACCCCTTTGCACAAAACCCTGCTCCAACATTAGGTAAAACGAACAGAAATCATACAAACCCCACCAAGTGTTATAGCTACCAAACCAACCATATTAAACACATATAGCTCTGGAAGGCACTGCATCAATCACCATAAAATAACAAAATCATGCGTGTAAATATGTTCATCTTGTAAACCTTTTGTAGTAAAATCGACTGTATTGGGAGAGGGGCTTCATAAATTGAAAACAAAAACTTGTGTCCCAATCCCTTTTGTATTATTCCGTTTCAAGTCAAGTACTGTGTGAATCATGTCGATTGGTGCCTTCCATTCTTTAAAAATGCAAGTTGGCGCGACATTTTATTGTGTCGATAACAATTTCAGAGCAACTTGCATATAGCAGGGCCTGGAACGTCATAAAACATTTTTTTGGTGAAAAATGGTACATGTTCGAAACGACTCGAAGTGAGTATTTCTCGTTTTTGCAAAATATGTGCATAAACCACTAAAAATCATTTCTTATGAGCAATAAAACATTGTTTGCTAGCTCACAGTCAACACCACCGAGATATATATGTAACTATGGTCAATATTATCGCGTTAAAGTGGTTTCCGTCACCAATTTTCGAGGCATGTTTCATAGTTTTGAAATTGTAACGCCTACATAGGCTTTTAAAACTGGAGTTTTAACGAAACTGATAACGCCTACTTACAAACAACATGTGATTCCAGAAACCGGCAATTTCGGTGAATACTTGCTTTCACCTGCCGCATATCAATATTAGTGTTAAGACCATTGTACATACCTTCATAGTTATGGAACGTGTGGAAGCATTCACATGTGTTTAATTATTATTGCAATCTGTTTGCCAGGCAACCATACCTCGGTCGTTGATATTTGCTAAGTAATTCAAGGGGGGGGGGGGGCGTGAAAAAATTTACACATACAGGGCCCAAAAAAACAATTACAGCCCATTTGCTACCCACCCACCCTTTTTGTGCAAAACAAATGTTTTCCGCCTGATTTTTTTGGACCCACCCCCTAAAATAAGAAAATCTATTTAAATCTATTCAAGACCAAATCAAACAGAATCAAAGGTAAGTTTTAAATTGGTCCGTTTCTGGCAGATTCCAAGTGTTCCTGTATTTTGATACAACCTGATAGAAGGGGGATAATCCAAATTAAAACAACATTTTTTTTATAAACAAGAAATTATGGCTTTGAAATCCATGTAAAAAAGGACGACCCTGCAGTCACGACCTGCACTATTCAGAACTCAATGTGTTAACTTATATATATGAACGTCAAGATTCAATTAACAATAAATATTTATTATAACCAATTGCGTACACGAAGTTGATTGCTTGTGGTAGGGGTGGTATCTACCTCTGAATTTTCATATTGCACCCACATCTGTCACGTCTCCCTGGGGCCATTTTTTCGACTGGCCCATATTCCCATTATCAATTTGGATGAAATTTTAGTTGTACTCACCCAACCCCTGACCTTGGAAATTGGGGTTCAGATGAGTTAAAACTTTTTGCCCCAACTCATAATTTGGGTTGTTTGATTGTTTGAAATCACAACCCGAATCATTAGAATATAAGTAAGGATAGAAGAACATTCAATTTCCAAGAACATGTTTTTGGTTGTTCCGACAAATCCTATACCTTACCATGGTGATTTAGGTTGGGATTTTATCAGTTTGATTACAATTGCATGGGGCTACATTTATACTAGGAGTAATTTTCGTTCAATCCACCGGAGCCATGCACTATATGAAACAACAACGTTAACCCAACCAAACCTAATGCCAACCGTGCTGACCATTTGCCAACGTCATGGTATTATACATGCATATTATTTGTTTAATTAAAATGGGAATCATAGGCCTATGTCACTGTCAGTATGTGCATTTCTATAGCGTATATTGCCACGACACAGCGGTCCTCGTGTTCTTAATTAAAATCAGATAGAATTTATTGAGAAAAATATTACACATTCTTATGAGTGAGAACTTGGGTTGGAACTTTGGAAGAACATTCAATTTCCAAGAACATGTTTTTGTTTGTACCTGTAGGCCTACATATCTATAGTGATTGGTATTTGATCAGTTTGATTACAACTGCATGGAGATACATTTATAGGAAATAAATACTAGCATTAAGTAATTTTTATTCCATCAACCGGAGCCATGCACTATGATTCTATGAAACAACGTCAACCCAACCAAACCTAATGCCAACCGTACTGACATTATGCCTGCTTTGTCGCAGTCAAAACGTCAATAACTTTCGCGGAGAAATGCGCGTGCAAATATCACGTCGCTGTGGATACAACATATGACGTAACATAACAGTTTACCTGTTACGTGAACGTGCGTTTACTAATTTACTAAACTAAAGAAAAGTTTATTTAGTGATATGATAAACATTCAAGATATTTACGATATGAATTATGTTGTTTTCGCGAGGTGGCTTAGGAAACTTTGCAGTTTTACGTAAATTTCCGTCATATCCCGAATGGCATACCATCCCGAGTCCGGTCGACAATATTTATGATTTAAGTAATGATTATTGTTCAAAGAATAAAGCATGTAATGCCTTAACGCAATGAATACTGTTATGTTGGCTATATGAAAAGTTACATTTTGCAGTTTTAATTTAATTGCAATAGCCTTTCAAGATGGCGGCCCCTCAAATCCAAGATGGCGGCGCCGCTAATTCAAGATGGCGGCGCCCATGTTCGAAAGCGAACTTAGTATAAGGACGACCTGCGCATATGTTGCTGCGCAATATATGCGCGGCTGGGCTGCGCCCAGCTGGTCGACCTTAAAAAAAAACAAATGACACATGATTCAACATATTTAGTCTGATTATACAATTACAGCATTACAATTTAAGCATACTGTAAGCAAATTCGATAATAATGAACTGCATTTTATTATCTTGATAAAATATCTGCCACAATAGATTGTTTATTATTATTCTTCACTGTTGTTCCCAAAAAAGGTGCCGCCAACCATCATATCAGAACACCTTATAGCCATACCTGCAATGACAGTTATATAATATATAAGTATCACTCTTTGGAGCCAAATAAACAGGCTGGCCAGGGGGGAGTCTGGACAAAAATTGCACATATAGGGCCCAAAAAGTTTTTTTCCGACCCCGAGGGACCCACCACCCCATTTGTGCAAAAAAAATATTTTTTTCCTCCAAAATTTTGGGGACCCACCCCCCTTTCTCATGTTTTTATAAAAATTTCAGAGTTTTTTTTAGCCGTTCTTCAATAACTGTGTTAACTGCCTTTCAATCCCATTCCACTGTCATTTTTTGTGTGCAAACTCTTGCTGTGTACCATTAAGTCTCAAGCAATAACATGCTTAATTGGTAAACACAGATCAGAAAAACGAAAAATAAACTGTATTTCCAGGTGTTTCCTGGTGTTTTCAGTATCTAACAACAATAATAAAGCATTGTGTATGTACACTATATGTCACAAAACGCCCTAGACCCCATTATAGCCTTAATATATCGAGTGTGTTGTGTGTGACAGAGAACACTGGCCAGTGTAAATAGTGGTAAACAGGTCAGGGGTTCCACAATTATTTGTGCATGACCAAAGAACTCTTTAGTCTTATCCACCGGGGTGGGGTGGGGGAGGGGAATTGTTTTTGGTTAGGTATACACCTAGATATATGGTTATTATATCCCCCGATATTAGTCGGCGGGTATATAGTTGACGTCTCGAGCCGTCCGTGCGTCAGTCCGTACAAACATTTTGCATTATAACTAAAGAGTCGGTTGTCATATTTTGATGCCCTATGGCATGGTGACAGACCAGAAATGGGGAACGAATATGCATAATATGACGGGTTGTGACCATCAATGCCTACCAGATTTCTGGGCCCTGTTCGACTTTATGAAATTAAGTCCGTACAAAGTTTTTGCAATATAAGTTAAGTGTCAGTTGTCGAATTTTGATGTGGTTTGGTATGGTGATAGACCAGAATGATAGGGGAAGGATGTATGCACATATTACTGCATATCACAGGTTTCGCATATCAATGCATACCAGAGTTACCGGCCTTGTTCCATCCGTAAACACGTGATGCATTATTATAACTCAACCATGGGTTAAGTTTCCTGAACGCTATTACGGTGGTCCACTATGAAGTGGGCCGGGATCCAGTGAAATCCAGAATGTTGCTAAATATGAGGCTAAAGAGTCACAATAGCTGCATATATACATGTAGTCATATACCAACAAGCATGGTACTAACATGCTTACAAACAACATTATGTGGTCAGTACTTGTAAATTGTTTGAAATAAAACCATTTTGGAAAAAATTTACAAGCACGATTTTTTCGGCCTCTGGACCACCCACCCACCCCGGCCCTATATACGGAATTTTTTTGCAGACTCCCCCCTGGGCTGGCATGTTTATTTTTTAATTTGAGGTATTTTGTTAGCCAGCACTATGCACACTATTATTATTTGGTCATTAGACATACCAGAGTGAAAATGCCAGCACTATCAGGCACTATTCAATATTAATTTGAGGTGAAATGCAAACCAGCACTCCTATTCAGTCATCACTTTTATTTGGCACCAAAGAGTGCTTTATCTTATACCTACATATGTTCTTAAGTGTTGGTTAAGGTCATAATCTATGTTAGAACATATTAATTAGTGAAAGCAACTTAAAACAATGTCCATAATATGGGTTGAACAAAATTTGCACAAACAATTTTTTCAGGCGTCTGAGATGCACCCACCCCGCTTGGTATATGTATGTTTTTGGAAAATCTCCCCTGTATTACTTATATCTTATACCTACCCTGTTCCTAAGTGTCTGTAACGGCCATAACCTGCTTTATAACACAATTGTTAATGAATATATTTGAAAACAACTTAAAACCAGGGAAAACATGTGAATAGAAAAAAATTTGCCCAAACTCATTTTTTCGGACCCACCCACCCAGGCCCTGTATGATAAAACTTTTTATGCGACCCCCCCCCCCCCTGAGTAATTTATAAATAGTTATACACAATAAATTGATAAGTGCATTTTCACGTTCAAGACTATGCAATCCCAAATTTCACTTTTATTCAATAACACCAACTCTTACCCATGTCCGTATTTGCTATATAATAATCGAGTATCAGAACTTGAAATATTTGTAATGGGCTTTAGTGCTATTTAAAAAAAAAAATTATATTTGATTTTTTCATTATATTACATATTTATGTGCAGAGCAATATATGATAACAACGATTACATAGATATATAGACGGTGGGGTGTCGACGTTCGTACACAACTCACACACACCTTGCACACACATTGATATATTAAAGACATAGTGTGCATACATGTATACTCGTATATATATATTTATGCCAGTTATATTCTGTCTCAAATTTGTTCATGAACTTTGGACTTGTTTGCCGAATCGGATATTGTGAAATCGGACTATATACTATTCAAGATAACTATGTTCCCTGCTAAGTTATTTATGAGTGTGCACTATTGTTCTTGATGGCTTTCATTAGGTCCCCCCACTCGAGTTGGAAATAGTTCAGATTGTCGGAATTCAGTGCAATATATCGATACGACTTGTATCGTAATTCAAATTCTCGAATGAGTAAGTTCAGAGAGAGTTCGTCGGGGTTAAATTATGTTTTATACAGATAGTATTTCAGAATTGATAGTATAAGACAGTTTAGTTTGTTGTTTTTATTGTAATCACCAATCCCAAAAAGAATGTTTTTCCGAGAAAGCGAGATGCCCAGATGATACCGATCTAGCCAGGCCTGAGTGGTATTTACAAACGTTCTTACGAGTGGACAGTCAAGGAAAATATGTGCAATTGATTCATTTGCGACGTTACATCTGAGACATAGACCATCTGACCGAATTCGCAGTATGTTCAAAAGTCTGTTTGTGACTAAAATTCTGGTCAGTATTCGGTATTGAAACCAGCGTAGTTTTGTGTCGACTAATAGTTTGAAGGGTGATGAAAATATATGTTTCCAGTGACGGGAACACCTTAATTCTTTTTCCCATTTTATTTGTGACGATGATTGTCCTATTTTAGTCGATTTTATGAATTCATCGTAAAACGTTCTGCAATCTCGCTCATTTTGAAGTAGTGATACAATATTTTCAGGAATGATTGAATTTTGAATCCTGACGATCGCTTGATCGGTTCGTTTTAATAACCTATTAATTTGTCTGTTTAGGCCGTGTAAAGTGATTAAGTTTGTGGTGATGTTGTTCTTAGTTCTAAGAGTTTCGATGGAATGTGGCTTATTGTCTTCGGTGACCATATCATTTATGAATATTATGCCTTTGTCCTTCCACTCAGCGACGTTTATCATTGAGTCGTCGATCAACAGTTCATCATTGTTCCAGATTGTTTGCGTCATGCCGTATCGAGGCTCTTTTATGTCCAAGAAATTACGCCAATCTACAAAGACGTCACGCCAGAAATGAATCCCAATAGTTGACTCGCATCTTTTTATATATTTTGAACCATATGTCGCAAATAGAGGGTCATTTATCATTTGTTTTGGTGCCAAATTTTTCCATTGAGATGTTTTCGTTATGCACCTTCGAATCCATGTTATTTTTAATGAGTCGATGAAATATTTTAGGTGCACCATTCTTAAACCACCGTTTTCATATTCTGCGCACAGTTGCATTCTTTTTATTCTATCACGTTTTCCATTCCAAATAAATCTGAACAAAATGGTATTCTTTTCGTCTATGAACTTTTTATCTGGATTTGGCAAAGCCATAAATAAGTGAACAAATTTTGGTATTAGAATAGATTTTATCAAAGTAATTTTACCAAGGGGTGTTAAGAGTCTATATTTCCATTTATTTATGGATTTATTTAATTCATCAATCTTACCCATGTAGTTGAGTTGCAGAGTCTCTGTCGGATTAGTACAACATTTTATACCTAACAACGTGAAAGACTTTGATACCTTTGGGATTGGTGCCAATCCATGGTTCTTTTTTGTTCCCAACCAAACAATTTCACATTTACCAATATTAACTTTCAAACCAGACATTCTGGCAAACAAGTCCAATACATTAAGAACTTCACGGAAGCTAGTATCGCTCCCATCAAGAATTAGTGTGGTGTCGTCAGCATACTGGTTAATTTTGTACACTGTCCTACCGAGTGTTTTAGGTTAGTGCTATTATATATAGTTTTAATATATCATTTTGTATATTTCAGACAATTGCTTTGCCAGTTTTGCGGTGTGTTCCTGTCCACCAAGACCCTAAGCACAGTGACTGCAGACATACGAACAGCGCCCAGTTAATTTGTCAAAATTGCGACGCAAGTGCCATTTGGAGCGACACGAGTGTGGTGATGACAAAACGCGTCCTTTCCGGTGTGAAACTTGTGCGGCGTCTTCTTGAGCGATTATGATTTGAAACTTGAAGAGAGAAAATATAAGAGCTGACACAGAATTGTGTGCACTGTAATCTCCTATTTGAAAAGCCATGCGACGTCCAGGATCACAAGGGCCTACATTTGGGGGAAAACGACACGTATGTTCAGAATGCCATAAGCATTGATTATACATAAGATGTTAATTGATGATCAAAGATCGAACTACTATGTCATCAATATAATTTCAAACATTTTTAAATTGGAATATTTGTTTTCCGAGATGTCATGTGTGAGCTACAGATTTGGGTGCAATGTTAATTACACTTTTGGAATTAGTCGAATCATTTCGTTATCTGGATCACTTGTACCAGCGCCACTCTCAACTGGAAACAGCAAGGACGAGCAATTGTAAATATTCTTAGTTTCACAAAAGTATACCCTGTGTTTTCGTACATGTATATTAATAAGAATGACGAATCACACAAATATTAGCTCCTATTCTTATATTTGGACTTAGTATAAACTAATTATTAAGCTTGTTAACATGGAAGATGTAATGTCAACGCATTATATGCCGCTACTGTTTTGGGTACTGCATTGTGTGATGTCCATTCAATTAATTTCCGTGACCAGCCGAATTTCAGTAGAATTGACTTAGTATGATGGCATTACACGAGCAATGCAGGAGTCAGGTGAACAATTATTATCCAACCCCATAAGGGGACGATAGCGAGGGTAAGTAATTAAAATATTGCTCAATACCGACAGCCTTATTGTTGAGGTATGGATTTTTCTCCAGTCGAGTCAACCAATCAGGAAATCTTTTGCTTTCTGTTCCCATTCTCATGAAATCTCGGATATAAGCAGCTACTGTTCGCAAAATATTCATATTGTATCAGATTTTATCGTCATTCCTGGCACTTTTGTCAACAAGGGAACAAATGTGTTTACCAGTAGTCACTGAAACCCACATTAGGTGCGTTATCAATGAAAACTAGCAAATTTGGATGATTTATCCATTTTGGTAACCATCTCAGTCACCATCTTGAATTTAGATTAATATGCATGATAATATGTTAATCTAACATAGCATGGTTGCCGAATGATTAGATAGTATAATGTATTAAAAAATAAGGTTGCTATTAGCCACCGATTTCAAACAGCTGTGAATAATTTAAGAGGCGAGTTTGAAAAATCATCAATTATTAGATTTCGGTCGACGTTTTGGGAGCCATCTTGGAATTCGAGGTCCAAATTGCACCGTCAAAAGGAAGTGTGATACAGTGGTATTATTGATAGCGAAACATAATCATTTCACTTTCTAAAATTTTTTCCCAGACTCAATGCTAACTCTGAAATTGTTCATGGTTGCCATTTTGATGATTTTATCTCATTTTCGTCGTTTCAATCTCTTGAATTCTTGAGTATAACAGCTATTGTTCGCAAACTATTCATATTGTTTCATATCTCCGTGTTATTTTGCCAACACGGAGCAAATATATTCACCTATATTCACTAAATCGCACATTAGGAGTGATATCAAAGAAATATGACAAATTTTAGTGATTTATTAATTTTTGCCACCATTTTGGTCGCCATCTTGAATAGAGACGCACTTTTTGTTGCTCTAATTATATGGCAATCTATATATTTAAACCTGTTGTAAATGTTGTTCATCAAATTCAGCTATTGTCTGGCTAACACTTGGCTCGAATTACAAAATCGATATTTGGTAAAATGTCATAGCATATTTATGAATTCACATTTTGACGACATTTTGTAGGAATAAGACCCAGAGTATGACATATTATCATGTTAAAATTGAGTTGCTATTGGTGACCGATTTCAAACAATCGTGAATGTTTTAAGAGACCTTTGTTAATGTTCATCATTTTCCCGAACTTCGGTCGCCATTTTGGCGGCCATCTTGGTTAAATGTGGCCAATTTTTCTGTCAAAGTGGAGCCTGTTGTGATTTCCTACCATAAATTCACTTCCAGCTATTAATCAAACTCACTCGGTGCCTACCCTGAATTGTTGGATGGCCGCCATATTGATGACGTCATAAATCCACCCAGTCGCGACCCCCATGTGTCTAAAAAAATGTTCTGGTGCCCGGGATATCAAGTAACATCATTTGCAGAGTTGCTATATTTCTTCACAAAATGCACACGGGAGCCAAAAAAAAATGGACATCAGAACCTCTACTAGACCTGACGAATCATAAGAGGAGCGAGATCGACCGTAACATTGTGTAACTGTGTGCGATAAATAATTTACTCAATCGAGTGCCCTGGCGAATCATAATATGGTCCACACGGGGGTCACCCGTATCAATGTGATGTGTGCGAACAATCATTTACTTAGTCGCGTGTATAAATAATTTAATTTAATTTTCTCTGGAGTTCCAAGCGGGACCGATTAACAATAAAGTTTGTGGTGTGATGGAAATGGTAGATGTGAAAACATGACCTCATGTCAATGAAAATAACTTAGGTGAGATGATTGCTATTGACATGTTTCAAATGGACTCCCGTAACCGAACATCATGTCACCAAAGACCACATATTTCTGACAAACAACCATGCGTTCTACAAAAAAATATATATATAATGCCGTGAAGGGAATGACGTACTACTGACTTTTACAACATTTTCTTCAAATTCCAGGTCCACTTGTCTGCAGTGTACACACATGAGGGCAAATTGTCTATAGGCTCCTGTGAATCACGATTGTGAAACCCACAATTGTACGTCGATTTCTGACATAGTGAGATAGTAGAACAGTTTGAATGAGAAGATAAACGTATAGCGGTAAATATCATTACTACATAGGCTTGAAATGTATTTACTGTTTATGCCATTTTGTTTGGAAAGCAATTGTTCCTTTGAATGTTTTATAAGAATAATATAGGTTTTGAGGGCTATGATTGTCTACAAATTATTTGAATTGTTATGTTATGATAAAAATGGTAGGATTACACTGCTATATAATTATGTCAAATAAATATTTATTACACTAAAATCCTTTCTTTATCTCTTATTAATATAATAATTTGGTTCCATTTATTAGACCAGTGCAACCTTGGACGTAAGTTAGAAATTAGAATCATACCTAAAATACTGTATGAATCTTGTCGATTGATGCTTTCCATTCTTTAAAAATGCAAGTTGGTGCGACATTTTATTGTGTCGAAGATAACAAATTCAAAGCAACTTGCATATATACTTCATGGAGTGCAACAAAAATAAATTACATTTCATTCCTCGTGACATCATACAACCAACGTACTCAATTCAAGTTACACATGATACGTGGTCGTTATTTAAGCTGAAGGGGTCACTCTCACCAAAAAAAGTGCTGAAGGGTACACATGTTTTTAAAATGTGCTGAAGTGTACACAGGTTTTGAAATATCGTTTTAAATGACTTTTAGTGTTCGTGTCTGCCATCATTTCTGTTAGCAAATAATTGCATATCTTTCAAGGAAAATTATATTGAACTGAAACGAACTGCTGATGGGCGGCAGCCTTTCAGGAACACAATTAACAGAGTCACACACAACAGCAAATAACGGGGGGGGGGTATTAATCACTAAACGCTATATATATTCGAATAATTGTTTTCAACTCTAGACTCAAGTTATCTTTATTATTAATTGTTTAATATCATAGAAGAACTATTTGAGAACAGTTGTCCACAAATTTCTGTGGATCATGGTTATATTTATATTTCTTTATATATTTCTTTATTGCCTCTGTGGAGAGTATATTATATACAACATTATTTACAAACACAGATAGCATGAAGCATGTGGTTGAACAAATTATACCAATATGTGATATTATTATCCATCCCTTAACTAACACCATTTCCGATTGGGCAAAAGCCGCCACGTGATAGTCCTGGGAAAAGTCATATTGGACTCCTGAAAGTCATTTTGTACAATATTACTTTTTTTATTGGGACTCCGTGACGTCACGAATTAACTCTGTTGCGAAATGAACCGGTGAAATTGTGATGCGCGCGCAACACTGATGGGTTTTAGCAGACGTTTCACTTCCACGTTGATTTTTTTTCTCACTTCCGTGTTTACTTTTTCCAAATCATGCTTTCTGGTGATCAATATACAGGCTTTTATAGAAAATTAAGTGCCGACAAATACTAAAAATAGCCACACAAGTTTCATTCCCAAAAATTGGATAAACATACAGATGGATAACAGAAATGTCATTATACAACGTTGTGTACAGTATGAGCTTTTCTTGTACTCGTCCAGGTTGTGGTGAAAAGTCATATTGGCGTGTCTCGTCCAATATGACTTTTCATCACAACCTGGACTCGCACAAGAAAAACACATACTGTACACAACATTGTATAATAACTTTATATTATTATATACCAAAAAAACTATGTAATCTAAAGAAAAATATAAAGAGGGAGAAAAATCAAATTTGAAATAAATCTTCCCTTGTGGGTGCGTAGGCCTATCGTATTTAGTAAACATCATTTTTACTGAGACACAGATACTCATGAATGTCACCAAGCATATGGCTGAACAATTATACCAATGTGGTATTATATTCATAGAAAGTAGAAAAAATAAAGGAATGAAAGAAGAGAAGCGGCGGTATCTTGATTGCATTGAGGTATTGAGATACATGAATTAACACACATATCCTACAAATGTTTTATACTCATTTGTACAATTAAGAATCTCGCATCCGTGTGCTCGTTGAGAGCTAAATACACAATCAAATATCTCACACGCGCGGGGATGTGAGGCAGATTCACTATTATTGAAAACGCCAATCGTGTGAGTGTTAGATATGTTGCTTAATTAACCTACACATAGCCATGAAATATGATGATGTTACATCAATTATCCAATTGTGGCATCTCTGAAGGGCACAATACACAGTTACTGGACATAAAGTCTTTATATTGGGATACGGATTTATAAACTCGTATGAGTTAAACCCTTATTTTTGGGACTTTATGTCCAGTAACTGTGCACCATGTAACAACCAACATTCGGCATAGCTAAATGATGTGTACAGGTGGCCGAAGATCTAGTAGTTGCAAGATTTACATTAATCTTACTATAACACACAACAGTTTAACTGTGAGTTTGACTTAATAACTCTCAAATAGTAAACTATGTATTGTCACATTGTTCAATTCCGCCCTCCGCTACTTGAAACCACTTTTTCAATTGCCTTTATCGTGACTGAAACATATTTGTTATTTTTTTTTGCGATCATTATTCGATGATTTCTTAACATAACGCTTTTCGATAAAGTTAACTCTTGCATGAAATAATATGTTAGCTTTAGTCAGTTAATCCGAGTTAAGGCCAACATTGGCTACAGTTAAAACTATGTATGGAGGGGAGGAGTCATCAAATTCAACAATGGAGATTGGAGACGATGAGCACACACCGGGGAATACGTCACAGACAGGCATGGATTCGTTAAGCAGCCTGCACAATAAGACAAAGCATAAGCGTGCTCGTTCATATCAGTGTGATATATGATCGACATCTTGCAGCACATCTATATATTTGTTGTCACATAAGAGAATACAAGCTGTTGATGGCAGGTATCAATGTGATGTGTGCGAGAAATCATTTACTCAGTCGAATAACCTAACGAGACATAAGAAGACCCGTACGGGGGATCGCCCGTATCAATGTGATCTGTGCGAGAAGTCATTTAATCGGTCGGGCGACCTGACGAAACATAAGATGATCCACACTGGAGATCGCCCGTATCAATGTGATGTCTGCACAAAATCATTTACTTCGTCGAGTATCCTGGTGAATCATAAGATGATCCACACGGGAGATGGCCGGTATCAATGTGATGTATGCGGGAAATCATTTACGGGGTCGAATTGCCTGACGAAACATAAGATGATCCACACTGGAGATCGCCGTATCAATGTGATATGTGTGAGAAATCATTTGTTCAGTTGAGTCACCTGACGATTCATAAGAGGATCCACACGGGAGATCGTCCATATCAATGTGATGTCTGCACAAAATCATTTACTTCGTCGAGTATCCTGGTGAATCATAAGATGATCCACACGGGAGATGGCCGGTATCAATGTGATGTATGCGGGAAATCATTTACGGGGTCGAATTGCCTGACGAAACATAAGATGATCCACACTGGAGATCGCCGTATCAATGTGATATGTGTGAGAAATCATTTGTTCAGTTGAGTACCCTGACGATTCATAAAAGGATCCACACGGGAGATCGTCCATATCAATGTGATGTCTGCACAAAATCATTTACTTCGTCGAGTAGCGTGACGAAACATAAGATAATCCACACGGGGGATCGACCGTATCGATGTGATGTGTGCGAGAAGTCATTTAATCGGTCGGGCGACCTGACGAAACATAAGATGATCCACACTGGAGATCGCCCGTATCAATGTGATATGTGCGAAAAATCATTTGTTCAGTTGAGTACCCTGACGATGCATAAGAGGATCCACACAGGAGATCGTCCATATCAATGTGATGTCTGCACAAAATCATTTACTTCGTCGAGTATCCTGGTGAAGCATAAGATGATCCACACGGGAGATGGCCGGTATCAATGTGATGTATGCGGGAAATCATTTACTTCGTCGAATTACCTGAAGAAACATAAGATGATCCACACTGGAGATCGCCCGTATCAATGTGATATGTGCGAGAAATCATTTGTTCAGTTGAGTACCCTGACGATTCATAAGAGGATCCACACGGGAGATCGTCCATATCAATGTGATGTCTGTACAAAATCATTTACTTCGTCGAGTAGCGTGACGAAACATATGATGATCCACACGGGGAATCGACCGTATCGATGTGATATGTGCGATAAATCATTTATTCGGTCGAATGAACTGCATAATCATAAGAGGATCCACACTGGAGATCGCCCGTATCAGTGTGATGTGTGCGGGAAATCATTTGCTCAGTCGTGGAACCTGACTAGTCATAAGAGGTCACACACGGGAGATCGCCCGTACCAATGTCATGTGTGCGATAAATCATTTACAGAGTCGAGTCACCTTACGAAACATAAGACGATCCACACACTGAAAATACAGTTAAAAATGTCTACTAAACACGTTGAGTGATAATTTGTTGAGCAGTTTGTATTCAGCGGTTGCGTAACCAATACTCAACATTGACAAATCAGGATATCGGTTTCTGATTTAATCAATATGTAGATTTAAAACTTTAGGAACTTATCTTTATATATCCATCCATTTAGGATAACCTATTTAAAGTAAAAACATTGTGGTATGTGCATAAATACATCAGCTAGATTGATAAAAAGCATTTGGGTAAAAGTCTCGGAGATGTACATGTCTGACTATCAGGCTGTACATAATTTCAAGTGTGAATATATTTAGCCAAAAGACAGATATCAGTATCTTGCAAAGTGTAGAGGTGGGCTCAGGTGGCACAACATGGTGGAGTAATGATAGGCATCATTGATATCAGTCGCCGACACGGATGAGGAAAATTCGTCGAACAACGATGGATCAAAAATTAACTATAGCTTGACTTCAATTGGTTATGAGAAGAAATCGGTGTCGAATATACATTTGTAGCTTTCAGCTAACCTCGGGATAACACGATCACAAATTGGTTGCAGGTATGAACAAGTTAACAGAGTATGCTGAATAGACTTTACCTCCATTACATAGCTGGCACACAGGGGATGAGTTTGAGTATCGATGCCGATTTACTTCCAAAGAATATGTGTTGGTCAGAAGACGAAATATAGTAGAAAGTTTTAAAAAACAAGGATGTTGATGAGGACTTCCAGTCAATATTTTGTTGATGACACCAGGTGTGTATGCTTGGGCATTAAGATACTTGAGAGTGCTGTACAGATCTTCTTCGCAAATGCGTTTTTTCCAATATGAGTCAACTGCTTCTTTCAAACAGATTTTCCATGCACTCTTCGTTTGTGGTGAAGACAGTTCATTGTAGATACACGGCAGGTTATAGCGGTACTAGTGGAAGTGTGATTTTACTACTACTAACCAGCTGACTGGTTTTGTCCTCCATCAGCAGGTGATGAGATTCGAGCTGTTTTTTCAACCGAGGAATCATCTTGGCGATAAACATTGTTAAATAAAGTAATGATCTCCTTGTCGATTTGTCCTTCAATTGGTAAAAGTCCAGACAGAATATATACCGCTGGATAAGCTGTAGACTGAGGACCGTTTTATACGTCGCGCCAAACACGGGTCGTGCTATCTTCCCTGGCTCGACATTGGCGCGTTTTTGGCTTGTATTACGTTTCTTTGGTGTATACGTCGAGCCAGCTGGCATGTGCCGTAATCGTATATTTCGAACAATTTTAACATTTTTGATACAAAATTCCGTCTGTTATAATCATTTCCGCGATAGTGTCCTCTGACAATGCAATATAAGCTGGCCCTCTACACAGTGTATGAATCTCATAATTTACGCTCTCGTTGGTTTCAAAATCGGGATCTTGCCATTCATTTCACTTGTACCTTCGAATATATATCTCTGCAGTATGTTTATTCCAAACTTTCGCGAAACATCCTTTGTCAGTCGATACATGCATGTCCCCGTAGTACCATACAATTGCCTTCAATGTATATTTACAACGGCCAAGAGTTAGCACGTCTGTGGCCCGACAAAAAAAAAGAAGCAATATATTATAGCAACAAAGCGTTTCGATAACTGAATTTAAAACAAAATACATTCACAAGGAAGGACTACAAATTGTACACCGGTAAATATAGGAACTATACGCAGTTTAGTTTTTTACTCACTTCCGTGTTTACTTTTCCAAATCATGCTTTCTGATGATCAATATACAGGCTTCTATAGAAAATTAAGTGCCGACAAATACCAAAAATAACCACAAAATTTTAATCCCAAAATTTGGATATAAACATACAGATGGATAATAAAAATGTCATTATACAATGTTGTGTACAGTATGAGCTTTTCTTGTACTCGTCCAGGTTGTGGTGAAAAGCCATATTGGACTCGACACTGGCGTGTCTCGTCCCATATGACTTTTCACCACAACCTGGACTCGTACAAGAAAAACACATACTGTACACAACATTGTATAATAACTTTATATTATTATATACCAAAAAAAAACTATGTAATTTAAAGAAAAATATAAAGTGGGAGAAAAATCAAATTAAAAAAAACTCCCCCTTGTGGGAGAGTAGGCCTATCGTATTTAGTAAACATCATTTTTACTGAGACACAGTTACTCATGAATGTCACAAGCATATGGCTGAACAATTATACCAATGTGATATTATATTCATAGAAAGTAGAACAAATAAAAATTGACACACATATCCTACAAATGTTTTTATACTCATTTGTACAATTAAAGGTGGATTATCTCTTTGTAAACATGTATTATATAGTTACCGGGGTATAAAATATTAGATTTGAATCGAAGACTCCTGTCCGGAAATGCTTCTATCGATTAATATTAATTTTATTTCGAATATTTTCTGGTCTAAAAAGGTGTGTTTGTTCAGCTAACGAACAATAGTGGGTACTGTTAACAGAGACCAGAAATTATATTGTGCAATTTTGTCACAAATAAACGTTAATTATACTCATTATCGCTTATATCTGTGGAACAAAACAATACAAACAACCAATATGTGACATTTGACATTCGATGCGTAGCCGTAGGAACAGCCCAGTGCTCTATATCGCAATACGGTCTCATCCGAATGGTCGGTTCTAAAAATAGTAACATAAATGGGCCCGATTTAATATTCGAAATAAAATCAATATTAATTGATAGAAGTTTTTCCGGACATAGGTCTTCAGTTCATATCTATTATTTTATACCCACGCAACTATTTAAAATTTGTTATTTAAAGAGATAATCCATCTTTAAGAATCTCGCATCCGTGTGCTCGTTGGGAGCTACATACACAGTCGAATATCTCACACGCGCGGGGATGTGAGGCAGAATTCACTATTATTGAAAACGCCAATCGTGTGAGTGTTAGATATGTTGCTTAATTAACCTACACATAGCCATGAAATATGATGATGTTACGTCAATTATCAAATTGTGGAATCTCTGAAGGGCACAATACACAGTTACTGGACATAAAGTCTTTATATTGGGATACGGATTTATAAACTCGTATGAGTTAAACCCTTATTTTTGGGACTTTATGTCCAGTAACTGGGCACCATGTAACCACCAACATTCGGCATAGCGAAAGGAGGTGTACAGGTGGCCGAAGATCTAGTAGTTGCAAGATTTACATTAATCTTACTATAACACACATTATATTAACTGTGAGTTTGACTCAATAACTCTTGAATAGTAAACTATGTATTGTCACATTGTTCAATTCCGCCCTCCGCTACTTGAAACCACTTTTTCAATTGCCTTTATCGTGACTGAAACATATTTGTTATTTTTTGCGATTATTATTCGATGATTTCTTAACAAAACGCTTTCCGATAAAGTTAACTCTTGCATGAAATAATATGTTAGCTTTAGTCAGTTAATCCGAGTTAAGGCCAACATTGGCTACAGTTAAAACTATGTATGGAGGGGAGGAGCCATCAAATTCAACAATGGAGATTGGAGACGATAAGCACACACCGGGGAATACGCCGCAGACATGCATGGATTCGTTAAGCAGCCTGCACAATAAGACAAAGCATAAGCGTGCTCGTTCATATCAGTGTGATATATGCTCGACATCTTGCAGCACATCTACATATTTGTTGTCACATAAGAGAATACACGCTGTTGATGGCAGGTATCAATGTGATGTGTGCGAGAAATCATTTACTCAGTCGAGTAACCCAACGAGACATAAGAAGTCCCATACGGGGGATCGCCCGTATCAATGTGATGTGTGCGAGAAGTCATTTAATCGGTCGGGCGACCTGACGAAACATAGGATGATCCACACTGGAGATCGCCCGTATCAATGTGATATGTGCGAAAAATCATTTGTTCAGTTGAGTACCCTGACGATTCATAAGAGGATCCACACGGGAGATCGTCCATATCAATGTGATGTCTGCACAAAATCATTTACTTCGTCGAGTATCCTGGTGAATCATAAGATGATCCACACGGGAGATGGCCGGTATCAATGTGATGTATGCGGGAAATCATTTACGGGTTCGAATTACCTGACGAAACATAAGATGATCCACACTGGAGATCGCCCGTATCAATGTGATATGTGCGAAAAATCATTTGTTCAGTTGAGTACCCTGACGATTCATAAGAGGATCCACACGGGATATCGTCCATATCAATGTGATGTCTGCACAAAATCATTTACTTCGTCGAGTATCCTGGTGAATCATAAGATGATCAACACGGGAGATGGCCGGTATCAATGTGATGTATGCGGGAAATCATTTACGGGTTCGAATTACCTGACGATACATAAGATGATCCACACTGGAGATCGCCCGTATCAATGTGATATGTGCGAGAAATCATTTACTCAGTTGAGTACCCTGACGATTCATAAAAGGACCCACACGGGAGATCGTCCATATCAATGTGATGTCTGCACAAAATCATTTACTTCGTCGAGTATCCTGGTGAATCATAAGATGATCCACACGGGAGATGGTCGGTATCAATGTGATGTATGTGGGAAATCATTTACGAGGTCGAATTACCTGACGAAACATAAAATGATCCACACTGGAGATCGCCCGTATCAATGTAATATGTGCGATAAATCATTTGTTCAGTTGAGTACCCTGACGATTCATAAAAGGACCCACACGGGAGATCGTCCATATCAATGTGATGTCTGCACAAAATCATTTACTTCGTCGAGTATCCTGGTGAATCATAAGATGATCCACACGGGAGATGGCCGGTATCAATGTGATGTATGCGGGAAATCATTTACGGGGTCGAATTACCTGACGAAACATAAGATGAATCACACTGGAGATCGCCCGTATCAATGTGATATGTGTGAGAAATCATTTATTCAGTTGAGTACCCTGACGATTCATAAAAGGATCCACACGGGAGATCGTCCATATCAATGTGATGTCTGCACAAAATCATTTACTTCGTCGAGTATCCTGGTGAATCATAAGATGATCCACACGGGAGATGGCCGGTATCAATGTGATGTATGCGGGAAATCATTTAAGAGGTCGAATTACCTGACGAAACATAAGATGATCCACACTGGAGATAGCCCGTTTCAATGTAATATGTGCGAGAAATCATTTGTTCAGTTGAGTACCCTGACGATTCATAAGAGGATCCACACGGGAGATCGTCCATATCAATGTGATGTCTGCACGAAATCATTCACTTCGTCTAGTAGCGTGACGAAACATAAGATGATCCACACGGGGGATCGACCGTATCGATGTGATATGTGCGATAAATCATTTACTCGGTCGAATGGACTGCATAATCATAAGAGGATCCACACTGGCGATCGCACGTATCAGTGTGATGTGTGCGGGAAATCATTTGCTCAGTCGTGGAACCTGACTAGTCATAAGAGGTCACACACGGGAGATCGCCCGTACACTGTAAAAAGTGCAGAACACCTAAATAGAACACGAAATGTAACAGATATAGAACACATAAATGTGTTCTAAAACAGAACACGATAAGTAGAACACATAAACGTGTTCTAAAATGGTAGAACACTAGTGTTCTCACCCAGAACACTAGTGTACTAGTGTTCTGGTTTGAGAACACTAGTGTTCTTGTCGTAGAGCACTAGTGTTCTAAATCAGAACACATTGGTGTTCTAAAACAAAACACATTGGTGTTCTATTCTAGAACACGTCCGATGTGTTCGGATGTGTTCTCAAACATAATTTTAGAACACGTTTTACGCGTCGGGCTCAATGTTACAGATACAGAACGCGAAAATGTGTTCTGAGTCAAATAATAGAACGCATGTGTTCTGTTCTGATGTAGATATAGAACACATGTGTTCTGTCATGATCACTGACACTATTACTACAGTAAACCGATACTTGAGGTAAATTCTGGAGAATGCTGGCGAGAAATGATATCCAAAATTAATAATCGTGCTGACACTATCATTAGGCACATGAGAGTACCATAATATGGCATGCGGTAATTTCTTAATTATATTTAAAATTTAATGTGCTATCAGAAATAAATCAACAAACAAATGATATAATGACAGTAAATATTATTTTAATAAACAATGAACTCATTGCCTAGTTGTTGTTACATGTGACACTTGTCCCATGTACATTGTCACTTATTCTGATTATCACGTATTATGTCCTCTTTATAGTATGTCTCCAAGTTTGTAGATTGATAAACTTTGCCAGTTATTTTGTTATGGATTTTGATATCAATTTGAATTAAGAATAGCACCTTGTATCAGTAGTTTCCAGGTTTCACTAAGCCACTCACACAGTGTCACATGTGACAGAAGATTATACTTAATTTAAATCC
Source organism: Siphonodentalium dalli (assembly GCA_032622095.1). Taxonomy (NCBI): domain Eukaryota; kingdom Metazoa; phylum Mollusca; class Scaphopoda; order Gadilida; family Siphonodentaliidae; genus Siphonodentalium; species Siphonodentalium dalli. The sequence goes on along the minus strand of CP136062.1, from coordinate 216,366,329 downwards.
AGAAGATATAGGAACACAAATCTAGTTCAAACCAGATTATACACTTTACTAGTAGACACCACTGTCCTAGAATGAGCAGCATTACACGGTTCCATCTTCCAGCCATCCTATGCTCACTGCCATCATGTGTTTGTTAAGTATTTTGTTCTGGATTTTGATATCAATTTGAATTAATTAAGAATAATGCCTTCTATCAGTAGTTTCCCGGTTCCACTAAACCACTCCCACGTTGTCACATGTGACAGAAAATCACACTTTAAATCCAGAAGATATAGGTCATTGGAACACAAACCTTGTTCACAAACAGATTATACACTTTAGTTACTGTCCTAGAATGAGCAGCATCGACGGTCCCATCTTCCAGCCATCCTATGCTCACTGCCATCATGTGTTTCTTAAGTCCTACGATTTGAATGATTGGTTCGTTGATAGGTTTTTGGCTATCATTCTGCCTAGCTTCATCCTCAATCTTCAAAAAAATAAGAAATAGAAAATTATATTAAACTCAGAAGAATCCTATTTAACTTTTCCATTTCTGGAGCTTCCTGAAATTTTGAGAAAAACCTGTACCAATGCATTCTCTTATATACAAGCCTCCCATGGAGAGCCTCGCATATATAAGAGAATGCACTGGCACAGGATCTTTAATGCTGCACCAGCACATCTCCCGACATAACAGGGTTAATATTTTGGTAATAGCATTATATTGCTAAATTAGTAATAATGCTTGTAGCAAAGTCATCGGTAGGCATGGAGAGAAGGGTAACTTCATCTATGATTAATGACAGAGTCAAAACCATTTTGGGCATATAATTATTTAGTCAAATTAATTATTAGTACCATTTTAAGACATCTGACGTCGAAGGCACCTATCCGATACCTATCTGTCCCGACACTCCCCAGGTTAATTGATCCCTGTGCATAATTGTCAGCTCAAGAGGATCTGACATTTAGTTGCCCATAGGCAGACAGACAGATGAATTGAATTTGATTAATGTATACATGTATAATTAATTCAGGAAATTGGCAGCTTTCTTCGACTCATATTTATTATTTTCTAACCCAGAAAATATCTAAAACGTATATAGGAAGAGATAACCATATTTAAGGCCAAGTGACAAATTTTACATACTAAGGGCTCTCCAAATTAAGTTATAGAGTTGCAAATACTAAGTGTCAAATACTCAAAAACTTGTGACTTGAGGTCGTATTAGGTATTTTACTAGTTATCTGGTCACAGGTGGGTCAGATTTAAACTTGTTCCATTATAATAAAATTATAGGTAAATTTTATAATTTATCTAGTGCACCTGTCAGTTAAATGTTATGACTGTTCAATGATATACCTGCTTTAGTTCCCAAACAACCGCTTCATACATAACTTTACATGGAAATCCCCATTCAAAACTGGTCATTTCGCCTCCCCCTTAATTAATGTGAGGCATAAAATCAAAGAAATGTAAACTGTTGAAATCTTTGACAAAATATCTGCACATTCCTGCCATTGAAGCTCATTCCGTACATGTTCACAATCACAAAATGGTTTATATTCAATCATGCCATTCCATGTACCTATATGCCATTCCATCATTCATGAGCATCACGATGATATTGGAGATCAGATGTATTATTAAAACCAACTTACCAAATAATGATATCGGGAACATTCTTGTGGGTGATGTGGTGGTAAATGCTGTGGATATGACAAGGCATGTCTGATATTAATGTCATCATATATACCAGTATTATGGGACCATCAGGCATGGTCAGGGCAATATGACTCTTCAAGCTGCGGAAAAGAAATAAATTAATAATTAAAGAAATGCTATACAGAATATTCATGCTCCAAATAATAGTGCAGAGGGGAAATTCCATTGAAAGTTAATAAAAGTGCAGACCCAAATAATAATGCAGGGTGAACACTGAGCAAAACATCAACATAACTGCTTAAACAAATTATTTGTATAGTAGGTCAAGTATAGGAATTAACATAGTATGTGTCATGTGGTGTTTTATTCAATATTTAAATGTTAACATGTATGACATATACTTGAAATATGTACATGCACAAAGTTATTAAGCTCAGCATTTTGATATCAGAATCATGGTATAGAAATTTTGAGTTCGCTGATTTATTTGGAGCCCAAGAGTAATGCCCTAAATAATCGACTTCTTAACCACAGCAGAGAGATTTCCGACGAATGGCAACAAACCATATTTCCGACTAAATCTGACTAAATCGTTAAAATCCTGAAAAGTTACCAATAATTCTGCTGTGGCTAAGGGTTCAATTATTTAGGGCATAAATGTATGTATTTGATGCTAGTAACACTGGTACGTGTACCACAGCGTGGTATGTTCAGTTGTTTTAGACCAAGTCTTCTCGGTCCACAGCTTGTAATATTGGTTGGGTTAATGCTGTTGTGGACCAAGTCACACACATAAGTGACCCATTTCTCTTCAATCGTTGGCAGGAATTATCTTGCGTGCATGTCTTCAGATCAGGGTGCAAATTATTTTTGAAATTTTGATTTAATAGCAAATAACCTCACATTGACATGATTAGATAGCATTGTTCAAAAATCATAAAAAAATGTATACCAAATTGCATAGCTATTATCCAAATTTGGGTAGCAAATTGCGATGCGATACCAGTTAATTTGTTCCCTGCTTCAGATTTATATCAAATGGCCGCTTACGTTTTCGTATACGAAAATAGAGGGCAGGCTTTCAAACATGAGAAAATCAGAGGTCTGTTGAATGTCAAACTCAAAGCAACGAGATTTATGAGTAAACAAAGCCATTTATACAACAACTACAACGACATGCCTGGGAACATACCTGCATGGTAAATGTTATGAACAGAGAATATTCCTTTGTTATTGCATAATTTCCAAGAGAGAAATCCACCAAAAACGAACGCGTCTGTGTGTGATCAAGCCGGTGTAGTGGACAAGACGCAAAATTTAAATGTGACTGTGCCGGCGGGCGTCAACCAGAATAATGCGCTCAACGTTACCGCCAAATGACGTCAAGCGCGTGACGGGCATGTGCCACCAACTCCATCAGGAACGGAAGCCCAGACGGACCACTAACCCATTTTAGCCCGAAAATAATTATATATCGGTACATATAAATATATATAAATATATAAAAATGACAGTATTTGCCAATTTCATTTGATAAAAACAGACCTAATTGCAAAAAAATCCAACCATGTTCACAGAACACGTAATAGCACCATAACGCGTCATGTGTTCTCAAAACAGAACGCATGGGGCTAGGCATATCTTGCGTTGCGTTTGTTGTCGAAAAAAACATGATTACAGGGATGAATATTGTGTTCTTCCTTTTTACATGAGGCAGGTATGAGTTCACAATGCATACAGCTAAAAACAAATCAACTGTTTCAAGATAGCTCTCTCGAGTAGCATCAATTTATGTATATTCCGATGGTTATATAGACGCTGGCACTTTAAAGTTTATATATATCGTTAAGCATGCAAGTGTGTATGAAGTTGCGTTTGATATGTATACAAATTTATCAATTGCATTATAAATAAGACACGATTTTGTTCATGAGTCAATATCAGAACACATAAACCCTAACCCAGAACATCAGTGTTCTCTTAGCAGAACACCGATGTTCTAAAATGGAACACAAAAATTGACAGAAGAACACATAGAGGTCCCACAAAGAACGCATGAGAACGCGTCATGTGTTCCGCACTTTTTATATTGTACCAATGTCATGTGTGCGATAAATCATTTACAGAGTCGAGTCACCTTCGCGTCACACTGTCCCCCATCACTTTTCCATATTTTGAAAGTTCCTCCACGACTTTAGAATCTTCCAACTCAAAAGGGGCCTCTAACACAGTCACCAATGACACACCCTTCAACATCAACTGGTCTTACACGGCGCCCGAACAACTGCATGCACCCCATATGTAATCAATTTGCATTTTCTGTCTAGGTCTTTAAGAGCCACTATTAAACCACTCTGTGTTTGTCAATTGGACTGCCGCTATGTTGTCAATGTCAATAATTTCGGAAATCCCTTGCACGAAATTTAGGTCAGTTATTGGTCCGAAGAGGCCTCGACGAATGCTCACTGTTTGATCTCTGCATAACCGTTCAGCCATACTTACTCGAAAGAGACACAATAAAAATAATATACACACAGACAGACACATGGACAAAACAGTTTTTGTTTTATTTGACATAATTCGCACACAGGGAGAAACGCTGATCTACACCTGACGCTATCTTGAATCTTCAAATTTTATCTTTTAAATGGATATTGTAATAATTCCAAAATATTTAATCCATATGGTGTAGTAGTTATCTGACAAACATATTAAGAAAGAAATTAACATACATTCTGAACGGTTTGCAAGATACTCGATTTTAGCTACCCCTCCCCCAAACACGATTTTGGTAGAAAAATTACATATTTTTGTTAACGACTTTACAAACATTATCTAATTGATCTTTATGGGACCCAAAGTGAATATTGTACTGATATAGTTTTGTCCTGGGATACCGTTTAATTGATTACAGATGTGTTTAGCGTTCTAGATCCCCAGTTACAACAACAACATATTTTATTGATAACAGGTAATTCTGCATGCATTAACATCGAGTTTATACTACTAACATATTTGTTATAAACAACACATTACCAGCTATATAATTCGTATGGCTTCGTAGTTATCTGGACATCACATGTAGAACAAATTTGACTGAGATTGGAACCGTTTGCCAGATATTTGATTTTAGCTGCCGCACCCCCCCCCCCCCCCCCAACAACAAGTTTTTTTCTGATAACGACAACAAAAACTTTTCTAAATGATTCTAATGGGACCAGATCATGTTTCATATGATGAAAACCGGATCCGTAGACACATCGAGCGTGGATAAAGATGTCCTCGTGCTTCCACACTCCCAGTTATAACAACACGTGTTATTTATAACATGTAATTTTATATTAATATATACATAGCGACTTTGTAGAACTTAAGTATTTGTTCTAAACGACACATAATATAGACTAACATATACAGAACAAAATCATTGTTGTCGCCATAGTGATTGTTATGAATCCCTCTAAATCGACCAAAATATTGAGACAATGGATATTGTATTTTATATCTCATAAACTATTTTGACCAAGGTGGCAAGCGTTAGTTCAAATATGTTCTATGTTTTGAGGTCCCCTATACAATTAGACGTCTTGAACATACCACGAACTAAAAGAATATGATCTCAATATTAAATGAGGATTTTTACAAAGGACAGTTATATAAGGAAATACACAATGTTTATGGAGGGGTTGGTTTCCGAAATAGAGTGGCACTTTACAAAACGCGGCTGCATGGCAAATATGAAAGGCAAATGTTCTATTTTTCGAGAACACTGTACCAGATTTAAAGTCTTGAACACAACACACACTGCACCTATCAGATAATACATAATGTGTATGGGTGGCTTGTGCCTGTGTCGCTTTACACAAAGCGACTGATAAATATGAAAGACGAATTTGTTATGTTTTGAGGAACCCCTACACACTTGAAATGTTAAAGTTGAACAAACCACAAACTGAAATTATTGCTCTAAATATTGACTGAGGATGTGGGCAAAGGGTAGTAATGTCAGAACATTCACAATGTTTATGGATGTGTTGGTTCCAGACAGCCTTTTACAATTTATTTGGGTAGTTTGGTTCTCGAAATCCTAGGTGTATGAACTAAAACTATACGATGTCAATATTAACTTAGTGTGTGAACGGAAGGTGGTGCTATCGTGGATTATATACAATTTGTAAAGGTGGATTGGTTCCCGAAATTCTGGGGAACTTTACAAAAGTCGGCTGACAAATACATTGTACGAAATGTGAATTATTTTTGTTTTGAGGCTACTTTACCCCACTTGAAGTCTTGAACCCACCATGAACTGGAAGGATATGCTCCCAATATTAACTAAGGGTGTAGAGAAATGGACACTATATCAAGAAATTTACATCCTCTATGGATGGATTTGTTCTTGAATGTATGGGTCACTTTGCAAAAAGCGGTTGGCAAATGAGAAAGCCGAATACTCACTTTTTTGTGAAACCCCTTAACCCATTTAATATCTTGAACACACCATGAACTGAAGTAAAATGCCATCAAACTTATCTGAGTGTGTGAACAAAAGGTAGTGCTATCTTGGAATTATTAATTGGTATGGATGGTTTGGTTCCCCCGAAATCCTGGGACACTTTACAAAAAGCGACTGACAAACACTGAGGACTCCACTCTCCCTCTTGAAGTCTTAAACAAATTGGATACTCTCAGTGTTCTCTGAGGCTGTGGAAAAATGATGGTATTGTCCGGAAATACGCATCTGCTATGGATAAGATGGTTCCCGAAAGCCTATGACACTTTACAATTTACAATAAGCGGCAGGCAAATGAAACAGCTAGTTTTCACTGTCTTAGGGACTTCAATCCCCATTTGAAGGCTTGAACACACCAATAGCTGAAGGCATATGATATCAATATCACCCGAGATTGTGGCTGAACGGCTGTTCTGTCAGAAAAGATGCATTGCTCTTGCAGGTAGACTATTCGCTAGCGCACCATGGCACCTTATACAAAAATCAGATGGCAAACGATAAAGGCGAATTTTAGGGACACGTACAAACCATTGAACCCATCACGAACTGCATGGATGTGATCTCGATGACAAATGACGATCTGGACAAATGGCTATTCTATCAGGAAAAACACAATTATTTTAGATGGGTTGGTACCCGGTAGTCAGGGACACTTTACAAAAAGCAACCGGAATTCGATTTTCACTGTTTGTATTACCCCCTACCCAATTTGAAGACCATAACACACCACGAACTGGAACGATATCACCATTGACTGAGCAATGGATAATTGCGTTGTATAAGGAATTACACAATTTATTTAGATGGATTGGTTTCATAAAGCATGAGCACTTAACGAAAAGTGGCTGGAAAATAAGAAAGGCAAAATGTTGAGGACCCCCTACTTTATTTGAAGACACCACATGCTGAAATGATATGATCTCAATATTAACCGAGGGTGTGACCAAATGTTAGTTTTTATCAGGATATACATATATGTTGGTTCCCGAAAGCCTGAACCGTGTGGCACTCCACAACAAAAGACTGGCACACGTTCACAATTTTATGTACCCCTACCCTTTGTGAAGTATTGGACACATCATGTGCTGAAGGGATTGTGCTCTCAATATCAACATGTTGTTATGTTCTTGCTGAATGGCTGTTATATCCGACACTATACGATATATAAGGCTGTGGTGGTGTCCGGCATCCTGTGACACTTTACAAAAAGCGGCTGGCAAATACAAAACAAATGCAATTTTAACGTATGCTATTTTAAGTCATGACTAACAGCTGCTTTCAATAAGTTAAAGCAGGCGTTAACATCACCTTCTGTCTTAATGTTGCCAAATAACAATGACCTACTTATCGTCGATTGCGATGTTAGTGCGTTTGCGATCGGCGGCGAATGGTCACAAAAACAGAATGGCGAAGAGCGGGTTATTGCTTATGGCAGTGTTGTGCTATATCGATATCGATCCACTAGACGCGAGTTGTACGATTCGTCAGAAAATTTCGCCATTACTTGTTAGGTCGAAAAAGTTTACTAAGAACTTACCATAGCAGTCTTGGATTATAATGAGTTTTAAGGAGCCTAGGGTCAATTAGAACGATGGTTAGAACAGCTGTCCGTGTACGATATGGTGATTCAACATCGCAAGGGTTCACATCATATTGAGACACACTCGCGCCTAAGACTGTGAGTAGTATGTGTGAACAGTATTTTCATGTATGTGAACTGAGTGATCTACCTTGTGGTGGCTGTAAGTATTGCACTGGAGTCTACCATAGTTGGTCAAACTTTGGAGAGGAGTTAGATGATATTATCGCATAAACGAGAGGTCGTGAAGCAAATTGTTAAGGTAGACCAACCTGTGGACTCATGGTATCGATGGGACCCAGAGGAAGAGTGGGATAATTCATCAGAGGTTTTAGGATCCATTTGTCCGGTAACCGGATTGATACATGCACAGCTGAATTCCGAATATCAAACGGATAGGTTTCCGGATCTGAGGGTTAGAATAGCTACTCAGATTGCTGGCCAGACTCTTCTAGCAGATGTGATCAGTCTGTAGGAACTGGACAAGGTTCAGCAAAAAGATGCATTGCTCCGGTAATTAAGTTGTTGGAAACTGGAAAAGAACCCACTGAGGGGGAGATTTTCATACGTAGTGAGGCCACTAAGGACATGTGGATTTCTCTTGACAGATAATTTACTATATAGTGGGTCGGGGGTCAAACCAAGTAATTTCTATACCTGCACAGTTTGCTAAAGACATTCTTACCCAAGCACATGATATTCCAGCGTCGGGCCACTAGGGAGTGGTCCAGACGAGGGAACGTGTATGCCTAAAGTACCATTGGTATGGGTTGTCAGATGATATTAACACTTGTGTTGCTTCGTGTTCACTTGCAATCAAGGTAAGAAAGCCACAGGAAATGCACAATGGGAACAGGTAGTGTATACCCCATGGAAAGGGTCCGTATTTTTTTTTTTAGTCCGTTACCTTCAAGCAGAAAAGGAAATCAATACATATTAGTAATGACTTGCCAATGATTATTTTCTCGCGATTCGGTTGTCCTTTGCAATTTATTTTCTGATCAAGGTAAGTGTGTGGTCTCAAAGTTAATCACCGTAAAGTGTGAGGCGCTCCAAATCCATACGGCATGCACAACTGCTTATCGGCCCTCTGTGAATGGATCTGCAGAACACCAAAATCGCACTCATGAATGCTATAATTAAGATGTTATGTTGTTAAGAATCAGAAAAGTTGTGACAGGTATTTACTGCATTGTCAGTGACAATACCTTCGGTACATCGATTTACCAGTTTCACACCCAATAAGATGATGTGCGTTTACGTATCGGAAGCTCATAATATAGGGCCTATAATGTCAGGGTATCCACTGAAGCAAGGTCAGATCACAGGTCCCCAGAACAAAATTGTCCCACCCCAATAGTACTTAGACCAATATCACGCCACAACATGGCATCGTATCGCTTTTTTATTGAAAAACATCACTTTCATGAACCCAGAAGCAAAAGCTGCCATTTTGTGCGAGTCTGCTGTGAGTACTGTTTTAGTTCTTATGCAACACAATATATATCTATAAAAATGAAATAAATACACACGAATTGAATTAACACGAATGCTGATTTGAAAACTACATATGGACAAGAATATAACTTCATAAATATTTAGAGCGTATATTCATTACTTCTGCATTATGTATTTGATTTATATTTGGCCAATGATAAATTAGTGTTACGTAATTTCAGCTTACTTACAATAATTTACAAAATTGCTGGTTTTGGACAAACTTTTTAGAAAGCGTATTATACCAGGACCACTCTTCATATAAATCGTTGTTGATAATTTTCCAAAATACTTTCAGTAATTCATTAGGAACTTTCTAAAATCTCTAAAGAGTTGATTTTGTTATCATTCATTCGTCATTGCATTTTACCTCTCCATTTACTTTATTGAGCAAGCAAATAGATGTGAACCCTATGTGGTCTGGTATTTTTTACTTTTAATATTCAAAGCTTTTATAAATGTATCTTATGATAGTATTCCATGAGTACAAGAACCTCCAAGAAATCTTAATTTGTTCAAAAGGGGGGGGGCAGTGTTGTGTAATTGTGTTTACGTCGTGCTGTGGAATCCTGAGAGGAGATTCCCCATCTGAAGTGCATCATGTGAAGTGACGTCACATCACAACAAATATTTGTTTACATTGTGCTGTGGCATTCTGAGAGGAGATTTCCCAATTAAAGTGCATCATGGGAAGTGACGGCACATTAAAACAAATAATTTTGTTTACATTGTGCTGTGTAATTCTGGGACAAGATTCCCAAATGACAAGTACCGTCTCGGCAGAAAACATATAGATCCAAGAAGCAATTTAAATTGCTGTTGCTTTTTCCATAATTATCCCATTGAATCTTGTGTCTATGCTGCATATTATTTGGTAAGTATCATCTTCATTATTTTGTTTTCTTATCGATATATATCATTAGCGTACCAGTTATATTTCAGTATTCGTTACTCAACCACTGAATACAACCGCTCAACAAATTATCACTCAACGTGTATAATAGAGATTTTGAACAATATTTTCAGAGTTTGGATCCTCTTATGTTTCACCGGGTTACTCGACTCATTTGTTCAGTTGAGTACCGTGACGATTCATAAAAGGATCCACACGGGAGATCGTCCATATCAATATGATGTCTGCACAAAATCATTTACTTCGTCGAATAGTATGGATCCTCTTATGTTTCACCGGGTTACTCGACTCAGTAAATGATTTCGCGCACATATCACATTGATGCGTCGATCTCCAGCGTGTATTCTCTTATGGCTCGACAGGTTACTCCGACTGAGTAAATGATTTTGCGCGCACATCACATTGATACGGGCGATATCTAGTGTGTATCCTCTTATGACCCTGCAGTTCATTCGAAAGAGTAAATAATTTATCACACATACGGGCGATCCCCCGTGTGGACCCTCTTATGATTTGTCAGGGTACTCGACCAAGCAAATGATTTATCGCACACATCACATTGATAAGGGCGATCTCCGGTGTGGATCCTCTTATGGCTCGCCAGGTTACTCGACTCAGTAAATGATTTTTGGCACACATCACATTGATACGGGCGATCGCCCGCGTGGGTCCTCTTATGCCTCTGCATGTCACCCAACCGAATACATGATTTATCGCACACATCACATTGGTACGGGCGATCTCCCGTGTGGATCATCTTATGCCGATGTAGGTCACACGACCAAGCAAATGATTTATCGCACACATCACATTGATACGGTCGATGTCCCGAGTGGACCCTCTTATGATTCGTCAGGTTATTCGACTCAGTAAATGATTTCGTGCAGACATCACACTGATACGGTCGATCTCCCGTGTGGATCCTCTTATGGCTCGCCAGGTTACTCGAACAAGCAAATAATTTATCGCACACATCACATTGATAAGGGCGATCTCCACTGTGGGTCCTCTTATGGCTCGTCAGGTCACTCGACCGAGTAAATGATTTCTGGCACACATCACATTGATATGGGCGATCCCCCGTGTGGATCCTCTTATGCCTCTGCATGTCACCAAACCGAGTAAATAATCTATCGCACACATCACATTGATATGGGCGATCCCCTGTGTGGATCCTCTTATGCATCTGCATGTCACCAAACCGAGTAAATAATTTATCGCACACATCACATTGATACGGGCGATCTCCTGTGTGGATCTTCTTATGCCTATGCAGGTAACACGACCGAGTAAATGATTTATGGCACACATCACATTGATACGGGCGATCTCCTGTGTGGATCTTCTTATGCCTATGCAGGTCGCCCGACCGAGTAAATGATTTCTCGCACATATCACATTGATACGGGCGATCACCAGCGTGAATTCTCTTATGCGACAGCAAATGTGCAGATGTGCTGCAAGATTTCGAGCTTTTTTCGCACTGATATGAACGAGCACGCTTATGCTTAGTCTTGTTGTGCAAGCTACTTAACGAATCCACGCATGTCTGTGACGTATCCCCCGGTGTGTGTTTATCGTCTCCAATCTCCATTGTTGAATTTGATGGCTCCTCCTCCCCTCCATGCATAGTTTAACTTTAAATGTAGCCCAGTGTACGTCTATTTGTAATTGTAGTGTTTCCCTACAGAAGCCAATGTTGGCCTTTACAGGGATTATCTTGCTAAAGCTAACAGATAATCTCATGCAACAGTCAACTTTATCGAAAAGAAGATCGATACCGTTATGTTAAGAAATCGTCGAACAATAGCGCCAAAATAAAAAATATGTTTCAATCACGATAAAGGTGTTTGAAAAAGTGGTTTCAAACAACGGAGGGAGGAATAGAACAATGTGACAATACATAGTTTATTATTTATTGAATAACTAACGGTTACAATACACCAACTGATTTGCATAGGCCTCGGTGTTAACCAATCCCTCTGGTCTGTATTCGCAGGAAAGAGTTGACCTGCCCGAGTATCAAAAATTAAAGAACGTACTTTTAGACACACGTAGGCCTATATGTGCCCCAAAATACTTTTAACGTATTGCGCCATTTTGACAATCGTCACACTAAAGCAGCTCCTTGTGTGTCATTAATTGTTACCATACCACATATAGACTCCTCATTAGTGGAGCAAATAAAGACCATTTATTCAAAGTGATACATACTACTCCAACCACAATATAAAAATCCACACCTCTCCGAATAACAATTCAAACAAACAAATCAGTCATTCTGACATCAACAACCCTGAAAAAAACACCCAAAAAAAAATAATATATATATATGATTGATACCACGCAAAGAAGTATACGACCAAAAACTTCGTACAACCATCTCAAATTTAAACAATGACTAAAGTAAAACATTAGCTACTCGAAACATCCAAAATCACTAATAACGACCCCGCTCAGCGCGCTAGCGCCGAGCTCGGGTCGTGTATAGGTAACAGGCGGCGGCACGAAATTGTGACGTCACACATAATTTAAAGTATAACTTGTAGGTGAAATTTTTACCAAACCAACTTTTTCGTGAACAAATCACGTGACTTCCGGCAGTGGTTTCACAAAATCGCGGAATCAGCAATGAAACGAATTTGCTACTTCGCAACTTCCGATATTTAGCAATGCACAACTGAAGTATTTATTTATTTATAAACAGTAAGATGTTATGAATATGTCCCGCAAAGGTTCATATTAGATCAGTTTCATTTGTTAGCGAACTGAAGGCAGTTACGGCGTTATGACGTCAAAACATCATTTGTCTTCGGGCCAGAATCCAGACATGACTGAACGTGTCATGTCGTCTTCGCTTAATCGCAATATAGAGGCTTTTATTATCAAAGGCCGATATGCTATATTAAGACTATATTAAGGCATATATCATTATCGAAGTCCACTGGCATCCAAAACGATCTACATTATTAATCAAGCATTCCCGTCGCTGACATGCATTTAGGCCTAATTAATATATATGCATATAGTTCCACGACTATTTGCATGATCTTTCGCATGGTCGGTCATGTTACTATTATGCCGGGTTTGTTATATAATTTTTATATGCCTTGCATATTATCATATTAGGAGTATACTGCAAACACACAGCGATAAAATCAATGCTGACATACTAGGTGAACACATGATTCCATCAACATGTGAACAAAAGTATGGAAATCAACAATCTATAGCAAAGCCCGCTCAACATGCGCAAAAATAAGCACCCCGTGTAATAAACAATGAATGCAAAGATGAAGAAAAATAAATAAAGGCAGCAGCAAATGAATGTGATCCTGCAGCAAGTTAAACATCTAAACCAAAAACGACATTTAAAATGACAAATCCAACTACATGTCAAGCTAAAACTAAAATATCTTTCTCAAACGACAATACATGCGAGTTGAGAATATCTGCGCTACAAGAAAATATGCTGCGGTTAGATGATATCATAAACGAGAAAGGCAAAACCATCCAAATTTTACGATCTTCTCAAAACAATTGTGAAAAACTGTGAAAAAAGATCTTGAAATGGAGCATCTTAAATTACGGCTATACGTAATCGAAGCCGATATACGCAGAATATACAGCTCCATACCCAACAATGACAACAATAATACAAGCGTCAACGCCTCCATACACTCCAATAAAATTATATAACAACAGTGCTACACAAACTCATACCATGAGTACAGGAGTTGTTTCAGAGCAGAAAACTGAAAAACGACAACTTCTAACTACAAGTTAGAATGCATAAAATGATTTGCATAGGCATGAGTGTTAATAAATCCAGCTGGCCTGTATCCACAGAAAAGGGTTGACCCTGCACGAGTATCAAAAATTAAAGAACGTCCTTTGAGACGAAACTGCCCAACAGTAATTGTAAACGCACTGCATCACACTGCAGTTTGACAAACGTCACATGCACCACCCTTAGAATGGAGAAAAAATCACATCGAATGGCACCAACACCTCCCATAAATTATTCGTCAATTTTACAGCCGCAACCGTTCACCGTTTGGCTATATTTGATGTTTCTCGTCACTTTTATTTTTCGTGCGCTTTTCATACATGTGACGAAAATCCACTCAGCTGTCATGATTTTGTGTGTGCTGATCCTACACGCTAAATCTAGTTGGATAAAAAGTTATCCAACAGTCAATCAACCGTTGTATGCCCACAGCACCTATCTACGTTGTGTGAAAAGTTGCATGACAATTTTGTTGGATACACTTTTACACAACGTTGCATATATATTTACTACCAACGGTTGTTTGTTAATTACACAACGTGTTGGATGAAATTTCACACAACACTCAATCAACGTTAATTGCCCACAGCACCTATCTACGTATATTGAACCGTTGGGTGTTGGGTAGAGTTGGATGACATTTGTTGATTGTTGATTTACCCAACGTTGATTGGAAAGTACAATGGGGCAAGATGTCGTGGATAGCTTTGTCGGTATAGTATGCCTTTGTTATAATTATTCTTTGTACGATACACTGATTATGTAGGCTTTATGTTGAGTGTATGAGTGTACTACTTTGGGCATATAATTATTTAGTCAAATTAATTATTAGTACCATTTTAAGACATCTGACGTCGAAGGCACCTATCCGATACCTATCTGTCCCGACACTCCCCAGGTTAATTGATCCCTGTGCATAATTTTCAGCTCAAGAGGATCTGACATTTAGTTGCCCATAGGCAGACAGACAGATGAATTGAATTTGATTAATGTATACATGTATAATTAATTCAGGAAATTGGCAGCTTTCTTCGACTCATATTTATTATTTTCTAACCCAGAAAATATCTAAAACGTATATAGGAAGAGATAACCATATTTAAGGCCAAGTGACAAATTTTACATACTAAGGGCTCTCCAAATTAAGTTATAGAGTTGCAAATACTAAGTGTCAAATACTCAAAAACTTGTGACTTGAGGTCGTATTAGGTATTTTACTAGTTATCTGGTCACAGGTGGGTCAGATTTAAACTTGTTCCATTATAATAAAATTATAGGTAAATTTTATAATTTATCTAGTGCACCTGTCAGTTAAATGTTATGACTGTTCAATGATATACCTGCTTTAGTTCCCAAACAACCGCTTCATACATAACTTTACATGGAAATCCCCATTCAAAACTGGTCATTTCGCCTCCCCCTTAATTAATGTGAGGCATAAAATCAAAGAAATGTAAACTGTTGAAATCTTTGACAAAATATCTGCACATTCCTGCCATTGAAGCTCATTCCGTACATGTTCACAATCACAAAATGGTTTATATTCAATCATGCCATTCCATGTACCTATATGCCATTCCATCATTCATGAGCATCACGATGATATTGGAGATCAGATGTATTATTAAAACCAACTTACCAAATAATGATATCGGGAACATTCTTGTGGGTGATGTGGTGGTAAATGCTGTGGATATGACAAGGCGTGTCTGATATTGATGTCATCATATATACCAGTATTATGGGACCATCAGGCATGGTCAGGGCAATATGACTCTTCAAGCTGCGGAAAAGAAATAAATTAATAATTAAAGAAATGCTATACAGAATATTCATGCTCCAAATAATAGTGCAGAGGGGAAATTCCATTGAAAGTTAATAAAAGTGCAGACCCAAATAATAATGCAGGGTGAACACTGAGCAAAACATCAACATAACTGCTTAAACAAATTATTTGTATAGTAGGTCAAGTATAGGAATCAACATAGTATGTGTCATGTGGTGTTTTATTCAATATTTAAATGTTAACAAGTATGACATATACTTGAAATATGTACATGCACAAAGTTATTAAGCTCAGCATTTTGATATCAGAATCATGGTATAGAAATTTTGAGTTCGCTGATTTATTTGGAGCCCAAGAGTAATGCCCTAAATAATCGACTTCTTAACCACAGCAGAGAGATTTCCGACGAATGGCAACAAACCATATTTCCGACTAAATCTGACTAAATCGTTAAAATCCTGAAAAGTTACCAATAATTCTGCTGTGGCTAAGGGGTCAATTATTTAGGGCATAAATGTATGTATTTGATGCTAGTAACACTGGTACGGTGTACCACAGCGTGGTATGTTCAGTTGTTTTAGACCAAGTCTTCTCGGTCCACAGCTTGTAATATTGGTTGGGTTAATGCTGTTGTGGACCAAGTCACACACATAAGTGACCCATTTCTCTTTAATCGTTGGCAGGAATTATCTTGCGTGTATGTCTTCAGATCAGGGTGCAAATTATTTTTGAAATTTTGATTTAATAGCAAATAACCTCACATTGACATGATTAGATAGCATTGTTCAAAAATCATAAAAAAATGTATACCAAATTGCATAGCTATTATCCAAATTTGGGTAGCAAATTGCGATGCGATACCAGTTAATTTGTTCCCTGCTTCAGATTTATATCAAATGGCCGCTTACGTTTTCGTATACGAAAATAGAGGGCAGGCTTTCAAACATGAGAAAATCAGAGGTCTGTTGAATGTCAAACTCAAAGCAACGAGATTTATGAGTAAACAAAGCCATTTATACAACAACTACAACGACATGCCTGGGAACATACCTGCATGGTAAATGTTATGAACAGAGAATATTCCTTTGTTATTGCATAATTTCCAAGAGAGAAATCCACCAAAAACGAACGCGTCTGTGTGTGATCAAGCCGGTGTATGGACAAGACGCAAAATTTAAATGTGACTGTGCCGGCGGGCGTCAACCAGAATAATGCGCTCAACGTTACCGCCAAATGACGTCAAGCGCGTGACGGGCATGTGCCACCAACTCCACCAGGAACGGAAGCCCAGACGGACCACTAACCCATTTTAGCCCGAAAATAATTATATATCGGTACATATAAATATATATAAATATATAAAAATGACAGTATTTGCCAATTTCATTTGATAAAAACAGACCTAATTGCAAAAAAATCCAACCATGTTCACAGAACACGTAATAGCACCATAACGCGTCATGTGTTCTCAAAACAGAACGCATGGGGCTAGGCATATCTTGCGTTGCGTTTGTTGTCGAAAAAACATGATTACAGGGATGAATATTGTGTTCTTCCTTTTTACATGAGGCAGGTATGAGTTCACAATGCATACAGCTAAAAACAAATCAACTGTTTCAAGATAGCTCTCTCGAGTAGCATCAATTTATGTATATTCCGATGGTTATATAGACGCTGGCACTTTAAAGTTTATATATATCGTTAAGCATGCAAGTGTGTATGAAGTTGCGTTTGATATGTATACAAATTTATCAATTGCATTATAAATAAGACACGATTTTGTTCATGAGTCAATATCAGAACACATAAACCCTAACCCAGAACATCAGTGTTCTCTTAGCAGAACACCGATGTTCTAAAATGGAACACAAAAATTGACAGAAGAACACATAGAGGTCCCACAAAGAACGCATGAGAACGCGTCATGTGTTCCGCACTTTTTATATTGTACCAATGTCATGTGTGCGATAAATCATTTACAGAGTCGAGTCACCTTCGCGTCACACTGTCCCCCATCACTTTTCCATATTTTGAAAGTTCCTCCACGACTTTAGAATCTTCCAACTCAAAAGGGGCCTCTAACACAGTCACCAATGACACACCCTCCAACATCAACTGGTCTTACACGGCGCCCGAACAACTGCACCCCATATGTAATCAATTTGCATTTTCTGTCTAGGTCTTTAAGAGCCACTATTAAACCACTCTGTGTTTGTCAATTGGACTGCCGCTATGTTGTCAATGTCAATAATTTCGGAAATCCCTTGCACGAAATTTAGGTCAGTTATTGGTCCGAAGAGGCCTCGACGAATGCTCACTGTTTGATCTCTGCATAACCGTTCAGCCATACTTACTCGAAAGAGACACAATAAAAATAATATACACACAGACAGTCACATGGACAAAACAGTTTTTGTTTTATTTGACATAATTCGCACACAGGGAGAAACGCTGATCTACACCTGACGCTATCTTGAATCTTCAAATTTTATCTTTTAAATGGATATTGTAATAATTCCAAAATATTTAATCCATATGGTGTAGTAGTTATCTGACAAACATATTAAGAAAGAAATTAACATACATTCTGAACGGTTTGCAAGATACTCGATTTTAGCTACCCCTCCCCCAAACACGATTTTGGTAGAAAAATTACATATTTTTGTTAACGACTTTACAAACATTATCTAATTGATCTTTATGGGACCCAAAGTGAATATTGTACTGATATAGTTTTGTCCTGGGATACCGTTTAATTGATTACAGATGTGTTTAGCGTTCTAGATCCCCAGTTACAACAACAACATATTTTATTGATAACAGGTAATTCTGCATGCATTAACATCGAGTTTATACTACTAACATATTTGTTATAAACAGCATATTACCAGCTATATAATTCGTATGGCTTCGTAGTTATCTGGACATCACATGTAGAACAAATTTGACTGAGATTGGAACCGTTTGCCAGATATTTGATTTTAGCTGCCGCACCCCCCCCCCCCCCCCCCCCCAACAACAAGTTTTTTGTTTAAAAAAAATGCATTTTCTGATAACGACAACAAAAACTTTTCTAAATGATTCTAATGGGACCAGATCATGTTTCATATGATGAAAACCGGATCCGTAGACACATCGAGCGTGGATAAAGATGTCCTCGTGCTTCCACACTCCCAGTTATAACAACACGTGTTATTTATAACATGTAATTTTATATTAATATATACATAGCGACTTTGTAGAACTTAAGTATTTGTTCTAAACGACACATAATATAGACTAACATATACAGAACAAAATCATTGTTGTCGCCATAGTGATTGTTATGAATCCCTCTAAATCGACCAAAATATTGAGACAATGGATATTGTATTTTATATCTCATAAACTATTTTGACCAAGGTGGCAAGCGTTAGTTCAAATATGTTCTATGTTTTGAGGTCCCCTATACAATTAGACGTCTTGAACATACCACGAACTAAAAGAATATGATCTCAATATTAAATGAGGATTTTTACAAAGGACAGTTATATAAGGAAATACACAATGTTTATGGAGGGGTTGGTTTCCGAAATAGAGTGGCACTTTACAAAACGCGGCTGCATGGCAAATATGAAAGGCAAATGTTCTATTTTTCGAGAACACTGTACCAGATTTAATGTCTTGAACACAACACACACTGCACCTATCAGATAATACATAATGTGTATGGGTGGCTTGTGCCTGTGTCGCTTTACACAAAGCGACTGATAAATATGAAAGACGAATTTGTTATGTTTTGAGGAACCCCTACACACTTGAAATGTTAAAGTTGAACAAACCACAAACTGAAATTATTGCTCTAAATATTGACTGAGGATGTGGGCAAAGGGTAGTAATGTCAGAACATTCACAATGTTTATGGATGTGTTGGTTCCAGACAGCCTTTTACAATTTATTTGGGTAGTTTGGTTCTCGAAATCCTAGGTGTATGAACTAAAACTATACGATGTCAATATTAACTTAGTGTGTGAACGGAAGGTGGTGCTATCGTGGATTATATACAATTTGTAAAGGTGGATTGGTTCCCGAAATTCTGGGGAACTTTACAAAAGTCGGCTGACAAATACATTGTACGAAATGTGAATTATTTTTGTTTTGAGGCTACTTTACCCCACTTGAAGTCTTGAACCCACCATGAACTGGAAGGATATGCTCCCAATATTAACTAAGGGTGTAGAGAAATGGACACTATATCAAGAAATTTACATCCTCTATGGATGGATTTGTTCTTGAATGTATGGGTCACTTTGCAAAAAGCGGTTGGCAAATGAGAAAGCCGAATACTCACTTTTTTGTGAAACCCCTTAACCCATTTAATATCTTGAACACACCATGAACTGAAGTAAAATGCCATCAAACTTATCTGAGTGTGTGAACAAAAGGTAGTGCTATCTTGGAATTATTAATTGGTATGGATGGTTTGGTTCCCCCGAAATCCTGGGACACTTTACAAAAAGCGACTGACAAACACTGAGGACTCCACTCTCCCTCTTGAAGTCTTAAACAAATTGGATACTCTCAGTGTTCTCTGAGGCTGTGGAAAAATGATGGTATTGTCCGGAAATACGCATCTGCTATGGATAAGATGGTTCCCGAAAGCCTATGACACTTTACAATTTACAATAAGCGGCAGGCAAATGAAACAGCTAGTTTTCACTGTCTTAGGGACTTCAATCCCCATTTGAAGGCTTGAACACACCAATAGCTGAAGGCATATGATATCAATATCACCCGAGATTGTGGCTGAACGGCTGTTCTGTCAGAAAAGATGCATTGCTCTTGCAGGTAGACTATTCGCTAGCGCACCATGGCACCTTATACAAAAATCAGATGGCAAACGATAAAGGCGAATTTTAGGGACACGTACAAACCATTGAACCCATCACGAACTGTATGGATGTGATCTCGATGACAAATGACGATCTGGACAAATGGCTATTCTATCAGGAAAAACACAATTATTTTAGATGGGTTGGTACCCGGTAGTCAGGGACACTTTACAAAAAGCAACCGGAATTCGATTTTCACTGTTTGTATTACCCCCTACCCAATTTGAAGACCATAACACACCACGAACTGGAACGATATCACCATTGACTGAGCAATGGATAATTGCGTTGTATAAGGAATTACACAATTTATTTAGATGGATTGGTTTCATAAAGCATGAGCACTTAACGAAAAGTGGCTGGAAAATAAGAAAGGCAAAATGTTGAGGACCCCCTACTTTATTTGAAGACACCACATGCTGAAATGATATGATCTCAATATTAACCGAGGGTGTGACCAAATGTTAGTTTTTATCAGGATATACATATATGTTGGTTCCCGAAAGCCTGAACCGTGTGGCACTCCACAACAAAAGACTGGCACACGTTCACAATTTTATGTACCCCTACCCTTTGTGAAGTATTGGACACATCATGTGCTGAAGGGATTGTGCTCTCAATATCAACATGTTGTTATGTTCTTGCTGAATGGCTGTTATATCCGACACTATACGATATATAAGGCTGTGGTGGTGTCCGGCATCCTGTGACACTTTACAAAAAGCGGCTGGCAAATACAAAACAAATGCAATTTTAACGTATGCTATTTTAAGTCATGACTAACAGCTGCTTTCAATAAGTTAAAGCAGGCGTTAACATCACCTTCTGTCTTAATGTTGCCAAATAACAATGACCTACTTATCGTCGATTGCGATGTTAGTGCGTTTGCGATCGGCGGCGAATGGTCACAAAAACAGAATGGCGAAGAGCGGGTTATTGCTTATGGCAGTGTTGTGCTATATCGATATCGATCCACTAGACGCGAGTTGTACGATTCGTCAGAAAATTTCGCCATTACTTGTTAGGTCGAAAAAGTTTACTAAGAACTTACCATAGCAGTCTTGGATTATAATGAGTTTTAAGGAGCCTAGGGTCAATTAGAACGATGGTTAGCACAGCTGTCCGTGTACGATATGGTGATTCAACATCGCAAGGGTTCACATCATATTGAGACACACTCGCGCCTAAGACTGTGAGTAGTATGTGTGAACAGTATTTTCATGTATGTGAACTGAGTGATCTACCTTGTGGTGGCTGTAAGTATTGCACTGGAGTCTACCATAGTTGGTCAAACTTTGGAGAAGAGTTAGATGATATTATCGCATAAACGAGAGGTCGTGAAGCAAATTGTTAAGGTAGACCAACCTGTGGACTCATGGTGTCGATGGGACCCAGAGGAAGAGTGGGATAATTCATCAGAGGTTTTAGGATCCATTTGTCCGGTAACCGGATTGATACATGCACAGCTGAATTCCGAATATCAAACGGATAGGTTTCCGGATCTGAGGGTTAGAATAGCTACTCAGATTGCTGGCCAGACTCTTCTAGCAGATGTGATCAGTCTGTAGGAACTGGACAAGGTTCAGCAAAAAGATGCATTGCTCCGGTAATTAAGTTGTTGGAAACTGGAAAAGAACCCACTGAGGGGGAGATTTTCATACGTAGTGAGGCCACTAAGGACATGTGGATTTCTCTTGACAGATAATTTACTATATAGTGGGTCGGGGGTCAAACCAAGTAATTTCTATACCTGCACAGTTTGCTAAAGACATTCTTACCCAAGCACATGATATTCCAGCGTCGGGCCACTAGGGAGTGGTCCAGACGAGGGAACGTGTATGCCTAAAGTACCATTGGTATGGGTTGTCAGATGATATTAACACTTGTGTTGCTTCGTGTTCACTTGCAATCAAGGTAAGAAAGCCACAGGAAATGCACAATGGGAACAGGTAGTGTATACCCCATGGAAAGGGTCCGTATTTTTTTTTTTAGTCCGTTACCTTCAAGCAGAAAAGGAAATCAATACATATTAGTAATGACTTGCCAATGATTATTTTCTCGCGATTCGGTTGTCCTTTGCAATTTATTTTCTGATCAAGGTAAGTGTGTGGTCTCAAAGTTAATCACCGTAAAGTGTGAGGCGCTCCAAATCCATACGGCATGCACAACTGCTTATCGGCCCTCTGTGAATGGACCTGCAGAACACCAAAATCGCACTCATGAATGCTATAATTAAGATGTTATGTTGTTAAGAATCAGAAAAGTTGTGACAGGTATTTACTGCATTGTCAGTGACAATACCTTCGGTACATCGATTTACCAGTTTCACACCCAATAAGATGATGTGCGTTTACGTATCGGAAGCTCATAATATAGGGCCTATAATGTCAGGGTATCCACTGAAGCAAGGTCAGATCACAGGTCCCCAGAACAAAATTGTCCCACCCCAATAGTACTTAGACCAATATCACGCCACAACATGGCATCGTATCGCTTTTTTATTGAAAAACATCACTTTCATGAACCCAGAAGCAAAAGCTGCCATTTTGTGCGAGTCTGCTGTGAGTACTGTTTTAGTTCTTATGCAACACAATATATATCTATAAAAATGAAATAAATACACACGAATTGAATTAACACGAATGCTGATTTGAAAACTACATATGGACAAGAATATAACTTCATAAATATTTAGAGCGTATATTCATTACTTCTGCATTATGTATTTGATTTATATTTGGCCAATGATAAATTAGTGTTACGTAATTTCAGCTTACTGACAATAATTTACAAAATTGCTGGTTTTGGACAAACTTTTTAGAAAGCGTATTATACCAGGACCACTCTTCATATAAATCGTTGTTGATAATTTTCCAAAATACTTTCAGTAATTCATTAGGAACTTTCTAAAATCTCTAAAGAGTTGATTTTGTTATCATTCATTCGTCATTGCATTTTACCTCTCCATTTACTTTATTGAGCAAGCAAATAGATGTGAACCCTATGTGGTCTGGTATTTTTTACTTTTAATATTCAAAGCTTTTATAAATGTATCTTATGATAGTATTCCATGAGTACAAGAACCTCCAAGAAATCTTAATTTGTTCAAAAGGGGGGGGGGGGGCAGTGTTGTGTAATTGTGTTTACGTCGTGCTGTGGAATCCTGAGAGGAGATTCCCCATCTGAAGTGCATCATGTGAAGTGACGTCACATCACAACAAATATTTGTTTACATTGTGCTGTGGCATTCTGAGAGGAGATTTCCCAATTAAAGTGCATCATGGGAAGTGACGACACATTAAAACAAATAATTTTGTTTACATTGTGCTGTGTAATTCTGGGACAAGATTCCCAAATGACAAGTACCGTCTCGGCAGAAAAAATATAGATCCAAGAAGCAATTTAAATTGCTGTTGCTTTTTCCATAATTATCCCATTGAATCTTGTGTCTATGCTGCATATTATTTGGTAAGTATCATCTTCATTATTTTGTTTTCTTATCGATATATATCATTAGCGTACCAGTTATATTTCAGTATTCGTTACTCAACCACTGAATACAACCGCTCAACAAATTATCACTCAACGTGTATAATAGAGATTTTGAACAATATTTTCAGAGTTTGGATCCTCTTATGTTTCACCGGGTTACTCGACTCATTTGTTCAGTTGAGTACCGTGACGATTCATAAAAGGATCCACACGGGAGATCGTCCATATCAATATGATGTCTGCACAAAATCATTTACTTCGTCGAGTAGTATGGATCCTCTTATGTTTCACCGGGTTACTCGACTCAGTAAATGATTTCGCGCACATATCACATTGATGCGTCGATCTCCAGCGTGTATTCTCTTATGGCTCGACAGGTTACTCCGACTGAGTAAATGATTTTGCGCGCACATCACATTGATACGGGCGATATCTAGTGTGTATCCTCTTATGACCCTGCAGTTCATTCGAAAGAGTAAATGATTTATCACACATACGGGCGATCCCCCGTGTGGACCCTCTTATGATTTGTCAGGGTACTCGACCAAGCAAATGATTTATCGCACACATCACATTGATAAGGGCGATCTCCGGTGTGGATCCTCTTATGGCTCGCCAGGTTACTCGACTCAGTAAATGATTTTTGGCACACATCACATTGATACGGGCGATCGCCCGCGTGGGTCCTCTTATGCCTCTGCATGTCACCCAACCGAATACATGATTTATCGCACACATCACATTGGTACGGGCGATCTCCCGTGTGGATCATCTTATGCCGATGTAGGTCACACGACCAAGCAAATGATTTATCGCACACATCACATTGATACGGTCGATGTCCCGAGTGGACCCTCTTATGATTCGTCAGGTTATTCGACTCAGTAAATGATTTCGTGCAGACATCACATTGATACGGTCGATCTCCCGTGTGGATCCTCTTATGGCTCGCCAGGTTACTCGAACAAGCAAATAATTTATCGCACACATCACATTGATAAGGGCGATCTCCACTGTGGGTCCTCTTATGGCTCGTCAGGCCACTCGACCGAGTAAATGATTTCTGGCACACATCACATTGATATGGGCGATCCCCCGTGTGGATCCTCTTATGCCTCTGCATGTCACCAAGCCGAGTAAATAATTTATCGCACACATCACATTGATATGGGCGATCCCCTGTGTGGATCCTCTTATGCATCTGCATGTCACCAAACCGAGTAAATAATTTATCGCACACATCACATTGATACGGGCGATCTCCTGTGTGGATCTTCTTATGCCTATGCAGGTAACACGACCGAGTAAATGATTTATGGCACATATCACATTGATACGGTCGATCTCCTGTGTGGACCCTCTTATGATTCGCCAATTTACTCGATTCAGTAAATGATTTCTCGCACACATTGCATTGATATGGCCGATCTCCCGTGTGGATCCTCTTATGTTTCGTCAGGTTACCCACGCATGTCTGTGACGTATTCCCCGGTGTGTGTTTATCGTCTCCAATCTCCATTGTTGAATTTGATGGCTCCTCCTCCCCTCCAAGCATAGTTTAACTTTAAATGTAGCCCAGTGTACGTCTATTTGTAATTGTAGTGTTTCCCTACAGAAGCCAATGTTGGCCTTTACAGGGATTATCTTGCTAAAGCTAACAGATAATCTCATGCAACAGTCAACTTTATCGAAAAGAAGATCGATACCGTTATGTTAAGAAATCGTCGAACAATAGCGCCAAAATAAAAAATATGTTTCAATCACGATAAAGGTGTTTGAAAAAGTGGTTTCAAACAACGGAGGGAGGAATAGAACAATGTGACAATACATAGTTTATTATTTATTGAATAACTAACGGTTACAATACACCAACTGATTTGCATAGGCCTCGGTGTTAACCAATCCCTCTGGTCTGTATTCGCAGGAAAGAGTTGACCTGCCCGAGTATCAAAAATTAAAGAACGTACTTTTAGACACACGTAGGCCTATATGTGCCCCAAAATACTTTTAACGTATTGCGCCATTTTGACAATCGTCACACTAAAGCAGCTCCTTGTGTGTCATTAATTGTTACCATACCACATATAGACTCCTCATTAGTGGAGCAAATAAAGACCATTTATTCAAAGTGATACATACTACTCCAACCACAATATAAAAATCCACACCTCTCCGAATAACAATTCAAACAAACAAATCAGTCATTCTGACATCAACAACCCTGAAAAAAACACCCAAAAAAAAATAATATATATATATGATTGATACCACGCAAAGAAGTATACGACCAAAAACTTCGTACAACCATCTCAAATTTAAACAATGACTAAAGTAAAACATTAGCTACTCGAAACATCCAAAATCACTAATAACGACCCCGCTCAGCGCGCTAGCGCCGAGCTCGGGTCGTGTATAGGTAACAGGCGGCGGCACGAAATTGTGACGTCACACATAATTTAAAGTATAACTTGTAGGTGAAATTTTTACCAAACCAACTTTTTCGTGAACAAATCACGTGACTTCCGGCAGTGGTTTCACAAAATCGCGGAATCAGCAATGAAACGAATTTGCTACTTCGCAACTTCCGATATTTAGCAATGCACAACTGAAGTATTTATTTATTTATAAACAGTAAGATGTTATGAATATGTCCCGCAAAGGTTCATATTAGATCAGTTTCATTTGTTAGCGAACTGAAGGCAGTTACGGCGTTATGACGTCAAAACATCATTTGTCTTCGGGCCAGAATCCAGACATGACTGAACGTGTCATGTCGTCTTCGCTTAATCGCAATATAGAGGCTTTTATTATCAAAGGCCGATATGCTATATTAAGACTATATTAAGGCATATATCATTATCGAAGTCCACTGGCATCCAAAACGATCTACATTATTAATCAAGCATTCCCGTCGCTGACATGCATTTAGGCCTAGTTAATATATATGCATATAGTTCCACGACTATTTGCATGATCTTTCGCATGGTCGGTCATGTTACTATTATGCCGGGTTTGTTATATAATTTTTATATGCCTTGCATATTATCATATTAGGAGTATACTGCAAACACACAGCGATAAAATCAATGCTGACATACTAGGGGAACACATGATTCCATCAACATGTGAACAAAAGTATGGAAATCAACAATCTATAGCAAAGCCCGCTCAACATGCGCAAAAATAAGCACCCCGTGTAATAAACAATGAATGCAAAGATGAAGAAAAATAAATAAAGGCAGCAGTAAATGAATGTGATCCTGCAGCAAGTTAAACATCTAAACCAAAAACGACATTTAAAATGACAAATCCAACTACATGTCAAGCTAAAACTAAAATATCTTTCTCAAACGACAATACATGCGAGTTGAGAATATCTGCGCTACAAGAAAATATGCTGCGGTTAGATGATATCATAAACGAGAAAGGCAAAACCATCCAAATTTTACGATCTTCTCAAAACAATTGTGAAAAACTGTGAAAAAAGATCTTGAAATGGAGCATCTTAAATTACGGCTATACGTAATCGAAGCCGATATACGCAGAATATACAGCTCCATACCTAACAATGACAACAATAATACAAGCGTCAACGCCTCCATACACTCCAATAAAATTATATAACAACAGTGCTACACAAACTCATACCATGAGTACAGGAGTTGTTTCAGAGCCGAAAACTGAAAAACGACAACTTCTAACTACAGGTTAGAATGCATAAAATGATTTGCATAGGCATGAGTGTTAATAAATCCAGCTGGACTGTATCCACAGAAAAGGGTTGACCCTGCACGAGTATCAAAAATTAAAGAACGTCCTTTGAGACGAAACTGCCCAACAGTAATTGTAAACGCAGTTTGACAAACGTCACATGCACCACCCTTAGAATGGAGAAAAAATCACATCGAATGGCACCAACACCTCCCATAAATTATTCGTCAATTTTACAGCCGCAACCGTTCACCGTTTGGCTATATTTGATGTTTCTCGTCACTTTTATTTTTCGTGCGCTTTTCATACATGTGACGAAAATCCACTCAGCTGTCATGATTTTGTGTGTGCTGATCCTACACGCTAAATCTAGTTGGATAAAAAGTTATCCAACAGTCAATCAACCGTTGTATGCCCACAGCACCTATCTACGTTGTGTGAAAAGTTGCATGACAATTTTGTTGGATACACTTTTACACAACGTTGCATATATATTTACTACCAACGGTTGTTTGTTAATTACACAACGTGTTGGATGAAATTTCACACAACACTCAATCAACGTTAATTGCCCACAGCACCTATCTACGTATATTGAACCGTTGGGTGTTGGGTAGAGTTGGATGACATTTGTTGATTGTTGATTTACCCAACGTTGATTGGAAAGTACAATGGGGCAAGATGTCGTGGATAGCTTTGTCGGTATAGTATGCCTTTGTTATAATTATTCTTTGTACGATACACTGATTATGTAGGCTTTATGTTGAGTGTATGAGTGTACTACTTTAGTCAAATTAGTGCCGTCAGCAGTTGTGTAAATTTGTAAACTTCAAAATTTGGCAAATATAAATAAATATACACTCAATAAATAAAGCCTACATCATCAGTATATCGTACAAAGAATAATTATAACAAAGGTATACTATACCGGCAAAGCTATCAACGACGTCTTGTCCCATTTTCCAGTCGCTCGGGAGTTTTTTCACGCAGTCATCCATCTTGTTTTGAAATATTTGGAGCCAAAAATCGCATGCTCGCCCGCACCGGAAACGCGCTGCTATTGGATGACCCGGTCACGTGGCGGTTTTATCCAACGTGGTATGAAAGTAATACAACAGAAGACATTTCACGCAATCGGTTGTGTACATCGTACTAAACTGTTGGCTAATAAGTACACAACAAATTCGCACCCAACGAGTTGTATACAAGGTTCATCCAACTAGATTTAGGGTGTAGCTTGGGTGTGCCAGGGGAAATCACTATACTAATTTGTACTTGGTGTATTATAATCTAACGGTAACGAAAATAAATATTTGCAAACTCTAACCAAATTTAAGGTAATTATATTTGAATATGTTCTATTCACTCTAATACATACAGTTGGGACTCTGATTCAGTGGAGGTTATTTCCAGAAATTGTCTGTGTCTCCTATCTTCGTGCAACTTGAAATAGGTGTAACTTCTAACTCTAATATTGTAACCAATAGTATGGTAATGGCTCGTTGGAAGTCAATGTCAGGCACCTTAACAAGCAAGCTATACAAGAAGAAATATCATGCAGTTGTGAAGGGAAGAACACAGGGTATTTTTCTTCGTTGGTCTGTCGCAAATCCAGAGGTTGAATGATTCGCAGGAAAAATCACAAAGCATTTGAAACTTAGCCTGAAGCTGTAGCATTTCTTACAGCTGCTGGAATTAATGAAGAATCAATCATGGTATATGATAGGAATGAAGTATCAATGTATTTGGATACTTTTAAAGATTTGAACGCTGTCGAGGCTTCAGTTCAACCCGATGAAGTTGAAGAATCGTCTGAGCTGAATCAACAGATATCAGAATCAGTAGCTGTGTCAGTACAATCAGTAGTCCAAGTCTTCTTGTACTAAAACCAGCTAAGATATTGGTATGGCGAGATGCTGGTGTTTAGTCCAAGCCCGCCTGCATAGGCTTCTTATAACACGACTGAAGCGTTAGTGACCCGCTCAAATAAAACCACAATTATATGAAATAAAATATCACAATTGCGACAATAAACGAATATTTTCCTCAGAAGACATGCTATTTGATCTGAAACCCACATCAGTTGTGAATTGAAAGCGGTAATTTAATGTGAAAAGAGACATTTTCCGCAGTGTTTACAATTTTTTTAAAGTATGCGAACTCAGTTGACCTCGCAAACTGCGTTCGGCATTTTCCGGTGAAAATATTCCGTCGATTTTCGGTCAACCACGCACGATGAATTCTCCATTGTAATCGTACTTATACGTGTCAATAAATAAATAAATACATAGATAATGTAAATATTGAAGATATAAATGTAATACATTAAATAAATTACGGGAATTACAACCATCTCACAGTTTAAAACAGTGTAAACAAAACGAGCATTAGAATAATATGGGGGCTGCCATTTTGTTTCGTCTCGGCCAAAACAAACTCCGGAATATGCCGAGGATCTTCGTAACTCTTCGGGTTTAAGTTAAAACGTAAACAAAATATAAAAACAGCGATGTCGGTGACAATCAACCGGAATATTCTATGCGTAATTTAACATGAAAGTTAGATTATTATACACCATTATGACCATAAGATGTCACTCTTTCCGATGTATATAGCACCATGTATTGATTTGTTAGGTAAATCGAGTAAAATACACCACATATTCCCGCCACAGATCCTGGGCGTAAGTCGTGTCATGGGAATGCTATGCAGGCGGGCTTGGACTAAACACCAGCATCTCGCCATACCAATATCTTAGCTGGTTTTAAAACAAGAAGACTTGGACTATACAATCAGATATCATTCGTAAGGCAACATCTGAACAATCGGAAACACTATCAAAACCTTCAACTTCCGAACAATCGGAAACATCAAAACCTTCTGAGTCAGAGCAAAATGTAGTGACACATGTAACTTGCACCACGGCAGATCTTATTATGGACACGAAGCAACAACTTACAACCTGATAAGATCCTCTCATACAGAAACGCGGAAAGGATTGGATCAGCTGATCATCGATGTAAGCAGTATTGGCGGTGATATTAGTCAAACCAATTAATTATTAAGGAAAAACAGAATGACTGGAACTCATTGGATATTGGTGATACAGAAAATGAAAAGATGCCCGATGAACTATATCAACGTAAAACCTACAGAGTAATGCTGCAAATTACAAAATTACAAAGGCAGACAAGGATGCATCTGATGCTATTTATAGGAAGAATCGTCATGACAAGGAACACAAAATTAAAAACCAAGAAGACAATACGAATGTGAATGTGAGAACAGTCGACGACTAATTGATATAACTAATTTATGTGCATCCTACAGAGTTGACATTCAAAAACGTCTACTACACATCCCAAATTTAAATTCTGATGTAAAGAGCAGTGCAGCAGACTCGAAGGAAGAACATTTAATATTCTGACCAGCCTTTCAGTGAATGTAAGACCAATCTTTCGATAACTAGCACTTCATTAGCTCCTTCAACTACTACAGCGAAACAAATTGACGTAGTGATTCTTGTGAGTTCGCATTTATGAGGGTTGTTACCATCTAAACTCTCTGATAGAATGTGCTGTACCATAGAAACAACATATACTATTTCTGATGTTTCCAAAGAGATAAATTTAATTCCAAGAAGTAATGCACCAAAATGTTTGGCTACATAAGTGATGTCGAATGATATTCAAACCAAAACAGCAGAAGAGTGTACTAAGGATATGAAACAATGAAAGAATATATATATATAATTTCACAGCCTGCTGTTCTAACTAATAGCAAACATGAGTTGGAACGGGCTAACCTCAACATTGAGTCATATTTTGAAGGGAAATCAAATATAGCTGGTGTGCAGAACAGTGCACTAAAGAATACATCAGTTCTCATAAACACGGATCTAAAGCATCCAAACAACTATGGTAATAAGGTAATGGCTGCTAACATGAAGTCTGCTGTTTTTAAGTTGATTGGGCTACAAAGTGGAAGTGACAATTATACTAAATATAATGTCCGTCATAACCAGGCCTCCTACTAGTATTCCAAACCTCAATAAATTCCATTACGACCGAAGGGACAGAAGATTCACCACGTATGGTCAACAATCCTGAAGATCTCACAACTGGTGTTAACTTTCAATGAACTGAATTGCCTTAAAGATATCTAGTCACTCAACATTGCATTTGAGTGGTGTTTACTTTAATAATTGTTATTACTTAGGCCAAATAAATTTAATGTGTGTTTCCGGTAACCCGCCCGCCCCAATCTAAAACGCCGCGCCCAAAATCATTTTATCGATAAACATTTTTTTTTAAAGATTTGTCAATCATCGCCAGGTCTCTTTTTATTTTGGTCATGAAGTGTAATGCACACTGCTATACTTTTGTTCCTAGATTGATCTCAGAAGTGTCCGATCATTGCTAACTGATTTAGTTGTCAAACAGATAGTCCTAAATTTTGAGTGTTCATTCAACCCGAATCGATCTATGGTAATTACCGCAATACGATAGGGGAAAACCCCGAAATTCGTACTCATGCAGGTATCTATTTTTTGTACCTCGATTGCCTGGCCTAAGTTTCATGGGGTTATTTGTCGTTATTGATATTGATCTCCCCATTTATTAGTCCTTTTCATGAAAATAAATAACATAAAACAAGTCATAGATGTTATGTTTAAAATATCATACGTGTTAGGAATTTGTGTGTTTGCTGGGTATGTGTGGACGTCATTGTATGGTTGTGTTTCTTGTACGTCACTGTTATTGTGTACGTTTGGTTCGTTGCTTGGCTTGGGGATTATGACGTCATGGGAATATGTGATTAGATATACAGTAAAATAGATTCCGTAACATCAACGAGTTTTCTAGATTTCCGTGATATAATTTGGCCCCTCGAACCGGATAAATTGTACAGGATTAACGGACACGCACGAGACGCAGAAATATTCGCACAATTGTTCAGGAATAGCGAGTTTGCGATACCCGTCAGACGGGAACGGTACGGGTAAATCTGTGAACATCGTCACGGTCACTTGGGTACTTTCAATGCAGCACATAAAGCGATAGCGAATTGAAACGGGTAGATTTGTTCCAATGACCGGTAGCCTTTCACTACGATTTTCTCACTCAAACGTCCATGAAATTCCTGTCAGCTATGCGTTAACCTATTTATTGAAAGATTTCATGGGCAAATATTATTGATAAAGTTGTCATTTTAACCCAGGATTTGTGTTTAAATTATCGAGGCGGCTTCTAGCACTTAGATAAATACGGAAGGCCGATTTTTGTTCACTGCATTAATGACAGGTTGTGATTAATAGAGTGAGTAGATGGTGATATAGACGCAGTCTCGGCCCATTGCAGGGACATGGCTATATATGGTATGTGCGTTAGGAAGGGTGTCCACCTTCGAATTTCTAACTACACATCTCGAACAATATCAAATTCACCAGTTTCCGCGTAAATCCACCCTCCCCATGGCTGGAATCAAGCTTTCCAATTGTTTGGAAATTTTGAGACCTGACACCCCCCCCCCCCCAAAGCTTGAACAATTTCCAACTGTTTCTGACAGTCATTTCAGTCCAAATTGTGTTACCAAAAATAGTGAAATATGCAAATGTTGGTCTAAAAACTACAAATTATCCACTAATAAATTGTTCGAAAATCAAACTACGAAAACAATTTCAACATATTGTTTGCGTGAAATTTCCAACAAATGTTGTGTCAAGTATATCAAATTTCCAAATGTTGAACATTTGACAAACGTTGGGGAGGGGGTCGATACACCCCTGTCGTCACGTCCCTGTCTCAACCCGTTGTTTCAATTTCAATATGCTTATTTCCCATTAAACTGTAAAAACAGTGTTTGAGAATATAATACATAATATAACAGACGGGGTATATATTGACATAGATAATATATACATAATTGTTACGAGGTTACAAAACGAAAGTGGATTCTCTCTCCTTTAAGTATTAGTATATAACTTCGACTGACAAGTAATTAACAAAACAATTTGGAGATGACCAATTTTCATTTCATCACGACTGAGTTATTATTGATAATTTCAATAACAAGCATATTGATCCACTTTATTATCGGATATGGTCAACACATTTTGCTGGTATAATCATACTATCAGTACAATTTCTGGTAAAATGGGAAAACTTCAGATAACTTATTTTTTTCGACTCCATCGTTGTATACTACATAGATGCTGCTTTATCAAGAACAAGGAGAGAGAGAGACCACATTTTTAGAGTAAATTCATCAATATATAATCACACACGTAAAATTTCTATAATTCAGATTTCACAATGAAATCTTTACCCCGGGTGAAAAGGGAATTTGGTAGGGGTCACTCCCACTGGTGTATATACGGTATGTTTCTGATCGAAAAGGGGCATTGCATGCAATTGATTTAATTTATCGATGAGGGGGGTATCACCATATATAGTAAGTTTAGTTAAAGGGACACCAGGCCAGTCGACGTGGGTTCAAACGAAATAAAATAAAGTTTATAAAAGTCTGTGAAATAAGTATTTCCAAGTATACATGTAACACCAGACATAAGCAATTTATCCAGATAACTCGACATATATACTCTACAGTTCAGTGTCGATAGACGTCTATGTTTGTTTGCACCTCATGAACCACTGCGAATGTGTCAGGTCCCTTTAAAATATTTTGTTATGTAGTCAATAGAGTTATCGCTCCTCCTACACACCGTGGACTCCTTATTCGTCCGACTTAAAGTTGTGCTCTGTAAATTTATGAGGAGGAATGAATTTGTTAATCGAACCAATTAGGGTAGTGACGCACGTTCCAAATTAGTTGACAATAAGGAGGGGATCGTTCTGCATTTTATACAGAACGGTTTAAATTTTGTCTCACGCTAGAGACAATTAATTACATGGTTATATACACCATTGTCTGACGGGGGGGGGGGGTCCACTGTTAAGTGGTCTGTTGCTGGATAGCTATGTTCATTTGAACGATAAATTTATATACGTTATGTAACACTTGATGTTTCTTATTTCTTAACAGTAAAGATGCCTCATGTGCACTCGGCCGTGTATAGTAAAATTTGGCTATGAATTTTTCGCGTACATGTTGAAGTACCGGACAAACTAGTAATGTATGGATTTCATCTCCCACTTGTTCGTTACAAAGTGTACATAGTCGGTCTCTAATTGGAATTTCTGTGTTACTCCATGATTTAGTTTCGATCGCCAAGTAATGATTACGCGTTCTGAAGCGCATTATAGGTTGTGCCTCTGCTGTCGTAAGCTTGAAAATGTAATTCTCAGTTTCAAACACTTCTTTAATTTCTCTGTAAAATAGATATTTATTGGACGATGCCATCGTTCTTCGCCAGTGGTTTATATACATATCTTTGAGTCCTGTTTTTGTCGGTTCTCGAAACCAGTTGAGGCTTACTATATTATGATAAAGCCAGACATGCATAAGGCCCATTTCATATAGAGTATTTTTGACGAGACTTAACCAAGGGTGGGTGTATTCATTTCCAGGGCTGTTAAAATCGTTATATATTGTATGATACAAGACGAATGATAATTTAGATTTAGGTCCACTAACAAGCCTCGCCCAGTAATTTAAAATTCTATGTTTAATTTTAAACCCAATCGGTAGAAGGCCCAACTCACCATATACACAAATAGTCGGTGTCGAACTTTTTAACTTTAAGATATACTTCCAAAACCATAGTTCCGTTTATCCAATCTGGTCAATATTTTCCGTAACCCAAATTTCACATCCATATATAAGCACTGGTACCACCGTTTTTTCATATAATTCAATTTTGGTAGACAGGCTGAGTTTAAGTTTTCGCGTCTTCCATATGAGGGAAAACATTGATCGCTTCGCTTCCTCGCACCTACGTTTAATTTCGAAGTTAAAAGATCCAGATTTGCTGAATATTATGCCTAGATATTTGTATTCCTTTGTCGTTTTAATTATTCTAACATCAAGCTTGAAAATCCTACTGTGCTTTCTATTATGTCCGAAAATGACTACGGCGCTCTTTTCGTTATTAATTTTCATCTTCCAACGGGAACAATACCTTGTATATATATTCATAACTTTTTGTAATCCTTTTTTTGTCTTAGCAAATAAGACTGTATCGTCTGCATACAGGAGGCAAAATAACTTAACTAACCCGAACACTGCAGTTTCGCTTAAATCGGAAATTTGGATTCCATTTATTTGGTTTTCGGTCATAAAATTTTCAAGGTCGTTCAAGTAGATGGAAAAAAGTATCGGGGATAAATTCTCACCCTGCCTCAAGCCAATATCACAGGGGAAACTTGGAGAACATTGGTTATTATTAGTTACTCTAGATTTAACTCCATCATAAATATTCATAATTACATTTAGCACTTTTCCTGTTATACCAATATAAAATAGTTTGGTCCAGAGTCCGACTCGCCACACATTATCGTATGCTTTTGATAAATCAATAAAAGCGCAGTATAAACTGGTATCTTTTTTCTGAGTGAGTTCAATAAGGCACTTCAAGGTAAACATGTGATCGACTGTTGAATTATTCTTACGAAAACCAGCTAGGTTCTCGGACAAGAGATGATTTTGTTCTAGAAATATATTGATTCGGTTACTGAGAATAGATGTAAATAACTTCGCGATACAGCTTACCAACGTGATAGGTCTATAGTTTTCTGCTAGCATAGAATCCTTAGCTTTGTAAATCGGTTGTATTAGGCCTATACCCCACTCGTCGGGGATAATACCACAATTGAGAATAATGTTAAAAAAATTTAAAGGTGGATTATCTCTTTGTAAACATGTATTATATAGTTACCGGCGTATAAAATATTAGATTTGAATCGAAGACTCCTGTCCGGAAATGCTTCTATCGATTAATATTAATTTTATTTCGAATATGTTCTGGTCTAAAAAGGTGTGTTTGTTCAGCTAACGAACAATAGTGGTTACTGTTAACATAGACCAGAAATTATATTGTGCAATTTTGTCACAAATAAACAATACAATATACAATACAATAATTAATTTGTATAGCGCTCAATATTATGAGTACATATTCAACGGCGCTTTACATTACATCGAGCTCATTGCCTAATCAGCATAATACATGTACATGCACATATATCTAGGAATTAAATGCTACATCAAAGAGATATGTTTTGAGGCCGGTCTTAAACATATTTAAATCAGTGAATATTTTCAAGTGAGGTGGAATGCTATTCCATAGATGTGGACCTGCAAATGAAAATGCCCTATCGCCAAACGTTTTCTGTTTGTTGAAAGGAGTGTACAAAAGCATACTGCTATCAGATCGTAATCCATATGTACACACATTTCTGTCTTTGATCATATCCTGTATATACAATGGTGACATGTTATTACGAGATTTGAATACAAGCAAAATAATTTTGAACATGATTCGATACTCCACTGGCAGCCAGTGTAATTGCTTGAGAACTGGAGTTATATGTTCATGCCGAGGAGTGTATGATACAACTCGCGCCGCAGCATTTAGCACTTTTTGCAGGCGATCACACTGGTAATCCGGTAGTCCATACAGTAAAGAATTACAGTAATCTAAGTGTGACGTGACAAAAGCATGGACCAATGTCTTAGTTGATTATACTCATTATCGCTTATATCTGTGGAACAAAACAATACAAACAACCAATCTGCGACATTTGACATTCGTTGCGTAGCCGTAGGAACAGCCCAGTGCTCTATATCGCAATGCGGTCTCATCCGAATGGTCGGTTCTAAAAATAGTAACATAAATGGGCCCGATTTAATATTCGAAATAAAATCAATATTAATTGATAGAAGCTTTTCCGGACATAGGTCTTCAGTTCATATCTATTATTTTATACCCACGCAACTAT
Organism: Siphonodentalium dalli; assembly: GCA_032622095.1. Classification (NCBI taxonomy): domain Eukaryota; kingdom Metazoa; phylum Mollusca; class Scaphopoda; order Gadilida; family Siphonodentaliidae; genus Siphonodentalium; species Siphonodentalium dalli. The sequence goes on along the minus strand of CP136062.1, from coordinate 216,328,633 downwards.
TTAAAATTTGTTATTTAAAGAGATAATCCATCTTTAAATATATAAATTTCATTTTGTGGAATGTCGATTTGATATACTCATTTCGAATAGAGTCTACTCCACTGGCCTTCCCATTTTTTAGGTTTCTAACTGCAAGTTCTATTTCATCAGTTGTAATCTCAACGTCTAAACAACAAGTTTTCATCGGCGGGTTGAAGGTGTCAATATCTGATGTATCAGATCTATTTTGATCACTAAAATATTCATGAAACTGTTTTATTGAGGGAGTTTTTTTTGTCTTGTTTCATTATCAGCATCCCTTAGAAGTCTCCAATACTCACGCGGCGATTTAGTTTTCATTTTAGAAATGTTTTCACGCATATCATAATCATATACTTTTTTTGCATTTCGCAATGACCGCTTATATTTTCTGCGCGCGTCAATCATACGTTGTCGATTATTTTCATTCGGCTGTTCCCTATATGTTTTGCAAGTTTTTCGGTAGGATTTTCTAAATTCAACACACGAACCTTTATACCACGGTTGGCATCTTCGTTTGCAAGATTGATATTTGGGATTTGGCATTTTTGTGCCCAGACTCTGTCTCGCGGCTCCACAATAAAGATTTTTCAATAAGTTATTAGCGTTTGAGATGTCATCATGTGTTATACAATTTCCATCTATAAAAGAGTTTTCTAATGATATAAGTTTTTCCATAAGATTGGTAGTTTCTGTTGAGCTAAGGCTATCAACAAAGTACCCTGACCTTTCATCGGTCCACCGGTTGAAATTTACATTACGCGTCTCGTACCCACGTTCGGGTATTTTCCCGCATAAATCCCCTAACTGTTCACGTAATTGGGAAAACCCATCGCCAGTACATTCCGCGACAATACACAATGCCAGGGGATTATGTGCGTCGCTGAGAAGTTCATTGTAATCACTCACCGTGAAGTCCGCTACAAACTCGAGAGCACCAGGAGTAAACAACAAGTAATCAATGACACTCACGTCTTTGCATGTCACGTTTCCCAATCCGCAGTCCCAACCCAGACGACCGTTGCCAATATAAAGGTCAGCACGCCCACACAATGAAATCAAACGGTAACCGTAATTATTTGTACGTTTGTCCTGAGATGCACGCGGAGGGAGATTTTGAATGGTCGTCGACTCATCATTTGTTGCATGGTCAATCAATTTGGCTGTTCTTGAATTAAAGTCACCAATCATAAGAATATTGTCACAAACGGCCCTTACTTCAGCCAGAGACATATAAATAATATCAAAACAGTCACCGGAACTATATCTAGAGCCTTCCGGGGGAATGTAAACATTGCCTAATACGAGTGACCGTTCGGGTCCAAATTTCAACATAAGCCAGGTGACATATTCACATTTAAATTCCATAATTTTGACTAGGCACATCAACTCGGTTTTAATCAAAACACATATTCCGCCCGATCTATGACCAGTTACTGATTTTCTGAATGATTACTGTTGTGTACCCTGGGATCTCGACTTTGTCGACATCATCAGTTTTACATTCCTGAAACAACAAAATTTCATAAGAACACACATAATCAAAAAATTCAGGATCAATCAGTTTGCTTCTTATACCACACACGTTCAATGACAACAAATTTATGGTTGTGCAAGTACATAAATATATCGTGGATTTATCTATGCATTGCACATTTGAATACAAATACCGTTTAGTTACCTTATCGTATGTAGGTGGGGACTGACTTCTCATTTTAATATATATTTACTATCTGAACGGACATGGCGCATTTGAACCACAATACTGGTGTATACTGTAGTGGGGATAATATAGGTCGCCAAGTACACGAAATACCTATACAAACTCTACAAAATCTAAGCATAATTAGCAGAGCGAGTTTCAGCTGTTTTCTGTGTTTCGCACAGATGTGAATCAAACGCTCTTTATTCAATCCGTATAATAAACAGACTACATTTTGACACCTTTTTTTTACCAAGTTAAACATTTCAACCTACCTCCGGGTTTAGATCCCGACAACAATCCCAATACTTGGGATAAATATTCCCTTGTCCCGACGGGCCGACCCTTCAATCTGTTGACAGATTCCAAACAAAGGTTTACTTAAAGCTACTCAAATCGATCAGACGGTCCCCAAATCATAAAGTGACAACAAGAACATTTCTTCAAAATGCGCTTTTGTTATCAGAATCGATTAATTACAAAAAAATAATGCTAACTGCTGTCAACTATAGTATAACAATTTGGCCGCATTACCACTTGATTTTAGAGTCAAGCATCTTCATCCGCAATTTTGTCCGAGACCGTCGATTTGATGACTCTTTTCTGGGCCACAAATAATTACACAATTCAAGAAATAACAAACTTCAAAAATCGATATATGATCACTCTGTGCTTTGATGGTGGGTTCCTCGATATTTTAACCCCGAAGCCAAAATATAGTAACTTGGGAGCGTTAATTCGGATTATGCATCTTTAATATGACTAAATATTCCCCAACTAAAATAAGGGACAAATGCGGTATTATATCGAACTGAACGTACATGTAGGACAATATTAGACCCTTGGTCTAAAACAATACATTTTACACCGAATATTGGTTGGACATTTTAACTATATATAACGTAATTTTATATTTGAGCTATCATAATCTATTTTCTAAGTTTAAACATTCCAACCGATTTATTGTCAACACTCGATCGGTCTATGACTTGTAGAATCCAATTGTTGAAAATGTTACCAATATGAGTGAAAGAAAAGCAACGTCCTCTTCCAACTGCCACCTAGCTCGTCCTTGATGAAAGCAACTGATTATCCTGGGGCTCATCTAATCTAAATACATATTTTCAACAACCCATAACGCTAAGTATAACATCGGCCAATAACGCGAATAACAATCTATATCATAATATAGTTTTTGTTGCAGTTGGCTCACCATACATTACCAGTCGATGTGATGAATTCTACCGGTAAAACAGTTTGCGATTTCAAAAGGTGTACCGGTACGGGTAGCTACCCGTACGCGTACCCGTGCCGGTTTTAAATCGCAAACTCGCTAATAACGGACCGCAGAAATATTCACACAATTGTTCAGGATTAACGGACACGCACGAGACGCAGAAACGTTATAACATTGCCTCATTCATATGATAGTGATAAAGAAAGTGATCCAGTTTTTCTCGGTGTTGTCGACTATATATAAGGAATGCGAATTCTGATACACATCTGATACAGCATATTTGGGAGCGTTGGAATCTGAGTATTTGACGTCTTTGATGGAATACAACAATTCAAATCGGAATAGAAATAGTTCTGTTACTGTTGAAGATGTAACTCAGATTCAGGAGGATGGGCCGAGATTACAATAGAAATTGGGAATGGTTATATATTTGCACATAGGACAGGATGGACAAGTGAGATCAGTGAAATTGAAAACGAATCTTACGACCTGCAGCTGCTATAGCTAGAAAGAATATAACATCGTATTACGCGGAACAAGACGATGAGGAATCTACTGTGGAATATAACGTTGGCGCACAGTTGGGCGCTCGACTAGCGAAATATAGCTTTTTACTCGAACATGAAATCAATAGAATTTGATAGGGAAGCATATAATAAAACATCGTATTACGCGGAACAAGACGATGATGAATTTTAAATGTATAATCTCGGAGTAGTTCTCAAAGATTGATTGACTTTAAGTTGTGTTCGCCCGGAGTGTGTCAGGGATTTGTGTGTGTTTGCTGGGTATGTGTGGACGTCATTCTATGGTTGTGTTGCTTGTACGTTATTGTGTACGTTTGGTTCGTTGCTTGGCTTGTGGATTATGACGTCATGAGAATGTGTGATTAGATATACAGTAAAATATATTCCATAACATCAACGAGTTTTCTACATTTCCGTGACAATACGCATGCAATTGGCGATAAGTTTTCCTTGTGATAGTTATTTTACACACAGCGTTCCCCTGGCTTATTGCGATAATATCTAACCAAACCAAATGATTTCGTTTTCCATTTTTATCGATGATATAAAAGTTTATGATAGAAATGTCTTTGCTAACAACGGATTTAAAAAAAATAAATGCATGCATCACGAACAGACAATGTTGGTTGTAACTAATAACATAATTATACTCTTCTGCAATCACCATAAGATCGTCGTAAATTATAAAATCTGAGCCCAATTTCCAAAATTCGTGGCAATAAAAAATATTTTGCGAGAATTCACACCAACGTCACCCAGTGTTCCAGGTTAGCTAACGCATAGGTTAGGCGTATCATAATAGTTACTCAAACTGTGATAAGCACTATACCATTAACTACTAATGAGCAACTTAAGTATTGAAAGTTTAAAATTTTGAGTATCTCATTTTGGGACTTGATAATATTAATTAAGCAATAATTAACTTATTAATGTGAGTATAAGTGATAGCGCGACCTACATCAGTACATGTGCAGAAACCTTTGGCACAACCTGTTTTTCATATGCGGTTACAAATAGGTAACATCCAGGCGACCTGAACGTTAATTCACATCAGATGTGCAGGCCTGGTATGTTCGATATAATTAATACATATCTTCTCATTGACTATGTCAAAACAGGAATAGTTATACTACATGTAGTATAGTCCACACGCCCCGATGGTTCTTTTGGCATACTACCGCATAGCGAACGACAAGCCATGCTTTATTAATATATTATAGTATATATGTAAGGCTGGTTTAAACCTTTGATAGATAAACGTGTGAGCTCAGTGAAGAAATGAAAACAGTAGGTATTCCCGTTTTGGTCCCCGATGCCAATCTGTGACATGAAAGTATTTGGAACTTTGTTATTCTAAGCTGATATACACTGTACGTGTAAATATTGTTTTCGGATATCATTGCATGTATATGAAGTATATAATTTTCTCTATTTCTGATGTCTGACTTCATGTTCGGTTTTTGAAAAATAAAATAAAAACAAAATAAAATGCAATCACGCTCGCCCCAATATGTTTTGGACCCGTTACCAGAAACACGCATTCATATTATTTGGCCTTATTGTCATTCATATTCGTCGATTGACATTGCATTCAAAAGACTATATTAGTGACATCGGTTGTTTTCCTCACGGGACTGTAGGCTCATTAGTCCAATTAATCAACACGTCGAATGTTGATTAATTGGACTAATGAGCCTACAGTCCCTTGAGGAAAACAACCACATATTTACTATATGTGATGACTTGCTGCCACGTTGCCATTTGCAGACGCAATACAAATACAAGATCGACCCCTAAGTAAAATGACGGAATTTCCGCGAGAATATTTTAGCGACATTGACGCAGAAATCGCGACGCTCGCCGTCTGAAATGGCCTTTATCAATGGATGTAAGACCAATCTTTCGATAACTAGCACTGCATTAGCTCCTTCAATTACTATAGCGAAACAAATTGACGTAGTGATTCTTGTGAGTTCGCATTTACGAGGGTTGTTACCATCTAAACTCTCTGATAGAATGTGCTGTACCAAAGAAACAACATATACTATATCTGATGTTTCCAGAGAGATAAATTTAATTCCAAGAAGTAATGCACCAAAATGTTTGGCGACATATGTGATGTCGAATGATGTTCAAACCAAAACAGGTGAAGTAATGGCCTTTATCATTCCTACATGTGTATTTTTCCAGGTGCTGCTGACATGATTCATCAAATTGCATCGTTCCGTTTGACCGATTACTACCATTAAACCAGACCATACACCAACTTCATTAGCATCATCATTTTGAGGTAAGACCATTTCCGCTCTCACTTTCCTTTTAATGAATATTGAACTGAAATCTAGTGCAAATATAATATTGGAACACCAGAAAAATTTAATAATGTTGGTTCTAGTCTGGTCATAAAATTGACGTAATGGTTATGCAATGCTATGACAAAGTGAGTTAATTTGGAAATAATGATGGATTTTATAACTGTTGTACCACTAAATAGGCTGAGTAGTCGATGATTTCTGATTTAGTCAGGGGGGGGGGTGCGCAAAAAAATCAGACACAAGGCCGGGGTGGGGGTCGCAGCTACTGAAAACACGTTTTTTCCGGTGTTTGCAATTTTTTTCCTTTTGCCATTTTTGACCTAATTACAAGCTGTTTAGCCTATATAATGATTGTTTTGATGTGTTATGATCTATTAACACATGTAGTGTACACACAAGATACTAGGTACAGTTCCCTGTGGTCAGGTTGGCCTCAGAATTATTTTATTATTTGGTCCCTTCTAATACTAAGTAAACCTTCGTGAAAATTTTAACTGCGCTGGCCCACCTGGGTTGGATAACCACTTGGTATGTAAATATATTATAATGAACTCTAAAGACAAATAAACCACATATAATTCAGTAAGTAAAATAAAATATCACATTACCACTATCTGTGGTATCACACTGAAATTCAACTCTCCAAGTCTTATATGAAACTGAAATAATGTAAAATAAATGTAGAACATGCCTGTTCTCTAATCTATAAACATGTTTCTGGCACAAAGTTACTAATACTATAAAAGACAAAAGTGTTATTCTACAGTGTTACATATCCAATTATTAATGAACAGACATTCACATGGATCTCAATCAGTCTCAATAGCATTTTCTTAGTAAAACACGACTGTCTTTCACTTGTGAAATAATGAGATATTATTTATTTATATGCGCTATTCTACAACCATTTAGTTATTGTTAATATTAAAATGATCCATCTAACCACGTACACTGCATATTGTAAAACAGGCAAGAAACAGTTTGATAAGTGTCTAGTCTGAAATACTTTTGTGACAGAAAATGTAATCAAAGTTTATTGTTAAACTCATTCATGTCTTAATCCAGATTAGATACAGATTTTGTAAGTCACTTTGCACAACGATAATTTAAACTTCACTTGAGTTTAAATTAACTTAAATAATTCTTCAATCAGCTTCAACGTTTTTCAAAATTCAATTTAGAAATGTCAGTTGAACGACATCGATGATAAAATGAAAATGAATATATCTGATACATTTTGCATAGAAAGTCACTGCTACATCTGACTCCATTGAATCCAATAAGATCGGCGTGGATCGTCAATAGGAAACTATATTAATACCACCAGTCAAAACACTTATAAGGACACACGTCCAATGGAAATATATAGGACATACACTTTATGAAATACCGCATAACAAAAAGAGCTGAACTCTCAGCACAAGCAATACACTCATATGAGATTTAAAACATTTATCTAGAAAACCCCATCTCAACCTGGGCAGCATAATATAATTTTCCGGTGTGTTGTGTGTTTACAACTTCACTTTAACTAGCAACTTTAACAAATATATAAAGTAAACACGAGTGCATTTCATGGATACATGCATATTACACAAAGTCCAGTGCAAAGTCTGGAATAAATAATTAGATAAAATAATTATTTTTTAAAAGTTGTTTCAGCTGGTTGTGTTGAGTTTTTCATGATAAATGTTTTTAATCTCATGAGTGTATTGCTTGTGCTTATAGTTATAATGTATTAGTATTTGAGTTTAACTGGTGGCGAAAGTACACCAAAGTTGGATGATGCTGGAAAAAACAGAATGGTCAAATTACGAATGACTGATAATTATTATATATGTTCATTCTAATTTAACCTTTCTTTGTTTCTCAACATCAGCCACCTTCACTGGACATTCTACACCCTGATGTTTTTACCTATAATGGCTATAAATCCAAGTAGTATACAACACTGCACATCCATCAGAACGACTTTCAACAGCTTGATAAATTTCATTCGAATGTGACTGTCCCAAAACCATGAGTGGAAACAAATATTTTTTTTGCACAAAGGGGGGGGGGTGCAAAATGCTGCAAAAAAAGAGAAGCGTTGTGTATGCAAATTTGTTCCTGACCGCCCCCCTGATTTAGTCGTTTAATTTTAATTTCGTTCAGCTTATTTTCAAAGTTAATCGGCATTTTGCTTAAAGTGGTATTAAAGTTAATTCCAAGAAGGTTAAATGATTCTACAAAGATGATATGAAGGTCCAGACATATATTTTCTTGCCGTTCCAACCCACAACGCCCGACATTTACTCACGTTGAGCTTGAGTTCGGATATTTCTGTGAAAGCATTTTGGGTCACAATAAATGATTTCTCGCACAAATCGCATTGATACGGGCGATCCCTGTTTGGGCGATCTTATCACAGGTCCCAGAACAATATTTGACACCAACCAGTGATACTTAATCTTAGTATTACTTGGGTGGGGGTAAATTTTGTTCTGGGGACCTGTGGATTTTATGTGTAACCAGGCTACTTAAAGGTGGATTATCTCTTTGTAAACATGTATTATATAGTTACAGGGGTATAAAATATTAGATCTGAATCGAAGACTCCTGTCCGGAAATTCTTATATCGATTAGTATTTATTTAATTTCCAATATTTTCTGGTCTAAACAGGTGTGGTTGTTTAACTAACGAATAATAGTGGTTACTGTTAACAGACACCAGAAATTTAATTGTGCAATTTTGTCACAAATAAACATTATTTTATACTCATTATCGCTTATAACTATAGAATAAAACAATACAACCAACCAATTTGGGACATTTGACGTTCGATGCAACAGGAACAGCCTAATGCTCTATATCGCTATATGGTATCACCCGAATGATATGTTCTAAAAATAAACAAATAAACTGTCCCAATAAAATATTCGAAATAAAATCAATATTAATTGATAGAAGCCTTTCCGGACAGGGGTGTTCAGTTCATATTTATTATGTTATACCCACGCAACTATTTCAAATTTGTTATTTAAAGAGATAATCCGTCTTCAACTGAGTAAATGATTTCTCGCATACATCACATTGATACGGGTGACCCGCCCCCCCCCCAATGTGGATTGTCTTATGAGTTGTCAGGTTACTCCATCGAGTAAATTATTTCTCACACACATCACATTGATACGGGCTACCCCGTGTGGATTATCTTATGAGTAGTCAGGTGACTCGATCGAATAAATTATTTCTCGCACACATCACCTTGATACGGTCGATCGCACCATGTGGGTCGTCTTACGATTCATCAGGTTACTCGAGCAAGTATGATTTATTTCACACATTGTATTGATACGGGCGTTCCCCGTGTGGATTCTCTTATGTATAATCAAGGTAAACAACCGGGTGAATGATTTACCCCCACCCCCCGTGTGGTGGTTCATCTTATAATTCGCCAGGTTGCTAGACCAAGTAATTGATTTATCGTACATATGCACATGACATTGATACGGACATTCTCCAGTGTGGATTATCTTATGGGTTGTCAGGCGACTCGACTGAGTAAATGATTTCTCACACTCATCACAATGATACGGGTGATCCTCCATGTGGATCAGAAAATATTTTTTAAATGTAGATTAAACATTTGGAACAATATGTTCAGTGTGTGGATCCTCTTAAGTTCCGCCAGGTTACTCGACTCAGTAAATGATTTATCACACACATCACATTGGTAGGGGCGATGGAGATCACAGGCGATCTCCCGTGTGGATCCTCTTGTGAACAGTCAGGTTACTCGACTGAGCAAATGATTTATCGCAAACATCGCATTGATATGGGTGATCTCCATAGCAGATCCTCTTCTTATTTCGCAGTTTATTCGACCAAGTAAATGAATTTTCAGACATCATATCACATTGATACGGTCGATCACCAGTTTGGATCCTCTTATGACTCGTCAGACTACTCGATTGAGTAAATTATTTATCGCACACATCACATTGATACGGGCGATCACCAGCGTGGACCCTCTTATGATTCGTCAGGTCACCCGACTGAGCAAATGATATCTCGACGTCGGAACACATCACATTGATAAGGTCTATCTCCAGTGTGGAATCTATTATGGCTCGCCAGGTTACGGGTGACCCCCCCCCCCCCCGCGTTGACCCACTTATGTTTCTTCAGGTAACTCGAACATGTAAATTTATTCTCGCACACATAACATTATTACGGGCGATCTCCAGTGTGGATAATCTTATGATTCGTCAGGTAATTCGACCGAGCAAATTATTTATCGCATACATATTGATATGGGCGAGCACATGTGTGGGTCCTCTTATGATTCCTCAGGTTACTGGACTCAGTAAATGATTTATCGCATTGATACGGGCGATCGCCCGTGTGGATCCTCTGATTCCTCAGGTTACTGGACTCAGTGAATGATTTATCGCACGTATCACATTGGTAGGGGCGATGGAGATCACAGGCGATCTCCCGTGTGGATCCTCTTGTGAACAGTCAGGTTACCCGACTGAGCAAATGATTTATCGCACACATCGCATTGATATGGGTGATCTCCATAGTAGATCCTCTTCTTATTTTGCAGTTTATTCGACCAAGTAAATTAATTATCACACATCATATCACATTGATACGGTCGATCACCAGTTTGGGTCCTCTTATGACTCGTCAGGCTACTCGATTGAGTAAATTATTTATCGCACACATCACATTGATACGGGCGATCACCAGTGTGGACCCACTTATGTTTCTTCAGGTAACTCGAACATGTAAATTTATTCTCGCACACATAACATTATTACGGGCGATCACCAGTTTGGGTCCTCTTATGACTCGTCAGACTACTCGATTGAGTAAATTATTTATCGCACACATCACATTGATACGGGCGATCACCAATGTGGACCCTCTTATGATTCGTCAGGTCACTCGACTGAGCAAATGATATATCGAACACATCACATTGATAAGGTCGATCCTGTGTGGATCCTGTAATGGCTCGCCGGGTTACGGGTGACCCCCCCCCCCCCCCGCGTTGACCCACTTATGTTTCTTCAGGTAACTCGAACATGTAAATTTATTCTCGCACACATAACATTGATACGGGCGATCACCAGTGTGGATCCTCTTATGACTCGTCAGACTACTCGACTGAGCAAATGATTTATCGCACATATCGCATTGATACGGGCGATCGCCCGTGTGGATCCTCTGATTCCTCAGGTTACTGGACTCAGTGAATGATTTATCGCACGCATCACATAGGTACGGGCAATCTCCCGCGTGGATCCTCTTATGATTCGTCAGGTAACTCGACCGAGTAAATGATTTATCGCACACATCACATTGGTGCGGGCGATTTCCCGCGTGGATCCTCAATCCACAATTTCCTTCTCGTCACAAAACCTATTACGCAGCTTTATTGCTATTGTGAATAGCAGCTATACCTGAGTGGGTAACCGGTCACTGACACAGCGCGCACGGTTAATCATAATTAATAGTCACTGTTTTAGTGCCAAAATGTGTGTGGTACAATATTCATATACATGTTACAGTATTATACATCTATGTAGCGATGAAGGTTATGTAATATAATCCATGTATACACAATTTGTCACCCGGAAGCTCACATGATTATGTACATAGTGTATATATTTAAATTGTTATTATCTCCATACCTATGTATGTATATGTTCATGAGAAATAAACAGTTTGTAGTCCTTTTTAGAGACCTTTTTAGTTTTTGTGTTTTGTTACTTTGTTATGGAAATTTATAAAGATATTATGTCTATACACCAGGTAGGTGATATTGCTCTACACCAGATAGGTAATTTTATTTTATACCAGATAGGTGATTGTATTATATCAGATAGGTTAAATTATTATATGCTACGTGCCACCCAGACTCATTACTAAAACATGTTTATCGCACATATAGCAATACACTAGAGCACACAGGAGCACCATTGGGAAATCAAAGAAAGTTAATGTTAAGATTGATTCCAATTGATTCAGATTGGTCAGGATTGGTTAGGAGTTTTACAACGTTCACAGTTAATCTTGTATGAATTCAGGAAGTCCAGAAAAGGCACTATTTCTATTGGACTGCTCAAGTGTAGCATGTGAGAGTAAAGCATATAATAAAAAACAAACCTACACTTTTAGTAGAAACCTGTATTAACTCATTCATGACTACATGATATTGTGAATTATTACCATTTTCTATCTCTTTTGTCACATATGAGCTAATTATGTTATCCACTCACAAGTCTAGGTATGTTTTTTCTTTATACATCAGTGTATACATCAGTGTTTAATGTCCATGTTTGACCAGATTTGGCATTAAATTTATCCTTATTTGATGATAATTACATAGAATACAGCATGGGCGATTCAGCTGCATTAAGAATACGTTCCCTTGTCATAAAGAGGCACAAACCAACATCCAATGGCCCTAGTGTGTTTAGTGTTGCTGCAGTTCCTTATTATTGATTTCTTAGTGTTACAAACCAGTACAAACTAGTAAAAATCCACTAAAAGGTGTGAAGGAATTTAAAGGGATTATCTCTCGTTTCGGCATACCCAAATATTTTTACCTTACGTCGTTAGCCAACGATGACTTGGTAGCAACCCTCCTCGGAAGTTCTCTGGAAACCCTAACAGAACACATACCCCACTGCCTCACGGAACTAGTACTATATTCTGCGAAGTTCCTGTACGTTTTCAGCACACTGATCAGGAATGGCGTTCAGCAACACGTGTCACGTCCATTGTAATTATCTTCTCAACACCCACGCATGCTGTAACGACTAACTTTCATATCTATTGGACAAATCAGATTGTCCTGCAACAAAAGCTGTAGTGAACATTCAAGTGCATATATGCTTCAGTCTCGTGGTTTCCAACACCTCTCCATACTTGTACATAACGGCCCACCACACTGACCAGGGGAGCCCACTTTAATCCAACTGTAATTATATGTCATGTATATCGATCTCTCCTATACTTGGAGGTAATACAGATGTCTCCGCTGGAACGATTTTCTCCACCTGTATGATAATATGAATCTTTAATTCAACTCTTAATGTTTTTTAAAGGGGGAATAGTATTGTGTAATTGTGTTATGTCGTGCTGTGGAATTCTGGGAGATTCCCCAACCGAAGTGCATCATGGGAAGTGACGTCACATCAGAACAAATAATTGTGTTTACACTGTGCTGTGGAATTATGGGAGGAGATTCTCCAACTTAAGTGCATCATGGGAAGTGAGGTCTGGGCAGAACAAATATAGATCCAAGAACCAACAGTCGTCATTTAAATTGCTGTTGCTTTTTCCATAATTATCGTTTTGAATCTTGTGTTTATGAGGCATATAACTTCACTATCTTGTAAATTCGTGTTGTCTTCTCGATATCATTGGAATACCTGTTATATTTCAGTATTTGTTACGCAACCGCTGAATACAACCACTCAACAAATGATCACTTAAGGTGCTGAGTAGACATTTTGAACAATATTTTCAGTGCGTGGATCCTCTTATGTTTCGTCAGGTCCCTCGACTCAGTAAATGATTTATCACACACATCACATTGGTAGGGGCGATGTCCAGTGTGGATTGTCTTATGTTCCTGCAGTTCGTTCGACAGCGTAAATTATTTATCACACATAACGCATGTGTACGGTCGATCCCCCGTGTGGACCCTCTTATGAAACCTCAGGTTACTCGACCAAGCAAATGATTTATCGCACAGATCACATTGATACGGGCGATCTCCAGTGTGGATCCTCTTATGGCTCGCCATGTTACTCGACTCCGTAAATGATTTTGGGCACACATCACATTGATACGGGCGATCCCCTGTGTAGATCCTCTTATGCCCCTGCATGTCACCCGACCGAGTAAATGATTTATCGCAAACATCACATTGAAACGGTCGATCCCCCGTGTGGATCATCTTATGATTCGTCAGGGTACTCGACTGAGCAAATGATTTATCGCACACATCACATTGATACGGGCGATCTCCCGTGTGGATCCTCCCATGCACCTGCAGGTCACACGACCGAGTAAATGATTTATCGCACACATCACACTGATACGGTCGATCTCCTGTGTGGACCCTCTTATGAATCGTCAGTTTACTCGACTCCGTAAATGATTTATCGCACATATTACATTGATACGGTCGATCTCCAGTGTGGATCCTCGTATGTTTGGTCAGGTTACATAACTGAGCAAATGATTTGTCGCACACATCACATTGATACGGTCGATCTCCAGTGTGGATCCTCTTATGTATAGTCAGGTTACTCGATCTGGCAAATGATTTCTCGCACACATCACATTGATACGGGCGATCTCCAGTGTGGATCCTCTTATGAATCGTCAGGCTACTCGACTGAGTAAATGAATTCTCGCACACATCACACTGATACGCCCGATCGCCAGTGTGGATCCTCTTATGTTTCGCCAGGTAACTCGACCGAGTAAATGATTTCTCGCACACATCACATTGATACGGGCGATCTCCCGTGTGGATCCTCTCATGCACCTGCAGGTCACACGACCGAGTAAATGATTTATCGCACACATCACACTGATACGGTCGATCTCCTGTGTGGACCCTCTTATGAATCGTCAGTTTACTCGACTCCGTAAATGATTTATCGCACATATTACATTGATACGGTCGATCTCCAGTGTGGATCCTCGTATGTTTGGTCAGGTTACATAACTGAGCAAATGATTTGTCGCACACATCACATTGATACGGTCGATCTCCAGTGTGGATCCTCTTATGTAGAGTCAGGTTACTCGATCTGGCAAATGATTTCTCGCACACATCACATTGATACGGGCGATCTCCAGTGTGGATCCTCTTATGAATCGTCAGGCTACTCGACTGAGTAAATGAATTCTCGCACACATCACACTGATACGACCGATCGCCAGTGTGGATCCTCTTATGTTTCGCCAGGTAACTCGACCGAGTAAATGATTTCTCGCACACATCACATTGATACGGGCGATCTCCAGCGTGTATTCTCTTATGTGAGAGCAGATATGCTGATGTTCTGCAATATTTCGAGCATATATCGCACTGATATGAACGACCACGATTATGCTTTGTCTTATTGTGCAAGCTGCTCAACGAATCCACATATGTCTGTGGTGTATTCCCCGGTGTGTGTTTATCGTCGCCAATCTCCATTGTTGAATTTAATGGCTCCTCCCCTCCATAAGTTTTAACTGTACATGTACATGTAGCCTTTTTGTAGGTCTATTTGTAAATGTTGTGTGTCCTTGCAAAAGCCAATGTTGGCCTTAACTGGGATAATCTGGCTAAAGTCAACAGATAATCTCGTTAACTTTATCGAAACGACGATCGATACAGTTAAGCTAAGAAATCTTCGAATAATACGCGCCAAATATAATAGATGTTTCAATCACGATAAAGGCGTTTGAAAAAGTGGTTTCAAGCAGCGGGCGCGGAATAGAACAATGTGACAATACATCGTTTACTATTTAAGTTATTGAGTCTGCAGTAATTTCAAACTCACAGTTAAAGGTGGATTATCTCTTTGTAAACATGTATTATATAGTTACCGGGGTATAAAATATTAGATTTGAATCGAAGACTCCTGTCCGGAAATGCTTCTATCGATTAATATTAATTTTATTTCGAATATTTTCTGGTCTAAAAAGGTGTGTTTGTTCAGCTAACGAACAATGGTGGTTACTGTTAACAGAGACCAGAAATTATATTGTGCAATTTTGTCACAAATAGATGTTAATTATACTCGTTATCGCTTATATCGTTGGAACAAAACAATACAAACAACCAATCTGTGACATTTGACATTCGTTGCGTAGCCGTGGGAACAGCCCAGTGCTCTATATCGCAATAAGGTCTCATCCGAATGGTCGGTTCTAAAAATAGTAACATAAATGGGCCCGATTTTATATTCGAAATAAAATCAATATTAATTGATAGAAGCTTTTCCGGACATAGGTCTTCAGTTCATATCTATTATTTTATACCCACGCAACTATTTAAAATTTGTTATTTAAAGAGATAATCCATCTTTAAACTATCGTATGTTATAGTAAGATTAATATAAATCGTGCAACTGCTAGACCTTCAGCCACCTGCACACCTTCCTTAAATTAAGCGGAATGTTGGTGGTTACATTGTGATAGGGCTATGCTCATGTACAACTAGTTTTAAAGATGGATTATCTCTTTAACTAACAAATTTTAAATAGTTGCGTGGGTATAAAATAATAGATATGAACTGAAGACCTATGTCCGGAAAAGCTTCTATCAATTAATATTGATTTTATTTCGAATATTAAATCGGGCCCGTTTATGTTACTATTTTTAGAACCGACCATTCGGATGAGACCGTATTGCGATATAGAGCCCTGGGCTGTTCCTACGGCTACACAACGAATGTCAAATGTCACAGATTGGTTGTTTGTATTGTTTTGTTCCACAGATATAAGCGATAATGAGTATAATTAACGTTTATTTGAGACAAAATTGCACAATATAATTTCTGGTCTCTGTTAACAGTAACCACTATTGTTCGTTAGCTGAACAAACACACCTTTTTAGACCAGAAAATATTCTAAATAAAATTAATATTAATCGATAGAAGCATTTCCGGACAGGAGTCTTCGATTCAAATCTAATATTTTATACGCCGGTAACTATATAATACATGTTTACAAAGAGATAATCCACCTTTATACCCCGGTAACTATATAATACATGTTTACAAAGAGATAATCCACCTTTATACCCCGGTAACTATATAATACATGTTTACAAAGAGATAATCCACCTTTAACTGTAGGTCTAGTTGTGTCTTTGGAAATTAGTGTGTTCTTTTGGGAGTTTCACCGGAATTGTCGCCGACTCCGACTTTATCCTACACCGGAGCTACCAGGCGCAGCGAGGCACAACTCCGGATCATCCAGACGCTGCGAGCAAATTCCGCCTTCCTGGAACATCCCACAATACCACGTGACCGAAAGTTGAGGACCAGTCTAACTCTAAATAAAGAACAACCAAGTTGAATTGAAATAATTGTCTTCAATATTTGGCGTCGTCGACATTTTTCATGTTTTTGTGAACGAATTTGTGTGGAATTTTTCATAACCACGCAGAAACCAATTTTATCTGCAAAAACAAAGAAAACAGAACATGGAATTTTCTCGGTTCTGATCGTATTTTTCGTGGAAACAAACATATTTTCAGTGCCAAATTGTTCTTCTGGGATCAACTGAATTTTAGCAAGTCGCTGTACCAAATTGTATGATGGTGTCAGCAAAATCGTGATCTAATGAGCGTTTACTAATTCAATGGGTCATTGTCGTACTTGATTCTACAACATTGTTGTCAACCAAGATCTACAGAAAATTGTGCACAGCAGTGCTCAAATATATCTGGTATTAAACGATTAGTAATAAGGATAACTTAGTCTTCAGTTGAAAACAATTATTCGAATATAGAGAGCGTTTAGTGATTAATACACCCCCCGTTATTTGCAGTTGTATGCGGCTCTGTTAACTGTGTTTCTGAAACGACCACGTATCATGTGTTTCTGAAAGTCTGGCGCCCATCATCATACGTTTTTTTTAAACATATACAATTATTATCTAACAGAAATCATGGCAGACACGAAAACAAAGTAATTTAGAACGATATTTCAAGACCTGTTACCCTTCAGGACATTTTAAAACACGTGTACCATTCAGCACCTTTTGTTTTGGTGAGAGTGACACCTTCAGCCTAAATAACGACCACGTATCATGTGTAAGTTGAACGCAGTACGTTGGTTGGATGATGTCACGAGGAATGAGATGTAATCTATTTTTATTGCAATCCATGAAGTATATATGCCAGTTGCCTTGACATTATTATCTTCGACACAATAAAATGTCGCGCTAACTTGCATTTTTAATTAATGGAAAACATCAATCGACAAGATTCATACAGTATATTATGTATGATTCTAATTTCTAACATACGTCCACATGTTACACTGGTCTAATAAATGGAACCAAATGATGACATTGATAAGATATGAAGAAAGGATCTGCGTGTAATAGTTATTTATTTGATTGAATTACGTAGCATTGTAACCAGATCATTTTAGCATAACATAACAATTCAAACAATTTGTAGACACAAGCATAGCCCTCAAAACCTACAATAGTTCCTGTATTATTCTTATAAAACACTCAAAATACAATTGCTTTTCAAAGCAAAATGGCACAGCAATAAGTCAGCGTACAGATATGCAGGGCAAATGAGCCTAGTATATAATAGATGTCATATTAACATCGTTTGTCTAAATAAATTAATGCTTTCTGCCCTCATCTGTGTTTATTGCTGCTAAGTGGACCAGATATTTGCAGTAAATGTTGCAAAAGTCAGTAGTACGTCATGACAGGAATTATTATTTTCACATTAGTTATTTTTTTTAGAAAAGCATGGTTATATATCAGAAATAGGTGGTATGTTTAGATGACGTTCGTTTATAGGTCCCGCTTGGAACTGAAGAGAAAATTTAATAATATTTTTGTTTTGTTATTACATTGTTGTCAGGGTTAGGCAATGCGATGAAAAAGCGAGTTAATTTGGGGAATAATAATGGATTTTATCACTGTTATACGACTAAATGTGGTCAATACTTCAGACATTCTCATAAACATATATTTAATATTGCACTCTCACCTGGTAGTTTAAAATTGGCTCTAACTGGCAAATAAACTTAATAATAAATAGAACTATATCTAAGTTCATTTACACTGATTTATTATGACTAAACTTCGTAACACTTATTCTCTTTGATCTGGGTATAAACCATTATTTCTCAGTCCAGTAAATTAGTGTGATTCAAGTTCCAAAATTGTATAACCATTTGGCCGGTTGCTTTAACTTATCACATTGAATCAACTTATGGTTTTAGTTAACTCAAATTTAGTTTAGCAATTTCATAACTTCAAAGATCCAGGATTATTATATCAAACTTAGTCCAGTTAGACTCAGCTACCAGAGAGTGAATATATTCCTATTAATATTGTATTCTTAAGATGATTACTAACTTGTTGTTGATAAGTTGTTGAAATGACCCAGTACATTAAAAAACGATTCGTTTTTTTGCGTTCAAACAGCTTGTTTCATTCTTATGCAGATCCCGAAAACCAGAGCTTATTCCCCCTCTAAAGAGGCTCTACAAAACTGGTGGTGCAAACCGAAGCTATAAAGAACAAAAGCAAAATTAGAGTCCACCATCAACAATATATACACCAAATTACCACATCATTCAGTCGCTCCCTCAAGAAAGAGACGTTCATGGTTTTCGTTTAGTGGTGGGCTCTCAAAACGTATTTTCGGAACCGCAACACAAGAAGTTATGCAAGCTCTATCTCGTAGAGTCGCCGTGATTCAGAAACAAACCCTGGTCATGTCGAAAACATTTGGACACGAGCATTCATCTTATCAATCACATTAGTATTGTCGATCCCCGGTGTGGATCATCTTATGCCTTTGCAGTTCAGCCGACGGAGTAAATGATTTATCACATATCGCATTGTTACGGTCGTTGACCCATGTGGATCACCTTATGATTTGTCAGGTTACTCGACTGATTAAATGATTTCTTGCACACATCACATTGATACGGGCGATATCCAGTGTGGATCCTCTTATGTTTCGCCAGGTGACTCGACTGATTAAATGATTTCTGGCACACATTTCGTCAGGTGACTCGAATGATTAAATGATTTCTCGCATACATCATATTGATACGGGCGATCTCCAGTGTGGATCCTCTTATGTATCGTCAGGTACCTCGATTGAGTAAATGATTTCTCGCACATATCGCATTGATACGGGCGATCTCCTGTGTGGGTCCTCTTATGTTTAGTCAGGTCACTTGACTGAGCAAATGATTTCTCACACACATCACATTGGTACGGGCTATGTCCAGTGTGGATCCTCTTATGTGTCGTCAGGTTACCCGACTGAGTAAATGATTTCTCGCACATATCACACTGATACGGGCGATCTCCCTTGTGGATCATCGTATGTTTCGTCAAGTTACCCGACTGAGTAAATGATTTCTCGCGCAGATCACATTGATACGGGCGATCTCCCGTGTGGATCATCTTATGCCCCTGAAGTTCATACGACCGAATAAATGATTTATCACACATATCGCATTGGTGCGGTCGATCCCCCGCGTGGACTCTCTTATGATTCGTCAGGTGACTCGACCGAGCAAATTGATTTATCGCACACATCACATTTATACGGGCGATCACCAGTGTGTATCCTGTTATGTTTCGTCAGGTCACCCGACTGAGCAAATGATTTCTCGCACACATCACATTGATACGGGCGAAAACCAGTGTGGATCCTCTTATGATTCTTCAGGTTACCCGACTGAGCAAATGATTTCTCGCACACATCACATTGATACGGGCGATCTCTAGTGTGGATCCTCTTATGATTCTTCAGGTGGCCCGATTGAGCAAATGATTTATTGCACACATCACATTGATATGGGCGGTCTCCAGCATGTAACCTCTTATGATTCGTCAGGTCGCCGGACCGAGTAAATGATTTCTCACACACATCACATTGATACGGGCGATCACCAGCGTGTATTCTCTTATGTGACCGCAAATGTGTAGATGGGCTGTAATTTTTCGAGCATATATCGCACTGATATGAACGAGCACGCGTATGCTTTGTTTTATTGTGTAAGCTACTTAACGAATCCACGCTAGTCTGTGACTTATTCCCCGGTGTGCGTTTATCGTCTCCAATATCCAATGTTGAATCGTCCCCATCATACATTTTAACTGTTGACCCACTTGTAATTGTTGTGTGTCCTTGCAGAAGCCAGTGCTGGCCTTAACTGGGATTATCTGCGCTAGTATGGTTGAGAGGAACGTGTGTGGGCACAGCAGAATGACAAATGACAAGGTATCATTGTATTTATTGAGAGAGCCGAATTGTGCTGCTTCTCATGAACGCAAGAATAAACGGAAAGAAAGTATGACCGGATAACATACGGTCGTAAACATCAGAGCCTATTATAACATATATGTAATTTGGCACGATTATCACCAATGAGCTTCACGCGGAGTGGTAAACAGCTTACACAAAGGAGCTTTGTTCTACATGATGCCGCTCCAGGGTGAGAATAAGACACCATTGAGCCTTATTGTTTATACACGCTCAAATTGCTATAGGGATTTTACTAAATGAGCGCGACTGTCTTTCATTACGACCGCCTCTGGACATGAAGGGAAATGTGATATGCTTTCACTTACGCGCGCACGTCAACACGATGGGGTCGCTCTGACACAAATGAGCGTTGCGCGCATTTGGAAACACATTACACAATAGAGCTTAGTTTTTAAGCGAAAATGTGATACATTGTTGCTAATCCGCGCTACCCATTATATGTGTAATTATGTCACCACACCGCGCAAATCTCATTAGTGACAACATGACCATTCAGCGCTCACATATCTAGTTCCAAAATAGTGGTGTAATGGGTATTGACAAACAAACTACATATGTATGTATGAAAACATTTTATATTTAAATAAAATATACAATTAACAATAACAAAAAGTCTTATTTATTTCTGGCTGCCTTCTCCATGTTCCTGATGGCAAGGAAAACTGCTGCGTGCACTATTAAGTTTTCCGGTGCCATATACGTTAGTTGAGTTTGTATTCGGTGGAGCCCACTATTTGCCTGTTCTACTACTTGGCTGTTTGTATCTCTTATTATAGTGTCACTTTTATACGTCTGCATATCGTATCCAAAAGTACACCCGATGTGTCCAACACGGAAGTGCAGTCGATCGACAAAAAACTTAGAGTTTTTGAACCTAGCTGGTTCCCTTAAGAGTGAATACAAATGCAATTTGCAACAGTTGTCATAAATTATTTGACTCGGAATAACACGGAATCTCCTCATCAGAATGTCAAAGGCAGTTTGTGGTGATTCGCATGATAACATTACTTGGAATCCCAAGCAAATTCCGTGTTTGCAAAACATTGTGAACAGACCTGGGGTTAATTTTTGATGGCTTTCTGTCATTTTACGACAACCAGAAGATGTGTCCCTTGTCGTGGTTTCATAATGACCAGATCCCCTGATTATCTCACCAAATTACATACCTCATTATAAGGCGTTGTTCATAACACATAACGTGTATGGCGTGACCACTTTCTCTTTCCACTTTCTCCCGATCCTTAGAACATTATGTATCTCTAAGATGTCACATACTCCTTCAAATATTCGGAGGGACGCCTGGAACGGGTAGATCGTTCGGGTAAATCGACACCTGATGTAGCTTGTTCGGTATCTGGTGGCTGAGGCGGAATATCATCGACTCGTTCACTCTGATCTACAGGTACTATGTCAGGTGGAATAGCCGGTAACGGTGGTAGCTCGTGTAGCTGTTGGTCGTCTGAGTTTCGGTCTGTTTGCGGCATAGGTATTGACGTCAGTGCTTGGTCCATTGGAACGCGGTAACATTCAGAACGTTTGACGCGGTATGATGTGGCTCTTAGTTGAAATCCAACAAATTTGCGAATCATAAGCCATTCGCCGTCGGTGCTGGTAACGAGATATCTATTTCGTCCGTAGTGTTTGTCTCTGTCGGCCACGACATACACTATATCACCTATATTGATGTCGCATTCGTGTGGTCGTTTCATAAACCCAGCTTTTGATGTTGCACTGTGCGCATGGTTCTCCATAAGTCTTTCGTTCTGAGCCAGAATTAAGTCGCGGTCATTTACGGGAAGCTGAGTGTTTGTGTACTGGTCGCGTTGAAAAAGCATCTCTCGTGCAGAGAGTCCACTCCTTCGTAAACGCGAATTTAACCTAGCAACCGCCACCGCAAGTTTGACTGGCGTTAACACGTCGAGTCGGTTTTCTTGACGACAAATCTCGTTCTCTAACTCCTGAACTGCTCGTTCCGCTACCGGGTTTTTGTTCAAGTTCTTAACGCGACCCCAAGTTCTATTGCGATGTTAACTTTTGAAAGCAATGTATCATTGGTCAACGCTTGAAATCCAGGGGCCGGATCAGTGCGATTACAGCCGGTGGTCCGTCAAGGGGCGTCAGTTTAACACACATCGTGATGAGAGCGTCGCGAAGTGTAGTTGCGCGTTCGTCCTCGATAAGGCAGGCTTCGGTGTACGATGTCACTGTTTCTCTCAACAATAAAACAATCTGTTTATTCCGCTTAAAGGCATCCGCAGCAAAGGACATCCCTATAGTTTCCGGTGGATCGGTCGATGTCTGATCTTTCAGGATATTAGGTACGGGTCTGAGCGATGCACACACGTGGCAGCTTTTGGTAACCGTGTCGACCATTCTGTCCATGTCAAGAGCATAGAACTGGCGGTGAACCACTGCTTTTAATTGATGTGCACTCGGATGATCTAACTTTAAGTGTATAGCTGTCACCAAGCCTGACAACACTTCCCGTGGTACTATAATGCACTCCCGGTCGCGAGATAAGGGTTCTTGCCTTTTGACAATAAGTAGGCCATCTTTAGCCAAAGAAGCGACATTGATATATCTTTTGACATCTCGCACGTTAGCGGTCTTTTTTCCTGGTCGCGTTCCTTGCTTTAAGTGAGCTCGCGTCCGTCGCAGATCGGGACACTCCGACTGCGTCTGAAGCCATGCAGCTCTGCTTGTGAATGGCAAACGAACATTTCCCTCTATTATGTCCTGTGTAGTTGTCTGTCGAACAACACAATCTTCGCTTTCTGCTACAAAAAGGCAGATTCGGCAATCCCGACTATTGCACTCTGTTGGATGACGACTGGCAAAATCTGACACTAGATTGTTGGAGCCCGTGATGTGGCGAATAGACACATGGTATCGGCTTACAGCAGTCAAGAATGTCGCAACGCGCGGGCTTGCGGAAAACTCTCCTCTGTAAAGCTTCTCGAGTGCTTGTACGCAAGGTTTGTTGTCTGTTAGAACGCATGCTTGATGGTCACTTTGTATGATGAACGGGCTAAAATGCTTGACGGCCGCTGTAATGCTTAGAGCTTCGATCTCACAAGGAAGCGACGTGACTTGCTTTTTCCGTAATTTAGTACTGAAGAACCCGACTAAAGCAGGTTTACCGTTTCTCACTGCATACATGGTAGCTCCGATTCCTCTTTGTTTAACTGACCCATCGGTTACTATCCAGAGCTCGTCGCTCCGTTTGGGTAATACGATGGCTTTGTTGCTTGCGATATGTTTCTGTGCATTAGAAAATGCTGTAACCTGTTCTTCCGACCACACGAGTGTGTCTTGTGATGTACAGCCAGCAACGATGCTGTCGAGAGGAGACATGAATTGTGCACATTGTGGAACGACTCTTGCCAACATTTTATCTGCCCCAATGAATGATCGCAACCCTCGAACGGTTGTCGGGCGGTTGCATGTCGAGAGTGCAGCGACGGTGTGTCCACATGCTTGAATTTTTCCTTCGCACCAGTCCCATCCAAGAATCGTTGTTCGCTTTGGTGCGATAACAGTCTTGGTAGATGACAGCTTTAGGTCGCATGATTCAAAAGCATGTAGGACTCTGGTCCAGTTATTGAGTAATTCGTTTGATGTGTTGCCTCCACAAAATAGATCATCGGCCAATTTGGCAACCACCCCTTCTTGCAACAGATCACCTAACACTCTTGACATAAGTTCCTCGAGGGCAGTCTCCGACCCATGCATACCCATGGCTGTGCGTGTGTATACACGGACACCTTTAAAAGGGGTAGCAACGCCACAGTATTTTGATGATGCCTTGGCGAGTGGAATCTGATAGAAAGATTTTGTGAGATCTGTAGTTGCTATGTAGCGCCATTGGCCGATTTTTCTGAGTGTTGAGTCGACATCTGGCATAATGGATGGCTGTGGTTTACTATAACGGCCTACATCGGCGAATGCTGTTACAAGTCGGTATCCGCCACTTGGTTTCTTTATGAGAAAAGAAGAATTGAAATATTCCGCGACCACGCCAATCTCTTCTTGTTTCCGAAACACCCCCAGTTTTTCTAATTCATCAAATTTGTCTTGAAGCTCTACCAATTTGTCTTTAGAATATTGCGTAGATGACCTTTCCGTTGTGGCGGTTGTACAGGACCCATGTTCACAACATTTTCGAATTTCCCGCGCGATCCATTATATCCGGGAAATGCTGGATCAAACACATTGTCATAATCACTCAGTTAATGCTTGTAAGAATTCCGATTTTATTTCTGGAGGGAGAATATTGTCCGGATCCACAGCTACTGCCTGAGCGCAGACCACACGCTTGTGATGTATGGTGCCGTCTGGTAACCGAATCTGGTATGCACGAAGGTGTTTCGGTTATCTCGGACTTAACTTGTAACACCTGCCCAAAGTGTTCATTGCGTCGCAGATTGACGAACTGGTTAGTATCGTTATGAATTCGTATTGTATTGCCAACTAGTGAAACGACACGAGGTTCTGGCCATTGCTTGGATACAGATGAGTCGCATCTGGGTTCTAGTGCTAGAATAGAGTCAGGATCAATTTCTTTGGGTACATTGAGTTCTAGAAACTCTCCTGGCCAAACAGTTGTTTTCCGTGATGGTGCTTTCAACACATAGGTTTTGGTCCGACGAATGACGTGGGGACCTTCATCTTTGCTGTGATATGCGTATGGATACGAGCCCTTCTTTCCCACACGAAGAGTTTGTGTCGCCGGTCTAATGCTAACGTCGTTGGCAATCATAAACGGCATGCCAGCCAATACATCAACATCATAGTCTTGTACGACAAGTGCATCCAATTGGAGTTTTTTTTTCATCTCGCGTAAGAACGAATCGTGTCTCGCCTACCACATTCATATGTGATTTCCCATCAGCCTGTAGAGCCCTATGATTTGTCTTAGTAACTTTTAGGCCTAGACGAGATGCCACTGAAGACTTCACCATATTTGTCTCTGTCCCAGAGTCTATAGTTAATTTCACGGTGTGGTGCTTGAAGAATGTGTTGAATATAGGAGATTTCCTAACTTGAACGGTTCTCGCATGCGAATGGTCGCCGTTAAACTCGTCTTGATTGTCGGTATATTCGTCGTATTCTGAGTCGGAATCTGAGTCTTGCTCGCATCTCGCATTCGAGTGGTCGTTCTCTATTTCCTGTGAATGTCAACATTTGTCAAGACTGATCGCGACTTCGTGATGAACGTTTTATCGCTATCCGGAAGATATGTACATTTGCTGAGGTAATGTTTGAAATCAGAGCGACCAGTTTGTTTGCACAAGGGGCACGACTTGTGGGTATATCTTTGTTGATCCTTCTGCCATCCCTGACGTGGTTGCTGTCGTTTATGGTGTCCCTTGGTCGAATTTGAACGTAATGTTTTAATTTCCTCATTATGCGAAAGCTCATCTAGCAAGGACTCGAGAGCTTGGGAGATTTCTTCTTTGATTGAGGCAAGTGACTGCGATCGCAGTTCTGTTCCATAGCGTTGTTTCACAAGCTTTGGTAAATTTGGATGTAATAATTGCAACCAAGTTAGAACCACAAAGTTCTCTAGTGTAGGCGACAATTCCTCGTCCTCGTCTGGTATTTCTCCGTGATGTGAAATACTGCCGTCGGTGCGCAACAGACTATCATCGACGAATGCTTGTAGTCGTTGGAATAGATCCTCAGGATTTTCATTTGGTTGATGGGTTACGTCTGCGAAATCCAAGAAATGCCCACCCGTTGTCTGAAAACCATAATGTGTTCGAATGGTTTGCCACACAAATTTGAGAGAAGTCGAGTTTTTCACGATGGAATTCCTTGCGATGACTGGGCAAAAGTTTGCTATTTGACCAAGCATAAGTTCCAAACATTTCACTTTCTGTTGGGCAGTTTTGCGACTTTCCGCTGGAACAGCATTTCCATCATCTGTGAATCCACGAAGTGGGTCATTTTTAGATTTATTTTTCCAAATTACACCGTCGATTAAATACGGATTAAAGTTTTGGTCTAATGAAAGTGTGTATTGAAGGTTCGAGCGCCAAGTTTCAAATGTCGATATTGTCTCAGTCTTTGTTAATGACCACTGACTAGGGGCTCTGGCAGTTGCCATGCTTTCCGTTATGTGCAGATGAGAATAATAAATGCAGTGACACTCTCGATTATCCTACATCATTTAATCACCGGGCTCTTCCGGTGGTCACCTGCGTCGAAATAAGGTGACGTAGTGGGCCACACACCCGCTTCGGTAAAAGTTCTACTCTGTAAAACAACGAAGTCGTGTGTAAAGTTCGTAATACACTGCCACCACGCTAGTATGGTTGAGAGGAACGTGTGTGGGCACAGCAGAATGACAAATGACAAGGTATAATTGTATTTATTGAGAGAGCCGAATTGTGCTGCTTCTCATGAACGCAAGAATAAACGGAAAGAAAGTATGACGGATAACATACGGTCGTAAACATCAGAGCCTATTATAAGGCGTTATTCATAACACATAACGTGTATGGCCGCTGGCTAAAGCTAACAGAAAATCTCATGCAAGAGTTAACTTTATCGAAAAGAGGATCCGTACCGATATGTTAAGAAATCATCAAATAAGATGCGCCAAAAATAATAAATATGTTTCATGCACGATAGAGGCGTTTGGAAAAGTGATTTAATGGAGCGGAGGGTGGAATAGAACAATGTGAGAATACATAGTTTACTGAAAAGCTATCGAGTCTGAATTAATTTCAAACTCACAGTTAAAATACTTTGAATCTTTGAATCAGATTAATGTTAAACATACAACTGCTAGACTTTCAGCCACATGCAAAGACCCCCCTATGCGGATTTTTTGTGTGATTATTACTACTTTAGTTTTGGTCGAAATGTCTATCTATCTATAGGTTTCTCCTAACCTTCATTATGCTTAAGTTTTAAAGGAGGCTCACGAGGTGTAACTATACAATTTTTGTGCAATATTTTTGGTGAATTTTGGATTATATTTAAAAACATGATAAAACTCAGGTTTGGTACAGGTTGGTTATGGGAGTTTAAAGTGGTCGCTATAGAGAGTAGATTTGAATTTGTCCAGGTCTGTGAGGGTAGCAATAGAAGGGTCGAGAGAATTCCATGCAAGGATAGTGCGAGGGTAGAATGAGGTGCGGATGTAGTTGGGTCCAGTATAAAAGAACACGAATTTATGACCTCTCGATGTTGTTAGGGGAGCGGTGTCTCGTATGTTGACAATGTTGTTTTTTATTTTATAGAACATGACAAGTGATTGGTACAAACGCCGCTGTTCTAGAGTGGGCAATTGCAGCTGTCTTAGTATATCGGAGGCACTGCTTGGGTAGTTGTAGATGTTCATTGTGTACCGGGCTGCTCTGTGTTGGACCATTTCTATTTGGTCTCTTAGGTATGCTTGCCATGGATGCCATATGGGTGAGCAATATTCCAGTTTAGGGCGGACATATGTTTTATAGGCTAGTTCTTTTGTTTTGTGGTTATTTGTCCTGATGTTTCTTCTGATGAACCTCAATGAGGCATTGGCTTTGTTTGTGATGTTATTTATGTGAGAATTCCATGACATATCTTTAGAGATGGTTATTCCTAGATATTTTGCCTTTTCTGTGCTATTTAGTTTCTGATGGTGGAGATAGTAGTCATGGATTATAGGTTCCTTTTTCCTATGTATGTGGATTATTTCACATTTGTCAGTATTGAATGCCATTTGCCAACCATCTTCCCACTTTTCGAGTTTGATCAGGTCTTGTTGGATCGTGTTGCAGTCTGAGGATGTGGATATGGTACAGTAGACTATAATGTAATCTGCAAAGAGGCGGCAGTGACTTGATAGAGAGGATGGGAGGTCATTTATCTAGATGAGAAAGAGACAGGGCCCAAGGACAGATCCTTTTGGAACCCCAGAAAGTACGGGACGAGCGGATGATTCTTGGCCATTGACAACAACTTTTTGTGATCTGTTGGATAGAAAGTCTTTAATCCAGTTTACAATGTGGGCATTTGATTGGTCGAGAGGCTACCGCGTGACCTGATCTATGCGTGCATATACGTTGCAGTAGACGAGTCACATCGCCTAGTGACACTTTAAGAAACATGGGTGAGTCTATAACCGTCGCCCCACACGACGTCCCCGGATGACGCGAAAGCGTGGAACGAGAATTCCATTAGAATTTCAGTAAAAAAACAACAACTCGAAAACTCAATGCTAGAAACATTTGAACAAGTAGTTGATGTCTATATTGCATGTTTCTGTTTATTATGGACACTATACTATACTATACTATATTTCAGCCGTATTCATGTTTTTGTAACGCTCGACTGAACACTCAAAGTTCGTGCCGCGTTTTTCATTTGTCCAATTTTCGAAAGAGCGTCCATGACAACGTGAACACAAATTATCATGAATCAGGCTGATCAACATGGCAAGTTTTATTGGAAATAAATACAATGTGTTACCCGATTACAACCGTATTAACATATTTTCGCGGAATTATACAGTATGTTATTCGTCTACTGATCGGTCAATAGGCTCACAAATCAACCGAAAAATGACGTTGATGGCATATGAAGAGAGGTAGCGAAATTTCGTTTCTTGTGAATATTTTTGTTCTGTTCACTAACAGCTAATATAGCTTGCTAATGTTTGAATTTGCCACCTTTTGTTGGTATTAAATTTAGCTTTCTACGTTATTGACACTGTGACATCCTGGGACCGAGTGGTAATATGGCCGAGTGTACTTCACGTTTGAGAATTTCCCCTCGACTCAGTCAATAGTGCAAAGGGTGTACTCACATCAAGTTGAGTTCATATTTTATTCTAACTAATGTATATTAACCAAATTTATATGAATAAATAAATAAATGTCATCAATAAATGAACTCAGAAGCAACAAACCGGCACTCTATATACCGGTAAGTCAGAATATTCTATATTTATAAATGAGATGCACTTCTCATTCATACATATGTGTGTGTGAAGATAATACAAGGACGTTCCTCTTTAAATTATATAGGTGAAACCTCAAATTCATTCATCAAAATTATCTCGAACTGTCACTTTAAATGTAACGTGAATCGGTAACTGACAACTATGTAAACGGAATTGGCAATCAGTATCTATCGGCGAAAATTCAGCTTCATATTTAGATTTGAAGTTTGAGCTTGGCGGTTCGGTGAAGGGTCATATAAAAGTAATCCATCTTTTAATAACAAATTTTAAATAGGTGCGTGGGTATAAAATAATAGATATGAACCGAAGACCCCTGTCCGGAAAAGCTTCTATCAATTAATATTGATTTTATTTTGAATATTAAATCGGGACCGTTCATGTTGCTATTTTAGAACAGACCATTCGCATGATACCATATTGCGATATGTAGCACTGGGCTGTTACTATAGCTATGCACCGAAAGTGAAATGTCCCAGATTGATTGTATTGTTTTGTTCCACATATATAAGCGATAATGAGTATAATTAAAGGTGGATTATCTCTTTGTAAACATGTATTATATAGTTACCGGGGTATAAAATATTAGATTTGAATCGAAGACTCCTGTCCGGAAATGCTTCTATCGATTAATATTAATTTTATTTCGAATATTTTCTGGTCTAAAAAGGTGTGTTTGTTCAGCTAACGAACAATGGTGGTTACTGTTAACAGAGACCAGAAATTATATTGTGCAATTTTGTCACAAATAGATGTTAATTATACTCGTTATCGCTTATATCGTTGGAACAAAACAATACAAACAACCAATCTGTGACATTTGACATTCGTTGCGTAGCCGTGGGAACAGCCCAGTGCTCTATATCGCAATAAGGTCTCATCCGAATGGTCGGTTCTAAAAATAGTAACATAAATGGGCCCGATTTTATATTCGAAATAAAATCAATATTAATTGATAGAAGCTTTTCCGGACATAGGTCTTCAGTTCATATCTATTATTTTATACCCACGCAACTATTTAAAATTTGTTATTTAAAGAGATAATCCATCTTTAACGTTTGTCTGACAAAATTCTACAATAAAATTTCTGGTCTCTGTTAACAGTAACCACTATTGTTCGTTACCTGAACAAACACACCTCTTTAGACCAGAACATATTCGAAATAAAATTAATATTAATCGATAGAAGCATTTCCGGACAGGAGTCTTCGATTCAAATCTAATATTTTACACCCCGGTAACTGTATAAAACACGTTTACAAAGAGATAATCCACCTTTTAGAAAGTAATAGAAACTCTAGCAGTACAAAATTTATACCATATGGCTAATTACGTTTATTTAATTGAAGAAAAACTAAATGATCGTATTTTTCCCTTTGTTCGCTGTCAATCAAGTCAACGAGAACATTCGTCGAATAAAGACATCGATTTCACATTTCTGCGGTCAGAAAACATTAATTAACTACAATCAAAACATGCAACCAGACATGAAGAAAATATTTATTCTCTACATAAAACATTATACTTACATATTATTGAATTATTCACGCTTATGTACTCCACAGAACAACAAAAACAGTTACTGCAAACATCGTCTGAAATGAGATCTCGTCAATTCCCGTAGCGTTCGCGATATCTTCACCAGGCGTTACAGAGCGAGCACTGTCTGTCTCACATACATGTACTCTGGATTAACGAACTTGGTCATGTTCCGCCTTAATTTTCCACAGCTTCTGCGTGGTTCAGCTTTGTATTTCGACGTTCCGATATTAACCAGCCATCGGTCATCTAAATGTCAAAAAATCTTAATATAAAATGTTCAAAACCGTCAAGCTCGACTATGAGAGTGAAAAATGATAATCATTGTACATGTTTTTATTTGAAAACTAGCTGGGACACGAGAGAGAAACGAGAAATCGGCCGAAATTCAGGTTCATATTTTGATTTAAAATTCGAGTTTGGCGGTTCGGTGATCTAAAAGTCAAAAGTTCTCCGTATATAATGTTCAAAACCGCCACTCCCGACTATGAGAGTGATAAATGAAAACCATTCAACACGTTTCGAATAAAAAGCTTGGTACAACTGGTGTTTAAAAAGAGAAAAAAAATCGGCGAAAAATCGACAAGAAATCCTGAGAAATCTGCGTAAAAAGACGATGTTTTGATTTTGAGACCACGCCCCTATTAACCAACCAATCGGGGGACATTACTGCCCATATTGTCGATTAATTTGCGAAAATGGGCCATATAAGTAATTGGCTGATGCTATTCCAACCTAATTCACGCGAAAACAGCGTTTAAAAGGCTTTTTAAAAAATTCAAACCGCCAAGCTTGTCTTTTTGTCACCTCCCTCAAAAACTACCAAGCTTGCATTTTAGCCACTCTCCTATATAACCACAAAAACTCCGTATAGAGAAGGGAGGTATACGGGTGGCTGAAGGTCTGTAGTGTTTTTGGGTATCATTTAATTATCGTGGATGACAAACCAAACGCCGAAAAGCCCGTGATCGGAAGCTATACAAAAGAGGTCACATTTGACCCCATTTTTTTGCTAGATTAAAACGCTCACTATTGTGTGTGGTTTAGCAACACCTTAATCCTAATTTTGCGTGACTAGGGTTTTTGAACTCTTATAGTTCAGACTTCTCCCCTTTCTTGGCTCAAAATTAATGGACTTTTAGACCATATCTTTTCAAAATAAAACAGGGTGGAGTGTAGTGTTTTTGGGTACCAATTAATTATCGTGGATGACAAACAAAGCGCAGAAAAGCCCGTGATCGGAAGCTATACAAAAGAGGTCACATTTGACCCCATTAACAACCGCGGGAGAGACAATCAAGAAGTCGGAAACGAACACGGCTAGGCCAATTATCTCGGAGCTTATTATGATAACTAAGGGGTTAAAAATGAGACAATAATTAAAAAGCATAATAATTTATTTAAATTAGTCAAACGAACTAATCCAGACAAGGCAACTCAAATTAAATTAGACATGTTGTTGAATACAAATGGACATGCTTAACAAACATGCACTAAATATGCTATACAAACATACACCAAATATGCTATACAAACACATACAAGAAGCATGCTACGCAAACATATACTATACTATAGGGACATGCTACACAAACAAGAACATCTTTAGTTTAATTTGTTATAATTGTATACAAGGCCATATAAAGTTCCATATTCGATGTATGGATTTGAATCTTGCAATTTAATACCACAGGTTGGGAGGGTGGGATAGCAAAAATGTTATCGTCTTTGCCTCGTCAAGATTAATTCAAAAGTGATTCATAAAGAAAGATAAAAATTCACGCGAAATTGTTGAAAAAGAGTTCAGCCAATGAGATTCGAGGAATATATGTCACTCACGTGTGAACGTGCATCAGTGAACATGAAAAGCTGTCATGCGCGTACCGTGCTAATTAAGTAATTTGTATTCAAATTTAACCAATTATCTCGGAGCTTATTATGATAACTAAGGGGTTAAAAATGAGAAAATAATTAAAAAGCATAATAATTTATTTACATTAGCCAAACGAACTAATCCAGACAAGGCAATTCAAATTAAATTAGTCATGTTGTTGAATACAAATGGACATGCTTAACAAACATACACTAAACATGCTATACATACATACACCAAATATGCTATACAAACACATACAAGAAGCATGCTACACAAACATATACTATACTATAGGGACATGCTACACAAACAGGAACATCTTTAGTTTAATTTGTTATAATTGTATACAACGCCACCAAACCCAAAGGGGCCCAAACCGGAGGATTGATGAGAGAGATCTTGAACTGATATTTGAATAATCTGAATTATCAAGTATCAGTATTCTGAAATAATAGTTTGGCGCATGCGACTTGCTACAACTAACCTGTCTTTCAAAGAATAATTTAAATAACGTTTGTAAGATTCACTGACCCAGTCTCCCATGACTTGAATAAGCTCTCCTGGGACCTGAGCTTGAAATGCCCAGGAGGCCCCTCCTCTGCGAAAACTATGAGAGGAGAATTTAAGGAGGTCCAAACCAATGTTCCTGATGCACTTTCTAATAAATGCTTGATACTGGTGATAAGTAAAAGGTCTGAAAACACTATTTATCTTATACATAAATGCTGGATCTGAAGAAGGACCTGGTACCATTGAAATAATTTTCTTATAAGCTCTAATAGGACACAATACTGAATTGGGAATAGCTAAAAGAGGGAATTTTAAAACACGTTGTCCAAACTGTATAGTCTTACTCCATTTAATGACTACTAGTAAGGCAGAATATGAGCAAAATATATCTCTGCGTGTAAGTTGGTGTTTAGGATCAAAGGAAAATATATTATCTGGTACAAGATTGGATTTACGTAACAAGAGAAAGAATGCTAAAAGAAAAAGGCACCAAAATGAAACTTGTACAGGATCGCTCTCATCAATGTGTTTGCAAATTTGCTTCAGCAGTTGTGGGGTGATTGGATGAGCCTGATGGATACAATGTGGCTTTAGACGTGATAAACCTTTAAACAACAGAGACACTTCAAAAGATTTGAAAATTTCGCAAATGTAATAACTTTATGCCACTCAAATAATTCTTTATTGAGTCTGTGGATAAGTAAGGAACATAGGGTCATCAAATAAAGGTATATCTATTAATGGAGTCCACTTGGCACTTTTTGTCACAAGGCGCCTAACCCAAGTTATTTTCATGGACATCATAAAATGGTTAACATCAACCATTTTTAATCCACCATTCTTATAAACCTGACATATAACTTTGCGTTTGATTCTATCACGCTTCGAGTTCCAAAGAAAATTAAAGAGCATTGTGTCAAGATTTTTCATAAAAACATTACCGGGATTTGGGAGAGCTACAAAAAGGTGTGTTAATTTTGGGAATATTAGTGATTTTATCAGTTATTCGACCAATGGGTATAAGTAACCGGTGTTTCCATATTTCTATCAAACGTTTGACTTCAGCAAGTTTTTTATCATAATTTATATTCATTTTCTCAAGGTTTGTATCAAAGTGTATTCCAAGGAGATTGAAAGTACTATCGAATGTTAGTCCAAGGTCTGGGCACATAATATCTGTACGTTTCGTGTAAGATCCAATCCACGACGCCTGACACTTGCTAGGGTTAATTTTTAGACCTGAATAATCTGCAAATAAGTTTAAAGCAGTATATACTTCCATAAGACTTTCTTCGCTGCCGTCTAAGAAAAGCGTCGTGTCGTCTGCATACTGTGTAATTTTGTATTCTAAATTGCCGAGGTTGATACCTTTAATGAGGTCATTAGATTTTATCATTATAGCTAAGATTTCTGCGCATATCAAAAAAATATACGGCGAAACTGGGTCACCCTGTCGACAGCCACGATATAGTTTGAAACTCTGAGATATATGCCCATTTATTAAAATAGATGAGTTGATATTCGTATAAAATATAGAAATCCACCTTTTCATGTCATCTACAAAATTGAAAAGGTTAAGGCATTTATGTATAAATTTCCATGATACTGAATCAAAGGCCTTTTCAAAATCTAGGAGGAGCAGTAACCCAGGTTTATCAGCTAATTTTGCCTTGTGAATAAGATCATAGGTAAGTCTAGTATTGTCTCCGATGTAGCGATTTTTTAAGAATCCCGTTTGATCCTCACTTATTATATTAGGTAGGACACGCTTTAATCATTCAGCTATACACGAAGAGGCTAATTTGTAAGATATATTCAAGAGTGAAATTGGTCGCCAGTTTTTCAGATGATTTCTTTCTTTGTCTTTTTTGGGAATCAGAGTAATAAGTCCTTGTTTCTGGGTGATTGAAAGTTCCCCTTTATCAAAAGCTTCATTGAGTGATTCACATAGAATTTGGCCTAAGTCAATCCAAAAAAAATTCCAAAACTCATATGGGTATCCATCAAGTCCACTGCATTTATCACTTTGTGATCGTTTCAATGCACACGTCAGTTCAGTTAGAGTTATTGGCCCTTCTATGCTGTTGGCAGTGTCTTGTGACAATACTGTATGGTCTTTTTCAAGAATAGCCTGAATATCAGATTTGTTTGTATTTTTTAATGCATATAAATTTTCGTAAAAACTTCTAGCTTCATGCATTATGTCTGATTGATTGTCAATGTTTTTGCCGGTGGAGTCGGTGAGGTTGCATAGAGTTTTCGATATAGAATTGCGTTGACAACTTATAGAATGAGAGCAATTGAACTAAGTATCAATGGACTATTAGAATGGATTAAGAGCTATACATATATTTAAACTACAAGTTTATTACCAAAAGGTCAAACATAAAAAGACCAACTTTTCTGTGACAGATGGCACAGAATAGAAAATATTTTTACAAAAAGTGTTCACGGTGCAAAAAGCAAAAATTTGCAATGATAAATAAACAAGATAACATAATTGCCAAAAAAAATAAAAAAATTAAACATACAATCATATAATAAAAATATGA
This sequence comes from Siphonodentalium dalli, assembly GCA_032622095.1. Classification (NCBI taxonomy): domain Eukaryota; kingdom Metazoa; phylum Mollusca; class Scaphopoda; order Gadilida; family Siphonodentaliidae; genus Siphonodentalium; species Siphonodentalium dalli. The sequence continues at coordinate 216,292,349 of CP136062.1, read as the reverse complement.
AACCCATATTATCTCTTTTGTTCTCTTATTCTGAGGAAAGCCCACGACTTATAAAGAAATTTATAAACGAATAGCTATAGTATATTTTTAAGTGGATGACACTATATTTTAGCTACCATTATAATCATTTGTTATATACCATGTATTTTTGTTTATGACCTGAATACAAATTTAAAAAAAAAAACTTGTTCTTGATAAGTTGTTGAAATGACCTAGTACATCAACAAGCAATTCGTTTCTTGCCTTCAAACAGCTTGTTTCAGAGCTTATTCCCCTTCTAAAGAGGCTCTACAAAACTGGTGGTGGAAACCAAGGCTATAAAGAACAAAAGGAAAATTAGAGTCCACCATCAACAATATATACACCATATTACCACATCATTCAGTCGCTGCCTCAAGAAAGACGCGTTCGTGGTTTCCATTTATCGGTGGACTCTCAAAAGTATTTTCGGAACGGCAACACAAGAAGATATGCTCGTAGAGTCGCCGCGATTCAGAAACAAACCCTTGTCATGTCGAAAACATTTGCACACAAGCTTTCATCTTATCAATCACATTAGTATTGTCGATCCCCGGTGTGGACCATCTTATGCCTTTGCAGTTCACCCGACTGAGTAAATGATTTATCACATATCGCATCGTTACAGTCGATGACCCAAGTGGACCCTCTTATGATTTGTCAGGTTACTCGACTGATTAAAAGATTTCTCGCACACATCATGCACATTGGTACGGACGATCTCCAGTGTGGATCCTCTTATGTTTTGTCAGGTAACAAGACCGTGGAAATGATTTACCGCACATATTGCATTGATACGGTCGATCCCCCGTGTGGACCATCTTATGATTCGTCAGGTGACTCGATTGAGTAAATGATTTATCACACACATCACATTGATACGGGCGATGTCCAGTGTGGATCCTCTTATGTTTTGTCAGGTTACTCGACCGAGCAAATGATTTATTGCACACACCGCATTGATACGGTCGATCCCCCGTGTGGACCATCTTATGATTCGTCAGGTGACTCGACTCGGTAAATGATTTCTGGCAAACATCACATTGATATGGGCGATCCCCCGTGTGGATCCTGTTATGTTTCGTCAGGTTACCCGACTTAGTAAATGATTTCTCGCACACATCACATTGATACGGGCGATCTCCCGTGTGGATCATCTTATGCCCCTGCAGTTCATTCGACTGAGCAAATGATTTCTCGCACACATCACATTGGTGCGGGCGATGTCCAGTGTGGATCATCTTATGTATAGTCAGGTTACCCGACTGAGTAAATGATTTCTCGCACACATCACATTGATACGGGCGATCTCCCGTGTGGATCATCTTATGTTTCGTCAGGTTACCCGACTGAGTAAATGATTTCTCGCACACATCACATTGATACGGGCGATCTCCCGTGTGGATCATCTTATGTTTCGTCAGGTTACCCGACTGAGTAAATGATTTCTCGCACACATCACATTGATACGGGCGATCTCCCGTGTGGATAATCTTATGCCCCTGCAGTTCATTCGACCGATTAAATGAGTTATCACACATATCGCATTGGTACGGTCGATCCCGCGTGTGGACCCTCTTATGATTCGTCAGGTGACTCGACCGAGCAAATGATTTATCGCACACATCACATTTATACGGGCGATCACCAGTGTGGATCCTCTTATGTTTCGTCAGGTCACCCGACTGAGCAAATGAATTTTCGCACACATCACATTGATACGGGCGAGCACCAGTGTGGATCCTCTTATGATTCTTCAGGTTGCTTGACTGAATAAAGGATTTTTCGCACACATCACATTGATATGGGCAATCACCAGCGTGTATTCTCTTATGTGACCGCAAATATGTAGATGAGCTGTAATTTTTCGAGCATATATCACACTGATATGAACGAACAAGCTTATGGTTATTCTTATTATTGTCTGCAATATCCATTGTTGAATTCGATGGTTCCTCCCCTCCATACATTTTAACTGTAGGTCTACTTGTAGTTGTAGTGAGTCCTTACACAAGTCATTGTTGAATTCGATGGATCCTCCCCTCCATATATTTTAACTGTAGGTATATTAGTAATTGTCCTTACAGAAGCCAATGTTGAATTCGATGGATCCTCCCCTCCATACATTTTAACTGTAGGTCTATTAGTAATTGTAGTGAGTCCTTACAGAAGCCAATGCTGGCGTTAACTATGATTATCTTGCTAAAGCTAACCGAAAATCTCAAATTCAAATTCAAATTGTTTATTTGGCATAGAATCCAATATTAGATTATTACCAACACATATAAAGAACATAACAAAAGGACATTTACATCAATACATGTATACATTCAAGTACATAAAGTGAAATTGTAGATTCTACAATAGAATAGAGGTTTGGTGGATCTTACTGATATTAAGTACATGTTTGCCTATATTTTGATACCATCCCAATAGCAGGTTTCAGTTCGCAAGCTCATTCCTTTTTTTATACATTTTATAAACTCCCATCATACATATTTTCTTTATGGATGTGTCAACTTCATTTGGACTTAATATGAAAGTAACTTTTTCATCATCGCTGTAGTTATTAAATTCAGGAATATTATACTGAATTTTATCAAGCATTGTCTTCCTCTCAACTTTTAGGGGCTTACAGTCTATAATAAAATGCTTTTCATCCTCCACTCCATTCTTACAGATAGGACAAATTCGATCTTTTAGTTCAAGTTTTGATCTGCCCTTTTCAATTAATAACTGACTGTCACTAATCCTAATCTTAGTATACGTAGTTTTTACTTCATTATCTAAGTCAGCTAATAGGTAACTTTCACACTGATACAAATTTTTCAGTTTTCTATAAAACCTTAATTTGTTACCGTTGGGTTTATTCTCATCGTTAAATAGTTGTTTTTTCCAGAACTCGGTAAATCTGATTTGTAATTTCTTTTCAACTTCTCTAGATTCACCCCTGATAGTATAGTTATTACTATGTTTAACCGATTCACTACCTAAGTCTACTTTTTCCAATATTATTTTTATTTGATCACAAAAGCCCATCTCAAGTTTCTGATTTTCCAAATAAGCCTTGTGTACTAATGACTCAGGGTTAGATTGAACCAAGTGGTTATGGTAGTTTAAGCTGTTCTTTATTCCAGAAATGTAGACAGGAAATATTCCTAATTCTCCAAAACAGGCCATATTGGTGGCAGATCTGTTAACACCAAGAACAAATTTCATGAATTTCATTTGATTTTTATCTGGGAGAAATGTACTTGCTCTTGTCTCAAAATCAGATGCTCTCCGAACAATATGGTCGGGAGTGGTCAGCTCCCCGCCATATAAGGATATGGGTTTAACACAACTATGGTACAGTTTTAATAATGTCATGGTGTTTTTCTTAGCCCCGTAGAATTTACTTCTTATACAAAATGAGGCTTTTGTGGCTTTCTTATCTAAGTATCCGAGCGCAGCCGACAACACCCCTGATGGTTTGAAGATAAAGCCGAGATATTTATATTCTTTCACATTCTCTATGTTTTGGTTATTAATTAGGAAATTCATATTTTTTAATAGCTTACCAGATTTATTAAAAACCATGGGTTTAGATTTATTTATATTAATGGTGAGATCCCACATCTTACAGAAGTCTTGTAGCTTATTGAGTGAGGATTGAAGTCCATCTTTGGATTTAGATATAAGGACTATGTCATCTGCATAAAGAAGACATGAGAGTTTTTTGTCAGCGAGGGTTACTGGGTCACATGATTCATCAAAAATACCTGGGATATCATTAACGAATAATGAGAACAATGTGGGGCTGAGTACATAACCTTGTTTGACCCCCACAGATGATTTCAAATCATGGGTTATTCCATCGGGTAATTTAACTGCATATTCAACTTTCTCAATATTTCTAGAAAATGACCTTTTATTCCATAATGAGCAAGCTTAATAAATAGTGCTTTCCTGTTTACTAAATCAAAAGCCTTTTTTAGGTCAATGAAGCATGTGTACAGATACTGATTATTCTGTACTGTTTTATCAATTAAAGTCTTCAGCGTAAATATATGATCAGTGGTGCGGCTTCCTTTTCTAAATCCAATCTGCTCTTTGCAAATAACTTTGATTTCGAGAAATTTGTTCATTCTGTTATTCAGGATTTTTGCGAAAATTTTTGCCATGCAGCATGATAGGGCAATTCCTCTGTAATTTGAGGGGTCAGATACACTACCCCCTTTAAAAATAGGTTTTATTAGATTTTGATGCCAGCTTTCAGGGTAGACTCCACTTTTCAAGACTAGATTAAATATATCAGCAAACATATTGGCATGAGATAAACACGTGGTTTTCAGCATGGAGTTTGTAATTCCATCTTTACCACTTGAGGATTTCACTTTAAGGTCTCTAGCGGCACTAACCACCTCTTGCGTTGTTATATCGTTGTTTAATTTTTTTTGGCTCCATTCGATACAAGGATGATCTTCAATCTGTAGATTGTCAAAAGCAGGTTCTTTTTCAGATTTGAAAAGAGATTGAAAGTATGAGACCCATTCTAAAGGGGTGATGTTTAGACATGGGTCGGGTTTTCTTTCTTGATTTAATTTACCCACCAGATCCCAAAACTCTGAAGGGTGACTGCTAGTGCATCCTACGATTTCTTTCATAAGGTTATTACGATAATTTCTCTGCTTGTTTCTTATAGTCTTCTTATATAGTTTAGATTCGAGTCTAACTTTGATTCTAAGGTCATTATTTTGTGGATTATTTGCAAGTTGCCTCGACATAGATAGATAGATAGAATGTATTAGCAAAATACGTCCCTGGGTTGGGACAGGTTGCCATACATAGATATAATATTAATGTGGTACATGAACAAACATAAACTGTATAATAATAACATCACTCAGTCATGTAACTTAATATGCATTATATAATAATATTTAGGTATTGTTCAATCTGCACTCGAAAAACCTCCTGACTATGTTGCAAACTTTCGCACAATGTTGTGTAAGGTCATTATCTAATATATGCTTCAGTTGGTCCCATCTACTCATCAGTCGAAAATTAATAAAACTTCCCTCCATTAGTTTTAGTAATTCACTACGCTGGGTGGAATAATGGGGGCAGTCAATTAAGAAGTGTCTTTCGTCTTCCACGATTTTGTCTTCACAGAACACACACAGCCGTAATGGTAAAGGTGTCTTTTTCGGTTGCGTATGTCTACCTTTTTCAATAGCAAGAGAATGATTACTTATTCTCAGTCGCGTAAACATTGTACGGTCAGATTGGGAAGCTGTGTGAATAAGGTAGGGTTCTAACTCAAAATTTCGTTTGAAACACCTATATGTTCTTAGCTTGTTTTTGCCGGATTTAGAAGCGCTATCAAGCATACTGACTCGAAAATCTATAACATGGTTTTGCTGAAGCTGTCGTTTGAACGAAATCAGACTACTCAGAAGGACGCTACTACTCTCATCTCTATTTATAGTAAACCCATACGATTCTAAAGTTTTGAAGATGGAACTACCAGTTTTTCCGTTAAGTTGTTCAATAACTGCGTCTTGCAATAACTTGCTCGTGCAACGTGAGGTAATTTTAACCGCGTAGGTAGCCATTCTATTCAATGCATCAATATATAACGGATAGCTTCCTAGTTCAGCTCGAACAGCAGAATTTGATGCATATTTTCCAACTCCGAGAATATGTTTGCAATGTGATACATGAACTTTTTCACACGAATAACGATCATAATTTTGTTTAGTTATTCCTGTTGCCCAAATTTCACTTCCGTATAAGATGATGGGTTTAATTAATTTGTCAAATAGTTTAAGGGACGTTTTAAGAGGGAGTGGTGCTTTATTAGCACATGCATGTGTTATTGAAAAGAGAGCCTTTCGCCCTTTGACGCTCAGGTTATCCACTGCCTGTATGAATTTTCCCGTGTTTGCAAAGGTTATTCCAAGATATGTGTATTCGTTAACAATTTCCAATTGATTTCCAGCAAGGAAGAAGTTTTTGTTAAAGTTTGGTTTTCTAGTTCGAAAAATCATGCATTTGGTCTTATCAGGATTGACTGAGAGAGCGTTCATATTTGTGTAGGACTGTAAGCTATCTAATGACCGCTGAAGTCCCTCCGGACTTTCTGACAATAGCACTAAATCATCCGCAAATAATAAGTGATTTAGTTTGCTAGACCCGATAGACAATGGGTCACATTTATCATCAAAGATGCCATCAATGTCATCAATAAATATCTTGAATAATAGAGGGGATAATACATATCCTTGTCGGACTCCAATTGTTGAGAGGTGAGGTGGGCCAAGTCCCTTACTTGTGTTAGTAATATAAATACTTGAATCATATAGTGATTTTACAATCTGCATTGTCCTGCCGGTAATTCCAATTAACTCCATTTTCTTAAAAAGTATTTGTCGATCGACTGTATCGAAAAAGATATTGTCAATTGTCAAAAGCATATGTTTTATGTTTCGGTATATAGCTTCGCAATCTCTATCATACCATAATTTGTTCTGTCTTTTCTTCTTTTTGACCGATTTTTGGCTTTTTGGTTTTTCACTTCCTGTGCTTAACAGTAAGTGCTGGTTAAGTGTATTTATAATATTATTTATCTGGTTTGGGTCCTCAGTACCCTTAGCACTAGTGACATCAGGGGCAAATTTAATCAATTTTTCTCCCACAACCCTCTCAAATTGTATTTTTTCAGTTTCATTCCACTTTAAGTTTTTAACTTGGGGTTTCAGTATATACTCAGGTTTATTTGAGACAGCGTCTTTTATTCTCATTTTTGCAGTTATCATACAGTGATCTGAAAGTTGTTGGTTGTAAGAGCCAACCTTAAAACAAACTATTTCCTTTAAAATATTAGGACTGCATATGCAGTAGTCATCAATTGCGGATCCATTGTAGCCATGATATGTAATTTTCCCCATGGAGTCCCCCAACGTTCTCCCGTTTAAAATCCTCATTTGCCCCCCTATACATATATCTAAAATGTTCTGTCCATATACATCAGTTGTTTGGTGGATTTGTGTATTTCTCTTGAGGTGTATACTGTCTGGTAAATAATTGTCGGGACAAAAGTCATTCAGTATGTTGTCATTGTCATTTCTGATAAAGTCCTCGTCATTCCTGTTTATGTGAGCATTCAAGTCTCCAAAGATCATAACTTCGCCCAATTTTTTGTAGGTCATAATACTTGTGGCTAGTTTGGTTAAAATAACCGAGTCCATGTTTGTTCTTTTTGTATATGTTGAGTTGGTTGGGGGTATATAAACAGATGCAACAAAAATATCTTTAGTGGTTTTAAAGAATTTTTTGTCTAGTTTTATCCATATAACATCTTTCAATGATCTATCAATAACTGTGACTCCTTTAGTAATAGTATGTTTGATAAAAAGTGCTATCCCTCCTTTAAGCCTACTTGTGTTCTCATATCTGCATTGTACAGGTCAGGGAGAACCCAAAATTGATGTACTAAACCTCGATTTGTGTAAAAAACCTAGATCGAGGTTTTTCAAGACCATATGACCACTGGTGATATAGTGTGGAGTATTTCATCTTACACTTATGGGAGGCGAAATTCACATTTAATAATTAATTGTGCTTGATTGCGCTTAAGCACTATTAATTATTAAATGTGAACTTGCCCTCCCATAGGTGTAAAACGAAATACTCCACATTATACCACTTACACTATAATACTTCCATTAGTATCATATTTGGTTTAGAGTGTTTCCCCTTATATCATGGGTGTATGTTATGACCAGTGGTCACATGGTCTCGAAGAACCTCGATCTAGGTTTTTTACACAAATTGAGGTTTAGTACATCAATTTTGGGTTCTCCCTGACCTGTTGTAGGATGCACTTGTAGTCAGGGAGGGTGAGGATTTCATTATTACCAACATGAATTTCTTGTAGGAATATGATATCTGACTTCAGGCATCCAATGAATTCTTCATTATCTAATTTGGATGTCCTTTCATTGTTCACCTTTCTGATAAGGCCATTCACATTCCAGGAGCTAATTTCTAGTAAATTTTTCTGATTCATATTCATATTATACTCAATGTCTACTCTGAAAGAAAACAAATACAAATAATTCAAGTTCCAATAGCACAAATATCCCTTTTCAGGAACTCAGAAATTGACTAATAATTCTTGTTTTATAGATAATTCATGCAAGAGTTAACGTTATCGAAAAGACGATCGGTAGCGATATGATAAGAAATCATCAAATTATACCCGCCAAAAATAATAAATATGTTTCAATCATGATAAAGGCGTTTGAAAAAGTGGTTTCAAGCAGCGAGATCAAAATAGAACAATGTAACAATACATAGTTTACTGAAAAGTTATTGAGTCTGCAGTAATTTCAAACTCAAAGTTAAAATATTTAGAATGTTTGAATCAGATTAATATGGAGCCCCGGAGGTAACATCCGAATGTTTTTTTTTAAGTCGTGGCCACGAGAATAAAGTCGAGGCCACGAGAATATGAAGTCGTGGCCACGAGAATAAGGTCGTGGTCACGAGAATAAAGTCGTGGTCACAAGAATATGAAGTGGACACGAGAATAAAGTCGTGGCCACGAGAATAAAGTCGTTCCCACGAGAATAAGGTCGTGGCCACGATAATAAAGTCGTGGCCACGACCTTATTCTCGTGGCCACGACTTTATTCTCGTGGCCACGACTTAAAAATAAACATTCGGATGTCACCTCCGGGGCTCCATAGATTAATGTTAAACATACAACTTCTAGACCTTCAGCTACCTGAACACACCCCTCGCATATGCGGAATTTATTTTGAGTGGTTATATTGTGATAGGCTATAGGTGTTTATATTTTATAATTCTGGTTGTTTGCCATTTGGCAATTATCGCGTTGTTGGGTGTTTTTCCCTTAGAAGAGAGGTAGCGAAATTTCGTTTCTTTGGAATATTTTTTGTTCTGTTCACTAACAGCTATTATTACCACTTTATAGGGCGTTCTCTATGCCATTAGCGAGTTTGCTATTTCAAACCGGTACGATTACGGGTACGCGTACGGGTAGCTACCCGTACCGGTACACATTTTGTAATCGCTAACTGTTTTACGGGTAGAATTTATCACATCGACTGGTGATGCATGGTGAGCGAACAAAGTTACATTTGAAAGTCGTTTAAAAAAATGCGACGTGTTTTTGTTACATAGTTACAAATGCTTATTAGAGAATAACTCCAACTAGAAAAATAAAAATATTTCACCTATCCTTGCTAAAAATGGGTTACAAAGTTACATTTGAAAGTCGTTTAAAAAATGTGACGTGTTTTTTGTTACATAGTTACAAATGCTTATCAGAGAATTACTCCAACAAAAGAAAAAGAAAATATTTCACCCATCCTTCATTAAAAGGGATTACAAAGTTATAATTGGAAGTCATTTAAAAAATGCGACGTTTTTGTTTTGTTACATAGTTACAAATGCTTATCAGAGAATTACTCCAGCTAGAAAAATGAAAATATTTCACCTGTCCTTGCCAAAAAGGATAACAAAGTTATATTTTGAAGTCGTTTCAAAACTGTGACATGTTTTTGTTGTTACAAAGTTACAATGCTTATTAGAGAATAACTCCAATTAGAAAACTGAAAATATTTCACCTATCCATCAGTGTATCCATGCTAAAAAAAGGGTTACAAAGTTACATTTGGAAGTTGTTTCAGAAATGCTACGTGTTTTTTGTTACATAGTTACAAATGTTTATAAGAGAATTACTCCAAATAGAAAAATGAAAATATGTTACCCGTCCTTGTTAAAAAAGGGTTACAAAGTTACATTTGGAAGTTGTTTAAAAAATGTGACGTGTTTTTGTCGCATAGTTAGAACTGCTTATCTGCGAATAATCGCAACAAGAAAAATGAAAATATTTCACCTGGGACTCGGGTCTCTGTCCCCTCTCTCTCTCTCGATTCCCGAAACTGATGTAACGCATGTCCCGCTCTGTCCCAAGAGTTACTACTGGGACACAGATAACGGTGAGAAATAAAATCACCTCTATAAGATTATGTAACGCTTGTATCGCTCTGTCCCAAGGGTTACTACTGGCACACAAACAACCAACCTGTGACATTTGACATTCGTTGCGTAGCCGTAGGAACAGCCCAGTGCTCTATATCGCAATACGGTCTCATCCGAATGGTCGGTTCTAAAAATAGTAACATAAATGGGCCCGATTTAATATTCGAAATAAAATCAATATTAATTGATAGAAGCTTTTCCGGACATAGGTCTTCAGTTCATATCTATTATTTTATACCCACGCAACTATTTAAAATTTTTATTTAAAGAGATAATCCATCTTTAATCACTAGAAATAAAAACGATTCCTTAAACTTCTGTAACACCTGTCCCGCTCTGTCCCAGGGGTTACTACTGGGACACAGATAACGGTGAGAAATAAAATAACCTCTATATAAGATTCTGTAACGCTTGTATCGCTCTGTCCCAAGGGTTACTACTGGGCCGCAGATAATCACTAGAAATAAAAACGATTCCTTCAACTTCTGTAACGCCTGTCCCGCTCTGTCCGAATTGTTACTACTGGAACAAAGATAACGGTGAGAAATACAATCACCTCTATAAGATTCTGTAACGCGTCTATCGCTCTGTTTCAATGGTTACTACTGGGACGCAGATAATCACTAGAAATAAAAACGATTCCTTAAACTGCTGTAACGTCTGTCCCGCTCTGTCCCAAGAGTTACTACTAGGAGGCAGATAATCACTACAAATAAAAACAATTCCTCAAACTACCGAACTGTCTGTCCCGCTCTGTCCCAAGGGTTTCTACTGAGACGCACATAAAGATGAAAAATAAAAATATCTTCTATCAGCTTTTGTAACGCTTGTCCCGCTCTGTCCCAATGCTTTCTACATGGGGCAAAACATACTCCCATAACTTTCTGCTCACGTTTCTTGCCATATATGCCCGTTCCCGTCGGACGAGTATCGCAAACTCGCTATTGATGTTTTTCGTGGCGTTCCAAATACCGTATTGTTACCAAAACACCGGGCCGCGGGCCGATAATGAAAAGCTCTGTTCATTATCGGCCCACGGCCCGGCAACTGACCGGAAGTTAGATCTCGTTTATTATCACACGAGTTACGCCCCTTCATCTATATATTTGTTCAACTAGCATTTTCTCAACTACAATTATAAGATTACAAGTGTACTTGACTGATAACTAAAACTAACTATAGACACTTCAATTTCTCATAAGCTACATACTTTAAACTAGATTCAAACATCGAAATACCTATTCATACTACAGGGTGCATAATATATTATGTTTAACTATTTTGTTATATTTTATTTTGTAAAACTAAAGTACTCTATTATATCTTTTCACTACCCTGTTGTTATATGGACACACTGTGACTGTTTTTGTTCAATAAACACATTTTGAAATTTTTATTTTTAATTTGACTCTAACATTCATGCTTTTTAAAGATGGATTATCTTTTTAGACAACAATATCAAAGGCTTAAGCGTGTCCAAAGAAGGGCAACGCGCCTTGTGTGTAGTTACAGAAAGCACGAATATGAATACAGAATGGTATTTCTAAATCTACCATCCCTTCAATACAGAAGGCTACGAAGTGATCTCGTAGAAACCTACAAAAATATTTACGTAGTCAATATAATTCCAAGGTGGAGCTAAATGATTTCTTGCATAAATCGCATTAATACGGGCGATCCACCGTGTGGACGATGTTATCACATGTCCCCAGAACAAAATGTGACACCACCCTAGTGAAACTTAAATCCCAGTATTACTGGGGTAAACTTTTGTATTGGACAATCTTGTTTTGTCAACTCGACTGAGTAAATGATTTCTCGCACACATCACATTGATAAGGGTGACCCCCGTGCGGTTGTCTAATGAGCTGTCCGATTGCTCGACCGAGTAAACTATTTCTCGAAAAGATCACATTGATACGGGCGATTTCCATTGTGGATTCTCTGTTTCGTCAGGCGAGCAAATGTTTTCTCGCACATATCACCTTGATACGGTCGATCGCCGCATGTGGGTCGTCTAATGATTCATCAGGTTACTCGAGTGAGTTTATGATTTATCCAGTTTCACACCCAATAAGATTATGTGCGTACACATATCAGAAGCTCAAAATATGGGGCCTATAATGTCAGGGGTATCCACTGAAGCAAGGTCAGGGCACAGGTCCCCAGAACAAACATTTACCCCACCCCAATAGTACTTAACCCTAGATCACGCCACATCACGGCATCATATCGCTCGTATCTATTGAACAAAAAACACTTTCATAAACCCGGAAGCAAATTTGAATTTTCCAAAAGTAGCATTTTTGTACGAGTCTGCTGTGAGTACTATTTTAGTTCTTACATGTATGCAACATAATATATATTTATAAAAATGAAATAAATACACACGGATTGAATTAACACGAATGCCGATTTGAAAACATACATATGAACAAGAATATAACTTCATAGATATTTAGAGCATGTATTCATTTATTCATTGATTTATATTTGGCCAATGACAAATTAGTGTTACGTCATTTCAGCTTATTCACAATATTTTACAAAATGGCTGGTTTTGGAAAACCTTTTTGGAAAACGTATTATATACCAGGACCACTCTTCATAGAAATCGTTGGCGATAATTTTCCAAAATACTTTCCGTAATTCGATTGGAACTTTCTAAAATCTGTAAAGAGTTGATTTTTTATCATTCATTCGTAATTTACCTCTCCATTTACTTTATCAAGCAAATAGATGTGAACCTATCTGGTCTGGTATTTTTTGTGTTTGATATGCAAAGCTTCAATAACTGTATCGGTATCTGGAGAAGTCGGCCCAAAACAAAGTCGGCCCCAGAGAAGTCGACCCAGAGAAGTCGGCCTCAAGAGAAGTCGGCCCGGGTAAATTTAAGATTGCTCAAGATAAGTCGGCCCCATTATTATTTTTTTAATGCATGTGGCACAAAAAGATGTTTATATAGTTTATGGTCACGGTGTTTACATTACGCAAATGTGACCAAGATTTCGCCACATGATGTCAAAATGGATTATATCACCTCATTGCATTCCATTCTATGTGACCATGTATTCGCCACATGGTGTCAAAGGGCATTACGTCACATCGTAGCATTACATTTGCTTATCGCACACTGTCATGGCATTTCGCAAATATGTCGATAGGTTTCGTTAAAGTGGAATTTATGACACAGTAAATATAGTGTTACATCGGTGTTAGAAAAATAAACTTATTAGAAAACTCCCATCATCATTTACCCGGGCTTTGGACCGGCTCATCAGTAATTTGATGAAGCTGGTTTAAATTGTTTTTTTCTTGGTTGGGGCGATGTCACCGAAGTCGGTCGTAATAGGATGGTGTATACACCTGACGTTGTCGACGAAAACGCTTAACGGGCAAATCAGGAGGTTGCTGGATGTTGTCCATTGACAGCCTGGTGGATTCCATAACAGAAAGCTCACTTGTAACATTGCAATCAAAATTGCATTGATTATTCACTTGCGAACACACATAACAGAGCTGTATGATAGGCATATTTGAAATTGAAAAACAAATCTGTACCGGAAAAAATAGCCATATATACGACACAATGTATTAGACCAGATACGAACCCTCACACTAAAGTTAGCCAGTTAATCTATATGCATAAAATTGTCTCGACATAATTATAATGGGCTTCGCGCCAGAGGGATTTTCACGCAGAAGCAGTCAGCTATACAGATAAACATAAAGTCATATAGAGTTAAACGAGGTTTCCGTGACACCTGATTATATGCTACTCAATTGAGTAAAGGTGCCACTATCTAGTGCTGACACCTATTATAGTATATTATATAGCAACTCTTACAACGATTATAAGATTTCATAATTGGTGACAACTTTATATTAACATTAACGACGAGACAATTGATGGATATACATAGATATAATGCCAAATGTTAAAATAGCTGGGCCGACTTCGTATGGGGCCGACTTCTCCGGGGCCGACTTTCTTTTGAGCCGACTTCGTAGCGGGGCCGACTTATCCTGTATTCACTGTATCTTATGATGGTTTTCCATGAATGCATGTTGTAAACCCACCAGATGTGGTCAAAACAAATTTGATGGTGGAACGATTTTCTCCACCTGTCAGTATGATAATATGAATCATTATTTCAACCCCCATGCACTCTTTTGTTTGGAATATTGTTGGGTAATTATGTTCACGTCGAGTTGTGGAATTCTGAAAGAAGATTCCCCAACCGAAATGCATCGTGGGAAGTGACGTCACATCAGAACAAATAATTGTGTTTACGTCGTGCTGTTGAATTCTGAGATGAGATTCCCCAACTGAGGTGCAGCACGGGAAGTGACGTCACATCAAAACAAATAATTGTGTTTACATTGTGCTGTGGAATTATGGGAGAAGATTCCCCAACAGAAGTGCATCACGGGAAGTGACGTCGCATCAGAATAAATAATTGTGTTCACATTGTGCTGAATAGTCAATTCCGTGGCATCTGGTTATCTAACATTGAAAACTCTAGTCGAGGCAGTACTTATAAAATATTCAAACATGATATACATTTCGAAAAATATCTTGACCATTTGGATACTAGGAACGTAATAACTCTTTGTCAATTCCGTACTTGTAATCATCGCTTGCCAATAGAGAGAGGTCGATGGAATGACACCAACATATTCCATAGACTATGTCCGCTGTGCACTAAAAGACATATTGGAGACGAACTGCACTACTTATTAGAATGTGAATGTTTATGCGAGGCCAGACATCGCCTCTTGCCTAGCAAATATACCAGCATAGAGCATGCAACTATTGATATTTTAGATGACATTCTGAATTTGGAAGATGTGGCTTGTCCGCGCAGACTATGTTCATTCATACGACTGATAAATCTTAAGTTAAATGATATTGACTAATATGCAGTTTGTTGTTGTGGTTGTTGTTGTTGTTGAATATAACGATGAAAATGGTACTGGCGATTGTGACGACGAGTAGACGGAGACGTTAACGTGATGACAACGAAGACGGTGATACTGATGACGACTGCCATGATGTTGATAATGATGACGATGAGGGAAGTTCGTGTATATATTGTACATATGCTGCAACATTCTCAATCTTTTGTATATATCTTCTAATTGTATCTCAATATCTATTTGATAAGAGAATAAACGTATTATTATATGAAGTGAAGTCGGGAAAGGTTGGTTAGTAAATCACTTAGTAGTTGTGGTAGATGGCCTAAGTATTGTATTCCCAGTTCCTTGCATTCACTTCAGATAAAGGATTTGCATATCCTTAATAAATTGTGAGATGATTCACAAATATATATGTAATTTATTTGTATAACAATAATTACATAGAAACTAACACTGATCAATTCAATATTATCATTAACAGTTCAACGTGTTTCATGTCGACTCATGTAAACTATTTACGATCACCAAAGTAAAAGTTAAAGTCCGAATCAATTCCGTCCAAGTTACTTTGATAGCGACGGTACTATGTAAACACCTAACTTAAGGAGATGCAATTTCATAGTTTCATCACTTCAATGTGACTGTCATCTTAATTCTCATTCCGATTGTAACTGTAAACAAGGATCAAGTTAACGTTCTGACGATTTACACTAAACAGTGTAAATTGTAATTCCAGTGAAAATATATAACAAAATGCTTCACATGCATCAAAATCGACTAATCTCCACCTGGACTCGGTGTATGAAAACTAATTAGGTCATTCGACTTTGTCCTTCACCTTATTTCCCAATATGGAAAGGTAAATAAATACTCTTGGTTGCTACGAAGGTTCTGACCGTTCCGGAAGTTTATGTTTCAAAAAGTGACCCTAAACGGCCGAGAGGGTCAATTTATACTCGGTGACCCCAAAGGGGTCAGCAGCCTGGAAACCCCCTCCATGTGGTCATGCGCGTGCCCAAGGGGGTCGTGCATGACCCCTTTAGAAGGAATCAACGGGCTGACCGTTGTAAACAAAAGGCACGTAGCTTCCACAGCAACATGGCGGAGCGTGCCTGGCTTGTTGACTGGTGACGTCACGTGACCTTTGAGGAAACATGGCCGACATGTTGATAAAAACTACTATTTAGGCACGAATAGAGTGCAATTATGGAGAATTTGCATAAATATAAACAATGACATAGGCATATTTGGGTGTGGTGTAATGGATTTAACGTAACGGTAATAATAGTTATAAGTTTTGTGAATAGAATAAAATATAATTATGAAGAATTAAACAAATAATTTAGAATTCCCGCCGAAGCGAGCGATAAATAACATGTGCAAAGTGAACTCCGTTTATACAGTGCTGTGGAATTCTGTGAGAAGATTCCCCAACTGAAGCGCGTCATGGGAAGTGACGTCTGGGCAGAACAAATATACATTCATCAACCAACAGTCGTTATTTAAATTGCTGTTGCCGAATCTTTTGTTTATACTGCATATTATTTGGAAAGTAATATCATCTTCATTTTCTTGTTGTCTTGTCGATATATCATTAGCGTACCAGTTATATATTCAGTATTCGTTACGCAACCGCTGAACACAACTGCTCAACAAATGATCATTCAGCATGCTGATTAGACATTTTGAACAATATTTTCAGTGTGTGGATCCTCTTATGTTTCGTCAGGTAACTCGACTCAGTAAATGATTTCTCGCACACATCACATTGGTACAGGTGGTCTCTCGTGTGGATCCTCTTATGAATAGTCAGGTTACCAGACTGAGCAAATGATTTCTTGCATACATCACATTGATATGGTCGATCTCCAGTGTGGATCATCTTTTGCAGTTCATTCGACCAACTAAATGATTTATCACACATATCACACTGAGATGGGGGATCTCCTGTGTGGATCATCTTATGATTCGCCAGGTGACTCGACTGAATAAATGATTTCCCGCATATATCACATTGACACGGGCGAGCTCCAGTGTGGATCCTCTTATGAATCGTCAGGCTACACGACTGAATAAATGATTTCTCGCACACATCACATTGATACGGGCGATCCCCTGTGTGGATCCTCTTATGATTCGTCAGGTCGCCGGACCGATTAAATGATTTTTCGCGCACATCACACTGATACGGGCGATCTCCCATGTGGATCCTCTTATGTGTCTTCAGGTAACTCGACTCAGTAAATGATTTCTCGCACACACCACATTGGTACGGGCGATCTCCAGTGTGGATCCTCTTATGAATAGTCAGGTTACCAGACTGGGCAAATGATTTCTTACATACACCACCTTGATTCGGTCGATCTCCAGTGTGGATCCTCTAATGATTTTGCAGTTCATTCGACCAAGTAAATGATTTATCACACATATCACATTGATACGGGCGATCTCCTGTGTGGATCCTCTTATGATTCGCCAGGTAACTCGACTGAATAAATGATTTCCCGCATATATCACATTGACACGGGCGAGCTCCAGTGTGGATCCTCTTATGATTAGTCAGGCTACCCGACTGAATAAATGATTTCTCGCACACATCACATTGATACGGGCGATCTCCAGTGTGGATCCTCTTATGAATCGTCAGGTTACCCGATTGAGTAAATGATTTCTCGCATATATCACATTCATACGGTCGATCTCCAGTGTGAACCCTCTTATGTATAGTCAGGTCACTCGGTTGAATAAATGATTTCTCGCACACATCACATTGGTACGGGCAATCTCCGGAGTGGATCCTCTTATGCCCATGCAGGTCATCCGACCTGGTAAATGATTTACCGCAGATATCACATTGATACGGTCGATCTCCCGTGTGGATCATCTTATGTTTCGTCAGGTGACTCGACTGAATAAATGATTTATCGCACACATCACATTGATACGGTCGATCTCCCGTGTGGATCATCTTATGATTCACCAGGTCACTCGACTGAGTATATGATTTATCGCACACATCACATTGATACGGGAGATCTCCCGTATGGATCATCTTATGTTTCGTCAGGTGACTCGACTGAATAAATGATTTATCGCACACATCACATTGATACGGTCGTTCTCCCGTGTGGATCCTCTTATGTTTCGCCAGGTCGCCCGACCGAGTAAATGATTTGTCGCACATATCACATTGATACGGGCGATCACCGGCGTGTATTTGCTTATGCGACAGCAAATGTGCAGATGTGCTGCAAGATTTTGAGCTTTTTTCGCACTGATATGAACGAGCACGCTTATGCTTAGTCTTGTTGTGCAAGCTACTTAACGAATCCACGCATGTCTGGGACGTATTCCCCGGTGTGTGTTTATCGTCTCCAATCTCCATTGTTGAATTTGATGGCTCCTCCCCTCCATGCATAGTTTAACTTTAAATGTAGCCCAGTGTACGTCTATTTGTAATTGTAGTGTTTCCCTACAGAAGTAAATCTTGGCCTTAACAGGGATTATCTTGCTAAAGCTAACAGATAATCTCATGCGACAGTCGAAAAGAAGATCGATACCGTTAATGGTCCGTTATGTTAAGAAATCGTCGAACAATAGTGCCAAAATAATAAATATGTTTCAATCACGATAAAGGTGTTTGAAAAAGTGGTTTCAAACAACGGAGGGAGGAATAGAACAATGTGACAATACATAGTTTATTATTTATTGAATAACTAACGGTTACAATACACCAACTGATTTGCATAGGGCTCGGTGTTAACAAATCCCGCTGGCCTGTATTCGCAGGAAAGAGTTGACCTGCCCGAGTATCAAAAATTAAAGAACGTACTTTTAGACACACGTATATGTGCCCCAAAATACTTGTAACGTATTGCGCCATTTTGACAATCGTCACACTAAAGCAGCTCCTTGTGTGTCATTAATTGTTACCATACCACATATAGACTCCTCATTAGTGGAGCAAATAAAGACCATTTATTCAAAGTGATACATACCAACACTGAGCAATGTATCAAATTACAAAATAATTCCGACATTAGAATTGCACCAGAGCAAATGAATATCGAAGCCAGTAAAATTGTATGCACAAAAACACCAATTACGACACCAAAGCTAAATATAAATCAGATCACAACAGTCTCCTAATATAACAGAAAGGCTACAACTACTCCAACCACAATATAAAAATCCACACCTCTCCGAATAACAATTCAAACAAACAAATCAGTCATTCTGACATCAACAACCCTGAAAAAAACACCAAAAAAAAAACTAAAATATGATGGATACCACGCAAAGAAGTATACGACCAAAAACTGCGTACAACCATCTCAAATTTAAACAATGACTAAAGTAAAATATTAGCTACTCGAAACATCCAAAATCACTAATAACGATCCCGCTCAGCGCGCTAGCGCCGAGCTCGGGTCGTGTATAGGTAACAGGCGGTCGCACGTAATTGTGACGTCACACATAATTTAAAGTATACCTTGTAGGTGAAAATTTTACCAAACCAACTTTTTCGTGAACAAATCACGTGACTTCCGGCAGTGGTTTCACAAAATCGCGGAATCAGCAATGAAACGAATTTGCTACTTCGCAAATTCCGATATTTGGCAATGCACAACTGAAGTATTTATTTATTTATAAACAGTAAGATGTTATGAATATGTCCTGCAAGGGTTCATATTAGATCAGTTTCATTTGTTAGCTAACTGAAGGCAGTTACGGCGTTATGACGTCAAAACATCATTTGTCTTCGGGCCAGAATCCAGACATGACTGAACGTGTCATGTCGTCTTCGCTTAATCGCAATATAGATGCTTTTATTATCAAAGGCCGATAGGCTATATTAAGACTATATTAAGGCATATATCATTATCGAAGTCCACTGGCATCCAAAACGATCTACATTATTAATCAAGCATTCCCGTCGCTGACATGCATATAGGCCTAATTAATATATATGCATATAGTTCCACGACTATTTGCATGATCCTTCGCATGGTCGGTCGTGTTACTATTATGCCGGGTTTGTTATATAATTTTTATATGCCTTGCATATTATCATATTAGGAGTATACTGCAAACACACAGCGATAAAATCAATGCTGACATAGGGGAAAACATGATTCCATCAGCATGTGAACAAAATTATACTGACAATAAATTGCCACAGCTAGACGAAGATCCACAAATGATATGTAATATATGTAATATTGTCATACTAAGGACAATCTCTCTGTTGCGAGATCTGTGAAGAATGGTTCCATCCGGAATGTGAAGGAAATAATGATAAATGCACCAAGGAAGCATACCAATACTCAATATACTTCATCCGAGAGCCAGAATTAAAGGAAATAATGATGAATGCACGAAGGAAGCATACCAATACTCAACATGCTTCATCCGAGAGCTAGAATTAGAGGAAATAACAACTGACAATCCAGCGAGAATATAACAACACACCAAAAGTATGGAAATCAACAATCTATAGCAAAGCCCGCTCAACATGCGCAAAAAATCAGCAACCCCGTGTAATAAAACAATGAATGCAAAGATGAAGAAAAATAAATAAAGACAGCAGCAAATGAATGTGATCCTGCAGCAAGTTAAACATCTAAACCAAAAACGACATCTAAAATGACAAATCCAACTACATGTCAAGCTAAAACTAAAATATCTTTCTCAAACGACAATACATGCGAGTTGAGAATATCTGCGCTACAAGAAAATATGCTGCGGTTAGAAGATATCATAAACGAGAAAGACAAAACCATCCAAATTTTACGATCTTCTCAAAACAATTGTGAAAAACCTGCCATATTTTCAATAATTTACCCGAACAAAACACAAATTATAAAATTAAAGATCTTGAAATGGAGCATCTTAAATTACGGCTATACGTAATCGAAGCCGATATACGCAGAATATACAGCTCCATACCCAACAATGACAACAATCATACAAGCGTTAACCCCTCCATACACTGCAATAAAATTATATAACAACAGTGCTACACAAACTCATACCATGAGCACAGGACTTGTTTCAGAGCAGAAATATGAAAAACGACAACTTCTAACTACAGGTTAGAATGCATAAAATGATTTGCATAGGCCTGAGTGTTAATAAATCCAGCTGGCCTGTATCCACAGAAAAGGGTTGACCCTGCACGAGTATCAAAAATTAAAGAACGTCCTTTGAGACGAAACTGCACAACAGTACTTGTAAACGCATTGCATCACACTGCAGTTTGACAAACGTCACACCACCCTTAGAATGGAGAAATAATCACATCGAATGACACCAACACCTCCCATAAATTATTCGTCAATTTTACAGCCGCAACCGTTCACCATGTGGCTATATTTCATGTTTCTCGTCACTTTTTTTTTTCGTGCGCTTTTCGTACATGTGACGAAAAACCATTCAGCTGCCAGGATTTTTTGTGTACTGATCCTAGATTGTGTGTGCCAGGGGAAATCACTATACTAATTTGTACTTGGTGTATTATAATCTAACGGTAACGAAAATAAATATTTGCAAACTCTAACCAAATTTAAGATAATTATATTTGAAGATGTTCTATTCACTATAATACCTACAGTTGGGACTCTGATTCAGTGGAGGTTATTTGCAGAAATTGTCTGTGTCTCCTATCTTCGTGCAACTTGAAATAGCTGTAACTTCTAACTCTAATGTTGTAACCAATAGTATGGTAATGGCTCGTTGGAAGTCAATGTCAGGCACATTAAGAAGCAAGCTATACAAGAAGAAATATCATGCAGGTGTGAAGGGAAGAACACAGGGTATTTTTCTTCGTTGGTCTGTCGCAAATCCAGAGGTTGAATGATTCGCAGGAAAAATCACAAAGCATTTGAAACTTAGCCTGAAGCAGTAGCATTTCTTACAGCTGCTGGAATAAATGAAGAATCAATCATGGTATATGATAGGAATGAAGTATCAATGTCTTTGGATACTTTTAAAGATTTGAACGCTGTCGAGGCTTCAGTTCAACCCGATGAAGTTGAAGAATCGTCTGAGATGAATCAACAGATATCAGAATCAGTAGCTGTGTCAGTACAATCAGTAGTCCAAGTCTTCTTGTACTAAAACCAGCTAAGATATTGGTATGGCGAGATGTTGGTGTTTAGTCCAAGCCTGCCTGCATAGGCTTCTTATAACACGACTTAAGCGTTAGTGACCCGCTCAAATAACACCACAGTTATATGAAATACAATATCACAATTGCGACAATAAACGAATATTTTCCTCAGAAGACATGCTATTTAATCTGAAACCCACATCAGTTGTGAATTGAAAGCGGTAATTTAATGTGAAAAGAGACATTTGCCGCAGTGTTTACAATTTTTTAAAAGTATGCGAACTCAGTTGACCTCGCGAACTGCGTTCGGCATTTTCCGGTGAAAATATTCCGTGGATTTTCGGTCAACCACGCACGATGAATTCTCCATTGTAATCGTAATTGTACGTGTCAATAAATAAATAAATACATAGATAACTTAAATATTGAAGATATAAATGTAATACATTAAATAAATTACGGGAATTACAACCACCTCACAGTTTAAAACAGTGTAAACACAGCGAGCATTAGAATAATATGGGGCCTGCCATTTTGTTTCGTCTCGGCCAAAACAAACTCCGGAATATGCCGAGGTTCTTCGTAACTCTTCGGGTTTAAGTTAAAACGTAAACAAAATATAAAAACAGCGATGTCGGTGACAATCAACCGGAATATTCTATGCGTAATTTAACATGAAAGTTAGATTATTATACACCATTATGACCATAAGATGTCACTCTTTCCGATGTATATAGCATCATGTATTGATTTGTTAGGTAAATCGAGTAAAATACACCACATATTCCCGCCACAGATCCTGGGCGTAAGTCGTGTCATAGGAATGCTATGCAGGCGGGCTTGGACTAAACACCAGCATCTCGCCATACCAATATCTTAGCTGGTTTAATACAAGAAGACTTGGACTATACAATCAGATATCATTCGTAAGGCAACATCTGAACAATCGGAAACACTATCAAAACCTTCAACTTCCGAACAATCGGAAACATCAAAACCTTCTGAGTCAGAGCAAAATGTAGTGACACATGTAACTTGCACCACGGCAGATCTTGTTATGGGCATGAAGCAACAACGTACAACCTGATAAGATTCTCTCATACAGAAACGCGAAAAGGATTGGATCAGCTGATCATCGATGTAAGCAGCATTGGCGGTGATATTAGTCAAACCAATTAATTATTAAGGAAAAACAGAATGACTGGAACTCATTGGATATTGGTGATATAGAAAATGAAAAGATGCCCGATGAACTATATCAATGTAAAACCTACAGAGTAATGCTGCAAATTACAAAGGCCGACAAGGATGCATCTCATGCTATTTATAGGAAGAATCGTCCTGACAAGGAACACAAAATTAAAAACCAAGAAGACAATACGAATGTGAATGTGAGAACAGTCGACGACTAATTGATATAACTAATTTATGTGCATCCTACAGAGTTGACATTCAAAAACGTCTACTACACATCCCACATTTAAACTCTGATGTAAAGAGCAGTGCAGCAGACTCGAAGGAAGAACATTTAATATTCTGACCAGCCTTTCAGTGAATGTAAGACCAATCTTTCGATAACTAGCGCTTCATTAGCTCCTTCAACTACTATAGCGAAAAAAATTGTCGTAGTGATTCTTGTGAGTTCGCATTTATGAGGGTTGTTACCATCTAAACTCTCTGATAGAATGTGCTGTACCATAGAAACAACATATACTATTTCTGATGTTTCCAAAGAGATAAATTTAATTCCAAGAAGTAATGCACCAAAATGTTTGGCTACATAAGTGATGTCGAATGATATTCAAACCAAAACAGCAGAAGAGTGTACTAAGGAGATGAAACAATTACTCGACGACACTACACTGCTCTGGCCAGATACAAAAATCATAATTTCCCAGCCTGCTGTTCTAACTAATAGCAAACATGGGTTGGAACGGGATAACCTCAACATTGAGTCATACTGTGAAGGGAAATCAAATATAGCTGGTGTGCAGAACAGTGCACTGAAGAATACATCAGTTCTCATAAACACGGATCTAAAGCATCCAAACAACTATGGTAATAAGGTAATAGCTGCTAACATGAAGTCTGCTGTTATGAAGTTGCTTGGGCTACAAAGTGGAAGTGACAATTATACTAAATATAATGTCCGTCATAACCAGGCCTCCTACTAGTATTTCAAACCTCAATAAATTTCATTACGACCGAAGGGACAGAAGATTCACCACGTATGGTCAACAATCCTGAAGATCTCACAACTGGTGTTAACTTTCAATGAACTGAATTGCCTTATAGATATCTAGTCACTCAACATTGCATTTGAGTGGTGTTTACTTTAATAATTGTTATTACTTAGGCCAAATAAATTGAATGTGTGTCTCCGGTAACCCGCCCGCCCCAATCTAAAACGCCGCGCCCAAAATCATTTTATCGATAAACATTTTTTTAAAGATTTGTCAATCATCGCCAGGTCTCTTTTTATTTTGGTAATGAAGTGTAATGCACACTGCTATACTTTTTTTCCTAGATTGATCTCAGAAGTGTCCGATCATTGCTAACTGATTTAGTTGCAAACAGATAGTCCTAACTTTTGAGTGTTCATTCAACCCGAATCGATCTATGGTAATTACCGCAATACGATAGGGGAAAACCCCGAAATTCGTACTCATGCAGGTATCTATTTTTTGTACCTCGGTTGCCTGGCCTAAGTTTCACGGGGTTATTTGTCGTTATTCATACGTATCACCCCATTAGTCCTTTTCATGAAAATAAATAACATAACACAAGTCATAGATGTTATGTTTAAAATATCATACGTGTCCGGAATTTGTGTTTGCTGGGTATGTGTGGACGTCATTGTATGGTTGTGTTTCTTGTACGTCACTGTTATTGTGTACGGTTGGTTCGTTGCTTGGCTTGGGGATTATGACGTCATGAGAATATGTGATTAGATATACAGTAAAGTAGATTCCGTAACATCAACGAGTTTTCTACATTTCCGTGACATAATTTGGTCCCTCGAACCGGATAAATTGTACAGGATTAACGGACACGCACGAGACGCAGAAATATTCGCACCATTGTTCAGGATTAACGGACACGCACGAGACGCAGAAATATTCACACAATTGTTCAGGATGAACGGACACGCACGAGACGCAGAAACGTTATAACATTGCCTCAATATGATAGTGATAAAGAAAGTGATTCAGATTCGGGGTATTGTCGACTATATAAGGAATGCGAATTCTGATACATCTCTGATACAGCATATTTGGGAGCGTTGGAAATCTGAGTATTTGACGTCTTTGATGGAATACCACAATTCAAATCGGAATAGAAATAGTTCTGTTACTGTTGAAGATGTAACTCAGATTCAGGAGGATGGGCCGAGATTACAATGGAAATTGGGATTGGTTATAGATTTGCACATGGGACAGGATGGACAAGTGAGATCAATGAAATTGAAAACGAATATTACGACCTGCAGCTGCTATAGCTAGAAAGAATATAACATCGTATTACGCGGAACAAGGCGATGATGAACTTTAAATGTATAATCTCGGAGTAGTTCTCAAAGATTGATTGACTTTAAGTTGTGTTCGTCCGGAGTGTGCCAGGGATTTGTGTGTGTTTGCTGGGTATGTGTGGACGTCATTCTATGGTTGTGTTGCTTGTACGTTATTGTGTACGTTTGGTTCGTTGCTTGGCTTGTGGATTATGACGTCATGAGAATGTGTGATTAGATAAACAGTAAGATAGATACGGTAACATCAACGAGTTTTCTACATTTCCGTGACAATGCGCATGCAACGTTTTCCCCAGGGTACGTTATACTTGTGATAGTTATTTTTCACACAGCGTTCCCTCTAACCAAACCAAATGATTTCCTTTTCCATTTTCATCGATGATAAAAGTTTATGATCGAAATGTCTTTGCTAACAACGGATTGTTAAAATAAATGCATGCATCACGAAAAGACAATGTTGGTTGTAACTAATAACATAAGTATACTCTCCTGCAGTCACCATAAGATCGTCGTAAATTATAAAATCTGAGCCCAATTTCCAAAATTCGTGGCAATTAAAAATATTTTGCGAGAATTCACACCAACGTCACCCAGTGTTCCAGGTTAGCTAACGCATAGGTTAGGCGTATCATAATAGTTACTCAAACTGTGATAAGCACTATACCATTAACTACTAATGAGCAACTTAAGTATTGAAAGTTTATAATTTTGAGTATCTCATTTTGGGACTTGATAATATTAATTAAGCAATAATTAACTTATTAATGTGAGTATAAGTGATAGCGCGACCTACATCAGTACATGTGCAGAAACCTTTGGCACAACCTGTTTTTCAGATGCGGTTACAAATAGGTAACATCCAGGCGACCTGAACGTTAATTCATATCAGATGTGCAGGCCTGGTCTGTTCGATATGATTAATACATATTAATACATGTCTTCTCATTGACTATGTCAAAACAGGAATAGTTATACTACATGTAGTATAGTCCACACGTCCCGATGGTTCTTTTGGCATACTACCGCATAGCGAACGACAAGCCATGCTTTATTAATATATTATAGTATATATGTAAGGCTGGTTTAAAGCTTTGATAGATAAACGTGTGAGCTCAGTGAAGAAATGAAAACAGTAGGTATTCCCTTTTTGGTCCCCGATGCCAATCTGTGACATGAAATTATTTGGAACTTTGTTATTCTAAGCTGATATACACTGTACATGTAAATATTGTTTTCGGATATCATTGCATGTATATGAAGTATATAATTTTCTCTATTTCTGATGTCTGACTTCATGTTCGGTTGTTAGTTAACTTTTGAAAAATAAAATAAAAACATAAAATAAAATGCAATCACGCTCGCCCCAATATTTTTTGGACCCGTTACCAGAAACACGCATTCATATTATTTGGCCTTATTGTCATTCATATTCGTCGATTGACATTGCATTCAAAAGACTATATTAGTGACATCGGTTGTTTTCCTCACGGGACTGTAGGCTCATTAGTCCAATTAATCAACACGTCGAATGTTGATTAATTGGACTAATGAGCCTACAGTCCCTTGAGGAAAACAACCACATATTTACTATATGTGATGACTTGCTGCCACGTTGCCATTTGCAGACGCAATACAAATACAAGATCGACCCCTAAGTAAAATGACGGAATTTCCGCGAGAATATTTTAGCGACATTGACGCAGAAATCGCGACGCTCGCCGTCTGAAATGGCCTTTATCATTCCTACATGTGTATTTTTCCAGGTGCTGCTGACATGATTCATCAAATTGCATCGTTCCATTTGACCCATTACTACCATTAAACCAGATCATACACCAACTTCATTAGCATCATCATTTTGAGGTAAGACCATTTCCCCTCTCACTTTCCTTTTAATGAATATTGAACTGAAATCTAGTGCAAATATAATATTGGAACACCAGAAAAATTTAATAATGTTGGTTCTAGTCTGGTCATAAAATTGACGTAATGGTTATGCAATGCTATGACAAAGTGAGTTAATTTAGAAATAATGATGGATTTTATAACTGTTGTACCGCTAAATAGGCTGAGTAGTCGATGATTTCTGATTTAGTCGTTTAATTTCGTTCAGCTTATTTTCAAAGTTAATCGGCATTTTGCTTAAAGTGGTATTAAAGTTAATTCCAAGGTTAAATGATTCTACAAAGATGAGATGAAGGTCCGGACATATATTTTCTTGCCGCTCCACTCTGGAACCAACCCACAACGCCCGACGTTTACTCATGTTGAGCTTGAGTTCGGATATTTCTGTGAAAGCCTTTTGGGTCACACTAAATGATTTCTCGCACAAATCGCATTGATACGGGCTATCCCCGTGTGGGTGATCTTATCACAGGTCCCACAACAAAATTTGACACCACCCAGTGATACTTAATATTAGTTTTACTTGGGTGGGTGTAAATTTTGTTCTGGGGACCTGTGGATTTTATGTGTAACCAGGCTACTTAAAGGTGGATTATCTCTTTGTAAACATGTATTATATAGTTACCGGGGTATAAAATATTAGATCTGAATCGAAGACTCCTGTCCGGAAATGCTTTTATCGATTAATATTAATTTCCAATATTTTCTGGTCTAAAAAGGTGTGGTTGTTTAGCTAACGAATAATAGTGGTTATTGTTAACAGACACCAGAAATTTAATTGTGTAATTTTGTCACAAATAAACGTTATTTTATACTCATTATCGCTTATAACTATAGAATAAAACAATACAATCAACCAATTTGGGACATTTGACGTTCGGTGCGTAGCAATAGGAACAGCCTAATGCTCTATATCGCTATAACGGTCATATGGTATCACCCAAATGGTCTGTTCTAAAAATAAACAAACGGTCCCAATAAAATATTCGAAATAAAATCAATATTAATTGATAGAAGCCTTTCCAGACAGGGGTGTTCAGTTCATATTTATTATTTTATACCCACGCATTATTTCAAATGTGTTATTTAAAGAGATGATCCATCTTCAACTGAGTAAATGATATATCGCAAACATCACATTGATATGGGTGACCCCCCCCCCCCCCATGTGGATTGTCTTATGAGTCGTCAGGTTACTCGATCGAGTAAATTATTTCTCACACACATCACATTGATACGGGCGACCCCCGTGTGGATTGTCTTATGAGTAGTCAGGTGACTCGATCGAGTAAATTATTTCTCGCACACATCACCTTGGTGGGTAAATGATTTATCGCACACATCACATTGATACGGTCGATCACCAGTATGTCTATCACCAATGTGGATCCTCTTATGACTCGTCAGGCTACTCGAACGAGTAAATGATTTCTCGGACACATCATATTGATACGCCGACACCCCCCCCCCCACGCGTTGACCCACTTATGTTTCTTCAGGTAACTCGAACATGTAAATTAATTCTCGCACACATCACATTATTACGGGCGATCTCCAGTGTGGATAATCTTATGATTCATCAGGTGACTCGACCGAGAAAATGATTTATCGCACACATCACATTGGTACGGGCGGGCACCAGTGTGGGTCCTCTTATGATTCCTCATGTTACTCGACTGAGCAAATGATTTCTCGCACACATCACATTGATATGGGCGAGCACATGTGTGGATCCTCTTATGATTCCTCAGGTTACTGGACTCAGTAAATGATTTATCGCACACATCACATTGATACGGGCGATCTCCGGTGTGGATTCTCTTATGATTTCTCAGGTTACTGGATTCAGTAAATGATTTATCGCACACATCACATTGGTATGGGCGATCTCCCGCGTGGATCCTCTTATGATTAGTCAGGTTACTCGAACGAGTAAATGATTTATCGCACACATCACATTGATGCGGGCGATCACCAGTGTGGGTCATGTAATGTTTCGTCAGGTCACCCGACTGAGCAAATGATTTCTCGCACACATCACATTGATATGGGCGATCGCCAGTGTGGATCCTCTTATGATTAATCAGGTTACTCAACTGATTAAATGATTTCTCACACACATCACATTGATACGGGCAATCACCAGCGTGTATTCTCTTATGTGACCGCAAATATGTGGATGTGCTGTAATTTTTCAAGCATATATCGCACTGGTATGAACGATCATGCTTAAGCTTAGTCTTATTGTGCAAACTGCTCAACGAATCCACTTTTTCCTGTGACGTATTCCCCGGTGTGTGTTTATCGTATCCAATCACCATTGTTGAATTAGATGGCTCCTCTCCTCCATACATTTTAACAGTAGGTCTATTAGTAATTATCAGATTATAGTGTGTCCGTGTAGCAAATACTGGCCTTAACTGTGATTATCTCGCTAAAGTTAACAGAAAATCTCATGCAAGAGTTAACTTTATCGAAAAGACGATCGGTACTGTTACGTTATGTTATGAAATCATCGAAAAATACGCGCCAAAAATAAAATGTTGCAATCACAATATTAAAGGCGATTGAAAAAAATGGTTTCAATCAGCGGAGGGCGGAATAGAACATTGTGACAATACATATTTTACTATATATGTGTTATTGAGTCTGCAGTAATTTCAAACTCACAGGTAAACTATGGTGTGTTATAGTAATATTAATATAAATATTGCAACTGCTATACGTTCGGCCACCAGCACACCTCCTTTTATTAAGCGGGATTTTGGTGGATACATTGTGACGGCTATGCACATGTACTTTTTTAAATTGTTGTTATTGTTTGAATTTGCCACTTTTTGTTCCTTCTAGACAATCGAAGAAAACAATGGAATTTTCTCCCTTCTGATCGTATTTATCTTGGAAACAAACATATTGTTCTTATGGGATCCATTGCATTTTTGCAAGCCGCTGTTCCAACTTAATGGATGGTTTCAGCAAAACCGTGATATAAAGAGAATTTGCTAATCATACTTGATACCACGGCGTTATATTGTCAAACAGTATATACAGAAGATTGTTGACAACAGTTCTCGAATAATTCTTTTATGATATTAAACAATTAGTAATACGAATAACTTTGAGTTGAAAACAATTGTTCGAATATAGAGAGCGTTTGGTGATTAATACCCCCCATTATTTGCTCTTGTATGCGGCTCTGTTAACCGTGCTCCTGAAAGCATGGCACCCATCAGCAGTTCCTTTTCAGTTCGACATAATTTTCCTTGAAACATATACAATTATTCTCTAACAGAAATCATGGAGACACGAAAACAAAGTCATTTAGAACGTGATTTCAAAATCTGTGTACCCTTCAGAACATTTAAAAACATTTGTACCCTTTAACGTCCTTTTTGGTGAGAGTGACCCCCTTCAGCCAAAATAACGACCGCGTAGGACTATCATGTGCAACTTGAATGCAGTACGTTGGTTGGATGATGTCACAAATGCTGGACGTTTCGACACCTGGGCGTTTCGGTAGACTTTTTTTTTCATTCTTTATTTCAATGAAATGTGATAAAACATGTAACATGGTAACAAAAACAAACACTTGGCGGAACGATTGGTAACGATTGTGAACGTATAAAGAACACATAAAGTGATACAGTGCGAAGCAATGCATAGAGATCCCAGCGATCCATCCAATTATCGACCAGTATCTTTGCTTAGTTGTCTTTCTAAGTTTTTTGAGAAATGAAATCAGGATTTACACCGAATGATAACGCCGTATTCCATTAATTGATATTTATCATTATATTATCTCAGCCCTTTATGACAGGAAAGAAATAAGGGGAGTATTCTGCGCTATAAGCAAGGCGTTTGACAAAGTCTGGCACATGGGTCTCATTTTCAAGCTTAAAAGAATAGGGATAACAAGGAAGATTTTAAAATCTCAAGAATAGACACCAATGAGTAACATTTTCTAATTTTAATTCTCCATGGAAAGAAGTTAAAACAGGAGTGCCTCAATGATACACACCGACCCTCTTCTCTTTCTTGTGTATATAAACGACATAATCGATTAAATTACATGCAACATATATACGGTTATTTGCGGATGATACATCACTTTATATTGCTATAGAAGATCCCATAATTGCTGCGGAGGTGATTCATTCAGACCTACACAAAATATTCAACTGGTCGAAGACCCGGGCAGTTAAATTCAACCCATTAGAAACAGAATCCTTGCTTGTATCGTGGAAACAAATACCCATTCACCAACCAGTATTAAACATGTCCAACGAGAGAACAGATGAGGTGGAAACACATAAACATTTGGGCTGACATTCAACCGGCAGTGGAAATGGAAAGACCACATAGAATATATTGAAAATCGAGCGACCAAAAGAATGTACATACTGAGTAAGTATAAATTTATCCTTAACAGAAGAACTTTAGAAAGAATCTATTTGTACTATATTCGACCTGTCTTGGAATATGCTTCCTCGGTATGGGACAACTGTATAGACGAAGAAGCCGATTCCCTAGAAGATATTCAATATGAAGCAGCTAGACTAGTAACAGGTGGGACGAGAAGTTGTAATAAATACATAGTTCTCCAATAAGTTGGGTGGGACAAATTATCAAAACGGAGAGAAAATTCTAAACTTGTACTCTATTTTAAAATGACGAAAAAACTCACCCCTTACTTATATAATGCTGTTCCGAATAAAGTATCGCGTACAAGTGGATATGACACAAGATCAGATGACCTTAGAGTAACATTATGCAACTCAGATATATATCAGAAATCCTTCCTTCCGCGATCAATCAATCTTTGGAACAAGTTAACACCAGAAGCGAGGAACTGAAACAGACTCAGACTTCAAAGTTTTTTTGAATAGCGGTCTCAACGAACGTTCTAGATATCTGGAATTCGCATATACGAGAGCAAGCCATATATACCATTGTCGATTAAGACTGGAATGCAGTAATTTAAATCATGATATTCACAGCCATCATTTGAGAGATAGCCCTTTATGCATATGTGGTGCCGAAGAAACAGCAAAACATTTTCTTCTTTATTGTCGCAGATTCTGTTGAACGAAATAGGTGCTTCGCGGGGTTAATAATCCGACCAGGCATAGCAACCCTGTTACATGGAAACCGCGAACTATCACTGGAAGAGAATATAGATATATATCTGAGGGTTCAAAAAATTATATTGTTGTCTAAACGATTCTCAAATTGAACTTTACCCAAGTAAATAAGTTTAAGTATAAATAAATAAAATTCATAATAACAATGACCAAATATCAGTACAATTCAGAAAACGAAATAATATCTCATATCTCATATTCGGTTCTCGGGCATGAACATCTGGAGTTGCTCGTAATAACTATATATATACGATGCATCACTCTTGTCGTATTGATCTTGAAACGTTAATTTCGCTACGATTATTGGAAACTGATCGAGTGGGGTCAAGGGTGAGGTCACAACCAAACAGGTAGTAACAATTCAGTTCATCTAATGCGCGGACTGCCTTATCATTATAGGTTACGGTTGGACAGTCTATGCCCCAGACGGCTGACAATGATGATAAGATAACAAAAATTACATAAAAACAAAATCTAACTGGGAAAAAAACATTATGAAAAAGCAATAAAGACACCACCACATGTGTATGCCAAAGATGGGGAAATGGCTAATATAAGCGTCACACTTTCACGACGTATAAAACCAACTGGCGCGTCAGAATTTCTCTAGCACGACCGACGTGCTACACATCTGGTACCGACCTGCTACACGTCTGGGGCTCGACGCTGTTTATTACGACGTGCTAAACACGGGTCGCGCTAAGGTGATTCAGGGGAAAACATTCCCCATTTAGGGCTCCTTTGACGGAGAGCATGCGCAATTTGAAGCTTTTGGGGTGATTACGTTATCTCATTCTAGCGTGACCCGTGTCTGGCACGTCGTATAAAACAGCGTCGGGCCAGATACGTACTAACTCTTGGCTGTTGTAAATATACATTGAATGCAATTGTACGGTACTACGGGGACATGCATGTATAGACAGACAAAGGATGCTTCGCGAAAGTTGGGAATAAATATACTGCAGAGATATAATTATGTTCGAAGGTTCAAGGGAAATGAATGACAAGATCACGATTTTAAAACCAACGAAAGCATAAATATTGAGATTCATGCACTGTATAGAGGGCCAGCTTATATTGCATTGCCAGAGGACACTATCGCCGAAATGATTATAGCAGACGGCATTTTGTATCAGAAATGTTAAAATTGTTCGAAATATACGATTATAGCACGTGCCAGCTGGCTCGACGTATAAATCAAACAAACGTAACACGAGCCAGAAACGCGCCAATGTCGAACCATGGGAATATAGCGCGTCCCGTGTTTGGCGCGACGTATAAAACGGGCCTCAGTCTACAGCTGAACCAGCGGTATATATTATGTCTGGACTTTTACCAATTGAAGGACGAATCGACAAGGAGATCATTATTTTATTTAACAATGTTTGTCGTCATGATGATTCCTCGGTTGAAAAAACAGCTCGAATCTCGTCAACTGCTGATGGAGGACAAAACCAGTCACAGCTGGTTAGTAGTAGTAGTAAAATCACTCTTTCACAAGTACTGGTATAACCTGCATGTATCTACAATGATCTTTCTTCATCACATACGAAGAGTGCATGGAACATCTGTTTGAAAGAAGCAGTTTACTCATATTGGAAAAACCGCATTTGCGAAGAAGCTTCTCTGTACAACACTCTCAAGTATCTTAATGCCCAAGCATGCACACCTAGTGTCATCAACAAAATATTGACTGTAAGTCCTCATCAACATCGTTGTTTTTTTTAAACTTTCTACTAAATTTCGTCTTCTGACCAACACATATTCTTTGGAAGTAAATCGGCATCGATACTCGTACTCACTTCCTGTGTGCCAGCAATGTGATGAAGGTAGAGAGTCTATTCAACATACATGTAGTCTGTTAACTTGTTCATAACTGCAGTCAGTTTGTGATCGTGTTATCCCGAGGTTAGCTGAAAGTTACAAATGTATATTCGACACCGATTACTTCTCATTATCAATTGAAGTCAAGTTATAGTTCATTCTTGATCCATCGATGTTCGACGACTTTTCCTCATCCGTGGCAGCGACTGATGTCAATGATGCCTATCATTACTCCACCATGTCGTGCCACCATCTACACTATGCAAGATACTGATCTCTGTCTCTTGGCTAAAGAAATTCACACTTGAAATTATGTATAGACTGATAGTCAGACATGCACATCTCCGAGACTTTTATCCAAATGTTTTTTTATCAATCTAGCTGATGTATATATGTACATTCCACAAAGTTTTTACTCGAAATAGGTTATCCTAAATGGACGCATAAATAAAGAGAAGTTCCTAAAAAATTTAATCAACGTATTGATTAAATCCGAAACCGATATCCTGATTTGTCAATGTTGAGTATTGGTTACGCAACCGCTGAATACAAACTGCTCAACAAATTATCACTCAACGTGTTGAGTAGACATTTTGAACAGTATTTTCAGTGTGTGGATCGTCTTATGTTTCGTAAGTTGACTCGACACAGTAAATGATTAATCGCACACATGACATTGGTATGGGCGATCTCCCGTGTGGGACCTCTTATGACTAGTCAAGTTCCACGACTGAGCAAATGATTTCCCGCACATATCACACTGATACGGGCGATCCCCAGTGTGGATCCTCTTATGATTATGCAGTTCATTCGACCGAGTAAATGATTTATCGCACATATCACATCGATACGGTCGATCCCCCGTGTGGATCATCTTATGTTTCGTGACGCTACTCGACGAAGTAAATGATTTCGTGCAGACATCACATTGATATGGACGATCTCCCGTGTGGATCCTCTTATGAATCGTCCGGGTACTAAACTGAACAAATGATTTCTCGCACACATCACATTGATACGGGCGATCTCCCGTGTGGGACCTCTTATGACTAGCCAAGTTCCACGACTGAGCAAATGATTTCCCGCACACATCACACTGATATGGGCGATCTCCAGTGTGGACCCTCTTATGAATCGTCAGGGTACTCAACTGAACAAATGATTTCTCGCACACATCACATTGATACGGGCGATCTCCCGTGTGGGACCTCTTATGACTAGCCAAGTTCCACGACTGAACAAATGATTTATCGCACACATGACATTGGTATGGGCGATCTCCCGTGTGGGACCTCTTATGACTAGTCAAGTTCCGCGACTGAGCAAATGATTTCCGGCACACATCACACTGATATGGGCGATCTCCAGTGTGGATCCTCTTATGATTATGCAGTTCATTCGACCGAGTAAATGATTTATCGCACATATCACACCGATACGGTCGATCCCCCGTGTGGATCATCTTATGTTTCGTGACGCTACTCGACGAAGTAAATGATTTCGTGCAGACATCACATTGATATGGACGATCTCCCGTGTGGATCCTCTTATGAATCGTCAGGGTACTCAACTGAACAAATGATTTCTCGCACAAATCACATTGATACGGGCGATCTCCAGTGTGGATCATCTTATGTTTCGTCAGGATACTTGACTGAGCAAATGATTTATCACACACATCACATTGGTACGGTCGATCCCCCTTGTCGATCCTCTTGTGATTCGTCAGGTCGCCCGACCGATTGAATGATTTTTCACGCACATCACACTGATACGGGCGGTCACGAGTGTGGATCCTCTTATGTCGAGTCAGGTCGCTCGACCGATTAAATGACTTCTCACACACATCCCATTGATACGGGCGATCCCCCGTATGGGTCTTCTTATGTCTCGTTAGTTTACTCGACTGAGTAAATGATTTCTCGCATACATCACATTGATACCTTGCATCAACACCATGTATTCTCTTATGTGACAACAAATATGTAGATGTGCTGTAATATTTCGAGCATATATCGCACTGATATGAACGAACACGCTTATGCTTTGTCTTATTGTGCAGGCTGCGTAACGAATCCATGCATGTCTGTGGCGTATTCCCCGGTGTGTGCTTATCGTCTCCAATCTCCAAAAGGCTTCTATAAATTAATATTGATTTTATTTCGAATATTTTATTATGAAATGAGACGATTAATTGGGACACTTTATTTGTCTATTTTTTAGAACAAACCATTCGGGTGAAACCATATAGCGATAGAGATTATTAGGATGTTCCTATGGCTACGTGTCGAACGTCAAATATCCCAGATTGATTGGTTTTATTGTTTTATTCCATAGTTATGAGCGATAATGGGTATAATTCACGTTTATTTGTGACAAAATTATGCAATAAAATAAAACAGTAACTTTTGGACACCCACCTTTTTAACACTAAAACAAAGATTTGCGGGAATAATTCACCATAAACAGCTGTATATGAATGTATGTGCATATTATTATGAAAAAATTGAATTAGTCTCTGATGGAATATGATTTTCTTCTGTATGTTCTGTCATCAACAGGATTGCAGAAAATGGTTGATTCAAGTTTGATCAAGCTTCTCCCGAAAAAAAAGTCTATAGATATTCTGTTATCATATTTACTTTTTTGTTATCATATTTACAGTTTTAGTTGTGTATATGTCTGTAAGGTTCAGTCTTACCTCAATATTATCATCTGCCAACTTTATATGATGAGAAGTCCACATATATTTTAACATCGTTATGACAAAGGTTGTTGTTACAAAATTGCCGTCCATATTTGTTACTCATTTGTTTTATTTGCACATTTAAATTTGTGCAGATCCTGGCAGATCATGCCAAAAAAAGCCATATATTCACATGAAATAATGTCGTCATTAAAGGTGGATTATCTCTTTGTAAACATGTATTATATAGTTACCGGGGTATAAAATATTATATTTGAATCGAAGACTCCTGTCCGGAAATGCTTCTATCGATTAATATTAATTTTATTTCGAATATTTTCTGGTCTAAAAAGGTGTGTTTGTTCAGCTAACGAACAATGGTGGTTACTGTTAACAGAGACCAGAAATTATATTGTGCAATTTTGTCACAAATAGATGTTAATTATACTCGTTATCGCTTATATCGTTGGAACAAAACAATACAAACAACCAATCTGTGACATTTGACATTCGTTGCGTAGCCGTGGGAACAGCCCAGTGCTCTATATCGCAATAAGGTCTCATCCGAATGGTCGGTTCTAAAAATAGTAACATAAATGGGCCCGATTTTATATTCGAAATAAAATCAATATTAATTGATAGAAGCTTTTCCGGACATAGGTCTTCAGTTCATATCTATTATTTTATACCCACGCAACTATTTAAAATTTGTTATTTAAAGAGATAATCCATCTTTAATCAAACTTTGAAAACCAAATTTGGTGAATTTGATAATCAGAATCCTATCTCTACAAATCAATATGTAAATGGTATGGAGCTTTGCATGGCATATCCATGGTTATTGTTGTTGCGTTTTGTCAAGTCAACAGATCTAGTCTAATATTCACGACAAGTACTATATGTGCTGTTATTGTAGTATTTACTTTTTACTTTAAATTATATTTGAATCAGCCCAGCTGAGCGCAGTTGCTGTTTCATAGATTAATGATGAGCATTCCACATATTTTCTTGTATAGTTTTATGCTGAATGATTTTTTTTGTTTGTTTTATATGCAGGTTATGCAAAAAACAAGTTATATTTGTTGCTGGTTTATATGAAAATTCCCTTCAGTGCTGTTGAGTTACTGAATAAAACTAATCAGCTAAACCCTCCTGTAATACAAAACTGAATAAGTCTTCTGTTCGTATATTTTATTAGCTTGGTTTAATATAAGATATTAAGAAAGTATTTCTTTAAAAAATTGTCGTTACGAAATTTATGTTTTAATGTACCCTGGACTGACAGCTGGGGCTGACACCCATTTGCAACAAAATACAAAATGATAACTGCCTGCAGTCAGTTTAGCAGTTAGAATTACATTATTTCTCCTTTTCTAATGTGTTTTAAGCCAAACTCATTGCACAAACAGTCAAACAAAATAGCAGGAAAAACAATTTGAGTTGCAGAAAAAATTGTTTGTTGGTCCCATCGACAACCCACACACCCCGGCATACGTGCCCGGAAAAATTCCACCCTGCCTCCTGATCATATTTTTCTTGGAATCAAACATAATTTCATTGCCAAACTGCTCTTCTGTGATCAATTCCATTTTAGCAAGCCGCTGTACCAACTTAATGGATGGTTTCAGAAAAACCGTGATATAAAGATCGTTTACTAATTCAATGGGTCAATGTCGTACTTGATACAACAACGTTATTGTCAACCTTGATCTACAGAAAATTGTGGAGAGCAGTTATCAAATATATATTGTATGATATTAAACAATTACGAATAAGGATAACTTGAGTTTATTCGAAAATAGAGAGCGTTTAATGATTACTACCCCCCCCCCCCTCCCGTTATTTGCTGTTGTATGTGGCTCTGTTAACTGTGTTCCTGAAAGTATGGCGTCCATCAGCAGTTCGTTTTAGTTCAATATAATTTTCCCTGAAAGATATGCAATAATTGGCTAACATAAATGATGGCAGACACGAACACTAAAAGTCATTTATAACGAGATTTCAAAACCTTTGTACCCTTCAGCACATTTTAAAACATGTGTACCCTTTGTTGAAACCATTGAGGGAACTATTAAGGGTGCCGATAAGACGGACCAACATTTGAGTTCAGTTTCATTGCTTTACCTCGTGCTCGTTCTTCACAATATATTCTCTTCGTTGTTCTACATTTCTCTCCTTTCATAATCCCAACATTGGTCCCTCGAACCGGATAGATGGCATCGAAAGAACTCAGACTAGTACTACGTCGAGCCCATCGTGGGCAGAGCTCGAAATTGCCGTGAAATTGATATCACAATGATTATACAATAACATCCGCTTTGTTTTACACACATATTTCTAAGAAGGGATTAGAATCCATCACACTATGCCATGTTCGGAAACATCCTATAGTGTGAATATCGTATAATTTATTATACAACATTTAGAATGTTGCAAATTTAAACGCTGATGAATTATGAGGTATATTGACGTACTCGCGTCATTTGCGTAGATCTATGCGAAGATCTCTCAATACCAAAATGAATGTCTATTATACAGTAGGCCTACTAATAATTGATAATTAGTCACAAGCCTAGCTATCACAACAGGCATTCCCGAAATCAATCTTCAAAGTGGAAAGTTCCCTGTCACAAAAAAAAAAACAATCTCGCAAACAATCCATGGGATATAGTTGGACCACCAAAGCTTACCATTCATGCTACATGTACGGTATGTGCGGTAATTAACTAATTTTCATTCCTATCACATCAAAGATAACAGCCATGCATGTGATGAAATTTAATAATATAAGTATTACTTTCTCAATAAAGCATAATTCAGGACCATTCTCGAGTAAATAATGGTTAATCCTTGTTAATTTCATTCGAACATGGCTTATATCGACCCTTATATCACACACTGTATCCAGGGGTTAATCAATTAGTGAAACCCGCATCAGTTAATTCACTGATTAATCACCAAAATCGCGTACGGTAATATGTTA
Source organism: Siphonodentalium dalli (assembly GCA_032622095.1). Lineage (NCBI taxonomy): Eukaryota > Metazoa > Mollusca > Scaphopoda > Gadilida > Siphonodentaliidae > Siphonodentalium > Siphonodentalium dalli. The sequence continues at coordinate 216,252,173 of CP136062.1, read as the reverse complement.
ATTACCGAATGTTCCCGGTGATTCACAACTTCTCACATCTTCCTATGCCGCTCCAATCGACAAACCTCGGTGATTTCCGTACGCAAAATGCGTAATAATGATAATAATACTATTTCTGCAAGAACGATAATCCGAGAAGTTGCGATCTTATCATACAGTTATCTCCCTTAGGGACTTTCGGTATTATCATGTGACTTTCGGTTTACAAGGGACTTTCTGTATTAAGTGTGACCGATTTCAATTGAAACTAAATCCCATCCAGAGATGAGAGTTCATCTGCCAAAGACTGATCTACCGAAGTTCTCTGGCGACATTCTTAAGTGGCAGACATTTTGGGAAATGTTCGATTCATCAATACATTCATGTCGTCAACTCCGTAACATCGACAAATTCACATACCTCAAAACTACCATCACGGGAGATGCCAAAGCTTGTATTGATGGACTGCCCCTAACGGGAGACAATTACGACACAGCCATTGACCTACTGAAAACACGCTTTGGACAGCCCCGCCGCATTACTGAGGCATATATGAAAAGGTTTTTTTTTTTTTTTAAAGATTTTTTTTATTGGAATAAACAGACATCAATGAATGAATGTAATACAGACAAGGGTACATGTTATTATATATAAAGTTACATTCTTCCAATTCTCTCACATCTCGCTCACTTCATTTACACGCCTTTCGTACATCATATGCACTCCCAGTGACTTACATGTGAATAGGGATCAATCGAATAATGTGTTCATTTTTATATAGATTTTAAATCTTTCGAACTTTGTTCATGTGTACGGCGCATCGGTACGACATCCAACTATAGATCGACGGCATTGTGGTCTTGGGCGGTAATAGTATATCTTGGGTATAGTAGTTGAGTGAGTTTTTGAACTGGCGAAGAGATGATTTTCAGGACACTCAAGTTTATTTGTGTTGACTCGTGCGTATATGTATAGCCTTTTCTAAAAGGAACCAGTTTTCGAACATTCTTCTTGTTTCGATTGGCATCGTGCGGTATACTTCTCACATTGGTATCTATAATTCAATTCTTTGAGGAAAACATTTAGCGATAAGTTAGTTGGCTTGAATTTGGTCCTATAAATGTATTGTTTAATTAGAAGCCATAGCATGTTCGTTATAAAGTTCGGATTCGGATTCGTTGGTGATGAGCCGAGAATCATTGTCATCTGTTGGGGACATAGATCAATGCTGTTAATTTTACCCCAATCGCTGAGTTCCTTAATGAATTTCTGAACGTGAACACAGTTCCAAAATATGTGGGAGATGTCTTCTGTCTCGCTTTTACATCTATCGCATTTATCATCTTGTCGTAAATTGGACATTTTAAGAAACTTGTTAGTTGATAATATTCGTGAGTTTATTCGGAATTGTAGCCATTGCAGTTTTGTGTCAGGCGTCGTGAGAAAGGGTAGTTTATCTACTTTACACCATTGAATTGTGTTGTCAGGATATAACGCTTGCCATTTTATGTGTGCTACTGTAGAAGTTGGAGTATCCATTAAGATGTTATAAAAGTCCTGTCCTCCTCGACAGTTTTTAAGCAGTTTAATGAAATTATTTGGTAAAAGGGGGCTGCAAATTCGAGTTATAGGCTGGTCAAGTTTTTTTGTGAGTAATTTTATTTGATGTTGAATGTTATTAAGAGTGATGAAGTTTGTGCGTATTTTATAAATCTTTAGTAAATCGTCTCGTGTAAGAAAGCGATCATTATTGTCCAGCATATCATTTAAAAATATGATCCCTTTTTCCCGCCAGGAGGTGAAATTTATTACTTTTCCATATTGCTTTATGTTTGGGTTATTCCATAATGTACATGCTGATATTTTACGATTGTTTCGATCTTTCTCTAGAAATTTTGTGAATGCCATCAGGACATCATGCCAAACAGGATTGGTTAATTTTTGTGCCTGTTTTTCTATGTAAGAATAGTCATAAGTAAGGAACATAGGGTCATTGCGTAAAGGTATATCTGTTAAGGGGATCCATTTGGCACTTTTAGTTACGAGGCGCCTCACCCAAGTTATTTTCATGGATAGCATAAATTTGTTTACATCAACCATTTTTAATCCGCCATTCTTATAACCCTGACAAATAACTTTGCGTTTAACTCGATCACGCTTCGAGTTCCAGAGAAAATTAAAGAGCGCTGTGTCAAGATTTTTCATAAAAATATTACTGGGATTTGGTAGAGCTACAAACAGATGCGTAAATTTTGGGAGTATTAGCGATTTTATCACCGTTATTCGACCAATGGGTGTAAGTAACCGGTGTTTCCATGTTGCTATCAAACGTTTGACTTCTGCAAGTTTTTTATCATAATTGATATGCATTTTGTCAAGGTTGGTATCAAAGTGTATTCCAAGGAGATTGAAAGTACTATCAAATTTTAGTCCAAGATCTGGGCATATAATATCCGTACGGTCCGTATAAGAGCCAATCCACGACGCCTGACACTTGCTATTGTTAATTTTCAGGCCTGAATAATCTGCAAATGAGTTTAAAATAGTATATACTTCCCTAAGGCTTTAATCACTACCGTCCAGGATGAGAGTCGTGTCGTCTGCATACTGTGTAATTGTGTATTCTAAATTGCCGAGGTTGATACCTTTAATGCGGTCATTGGACTTTATCATAATAGCTAAGATTTCCGCGCATATCAAAAAAATATACGGCGAGACTGGGTCACCCTGTCGACAGCCACGATATAGTTTGAAACTCTGAGATATATGCCCATTTATTAAAATAGATGAGTTGATATTCGTATAAAATATAGAAATCCACCTCTTCATGGCATCTCCAAAATTAAAAAAGTCGAGGCATTTATGTATAAATTTCCATGATACTGAATCAAAAGCTTTTTCGAAGTCTAGGAGGAGCAGTAACCCAGGTTTACCGGCCAATTTCGTCTCGTGAATAAGGTCATAGATAAGTCTAGTATTATCTCCGATGTAACGATTTTTTAAGAATCCTGTTTGATCATCACTTATCATATATGGTAGAACACGTTTTAATCTTTCAGCTATGCATGAAGAAGCTAATTTGTAAGATATATTTAAGAGTGAAATTGGTCGCCAGTTTTTCAAATGATGTCTTTCTTTATCTTTTTTTGGGATCAGAGTAATTAGTCCTTGTTTCTGGGTGATTGAGAGTTCGCCTTTATTATAAGCTTCATTGAGTGATTCACATAGAATTGGGCCTAAGTCAAGCCAGAAAAATTTCCAAAACTCATATGGGTATCCATCTAGTCCGCCGCATTTATCATTTTGTGATCGCTTCAGCGCATAAGTTAGTTCAGTTAGAGTTATTGGTCCTTCTATACTGTTGGCAGTGTCTTGGGACAATATTGTATGGTCTTTTTCAAGAATAGTATGAATATCAAGATTGGTTATGTTTTTCGATGCATATACATGTTCGTAAAAATGTCTAGCTTCATGCATTATGTCTGATTGATTGTCAATGTTTTTACCAGTGGAGTCGGTAAGGTTGCATAGAGTTTTCGATATAGAATTGCGTTTTTCTAGATTGAGGAAATATTTTGTTGGTTTTTCACCTTGTTCAATCCATTTGGCTCTTGATCTTACCATTGCCCCCTTCGTGTCTTCTTTTCTTATTTCGTAAAGATCGGTGTCAATTTTATGTATTTTATCTAGTAATTCGTCTTTATTTTTTGTATCTAAGTTATTGTTATCTATTTCAATTTCGAGCAATATTTTTGATCTATTCAGTTCATTTTATTTCATCTGTCGTTCTTTCTTTCGTTTTGACGCAAAATGTAAGGTCTCGCCTCTAATATCTAGCAAAAGGGTGTCCAGAAATAAACGTTTACTTGTGCTACATGTAACTTGCGGTTTATTCCATTCATCGGTATATATTTTATATCCGTATCTTGATTTATTATTATCTATCGTAGATTTGACCAATTCAGCATATTTGTCATCACGGAGTAAGGAGGTATTAAATTTCCAAAAGCCACGACCTCTGTCGATTGTACTTAGTTTAATCTTAAGAGTTATTATCGAGTGGTCTGATCGGTATCCAGGTATTATGTCGGTTCCTGCTCCAACTAGGCTGAGTATATCTTCAGATATCATAAAGTAATCTAACCTAGCCATTTTTACCGGGGACTTTTTCGCCATGTATAGCGTTGTTTCTCCTTGTTATTGACCCTCCAAGCGTCCATCAAATCAAGTCTGTCGACAAGGTCGCCCACGGCCAATTTAGCTCGTGGATTGTTGATATGTTTATAATTATAAGTATCCATCGATTGGTCCTGAACCATATTCCAATCGCCACATATTATTATTTGGGTGTTACCGACTTTAAGAAGCTTATCCTTCAAATTATTGTATTTTTGTATATGAAAAGGTTGATGGAACTTCCACACACAGAATGTGATTTTTATTCCGTAAGAACATTTTCGGATCAGCTTGAGTCATCTGTACGTGCTCTACAGTCACTTGGCAAAGCGGAAAATACCTACGAAGTTATGCTACTTCCAATGTTGTGGGAAAAGTTACCATATCAGTTAAAATGTAACATGGCGAGAGCTCATGGCAACCGAGAATGGAAAATTGGCCGAGTTCCGGGAGAGTATACAGTCCGAAATCGCAGTTATTGAGTCATGTACACCAATAGTACGCCATGTAGAGGAGCCCCGTTGCATGTATACCGAAGCTGCAACAAATGGCACTGTTACTTCACTAGTTACCCCCACATTCCAGAGTAAGATCAGGTGTTGCATATTCTGTTCGGGCATGCACTTCCCATCTGATTATAACGTAATTGGAAATGTTGACTCCAGAATAGAACACATAAAACAGAACAATCTTTGTTTCAATTGATTGGGAAGACATACAGCTCAAGTATGTAGATCCGAAAGAAGATGTCTTATCTGCAAATCAAAACACCACACAAGCATCCATAGGACTATGGTACCAGAACGTCATATAGTACCGGAAGATTCTAAAGAGGAGAAATCATCTGAGACAGTGGTTACCACAACATCGACTTTTTCACCGAAAAAAATATTTCTCAAAACTGCTATCACAACAGTGTCCAATGGACAATCTCATAGCTATACGACTGGACATTTGCTATTCGACGATGGCGCTCAGAGAACATTCATTTCGACCAGATTAGCTGATGAACTAGGGTTGACACCACATCGAACTGAACGATTAAATATCGCCACATTCGGCTCTGTTGATTCTAAATACCATGAACTTGACGAAGTCACACTAAACGTTTCATGTGGCACGTTCGCCATACCAATTAGAGCGCTCGTTGTTCCAAATATTACTCAGTTGCCGCCGATGACAACCATATCTAAATTTGACTTACCTGAGTTGAACGGTCTCCAATTAGCAAATCCGTTTGAGAACCACATTGATTCCTTTGAAGTTTCATTGTTGATTGGTAGTGACCATTATTACCAGTTCGTTGAAGGCCACTTAATCAGAACCTCCCAGGGTCCAATTGCTGTCAAATCCAAGCTCGGCTATTGTATACTGTGTGGACCATTAAACTTATCTGCAGAACAGACAAATCCAAGTGCAGCTATGATGCATGTGCTTATATACACAACCCGACGATGATCAACTGAAACACCTTTGTGATCTAGAAACACTTGGCACAACGATCAATGACAGCGAACTCGCGTCACCAGTTGAAAGGAATAACTCCAGATATAGGTATGCACGATACGGAGACGACAATATTGTTCTGAATACTTCAAACTCATCCACCAATCTATCGTCTGAAGATCCTGTAAACATGCTATCTCAACAGCGAATAGATTATGTTTCAAGTAATGTCAGAGCAAACTCTACAAAATCCTCTGCCAAGGCAAAGTTTGGCGATAGCACAAAATCAGCATTTGAGAAAACATTGCGTCACAACTGAACAAAAGCCCAAACCAGAATTTTCAAAGAGAGGTCAACTTTTTCTGAAGCGAAATCTATCCGAGCTCAGCCCTAAACCAGTTATGTCTCTACCTACTACGTCTGGCACTTATAATATATCAACAAAACAGCCATCGCTCTCTCGTGAAATACAACCAACGAAGAAATCTCCACCAAAGCAGTTGAAGAAGGCGGAAGACACCAACGAAGCTACGGAATCTCCAGAAAAGGTAACTCTTTGTCAAGACACCGATATAAGGTTTTCGTCGACAGAATACATACATACTCTACCCATTCGTAACGACGATCATGTTGGCTTTATTCACTCTAGACCTCAGATGACAGCAGCATTGCGAGCTCGAGAAAAAATTCAGAAGACATTTCGAGACGAAGACGTTGATTATGACTAGACTTTGCGGGGCGGGGAGAATGTTGAAACCATTGAGGGAACTATTAAGGGTGCCGATAAGACGGACCAACATTTGAGTTCAGTTTCATTGCTTTACCTCGTGCTCGTTCTTCACAATATATTCTCTTCGTTATTCTACATTTCTCTCCTTTCATAATCCCAACACCCTTCAGCACTTTTTAAAAACATGTGTACCCTTCAGCTCTTTTTTTGTTGTTGGTGAGAATGACCCCTTCGTCCTAATAACGATCACGTATCATGTGTAACTTGCCTGCAGTATGTTGGTTGGATGATGCCACAATGAATGGAATGTAATTTATTTTTGTTGAATTACATGAAGTATATATGCAAGTTGCATTGACATTGTTATCTTCGACACAATAAAATGTCAAGCTAACTTTATTTTTATGTATGATTCTAATTTCTTACAAACGTTGCACTGGTCTAATAAATGGAACCACATTATGATATTGATAAGATATGAAAAAGGATTTGAGTGTAATACATATTTATTTGACATAATTATATAGCAGTGTAACCAGATCACTTTTATCACAACATAACAATTCAAACAATTTGTAGACACAAACATAGCCCTCAAAACCTATATTATTCTTATAAAACACTCAAAGGAACAATTGCTTTCCAAAGCAAAACGGCATTAAAAGTCAGCACACGTGTAAGCAGAAAACACCATTACAAGCATGTGCAGTACTGATGTTTACCGTTATATGTTAATCTTCTCATTCAAACTTTTCTACTATGTCAGAAATCGTCGTACAATTATATGTGTCAGAGTCGTGATTCGCAGATGCCTAGTCTATAATAGGTCTTATATTAACATCGTTTGTCTAAATAAATTAATGGTTTCTGAGAAAGTTGCTCTAAGTTGTGTTCACTGCAGACAAGAGGACCTGAAATTTGCAGAAGTTGTTACTAAAGTCAGTTTTACTTCATGCCAGAAAGGAATGTTCACGACATTAGCCTTGTTTTGTTTTTGTTTTTTAGAAAAGCACGATTGTAATGTCAGAAATAGGATGTTTGGTTACGTGGGTCCATTTGGAACTTTTCAATAGAAATCATCTCACCTAAATTATTTTTATTGGCATGAGGACATTTCTCACATCAACCATTTTCATTCCACCACGAACTTTTTAATCGGCCCCGCTTGCAACTCCAGATGGATTTCATAACTGTTATACGACCAAAGGGGTGAGTGATCGATGATTCAATGTTTCTTTTAGTCATTTAATTTCGTTCAGCCTATTGTCAACGTTAATGGGCATTTTGCTTAAAGTGGTAGTAAAGTTGATTACTAGTAAAGTTGATACCAATAAAATTAAATAATTCTGCAAAGGTGAGATGAAGATCCGGATATGTACTTTTTTGCCGCCCTACCATGGATCCAATCCACAACGCCTGACTTCGCGTTGAGCTTGAGTCCGGATATATCAGCGAAACCATTTAAGGTGGAAATAAATGATTTCTTACACAAATCTCATTGATATTAGCGATCCCCGTGTGGACGATCTTAACACAGGTATCAGAACAAAATTTGACACCACCCCAGATATAATTAATCCTAGTATGACTGTGGTCGGGGTCAAAGTTTGTTCTGGGACCTGATGATTTTATGCGTAATCAGGCTATTCAACTGAGTAACTGGTTTCTCACACACATCACATTGATACGATCGATCCCCAGTGTGGATCATCTTAAGATTCGTCAGTTTACCAGACTGAGCAAATAATTTCTCGCACACATCACATTGATACGGTCAATCCCCAGTGTGGATCATCTTATAATTCGTCAGGTTACCCGATTGAGCAATTGATTTCTCATACATCACATTGATACGATCGATCCCCAGTGTGGGTCATCTTATGTGTAGTCAGGTTACCCGACTGAGCAAATGATTTCTCGCACATATCACATTGATACGGGCGATCTCCAGTGTGGATCCTCTTATGTACAGTCAGGGTACTCAACCGATTAAATTATTTCTCGCACACATCACATTGATACGGGCGATCTCCCGTATGGATCATCTTATGTTTAGTCAGGTCACCCGACTGAGCAAATGATTTATCGCATTGATATGGGCGATTCCCTGTGTGGATCCTCTTGTGTCCAGTCAGGTTAACCAAGACAGTAAATGATTTCTCGCACACATCACATTGATACGGGTGATCCCCCGTGTGGACCATCTTATGTTTCGTCAGGTCGCCCGACCGAGTAAATGATTTATCACACATATCGCATTCAAGTTGATAAGGTCGATCCCCCGTGTGGAGTCTCTTATGATTCGTCAAGTTACTCGACCGAGTAAATTATTTCTCGCACACATCGCATTGATAAGGTTGATCTCCCGTGTGGATCATCTTATGCCTCGACAGGACGCCCGACCGAGCAAATGATTTATCACACACATCGCATTGATACGGTCGATCCCCCGTGTGGACCCTCTTATGATCCATCAAGTTACTCGACCGAGTAAATGATTTCTCGCACACATCACATTGATACGGGCGATCTCCCGTGTGGATCCGCTTATGTATAGTCAGATCACCCGACTGAGCAAATGATTTATCGCAAACATCACATTGATACGGGCGAGCCCCTGTGTGGATCCTCTTATGTTTCGTCAGGTTACTCGACTGAATAAATGATTTCTTGCACACATCACATTGATACGGGCGATCTCCCGTGTGGATCCTCTTATGTATAGTCAGATCACCGACTGAGCAAATGATTTATCGCAAACATCACATTGATACGGGCGAGCCCCTGTGTGGATCCTCTTATGAATAGTCAGGTTGCCAGACTGGGCAAATGATTTCTTGCATACACCACATTGATTCGGTCGATCTCCAGTGTGGATCCTCTTATGTGACAGCAAATGTGTATATGCCCTGCACGATTTCGAGCATATATCGCACTGATATGAACGAGCACAATTATGCTTTGTCTTATTGTGCAAGCTGCTTAACGAATCCTCGCCTGCATGAGACGTATTCCCCGGTGTGTGTTTATCGTCTCTAATAGACCTAATATCTATTGTTGAATTTAATGGCTCCTCCCCTCCATACATTGTTTTAAACTTTAAGCTAACTGCATGCCTCTCTGTAGTGTGTCCTTAAATGGGATTATCTGGCTAAAGGTAACAGAAAATAGCATGCGAGAGTTGTTAACTTTATCGAAAAGACGATCATACAGGTATGTCAAGAAATCATCGAACAATAAGCGCTAATGGAATATGATTCAATCACGATAAAGGCGTTACAAAAAAGTGGTTTGAAGCAGCGGAGAGCAGAATAGAACAATGTGTCAATAAATAGTTTACTGAAAAGTAATTGAGTCTGCAGTAATTGCAAACCCACAGTTAAAATATTTGTATGTTTGAGTCTGGTGTATCTAAAAGACGCAACTGCAAGACATTCAGCTACATATGCGGGATTCTGGTGGTTATATATTGATTTAAACAATATTAATTTGCCCCAATTAATATTAAAATTATGATGAAAAACATTTCGATGATGAAAACATGAGTAGAATAGAATAGGTGGTGAGGATTTAGAGCAAGCATATATCCGCTTTTGCTGAGTTCTAGCTGCTGGTTATATATTGTGATAGGGCTATTTACCCTTTAAAATTCTAGTTGTTTGCCAGATTCTGTCAATTGTAATATTTTTATAAACAAAATAATAATGAACGTCGATAGCGACAATTGAATTATTTAGTTCATATATTTTAATTCGGTAGGGTCGTGTCCCTTTGCGCCCCTGCCTTAATACGTTCCGACTATTCGCTTTTAATCATCGTGCGTGTGGCCGACACATTAATCATGTGGTAGAGCACAGGGGTGGGTCTTAAGTGAACCATCAGTCGCTATATCACAAACATTTATGAAGCTCTGAGTCTAATCATCTGGCAGGGTCTATGGAAACACTAAGCCTACCTTAAAAGTCTTCTATATATTTATTCATCAAACGGAACACATCCAACAAGCATCACAACATGAAGACGACATCACAACACATATATAGGCTAGCTTGACAGCAACATCACATCAGACATCAGACATCAAGCATCAATCCAGATGACCAACGTAAAACCAACAGGAGTTACAGGACCCATATTGTAGGAACATAGGCCACGATGTCATAACGTAGTATTACTCTTATTCTTTATAACTTTATACTTCTACATTCTTCAAGGCATTTGAAGAATTTACGCTCTCACTGACGTAATAACAGGAGCGATGTTAACTGTGCGAACGCTAATTATGAAATGACAAAAGGCGGCAAATAAGCCTACCTGCGATTGGCTAAGACAAATTAGTATCAGACAGTTAGATCTAATATTGGGCGCTAACATAGACAGAGTAGACTTAAGCGGGTAAGAGATTGGGATAAGTTAAGAATATGAAATAGCGAAATGCAGAACAGGTAATGCGGCTGGGGACGGGAAGTGTAAAGAACGGAATAGCGCGAAATGGAATGAAATGGACCAAGTACGCGGAATGAAATGATAATGCAGCTATAAAATGTATATTAGTGAGTTAGGTATAATAACTTAGTTAGTATACATGTGTAGCATCTAATAAAGGCATATACTGTTTTGGTATATAAAGTAGCACTGTCACACTCTCCCCTCTGTTGACAAAATGACTCCCTAGTCATTTAAACCAATACTGAAAGGAAATGTCGCAAATAGACATGACTTTCAAACTCTGCAACTGATAATGGAAAATTATCATCTATAACATTCTCATACACAGAGATAATCTTGACACCGACCTATCTTCAAAACTGAAATCAAATATCAGCATTATATAACTGCAACTTAATCAACTGAACTGACTCTTCACTATCTGGCGTAGACAGTAAACAATGTGAATATATCACACAATACCGCTGAAATGGAATCATCAATGATTCACACTGGCTGTTCTATCTGAGAACTTCAATCATGAATACACAACAATCAACACAAATATGTTAAAATCATAATCATATATAGAAAGGAACACTTTATCACCTCACAGAGTATATAACAAAAAAAAAATAGAATTCCTTGAAAACTGGTACCTCATATGAGTCGTAGCTCTACACTGGATCGTCAGCTGGAATAAATGGAAATATCTCTGATCGTACGAATATGATAAGTGATACCTAACAATACATAATATCAATACATAATTTATAAAAGAATCAATTTTAAAAACAACTAACACAACAGGACAACGCCTATGTCCAATGTATACACACATCATTGAAACTGACATATCAGTAATATGGAATCACTGAATATAAGTGAGTGAACTGAAAATGATAATCTTATTCATCCAAGATAGTCTTCAGAATGGACTGAAGAACATCTGGAGCTACCTTGGTGCAGATCTGATTTTCCATAAGCTTACGCAAAAGCTGATTCTTATATTCATCTTTTCCACCTGAAATGGGCTGAATATTATTTGAAATATAATCACCCATCCATGATGGAGGTTTCTTTGCTCTGCTAGATTTTCTAGGTACTGGTTTTGGTATGGAATCTGAAAGAGAAATACTTTCTCTATCTCCACTCTGACTATTACTCGAGGCACCATCATCACCTGAAACATTCGCTTTCGCACCATCAACATTACCATCAACAACAACAGTATCTTCTGCAATAGATGCTAAAGGTACACGGACAATATCAACAACTTCATCATCATTATTCTCATCAGCCTCATCATTGCTATCACCTGTGGAACGAAGTTCAAGTTGACCTGTCGAATCCTGTGTAGCTGAAATATCAACATTACTGTCATCACCGACATCAGTTCTAACTTCCCTGAACTCATCTATTTGAGTGCGGTCGTCACCACAGGAAGAAGAAATACCACCAGCTTCCAATCTCGCAGGAAAGTCGTCACCCCGACGAGATGGAGCTGAACTGTCCACTGCATTAGGAGCAGATTTTATACCTGCAACGCCCTGTGGAACAAACAATATCACCGATTCTTCATCTGAACCATCTATATGGTCTGAACCATTAATATGGTTATCACGAACTTCATCACGTGAAGTAACACTACCAGTACCTGAAATACGACGTTTCCGCACCTTAGGCTCTGGTGGCCGTACAGGTGGGATAAGAGGATCTACAATTGGGGCATCAGCATCTCTCTGTTCAAGAGGAGATTTAAGGGCTGTGTCGTCATCTGGAAAGTCAAGGGGTAAAGAACCAATAGGCAACAAGTGGTTCCTATGTAAAGTTCTTTGCTTTCCATTGTCATCTTCTAAATTAAAAACAGGAATGTCAGAATTAGGTTGAGATTTAACAGTGTATACTTCAGAATCATATTTATCTGCCAATTTATGTCTGCCTTCGAAAGCTAATGTCTTTACTAAGACTCTATCACCTACATGTATAGTTGCACCACGAAGCTTTCGATTATAATATTTGGCATTACTACTCTGAGCACCAGACATAGATTTGGATGCTAATCTGTAAGAATCAGAAAGTCTTTGTCTAAGATCTGAAACATAATCACAGTAAGAAGTTTGATCAGAATCAGGTTTATTCAGACCAAATAAAACATCAAGAGGTAACCGTGGTTCTCTTCCGAACATCAACTGAAAAGGAGCAAAACCAGTAGTTTCATGCCTAGTACAATTGTAAGCATGGACAAGAGGACCTATGTGAGATTTCCAATCATGTTTCTGGTCAGGATTAAGAGTACCTAACATACTAATAAGTGTGCGATTAAATCGCTCTGTAACACCATTCCCCATCGGATGATAAGGAGTAGTTCGGGACTTCTTGATGCTGCAAAGCTGACAAAGTTCAGAAATAAGTTGAGATTCAAAATTAGCACCTTGATCACTATGAATACGTTGAGGATAACCATAATGAATAAAGAAATTGTTAAACAATACATCAGCAGTAGTTTTTGCAGTCATGTTCCTTGTAGGATAAGCCTGTGCATATTTAGTAAAATGATCTGTCATAACAAGAACATATTGGTAACCACCTTTAGAACAATCAAGAGTAAGAAAATCAATACAAACAAGTTCAAGAGGTTGAGAAGTAGTGATGGATACTAAAGGGGCTCTGAAATTCGGATTAGTTTTCACTCGAAGACATCTATGACAATGTTTTATCCAATCATCGACAGCACTGTCGATACCTGGAAAATAAAATCTTTCTTTCACAAGTGAAACTGTTCTGTCACGACCTGGATGTCCAATATCATTATGTAATGATTTAAGAACAAAAGTAATCTGTGAATGTGGTAAAACAAGCTGAGTGGTGGTTTTACCATTAAAAGTGGACTCTCTATAAAGAACTCCTCGCTGCAACCTAAGCTTAGAAAAATGTCTTAAAAATGCGGAATGAAGCTTAGAAGGGGGAAGGGACTTTCTCTTTGGGCAACTATTTCTTCTCACGGCTGATAACCATACGGACAATACATCATCTCTTTCCTGCAATCTTCTCCAATCCCTATAATTCATTTCATCAAGATCATGGCCTACATCATCTTGAATAGAATTTAAAACATCAGTGCTGCAACATAAACTTTCAACAAAAGGTTGCTGAACCTGTAATGAATTACAAATAACTTGTACTGAATCATTTGTAATAATATCTGGAGGAGGTGTATCCAACCTGGATAAGGCATCTGCATCGGTATTAAATTTACCGGGTCTGTAAACAATATCAAATTTAAAAGAACCTAAGGCTGATAACCATCTCTGTCCAGTGGCATCTAATTTGGCTGAAGTTAAAACATAAGTTAAGGGATTGTTATCAGTATACACTACAAAATAATTACCATATAAATAGTCATAAAACTTTTCTGTAACTGCCCATTTTAAAGCTAAAAATTCTAACTTATGTGCCGGGTAATTCTTTTCTGCTGCTGTGGTTCCTCGGCTGCCATACGCAATAACTCTCTTCACGCCATCGATCTCTTGGTAAAGGACACAACCTAAACCATGAAGGGACGCATCAGTATGGACTTCAAAGGGCCTGCTGTAATCGGGGTAACCTAAAATGGGGGGATTAGAAAGACGATCTTTCAAAGTATCAAAAGCAGACTGCTGCTCATGCTCCCATTTCCATTTCCCTGTAAAAGAGGATTTAACCTTGTTCTTTGGCTTCTTTGTATTTGTAGGGGGAAGTAAATCTGTCAAGGGCTTAGCAATCCTGGAAAAATTAGGACAATATTTTCTGTAGTATCCTGCAAAGCCAAGAAATGATCGCAATTGATCAGAGTTCTTGGGAACTGGCCAGTTGACAATTTTGTCAACTTTAGCAGGATCTGTCTCGATACCTTTCTCTGAAACTACATGGCCTACATATGAGACACGGCGCATGAAAAATTTACACTTTGCTGGAGCCAGTTTCAAACCACATTCTCTGAGCCTGTCAAAAACAAGTCTAAGTCGCTCCAACATCTCTGGAACAGATTTTGACCATACAATGACGTCATCAACATAAATATTACATATTTTCCTGTTAAGACCATCGAGGCAGTCTTCCATCATTCTCTGAAAGCTAGAAGGACTATTGTTCAAACCAAATGCAAGTCTATTATATTCATAGAAACCTAAACCTCCAACAGTAAAAGCTGTTCTCTCTTTGTGCTCCTCTGCAATTTCCAATTGATGAAAACCAGATTTGAGATCGAGAACTGAGTAGTACTTGGCACCTGCTAAGTAATCAAAAAGGTCTTCAGGCCTAGGGAGTGCATAATTATCTGGAATAGTGCGTTTATTTAAAATTCTAAAATCTGTACACATACGAAGGTCATTTGAACCCTTCTTCCTAACTAAAACAACATTAGAAGAATATGGACTGTGAGATCGGCGTATAATGCCGGCAGCTAACAACTGGTGAAGATGATTTCTCACTTCATCAATCATGCTTGGAGGTAAACGTCTCGGACGATCCTTGAAAGGCGTAGAATCATACATGTCGATCCTATGCTTAACTGCACTGTAAAAACCTAAGTCAAGATCATGCTGTGAAAAAACATCTGAAAATTCTTTGATAAGATTCAATGCAACAGATATATCCTTTACATCATCAAGAGAAGAAACATCAATAGTAATTTTATCAAGAAATGAAGAGGTAGTCTCTGAACCTGGGGAGGTTTCAATATCTTGCTCAACAGAGACTGGCTGTACCTGACAAATAACAGAGTTAGGTGCTATACTAATAGTCCTAGAAGAAATATTTGACAAGTGAACATCAACAGTATCAGTGCTCTTGAAATCATATTTCACAATATATGGACCTATCTCTAAAAATTTGAACCGCTCATCATCTGGAAGTGGCTGCAAAATAGCACATGTGGGTTGGTAAGGAATCTTATGATCAATAAAACCAGTAACAACTTTCTTAGTATTAGGATGGAGAATAACATGAGTATTCTCAGCAGACTTTACATGACCTAGAACAAAGTTGTGTTTAGCAAGTTCTTTCTCCCTAGAAATCATGCATCTGAATGCCATAAACCACGATGATGACAAGTTTGCATTCTGTAAAAACCTGTTACCATGTGCATCTTTGCACAACTGCATGAGTTCTGAAAGAATATTAGTTCCTAGCAAAACTGGTACTGACATGTTATAAGAACTGTTTGGCACTACAAGAAAAATAAACTCTTTGCCGGAATCTTGTCCTAAAGAAGGAACTGTAATAGGACACTGAATGTATCCAAGATAAGGGAGTTTCTTGCCATCAGCACACTCTATATTAAGTATAACAGACAAGGGCTGCAAAGGAATATGTTTCAAGAAAGTGCTGTAAAATTGCTCGCAAATTGTGGAGCAAGTCGAACCTGTATCAACAAGAGCCTTAGTATTGTAACCTGAAACAGTAATATCTGACTCTGTAGCATTTCCATTTATACAATGTTCCTTACTGGAATCATTAACAAATTGAGATTTGTTAATAAATCTCCGGGATCTATCCTGTGGACGAAAACATTTATCTCTATCATAGTAGCGATAGTATCCACCTTTCCTACAACCAAACGCTTTATGCGTCAAATCACCACATTTCCAACATCCGGTGTATCTACCAGATACATACTCTCCTTGTAACCTATCATTTGTGGGATTACTATAATCATTTCTCACATCTGAAACATTATTTGCCTCCTTCTGAAAATAATGAACATTATCGCTTCTCTCCGTATACTGCATTCTGTGATTCCTATTCCGATATCTCTGCGCACGCTGTCTGGAGTAAGAGTTATAACCACTGTTATAATTATCATTTCTGTAATAATCATCATTGCTGTAATTATTATCGTAACTATTTTCACTATTTCTCTTCAACTCCTCTATCCGAACTGTCAATTCCAATATCTCAGCCTGTATCTTCAACATAACTTCCTCTGAAATCTGTGACGCCATTTTTCACTAACTCGCAAATAGCTAGGAAAAATTTGAAAATATTTCAACCACGATCGACCTACAAATTCTAAGAAATATCTCTGAAAAAAAAACAAATGTCGCTTTAACTAACTGGAATAAAAAATAATTCAAGTCGAAACCTACAAGAGAATTCGGGGAAAAAAAAATCACTAAGTGTAAAGGTCAAAGTAATAACCTTGCTGAACGCTGAAAACGTCAAGTGAAAATAGACTAAACTCAATATCTGAAAAACCGACGCGCTGAAACTTATACAGAAAAACCTAAGTATTTTCTGCCTACTAACTCAGAAATCACTGAAAAACAAAATTCATTTTGTAATTAAACCTGCGGAAAAAAAAAAATTCTGCGGAAAAATTTAATTCAAGAAAAATTCTCAAGTCCAACTACGTAAGAAAATTTCTGAAAAATAAAAATTTCTCAAGTTTGCTGTAAATCAGAACACTGTAAGTCACCATTAATTTAACTACCAAGCTAATACCTACAAATCGCATCAAAATTCAAAATTAATCTGCGATTAAATATTCAAGTCACCTATTTCCGCTTGCTATCTGACGTCAACTGAAAAAATTTCAAAGTCAGATCTAACCTGATCAATCACACACTACAAACTCAACAATGGAAAAATAAATTAATTCTCCACGACGTCACCAATAAGTCACCTAATTTCAAGTTAATTGTGCCGTCCGGCGACAAAACTGAAATATAATCAATCACGTGTTGACACAACAACACAAATGAATATTAACATTCACCGTCAAATGAAAGTTGATTCGAAAAATTATTTTCCGAACTTGCTCTGAAAAATCACCTATTTTCGAGCTATATACTCCACCGTCAACTACAAAATTCTCAAATCACAATTCACAGTCACTGAAAATCAATAAAGATTTTTACAATCACCTATTGTCGCACTATAAATTCACCGTCGTCTGAAAATTTGAACACAAATTTCACTTCCGCTTGCATGCTAAGTGTGGACTGGCTGAAAATTTGCAAGTTTTCTTGCCGACAACTGCTACTAATTAGTTTGGTTAAGT
Source organism: Siphonodentalium dalli (assembly GCA_032622095.1). Taxonomy (NCBI): domain Eukaryota; kingdom Metazoa; phylum Mollusca; class Scaphopoda; order Gadilida; family Siphonodentaliidae; genus Siphonodentalium; species Siphonodentalium dalli. The sequence goes on along the minus strand of CP136062.1, from coordinate 216,234,372 downwards.
TAACTTCCACCTAATTAGTGTTGTGAAGAATTTAATTCATGCACCTATCTAATGAAATGAGATGAAAGCAAGCGCGATGCGTACTCGGCTCACAAAAAAAAAAAATTCAGTGGGAAAGAGGGTGTGGCAGGGGAGGGGTCAGGGTTGACTCACCGTTAACCTGAGACTCCGACAACTGCAGACTCCGACACCAACTTACCATGTCACGACTATCAACAAACCAAGATGACAACACCTGCTTGTAATACCAGAACTAGTTGGGACAATTTGTCCAACACCGGGTCTGAAAACTACTAACTTATTAATGCAAAGTCAGAATTGCATTGCATAATGTTGGAGACAAAAGGTATTTATCACACCGTCACAAAAAAGTGACGACCGAATGTCAAGAAATTTGAAATATTCTCAACCAATTTCGGTTTCAGAAAATCTCTGGTAATATGCAATGATATTCCCCTTGCAATTTATAAGCTGACATTTGGCCTACATGTATGCATTTATCAACAGATGTCACTTTATGACAATATTTCAGTCAAAGAATAAACTTTGACAGCAAACAATACATAATGTGTGGCTGGACTGATATATTATATACCTAACTACACCTATAGTTACCTAAACAAAAGCTAATAATTAGCTTTAAAGGCTACTAAAGTTGATCAGAATATTTGAAAACAAACTCACGTGTTACTGTTTACATTTTTGTGTTCTGACCAAAATGTGACCCAGTTGAAACGAAACGAAACCACGGACTACAAAAATCCGGAAAACACAACTTTACCGGGTTTCAATTTACCAAAATCCGGACCACAAAATATTGGCAGAGTAACAAATCGAATTTAAAGTTTGGACTTTGCCCAAACGCTAAAAACTACTAAACAGAGCTGACAATACAAACATTTAGACATAATTATAATATTAAAGGAATACAGCCACACCAAAACAATGTGTTTACAAATTTCACTGATTAACATGAAAATTTTACAGAATTTATCAAATTTTCAACAGAATTTATGTTTTTATGCCTTTTTAAGCATAAAACTGTTCAATTTGTATTGTCTCTTCCACTCCAACGCTGAATATCTCCAGAAATCCTGATTGTCATTTTTTCACAGTTTTTGAAGCACGAAAACACGAATTTCTACAAAGTTCCAATTTTCACACCAATTTCAAAAGTTCCACACTATAATCAGAGCTATAGCTATACGAATGGGCGCCATTGTGGTAGAGCACAGGGGTGGGTCTTAAGTGAACCATCAGTCGCTATATCACAAACATTTATGAAGCTCTGAGTCTAATCATCTGGCAGGGTCTATGGAAACACTAAGCCTACCTTAAAAGTCTTCTATATATTTATTCATCAAACGGAACACATCCAACAAGCATCACAACATGAAGACGACATCACAACACATATATAGGCTAGCTTGACAGCAACATCACATCAGACATCAGACATCAAGCATCAATCCAGATGACCAACGTAAAACCAACAGGAGTTACAGGACCCATATTGTAGGAACATAGGCCACGATGTCATAACGTAGTATTACTCTTATTCTTTATAACTTTATACTTCTACATTCTTCAAGACATTTGAAGAATTTACGCTCTCACTGACGTAATAACAGGAGCGATGTTAACTGTGCGAACGCTAATTATGAAATGACAAAAGGCGGCAAATAAGCCTACCTGCGATTGGCTAAGACAAATTAGTATCAGACAGTTAGATCTAATATTGGGCGCTAACATAGACAGAGTAGACTTAAGCGGGTAAGAGATTGGGATAAGTTAAGAATATGAAATAGCGAAATGCAGAACAGGTAATGCGGCTGGGGACGGGAAGTGTAAAGAACGGAATAGCGCGAAATGGAATGAAATGGACCAAGTACGCGGAATGAAATGATAATGCAGCTATAAAATGTATATTAGTGAGTTAGGTATAATAACTTAGTTAGTATACATGTGTAGCATCTAATAAAGGCATATACTGTTTTGGTATATAAAGTAGCACTGTCACAATCATAATATCAAATGAAATTGAAGGCTATTTAAGTGCGAATATTTCCCAAAAGAAATAGATATTTCAGGTTGAATAGTTAGTGGAGACGGCATTAAAATGCTGGACTCTTCGGCCGCAACTGTACACAATTGGCCGATTCTCACCTGTACGAAACAAGTCGAGAGTTTCTGTGGGTTGGTAAACTAACATCAAAATTTGATTAGGGGTTATGCAGAATTGGCAAGACCTTTGTATGAGGTCACCCGTAAAAAGGAATTTAGGTGGGTTGAAGACCAACAGCTGTTTTGAATAAGTTAAAGCACGCGTTAACATCACCTCCTGTCTTAACGGCAATTTGTCTGATTCCCACTATTGCAGATCCCCCGAGTCACGCCGAAAGGTGTTCGGCATTATTCGGTTTGACATTTGGTTAAACTCGGCGCTCCGAGCAGAACTACAAGAAGTTTCATGACTAGATTTCGCCATATTGAAGAAACAAACACCACGACCGATCTGAAATGTGAAAGGTGTACCTACTTAAGCACTGTATCAAGACTTAGTGTTAATGTTTGATAGTGCGGTGACCACGAGGTGATCATGCAAATATATAACTTGTCTGGATAAAGTTATTCTTTTTTCGGCACTTGATGTCTTTTCTTAAAGTCTGTTTTATTATGTGTGATAATTTTTGTTTTATTACGTCTGTTTGGTCTTGATTTTGTGTTGGTTTCCACTATAGTATTTTAGATCAACCTGAACTTGCTAAAGACAGTGAAGTTTATATTATAAATTATATCGTCTGAGTGTTGTTAAAAACAATTAATTCACGATTGACATAAAATAATAAAAAATCAAAAACCGAACAATATTAAATATAAAACAAAATAACAACAATAACAAATGTCAAATCGAACAAATTTATTTAAGATAAAAAATATTATTACATTAAAAACTACATATTAAATATGATTTATAATTTTATTATATTCACCGGTTATATTTAATTATAAATTCAATAATTAATTAATTGTTAATTCGCCGGCAAATCACACAACAAAAACAACAGCAAATAACATCCACGGAGCTAGAACCCCGAATTTGAAGACCCCCCAAGAAATCCGAATCGGGTCGGCAGGACTCGGGGGACCTTCAATAGTGGGGATCCGCATCCTTGCGTCTTAACGTTGCCAAATATAACCATGACCTACTTATCATTGATTGCGATGCGAGTGCGATCGGCTGCGAATTGTCACAACATAATGCATGACGAAGAGAGGGTTATTGCTTTTGATAGTTTTGTGCTATCGCCTCAACAAAGACGATATTGCACCACTAGATGTGAGTTACTAGCGGTTGCAGGATTCGTCAGACAATTTCGCCATTACGTGTTAGGTCGAATTTTTTTTACTGAGAACTGACCATAGCAGTCTTAGATACTTTAGCTGTCAAAGTGTGGCAATGAGCATGGCCAGGATAAATGTGCGCTTAGGTCGCCACCTCAGCTATAATAAACATATAAAAACATAATTTCATAATGTTACGACTGAAAATAGTTCAGAGACATCAGAGTAACATTATTATTTCAAATCTGACAGTATCGGTAAGACTTATAGCTAGTTTGATGTATATTCTTGCAGAAGAGGCAACATGTTCCGCCAATAATTTCTTGATTTGAACGGGTTTTCTTGTGTGAAAAGATCTGACGTAATTGATATAATGGGCGGGGCTTGCGTAATGACATTTTTATTTTACACGAAAAACATCTTTTGAAAATATAATTCATTAAAGGTACTCAATCCGATTAAGCTCCCCTAAATTACTAGTTCTTTGGCTTCAAGGGTAAAAAATATTTGATTCGAGTCGAGGAACCTATCCATCAAAGCTCAGAGTTATTATATATTGATTTTTGAAGTTTGTAATTTTGTCGAGATGTGTACTAATAATTGCCCACATGTTTGTAATTTTCTTGAGACGTGTACTAATAATTTCCCCAGAAACGGACGATGATGGATAACTCTAAAAGCAAGTGTATTAATGACGCAATTTTGACTGAGACCATCCTTTTTACGGCGCGTTTCTGTGACAGAAACAATAGAAATAACAAAACTTCAAAAATTGATATCTGATCACTCTGAGCATTGATAGGTAGGTTCCTCGACTCGAATCAATTATTTTTTATCCCCAAAGCCGAAGAAATAGTAATTTATGAGGGCCTGATCGGATTGAGTACCTTTAAAAGTGTATTAAAATGTTTGGTATGAGATAAATACAACACTAGCATCATGTTTTTTATATGTGCGACATCTCAACCAGTCGAAAATTGGTTATATTGCTTGGCACTACCTCGCTATATAACCATCTTTCAACTCTGTGAGATATCCCACATATCAACATATCCATCCATGACATAATGTTGTAAGTCTCTGGTATTCTCATATTCATTACACCTCAACATAAAAAGACATAACTTCCAAGTTTTACGAGTATAAAATTATGTTTTTGATCTGAATTTGCACCCATCATCGTTCACCAGGAATATTCAAGAAATGACACCAGCTACTATGAGGTTTATGGAGTATTATAGCTAAATTCTATATCACGCCACATGCGTTATAACTTATAGATAAATTTGCCTCAACAATTTAGCTACAGGTCCGTGAACCTATGCCCAACTTTTAGTCTCTAAGGCCAATATAGAAATATTACTTGATTTACATCCCCTCCCGACCCTATTTTTTAGTCCCCTCCTCAATTTTTTTTATTTGAATATCTGTTATGCAATTTTTTTCTCATGCCTTAACTCTTTCATGATGGGAGCTGGTGCATCATTAAAGACCCTGTGCCATTGCATTCTCTTATATATGCGAGTCTCCCAAAGGGAGCGTCGTATATATTAGAGAATGCACTGGCTTACAAGATCAAGGTAAATATTGTTAGGCCAACGCATTCTCTTATATATACGATGCGCCCTATGGGCGACTCGCATATATACGAGAATGCATTGGCACAGGGTTTTTAAAAAAATCAGGAAGCTCCTGTCATGGAATGGTTAATCATCTAATTACATTTCAATGATCCATTAATCATTCTATTTTGTTCAAATAGGGACAAACTAAATTACCTTGTAATATATAAAATAGGATACTGCTTCAATATCTTGAACTCTCCACGTACATTTATGTTAGGAAGAATGAAATATAAAAAATAAAATTCGCCCTCCCACCTGATCCCACCCCAGTTTTCTGAAAAAGTTGGATGTAAATCTAGCAATTTATTTTTATTGGCCTAAGGCATCTCTTTGTAAATTTGAAGGGCTGTACTCATGTAAAGTTTGGGTTAGATGTTAGGTGCACAAGTTGTAGGGCATGTGAACAAAGAAAGTTGAGTTCGTTTTACAAACATAAATAAAATGATTGAAAATTGTTCGATGTTCAAAGTCGGGGCACGTTTATAGCATATTTTTTGTCTAATGTCCTTTTATAAATATGAGTTTTTAACAACCAACATCCAACAAAATAGGTAGCGTGAAATTGTACAGCTCATCCACCTGGTTATACCCTCGAATAGGGACACATTAATAGTTGTAGCCGAGTCCGAGCCCAGTAAAAGATGTAGTTGGGATTTTCAATTTTGTTTATCGTCGTTAATATAATTCCAATAATGATGAAGTTTGGTTTGTGGTAAGCTATGCCAATTACCAATAAAAGAAATTGGTAACAGAAACTCATCACTGATTTTAAGTTTCTCGGGCTGATTTGGGTGTCATAAAGACTCATAAATATGTCATAAGCACGGCGTCCTATTTATAAGTGAAATAAACACCATGCACACAGAGCGCTTGTGATCTTTATTCCACTTATAAATAAGACGCCATGCTTATAACGTATATGTAGAATATGTATACAGGGTCACCCAAACATGTAAACAGAAATAAACGGCAAGTGAAAAGCTGATAGTCTCATGAACATGATCAATCTTGTTCATTATGATTTTCTAATTTTGTTTTTCAAATTCATAACTGCATTGCTTTCGGCACTGACACCCTTGATCTTGAGAACACATTTCTCGAGGAACACTAAACTGTTCTTCACTTTATTAGCATACTGAATGCCATATATAAAGTATGCACTCATTAGTGTAAACATATTTTTATTTCCAAATCCAAACATAATACACATAATACAAAAGTGACATAAATATATAACATATAAGAGATAAATGTATGGAAATGAGGATCAGACAACAAGCCCGAGGGCTTATATGAAGTCTTCTCCTCTTTGGCGACATGCCCCTTCCTCAATAAGTGAGGGAGGGGTATCGATCAGACGGGAAAGGATATACATAATGTTTTTTAAAGGAGAAATAACCAAGTATGGTTGTGCCGGCCGATCGGGAACTTTATCTGTGTAATCGTTATCTAGGAACATCTATGGAAATGGGGATAATCAATATGTTTTGGCGATATGCAATGCTTCAATGTTCAGGTACTTTAATGATATGTTTTGGTATATTCCGATGTGTACAGATGTTCATATTTCAGACATGTACCGCTATTCTACCGGATGGGGTAGCGTACCTGCAATGTTTCAATGAGATTCATTTTATCTAATGGGGACGGCATAAGTGAGATGTAGAAATATTCATGTGACGTACATTTTAAGAAGGGAACGTGGACCGATGAGGTAAGTTAGGAGTAGGTGAGTCTGAAATTATATCATAGAAGTGTCTGCCTAATTGAGAGAGCGAATCATTTACATATGCAACACAATATTTACAAAGCTCAACATGGGATACAATTATAAATACAATCGTAATATATAATTATTATATAATATACATAATAAGCTATGGTACAGGGGCAGAATGAAGGGCTTATGTTAGACAGCCAGTGCTTTGAGGCTGCAATAATGCGCAAAGTAGTTCGATTTAAGTGCGATTTATTTGTACCCTATAATATCGAGGATTCATATCGTTATAATTCAGACTGATTGTGCAAAGTATTCACTAGCTCCAGTTCCCATACCCACTAAGAAAAACGGCTGGATGGCTATAGAAATAATAGCCAACAACAGACCAGGATCATAGGGCGTATGAAACCATATCAGGCACCAGCAAATGATCATCTCCCCCGAGGAGTAGCGGTAACCCCGCGGAAATGAGAAAAAAAAACTGAGCAGGAATAGGAAGTGGAGGCGGTGTGGAATACTTAATTTTAATTGAGTGTCATTAGTGTCGAATTATTGTCCTGTATATAATATAAATGTCCTAATATTTTATTCACGCGCAAGGGAACGATCTTTATGGTTTGAATATATCCAATGTAACAAGATAAAGTAATTTTCGCGGGCAGTACAGAATGTGGACGGATGGACGAACGACGAAATTGGCATCAGTATGTCATGTACACGTATGCCATGGTACACAACAACATGTTACTATTAACGTATTATATACACGTGTGAATGAGCCGGTATTTATTGTTTAATTCATGGAATTGTTACATCACTTTAAACATGGCACACAGTTATGTAGATGTATATTTAAGGAAGGTTTAACTGAGGGGCAAGCACTGATAACCAGACTGTATTATTCAGATCCAATGTCACTGCAATCATACAGTATATAAAGGCCTAAACAAAAACGAAGACAACATGTAAAATTAGTTGAACATACATATACACACATGCATACCTGTGAGTGCAACGTGATGTGTAGAATATCGGGGCATTTCGATACGCCAAGCCACATGGTTGTTTGCACCAGTCCGGTCAGTCTGACCGATTGGCCTAGATGCGGATATCTCGTGCGCGTTTGACCTGTGTATTGTGATGTCACATGAATCTATATACTGGTTGACCGGTTTCATTTCATGGCAGCGATAACAAATCGTGCTTCATGGTTTGGGAATTAGAATTGTCATGCCGATAATATGTGAGTAATCTTGCGCATACGTGGTAATACACATTCGCGAATTAGTTTGAATCGTTATTACTGTGATAGGCCATGAATGTGCGTATGCGTGATGATAATTATGGAGAGTTGACATGCGTATTTTCATTTTCAAGTCAGAAGGCTGGTCTTATTATTAAGAAAGGATATCCGTTTATCGAATTTCAAGGAATATATATTGAAGTACACAGGGATTATTTCATGAGATTTCGGTATACCAGTGGCGCTGACAGGTGAGTTTATTTATATGTGCGAATTTCGCTTTTGCTTATATGTCCCGTTGTATATATGGGATTATTATACTCACGTCAATATTACATATACTTATAATACGTAATTGTTTGTTCTTAGTCTGAGAGTGTGGCCAGATATCCCAGTTATGGGTGGGGTACACTTAGAAGAATGACCGAGCAATAGCTGGGTGTGGAACAATTTTTGAAATGCTTTACATTCGGCGTATAGTTAGGTTTGTTGGCGAATAACAAATCAGATAACTGTGTGAGAGCCAGTGGTACATTCGTTGAATCAGCGCGTATAATAGATGGTTTGTTACATGGAGAGAACGCGAAATGCGGTGTGTATAGGTGAGTAAAGTTCCATGTTGGATGTTGATTGTCGATAGGCATCAGCGGACGTTCGACTTTTAGCTGTACAAACAATCAACATTCAAGAAACAATATCACGTATTGGTAACCAATCTGTGTATACCACCGTGAGGTGCTACAGGCATATACCGCCTTTGATATATGCAGGCAGCACTACGAACTAAGGCTGCACGTGTTGTCTGCCACGTAGTTTATCGTCTAGTTCATTCATGCTCTCCAGGGTCGTGAACCTGAGAGGTCTGTCATTTTCGCGGATCTTAACTAGTGTTGCGCCATCTATTGTCCAGGTGCTGTGTATAAAGTTATCATTTTGGAGGGCCCTAGACTTTTTGTATATTGCGGCTCTGGTTCTTGTTAAATCCTCGTTGATGTATATTCTGTTGCTCAAATATGGGAGATTGACCTGTCGTGTTTCCTTTCGTTTTTGAAAGAGTTCCCTTCGAATTTTGTAAGAAGGTAACCGGAAGATTATCTGACGCGGTTGACTAGAATCCTTCTTGGTGGTTTTCGGAACAGTAGCGTCAGTGTCGTTTTGAGTGTTTGTCGCGCCTGTAGGTTTGTTTGCACGAGGGCCCACACGATGGCTCCGAAACACGTCATACGGACCGAGGGGCATTCCCAGTTCTTGAGCGACATCAAGAACTATATTGTCCGTGTTTTCACCGGGTAGTTCCGGAACTCCTGACAGTCTTAAGTTTGTGCGGCGGCCATATTGCTGCAGATCGTCCACTTCGGCCTTTATCTCACGGACATCGTTTTGACGGGCATCGCGTTCGGTTTTTAGTTCGAGTTTTAGGTCCTTTAATTCGCGCATAACATAGGCCATGTCCTTGTTATATTTCTCCCTGGGTACAAATGCATCTTGGGCAATTTTTGCAACTTCAGTTTTAGCCATTTTAGTTATGACACGCTCTAACATGCCCTCCATCATAACACTGAAAGATGTTTAGTTTAAACAGTATTTATTTTTCCCTCTATGGACATTCAGATAAATAATTACAATAGATACAAATTTAGAAGAAAAATGGGATTAGGCAACAAGCCATAGGCTTATTTGAAGCCCTCTCCCTTAACAATGGCACAGCCCAACTTGACTGCAAGTCAAGTAGGGGTAAATAATAGAGGCATAAAAAAGATCCATAGAAAGAAGAAATATGAGGTGGAGGCGAGACAAAGGGACAGAAGATAATGTCAGAATTTTAGAGAGAAAGTCAGAGTACAGAGTGTGAGGTGTAATTATATATATGAACATGCATATAATTAATTTTAAATAAACCAAAAAGATATATAATAACACATTTCAAGGAAATAAAAAGTATTTATACATAATTTGTGATTGGAAAATAACCATGTGAACATCTGCAGTGGTCCATCGACCCGACGACCCACGTTGGAGAGACAAATAGCATCTCGGTTTATGATGTACCATGCAAGTTCAATATTGCAATTTTGGAACAGCTTAAGAGAAGAATCGTTGAAAGCGATTACTGGTTATTATAAATTTCTGAGCTGCCATGAAGATTTTCTTATTAGTTTCATAGGATAATTCATCAGATCCCCATAGTAATAATTCACTAGTTATTGTTACATCAGATAGGGTATTAAGAAGTTCTTCTCTGTGTGAGGTATATTGAGCGCATTCCAGAAAAAAATGTCTAGCAGTTTCAATGCAACCACACATGCAATAAGGCAAGTCTTTGAGGTGGTTATCTTTTAGATCGCTGTTAAGATTGCTACATCTTAATCTCAGCCTGGTGTGGTAAATTTGAGCTGTCCTAGAATAGCTGGTAAAGTAGTATTTAGGCTTTAATATATCAGGTTTAAGATTGCGTTTGAAATCGCCTATTGAAGTTGCTTCTTTAACAGAGTCTGGGAGTACATTCCACGAACGGACAGACGACGGAAGAAAGGATTGCATATAGTAATCATTATTACTATCAGGGGGGGGGGGCGTTTTATTGTATTTCTAGTGTTGTGGTCATGTAGTGAGTTACTTTCTGGGGGTACCATATTACTAATATAAGGTGGTGCCCTACCGGTTTTCATTTTGAAGAATTGGATCAATTTATGCTGCTTGCGTCTATCGTCAAGATATTCCCACCCGGCCTCATCTATCAACTTGGCATTACTAACACTTCGGGTTGCACCGGTAACTATTCTCGCCATTTCGTATTGGATGTCTTCAATATCATCTCGTAAGTAGTCCGGACAATTATCCCAAACAGGGGAGGCATATTCTAAAATTGGTCGAATGAAAGTGAAATAAATGTTTTCGAGAGACTTTCTGCTCAGCCTATATTTAAAACGTTTGATCATATTTAATTTTTTCCAGGCTTTCTCGGTTATTGAATTAATGTGTGTATTCCAAGTGCCACGATCGTCAAAGGTTAAACCTAAATGTTTATGCGCTTGCACATCAGTGATTATGGAATTTCCCATAAATAAAATGGGGTGAAACGGTTGATCATTCTTGCGCGAAACTAGTAGTGTTTCAGTCTTGAGAGGATTAAATTTAACAAGCCATTTTACAGACCAACTGACTATCGTTTCAATATCTCGGTTGATTATACCAGCGGCTATATTAGGATTTTCAACCGTAAGAAAGATAGAGGTGTCATCAGCAAAAAGACGAATGTTGCACACGAGATTTTCAGTTATGTCATTTATATATATTAAGAATAACAGGGGTCCTAAAATTGACCCCTGAGGGACACCAGCAGTAGTTGCACGCCATTCAGATAGTTCATTGTCAGCTGACACCCTCTGCTTTCTAAGTTCCAAGTAAGAAACGAGAAGATTATACACATTTTCCGTAATGCCAATTTTTTTTAGTTTGAGAAAAAGCCCTTTATGCCACACCTTGTCAAAGGCCTTGCTCATATCACAAAATACGCAACGAACCTCTTTGCCTTCATCTAGTGATCTACATATAGAATCATAAACTTCAGTCAACTGGTACACAGTCGAATCACCTCTTTTAAAACCAGACTGGTACATAGAAAGTAACCCGTTTTTATCAAGAAACGTCCACAAATGTTTATATATGCATTTCTCGAAAACTTTCGATAAACAGCTTAACAATGAAATTGGGCGGTAATTCGATAGAATACTTAGGTCTCCACTTTTAAAAACTGGACATACATTAGACAGCTTCCACTCAGAAGGATAATAACAGTTTTCACTAAATGCATTGCATAACAGTGTTATAGGTTCACAGAGTGATTTGGCACATTGTTTTAGGACCCTAGGATTTATCATATCTGGACCGCACGCCTTAGATGGTTTCATACCATTTAGAGCATCATAAGCGTCAATTGTCGTTATTTTGAGCTCACCCAGCGTAGGGTTGCCCGTTACTAGTAGAGATTGTATGGGAAGATCATGTACAGAATCATCTATGCTGGATATATCACAAAAGTATGAATTTAAAGCATTAACTTTTTCTACAGTAGAAATAATGTGCTCGCCATTGAGTTGGAGAGGGGGTAGTGAATTGCGCTTACCATTTGAGATTAATTTCTGAAATTGTTTCCACCATGTTGAATTGTCGGAGTCATTAATAAGTATTGCATCAATTTTGTTATCATAATCCAATTTGGCTTTCCGGACTGCGCTAATGACTTCGTTTCGTTTCGCCCGAAATTTACTCCATGTATTAGGTGTGTTTTTGATTTTAGCACTTTTATGCAATCTATTTCGTTGTCTCATTAGTTGTCTTAAACCGCAAGTAAGCCATTCTGGAACGTCCCTTCTAATATGTACAACCTTACTTGGTATAAATTCCTGGCAAACTTGGTGGATTTTATCAGTATAATGAGTTACGAGAGCAGACACGGGAGTGGTGCGGACAATATCCCGGTAATCCCAAGCAGAAAACGTATGATTCATTGCCTCGAAGTTAGCTCTATCGAAATTCCATATTCGTCGAGTAATTATTGACGCACGTTCAGTGTGGAAGTTTAGTGTAATTTTTATGGGGCAATGGTACCGTATCATTTCTGGAAAAAAAGGGGACATAACTTCAGTTTTATCAACAATATCACCATAATTTGTTAAAAACAGATCCAGAGTGGTTTCTGAAGACTCCGTGAAATGAGTGCATTCATTAATTAACTGGATTAATTCACATCTAGTTTTTAGACCATTTATTTTTGAGACGCAGCTCGCGGAATTGTAATTTTCATTGAAGTCACCTCCAATAATAACCTTATGCACATCATCAATAGCATTTTTAATATTTATTTCGATGCTGTCCCATGATGAGACTGGCGAGTTTGGTGGTCTGTAAAAACATCCAATTAAAATTTTCTTACCACTAAGACACACTTCCAACCACACAGATTCAATATTTGGATCTATAAGATCAGGCCTCATTTTAAACGGTAGAGTATTTCTCAGAAATATACAGACACCACCTCCTGTTGTGTCTAATCCCCTATCGTTACGTATAGGTTCGTGATATCCATGAAGCATAATTTCAGAATTAGGAACAGACTGGTCTAGCCAGGTTTCAGTGAAAAGACAAATATCATAATCGGTCAATTCCGCATTTAGGGTGTCCATTTTATGTCGTATACTCTGAGTATTCAATTGTATTATAGAACATGCGTTATCGGTTGCAGGATATCCTGGTATAGGCCCCGGGTTAGTTTCGATATTTCCGCTTAAGATAATCAGCAATATAATAAGGTCTATCAATAATACAACAACTAGAAGGAATATGGGCATCTTTGTATGATAACAAGAAATGCCATCACATTTGTAAGTTCGCTCAATATTCATTTTCATGAGATTATCTAGTACTGATTCAGTTTCTCGCAAGTGTAAGAATAACAATGATACAAGTATAACGATCGCCACCTCAGAAGAAATGCCTCGGAATCTTAGAATAAGATATAGCAATGTAAGCTGAGAAGATAATCTATCTAGTCTGAACTTTTTCGGTAACCGAGACGATCTGATAAAATAACAGCCGATCCTCGCCCGATAGCTAACAATGTCTATCATTTAATAATATAATTACTTACAAATGGGGAGGACCGGCTCGCGACATAAACCCAGTGAATGACATCCGGTCGGCGGACAACTTCAGATTGTTTGTTCACAAAAAGAGAAAGAGAAAAGAGCAACAAATTAAGAAATGTATAAACAGGAGACATTCCAAGTATGTATAAGCAAGCAGAGTGTGGGTCAAAGGAAAGGGAGAGAGTAATATGAAATAAGAGTAGAAACAAAAACATTCTGAAAGATGTTTGAACTCGCTCGCTCCCGAGCGCCTTAATAAGGCTTGTCTCGAAAAACACTTCGGAACCATAGTCATTTTGAAAGTTTGGTTCAGAGGACGATGACAATGACCTATCCACAATATCGTCTATTATGGAATCTTGGTAGACGGGCTTAGGTTTTTTAGGATCCACGTATTCTGAGGGAGAAAACGGAGACTGCCTATTCCTTTTCAGCTCGATTTGCTGGGCATCTGATCGAATTGGGTGTGCCATGTCATGGTTAAACTGAGATTTGTCGAGTGGCCCAGGTTGCCCTTCTTCAATGGGGGTTGAACTGTCTTGTGGACAAAATTCCGCTACTGTGTTACTCGGTAAAGCACTCATTGTTCTATTGTCAATATAACACACAGAGAGATCGATTCAATTAATCCGATTTGTGATGTTTACTCACGACACGCAAGTAAATTGATTGAGTCGGCATAATATATATGTTCGTGGTTGAGTAACAACATTCAAGAATGTGTAATGGATAAATATAACTGGAATAATCTCACCGGTATGTCCTCAGATGCACTTTCGGTAAACACAGTTGTCAGAAATTCAAAATGGCGTTTTGTCCTTTCACAAACACACACATTTCAAAGTCCAATAGTATCACATATGTTCATTATTTCGCACAGATCCATAGGTGATCAGGTCCCCTGATGATGTATTGTTCGCTTTATATACAAATTCTACCACTGATGCTGTTTTTCATTTGAGTTTTGTCATTTTTCCGATCGGCCGACACGGAGAGAAAACAATTACATTCCCGCCATCATGACGTCATCCCGCCATCATGACGTCATTCATGCACTCATTAATAGGGATAAACCCAGTGCAATGTCAGGCTGGCAGCTGCATACATCCACTCCATCCATGACAATGCTTATCTTGTCACATGTCAGAGGATCCCCAGTGTGACATCCTTTAAACATAAGAACCGGTGTTGGTGCCAATGGGACCTGTGAAAAAATTTATGTTATTATGTTTGCTTATCATCAACTTTAAATGACTCAATAAAAGGTCAGCTGACCACAGTGTCCCCCGAAAAGGTGGCAAGTTGATGCCGCTTTGTGGAAGAAATTTAGTCGAAAAGGGTTAATAACTCAATAAATTCCGTCATCTATATACATGTTGCACATCTCCAATATGTGGGTAACAATACTCTGAAGTTTCAAATATCTATGATCAAAACTTTAGGAGTTGATGGGTGACAATACAAACCATCGTGAATAAACCAATGATGCACAGTCTAAAAACAATAAATAAGAAAACTGCATTTCCAATTATGTGTAATAATGGTACAGTACTTTACGATTTAATACGTAAAATACCCGGCCTAGACACAATATCTCAATGTTTTGACAACATCCCCATTGTTTACTAATTGGCAGCTGGATTCAAACTCAAGTGATTTTATTTGTTAATTAGCAACCACTATTTAAAGTGACATTAAACTATTCATCAGCACTGTATTCACTCTTCACTTAGAGCATACAACGTCAAAGGAATTGCCGCCCAGTTTATCTTATCACCAGCAGTAACTAAACAGTGTTACATCACAAGGAAATGTCATGCTTTTGCTTGATTTCCGCATTGTATCTACAGTGCCGATCAACACAATGTGGTGTTAATTCAAAAGTTGCGCAGTTGGTTTGTACTTTTTATCACACTCTGCCGTGAGTTTGCTTGACACCAGTGACCCAACAATATTGGCGCATAGGAATATCTAACATTGAAGCAGTGAACCGGACTACACATTGGGAAAGTTTATGAATATTTAAGTGGTTGTATGATTGGAAATCACGCTATTTGGTTGAATTATTGTCTCAATCGTAAATATGTATAAATAACATTAGCTGTTAAACTCTCAACGTTTGTCACTCGATCGTCTTAAATGATTGTTTTTATTTATATGTGCTTGGAAAGAGCTCTATCTTAATCCACTTAATTCATACTCCGCTGTGTCAAATGTCCAAATATGTGGTAATAATATTAATAACTTGATCGTATCGGGCATTATGGTTTATTAACGGCCCTCTGGAATGATTAACAGCACTCGGGCCTATTAGCGGCCGCTAATATGCCCTTGGGCTGTTAATTATTCCTGTCGGGATGTTAATAAACCATAACGCCCTCAAAAATCATGTTATTGTTATATTGGTATGACCTCAAATATATATATCAAACATATTAGGATATATTTACCTGTCTGTGTAATGAATATGTAATTAGGATCTTCACCAAGCATATGTGGAATGCACATAAAGGCTCCGAAACTGTCTAGCCCTGAAAGACAATGAGAAAAATGATAGATGGCAATTAAATGGAATAAAAATGTCCATAAATAATGTAGCTAAACTTGGCTTAAAATATTGTGCTGAAATATCGTATCAAAGTAAATCAGATAAATGTGACATTGTAAATAAAATCCAACAGTACTGTCAGGACAGCCACAGGTCCAAACCAAATTCAGGCCCCAAACTATATCCTAGTCAGGGACCGACCTAGCAAGTCGCCAGCGCGCAATTGACGCGTAAAAGTTTATTATATGAGTGTAGACTGGTGGATGTGTAGTTTGACTTTGGTGGTTGACAATCAATGCCCATGGCATTGCAAAGCGCTAAACAAAGCAAAGAAACGACATGCAATTTGACCCAAGTCACCCAACAACAAGGCAAAATGCGATACTAGTTAAAACAAAGCAAATGCTCAAGTCTGTGCCATTTTGGTTTGATTACCAAGATAATATCTCAGAATTAACATCAATAGACAGCGACACCTAAACCACATTCATATTAACCCTTCTGTCATGCGAACCTTAACCTAGCTATCTCCGAGCCAGAATAAGCCACACCTTCCAACCAATCGCAAGCTGTTCTTACATAAGGCCAATATAAATATATAGCTAGATTTACATCCAACTTTTTTTTTTAGAAAAATGGGGCGGGAGGGCGCATTTTTATTTTTTATATTTTATTTTTCCTAACATAAACGGTCATGGTCAGTTATAGATAGTGAAGCAGTATCCTATCTTACATGATACAATGTGATTTAGATTGTCCAATTTGATCAAAGTAGACTGATTAATGGATCATTGAAATGTAATTTGATAATTAACCCTGCCATGACTGGAGCTACCTGATTTTTTGCCAATACATTGTTATATATGCGAGTCACCCATAGTGAGCCTCGCATATATAAGAGAATGCATTGGCCTAACAATATTTACCTTGATCTTGTAAGCCAGTGCATTCTCTTATATAAGCATGGCTCTCAATGGGAGACTCACATATATAAAAGGATGCACTGGCACAGGATCTGTAATGCTACATGCAGCTCCCTTCATGAAAGAGTTAAGGCATGAGACACATTTTGTAACTTGTGATATGTGTATGGTGAATCGGTTGCTCTGGATACCGGAACACTATCGCATGGTCATGTGGGATGTTTGATTGGCTCAGGATGAACTAGAAGTATGAGGCATATAATAAAGTAAAATACGGTTTGAGGATAAGAATAATCTATCACAAACCTTCTTGTCGATCTATTTCAATCACCGAACGTTTGGCATGGTCCAGCAAATGAAGCAGCTTCTCGCACCTTTTCTCCCCGCTTGCTTTATTCAGCATTTTATAACGGAGGTCTGATAAACTCATCTTCACCGACTCATCCACATTTGCAGACCTCTGATTGTTCATCTCCGCTAAGAGCTGAAATGAAGAATTTAAAAAGTTAAAGGTACTCAATCCGATAAAACTCCTCTTAATTCCTATTTCAATGACTTCGGGAGTCAAAAATATTTCGTGTAAACATATTTTTATTTCCAAACCAAATAATTGACATAATACACAGATGACATAAATATACAACATATAAGAGATAATTTTGGAAATGAGGATCAGACAACAAGCCCGAGTCGAGGAAGCCACCCATCAAAGCTCACATTTATTAGATATCGAATTTATAAATCTATTATTTTTCATTATCGGGAATACTTTCTGTCCCAGAAGTTTGCCGAAAAAGCCGACCGACATACTCTCGATACTAAATTCCATTGAACAAAATGTTGCTATACAATACATTTTGGGCAATTATATACGATAGTTCACAGTCGTTAGCATTATTTTTGGATAATTAATCGATTCTGATAACTAAAGTGACCTTTGATAAAATTTTGTTGTTGCTGGAATCTGTTGAGATGGGGACCCTCTGAT
This sequence comes from Siphonodentalium dalli, assembly GCA_032622095.1. NCBI lineage: Eukaryota > Metazoa > Mollusca > Scaphopoda > Gadilida > Siphonodentaliidae > Siphonodentalium > Siphonodentalium dalli. The sequence continues at coordinate 216,216,332 of CP136062.1, read as the reverse complement.
CGGATTGAGTACCTTTAAATGAATTTCAATAATTTTTTTAATTCAAGTGTCAATGCTCTGGAACTCAACTTTGTGGAATGAAAACATTAATTCGCTGGTTAATTTGAAAACAAAATTAACAAGAGGTTGGATCATGGGGTGCTGTTAATACACCACTGACTACTATAAATATTAAAGAATAACTTATTACTCTGTCATTTACAGTAATTGATTTTTCAGTGTGAGTAGTGTTATTGACAATTTTGTTGAATACATCAATCAAAACATTCCCCACATGGTCACTGATGGCAGGCCTGGTGTTTTAAGGAGGGCCATAGCCCTCACCCTCCTGAAACTAAATTAAGGAGGGCTATAACAAATGTTCTTAAATAATAATAGCCTTCCCAAGTTGTTACTTTTAGCCCTCCTGTATCAAATTAAGGAGGGCTATTGTAGCCCTCCTGCACTTTTCAAACATACAGGCCTGTGATGGACATATATATACTATATTAAAATATCCATATGTAGAAGGTTATTATCTGACTAACTGTATTATACATAGACATGTATTCTCATTAAAATCCACTTATAAATTCAGTAGCATGCCTCAATTGAATAAACGTTTCAAAATAATTATGAATTTCAGTTAATTTATTGATTTTGTCATTGACAAGTGTAACCATTTTTCATGTCATAACCCTGACTGCACGTTACAGAAAATGTCAAAGGGTTAAAACTTACAATTTCTGGTATCTTCAAAGCCGGATACATCTGTATGATGTCAGTCGTAGAATAGCCTGAGATGTACTCATTTCTGGTGACTCTCGTACGGGCCATCCAGTCACTCATATGCGTAATTGATGGCCTCATCTTCTTCATCTCAGCTATCATTAGCAGCAAGTGTTGTTTGACACTGTAATCGTCTTCTACAGGCTCTTTGGTAGTCTAGTCATGAAATGGAAATATTCACATGTTTAACAGAACGTACACAAGTGGCATCCAGAAACCTCCAACTAGAAAAGTCTGGTAAAAATCCATATTGAAATTTTTTTATCTGTAATTTTAGCTGAGAAACCAAATACCAAATTTGGTTGCGATCCAACATTCCACACTAAATGGGATAACTACAGTAATGCTCTAATTAATCGACTCCATAACCACAGCAGAATTATTAGTAACTTTTCAGGATTTATTCGGAAATATGGCTTGTTGCCATTCATAGGAAAGCTCTCAGCGAGAGCCATATTTCCGACTAAATCCTGAAAAGTAACCCATAATTCTGCTGTGGTTATGGAGTCGATTAATTAGAGCATTTCTGTACTCACCAATGCACCTCCAGTATAAAAAGGGTTAAACACAAAAATCAACCTACTGGTATGTTTATTATATTCCATGCTTAATATTTCTTGAATCGAGTTTAATTTTAATACAATTTTAATTAATATTATCTTCAAAAGATGTTTTTCGCATAAATGTAAAATAAAAATGTCATTTGAGTTCTTTCCATCAACGTGTCACATTATTATAATCAATAAATTTTAAAAATGATCAAGGAAATACGGGTTGAAACAAAATTCAGACTTGGCACTGAAAGGGTTAAATATAAATCACTTACAAAACATGCACGCCAATATCCTCAGCCAATATTCTTATTAATTTGCTCCTCAGTGGAGTTTTCTTAACATTGAAGAAAAGGTCATCTTTCTTTTTCAAAGCCTCAGTCACATCTGCAGGCAATGTTGGCAGAATGTAGAACTTTGACCAGTTCCCAGCTGCTCTGTTTCTGGGTCGCACACTCTGTGGACATCTTGAAATGATAATGTAAGTCAGTGAATGACACTTTATCTCAACTCCGAGCTAAATTGGAGCTATACTGGAGATAGCACTGAACAAACTCAATCACAATTCTGCATCAAAGTGAAAGATACAGTGATGCGCAAAGTATATGGAGGCCCCACCCCCTTTTCGTACGCCGTATTCCATATCCTGTTATGAGGTATTCCGGCCCCTCTGTTATGAGGTATTCCAAAAATATCGGTATTCGTATGCCGACCTTCCAAAAAATGAAGTTTTAATTTATTTTTATGTATTCCATAAGGCTGTTAACTGGTATTCCGTATTCCACCCTCTGTGTTAAGTGGTATTCCGTATTCCATGGGGGTGGGGTGGGGGCCTCTATATGGCCATTTTCACAGAATGGGGCAAATAATGGTAAAGACATTTGTCACTTGCATGACCACAAAATATTTATATTTGGGATGCCCCACCATGAAGATTTTCGTGACCAGTTTCCATATATAAACCAGGAGAAGTTTGGGATCTTCTAGTTTATGTTCGACACCAACAACATGTGGGCCATGGATATATGTCTGCTCAAGAAAGCTTAAAACTTGTCAATTCGCCAGCGGCCTACAGGTCGAAAGTCTGGCAGTATTTCGGTTTTGGGACGTACACCGTTGACGAGGATGGAAAGCGATGCATTAAGACAGACAACTAAAACGATCTGCAAATTATGTTCGATGGCAACCTCTTACAAGACTGGTGTTACTGGTATTTCCGGATGTGTACGAGCATACTAAAATACTACATACTACAATACACATATAACTAAACAATTATGAAAGTCCACAGTAATATTCGAAAAACTATCATTAAAACTCAACCTGAGAGTTGTGCAAATTTGGAGTGTTGAATTGAGCTCTACATTTATTTACTTGTGGGATAAAATTTTGCGTATCGCGATATGTATCGTATCGTTAGCCCCGTAACGCGATGTGTATCGTATCTTGATCAAGCATATCGTTACAGGCTTATAATGTAATAGTAATACTTATTACATATAAAAGCCCACAATCTCAGTAGTATGCACAAATGCTGCTGAGAATTTAAAAAGATAATTCATTTGAAACAAACCTTTCATATACAATTTCTGGTTCTTCTGAAGTTATCGTTTCCGGACTAGATTGTTGTGAAGAAGCAGGTGTTGATTCTTTTGATGGACAAGGTGAGCTAGTAGCAAATACTTTTGTCTTGGTGGGTGGCGATATTGGAGTCTGTGGAGGTTGAGATACTTGTGCCTTTGTGGGTGGCGATATTGGAGTCTGTGCAGGTTGAGGTGGTGAAGGCGACTTCACGATTTCAATATGAGTTTGGAGACGTACCTCCTGTTTCAGCGTCTTACACAAACGCTCAATTTGTCGTTCCGTGAAATTGAGAAGCATAAAAGCCATCCACTTCATTTTCTAAAAAGTCAAGAAGACATTTTTGTCATAAAAAAAAACTGTTCTTACTCAGGCACATAAGAAGTTTTATTTATCACATACATAGCCTATAACACCAGTGTAAAACATGCATAATGTCAGCGTGTGAGATGACGTCATGCCGTTCTTTGAATGATTTAATAATTTTATCAAATTTATCTCACACACATTCTATTTTATAAATCATTTTATCAACTGCGTCCACTAAATTCTATTTGATTCTCAGTAAAGTTTGAGTAAACCTGGATTTGAATTAAATATGGGAAATTCAGTTAACTTTGTTGATAAAATCAGTATAAAATAGAAGCTTGTGTGTCATGTGAGATTGTCTATTTCTATATTATATATTAGCACCACCAAAGAACTTTTTGTGACTTACAATGTGGATACATCGGGAAAATACAAATTACCAGTATTGAATTTTTAATGGAACACTGTAAAACTATATATATTTCAGCCACCGGTATCACATGTGACATGTAAAGGGGTAGACAAGAGTAGTCGTATAATTGATGAACCATTGATAAAGCCGGTACTCTCAGGTGCCTAATAATCATGATGGCTTGATAATAATAAATGATGGATGGCGATTTATGCTGAAAATAATAATAGTGATGGTAAAAGCTTTTGGTTTTGAGCAATTTGAATTCTTACAACATATTACAACATGCACACTGGGGAAGAACACCTCAGCTTGTAATTTGGTATGACAAGATCATGCAGTTATTTTCAATGGTTACTAGTACACAAATAGTTTTAATTTAAAAAAAATATATTATTCATGAATTAGAATAAATTTCCTATAATATAGATATATCATACCACTTGAACACTTTGTGAAATTTCCTTAATGCACTGAAATAACAATTTCAAAAGAATCCCAGACAAAAATATTCTTTAGTTATTAATAGACAAAGCTGGACAGTTCCTACCCAGTAAATTAAGTGTGTATAACTTACATGTACATGCACATGCTATCATTCATTCCAAATTTTGAATAAACATCTGTCAGGGGTTGGAACAACAGCGTGAAGCACCACATACATCTTTCCATCATCTTTCTCATACAGATCCAAAGCATGAGAATAGGTTTCTTCACCAGGTCTGATGAGAACAGTTTCATTGGTATCCTGAACTTCATATGCTACATAATGTGTATTGATGGAAATACTCTTGAGTAACTTCCCAAACAAGAGAAAGTCTCCCCTGAATTTAATTATCTGTAAGATTTGTAGGAAAACAGGTATCTCTTCATCCTGAACCATATTGATCACAAAAACATCTTTTGTTGAATATGTTACACCATCAAACTGGAGCGAAGCCACTTTCCAAATAATCTCATCAAGGTCAACATCCAATACTGGTCCATAATAATTGTAAATTAGCTCCTGAAAATTTTGAGTAATGATCCGAAATTTTATTTCATTTATTTTAGAAGTGGAAACTGGTTGTGTTAAGGCATCTGATGTGGCAAGTTCCCAACACTGACGAATTTGAATACGAGATGAACAAGTGAAGGCGATGTTTTTGAAATTTCTTACCACACCAGATAATTGTTTGAAGTATTGATGCCGGGCCTCAAATCTCATACACCAGAGATGTTTGAGCGGCCCACACTCTGTCATAAGCCTTGGAGAGTGAATCATAAGTCGTCCAGGATAAATAACATCAAATGTCAACAGAAAATCGGAAATCAATAGTTGCAGATATCGTGACCATTCTCGCTTGGTAACTGGAGAGAATATCATCTCCATTATTTCCCTCAATAGTACATATAATGTCCATGCAGGATACTCTTTTGACACAAAATCCCCAACTATGAGACCAAACAGTCTAATTAATACCCATTTTTCAGAAGCTTTGCCTGCGATCTGTCCTTCATCTCTAAGAATTTTCTGGTTTATCACCACAGGTTTATTTTTCTTATCGTTATTTCCAAACATAAATCCTTCCAATGACTTATTCACCTGTGTAAGGCTGACTATGCCTTCCACATGAAAACTTCTAAGAAGCAGTTTCAGGAGCAAAGGGCCCACTCCTTCAAGAATATCGTGCATGATATCTGGAGGGAAACACTGGGTTACACTAAAATAAGGTAAAGAAGAAAATGGACTTTTTCCCTGAACTCCATAGACCTTTTTTATTTTTCTCGTGTTGTGCAATGGATTTCAAGTGATCTTTATGAAGCACTTCATTCCTGATGACACAAGAACCTTCATGTGATGTTGTTCCTATATCTTCGTATACACAAATGCAAAATCTGCAAATAAGACCAGCATTGAATCCATCAGAGAACCCAGCCATCGCATGTGCAGAAATATTGTCTGATGACAACGTCGATAATAGTGCAAACACATGATGGGGTCTGTCTTCAATATTAACTGTTATTCCTTCAGAATAAAGTTCTCGTAAATCATCAATTAGAGGTTTCAAAATCACAGAATACCCATACTTTTTCACAAGTTGATTTTTAACAAGCAGCGCCAAATATATATTCCGCAACTGTGATCTGTATTTTGACGACACATTGCCAGTGGTAAAATAAAATGCACAAAGCTTGTGTTTAGTTTTCTTCGATCCTAATGGGTTGACTACCTCGAACTCGTCACTGTACATGGATATTAGTAATGTTTTCAACCCATTGATATCACCTTGATGATAGCAATCACTTATACTGAAAATGTTTCCATCGCCGAATTGACATAATGTGTCGCTACTAGAAGCTCCATCAGTTTCAATAGTTGACAAGTTATTGAGAATGTGCTTCCCCAATGTTTCATGCTTCAAAACTACTGCAAGTATTTTTCCAATAGGCACATAATATGCAACATCTTTTTTAGTTTCAGTATCTAAGAAATTTTCTTCTGGTTCAACTAGGTTTAGATGTTCGATGCAGAATTTTCTCAGCTTGTAGTCTGATTTCATGTCCCCGAGGGACTCTGACATAATGTTCCTTGTACACAAAATTTGCTTGAGTTGTGGGTAGCCCTTGTCAGTTAGATGAGTTTCAATCAAACTTTTAACGTTATCCGTGAAGCTGTCAGCAATAAAAATACATTCATCTGCGACAATCTCCTGCACTATTCTAGACAATATGTGTTTTTCTCGCAATTTCAGAATGAAAAGAACCATTTGATTTTTCAGTGATTCAGTTATGTGATCCAATGAGATAGGAACTTCCTCATCAGAATCGTCATCAAACTCCATAAAGTCAACATCATTTCCACTCAGAGTTTCGTCTACATTAACATCATATGATGAGTCCTCCGTTTCACTTTCCACCCTGATTAAGATATTTGAAGAACTGCTCAAATTGTCCTCTGAGTGTTTTCTATAGAAGTGTGATTTTAATGATGAACATTTGTCATATGTCTGTGGGCAGCCATTAATGTTGCAAACAACTTTGAAATTTGACTGGTGCTCGTGCATCAACTGCAAATGCCAAAGCAACTTAACGAATGACCTTTTCCTTGTCGGACAGTAATAGCATATGAATTGTTGGGTACCTGACATCATTGAGTATGGTTTGGAAACTCTAACGCATTCCCTGCATGGAGTGTGGGGTGTGGCTGAATGGACGTTAATCTGAAACAGACAGTTTAAGAACATCCAGACACTATGTACATGTTGTGATGCAGGTGTACTCTTTGACTCAAAAGAAAAGAACAGGACAAAATGATACATGTAACTGCCAGATATAAATTTACTAGGACCTAAATTTAACAAAAAATAGAGGAGACTACTGTATTCTTTTGGATAATTATTGGGTTTCATTGAATTTTATAGCCGAAACTGAACATTGTCCTTTCGATTGATCTCGCACCGTCAGGTTATGATGCGAAGTTCGATTAAGGTGACGTCATTGGTGCTGCCGTATATAAATGATACTGACATTAAGAACTGACTGAAGGGTGAAGTTGAAGATCACTCGATCTTTTTGACCATCCTGGGGCCTGGGCGCTTTGCACCCACATACTACCACACAGAACTGGCTATCGTATTCCACAACATAGCCTATACTGCAGTGCGTATTTAGTCGGAACATTAACATTTCATATTGACAACGCTCGGCACCGGTTTATTGGTGATCACGTGACTAAACGAAATCTCAAATGCTGATATTACATTTAAAACCTGTATAAATAAACATGTTTCTAATCACTATCCACCGCATGCAGCCGCATGCCTAAATATGTAATTACATGCAGTGTGTTGGATAAATATAAAGATGTTTACAGTATTATTTCCAAAATACATTGGTGTCTATGCAGGAAAATGTGCTACGCATAAGACAGTCATGGCACCAGTCATCGGTGCACACCATGTACGATGAATTTTCCGTACCATGTTATGTTTGAAAGTTTTGATATTGGGTACTGACTAGTCGACGCAACGCGACTTTTGGGCCTCAACTAGTCGACTCTGAAATTCACTAATCGTTTCAACACTAATCATCAAAAGATCAATGGGCATAACATTTGGGGATTTTTTTTTTAGCAAAGTTCTTAAACACAGGAGAAAAGTTCTTAAACACAGGTTTTTTTTTTAAATAATTTTTTTTTGTCGCAAGGTTAACGTCACAGAAAATATAAAGAAATCGATCATAACGCTCCATAGGTTCATAGAAAACACCATTTGAACTAGGCACAATTGTAAATATTTACATCACGATTCGGAACGCAACTTTTGGCGATATACGAACACAATTATTTATTTCGCCATTGAAAGTCATTGCGTAGCAACCTCAAAGGTTTTTGGAAAAGTTCATGTGATTGTTTAGATATTTATGTTTTTTTCAGAGCCTGAGATAACTACAAGCATTATATGAAAAGAAAAAAAATTCTGTATTTTTTTTTTAAAGGTATGAGAGGCCTTAGAAGTTAGTTGTTGAAAATATTCATATTTGTTCCAATCACCTAAAACAGAAAAACATTAAAATGCATACAGTTTCGTTCATATATACCATAATCATTGAGTAAACAGCATGCTATCATAAAGACCTATTGGCTAATATATTTTACCCAACCAAGGGCCTGATCAAGTTGTGTTGCAGAAGACAGCACAATGATACTGGCTAATCACACACACAAATGATATAAAAGCTCTATATTTGTTCCATATATATAAGGAATTCAGCAACAAAGAATACTATGTTTACCATCATAATATAAACAAACACTAATAAAGTAACTTTTATGCTGTTGTTTAGATAACAATGGTCAAAATATGGCAATAACATATTGTTTATGTGATATTTCTTATTTGTATATGAACAAAGTATATCTAAATTTTAATATTCTTTCTGTTTGTCGAAGTTTTTGGCGGGTGGAAATATATTCACAGGATACCCACCGCCAAGGACTCCCGTACCTTTAAGTTCGGACTTTGAATAAAAATTGTCTGTAAGTTTTGCGATTCGGGAGCAAGAAGAGCCTAAATTGTTTAGCCATTACTGGTACTTAAATCAGTGCCTATACAATCTGAAAAAATAGTAAGAGGTTTGTCTCACCTCTGTTTTTTACCAGCAAAAATTAGGTGACTTAGAACAAACCGCTATTTCAGGAAGACGCAAATAAATATGAACAAATGGAGTATAAGTGTAGTTTCAGACGACCACGATACAATCGTAAGTGGGAAGATTTCCGTCGTAGGAAGTAACCGAAGATGGAGTGCGCATGCTCACGTCAAAATCGTAGGTAAAACATAATATCAGACAGTGTTTGATTTTAGATGCGATATCGTGGCGTATCATTGGTTACCTCCACTTGCGACGTAATCGCAGCCTATGTACATAAAAAATTGTTGCTGAAATGGTCGTAGGGTAGTCAATCACATGCTTTAGAACAACCTACGATATCATAATGCACGTGACATCGCAATCATCGGAAAAAACTATCCACGATCTCGTCGGACCCGATACCATCATACTAGTACCTCCACTTACGATTGTATCGCGGTCGTCTGACAGTACACTAAGAATATTACAAAAGTACATACATGTAGAACAACAGTTAGTTGTCATATATAGAGTGAAAAAGGAAATAATCCTTGTATAAAGTTAGTTTACAATAGAATAAACATTGCGATTTAACATGCGTCCAGATAGGCACTGGAAATGAAACTGTTGAAGTGAGATTGCTACATTGCGTTAAAATGAGTACTGTCCTGATCACACTGATAAGTACACTTTAAAGGTACCGGTACTCAATCCGATAAAACTCCTCTCGATTACTATTTCAATAGCTTCGGTGGTCAAAAATATTTGATTCGAGTCGAGGAAGCCACCCATCAAAGCTGAGATTTATTAGATATCGATTTTAGAAATCTATTATTTTTCATTATCGGGAATACTTTCTGTCCCAGAAATTTGCTGAAAAAGCCGACCAAAGTACTCTCAATATTAAATTCCATTGAACAAAATGTTGCTATACGACACATTTTGGGCAATTATATACGATAGTTCACAACCGTTAGGCGTTAGCATTGTTTTTTGATAATTAATCGTTTCTGATAACTAAAGTGACCTTTGATAAAATTTTGTTGTTGTTGGTATCTGTTGAGATGGGCACCCTCTGATCGGATTGAGTACCTTTAATAATAATATAGTCTAGACAAGTATGGAAAGCTCCTGTGTGAAATTGACGAGTCCCCATCCGAGATCGTAACGTCATAACTAATCCGTGCTTATAATTATAGCCTGTGACTCGGATGGCGACTCGTGAGATTTTCAATTTTTGGAAATTCACATAAACAGGTCTGGCAAATGTGAGAATACAGCTACAATAGCTGTATTCATCTAAACTAGCTGTATTCAGCTATATATTATACTCTCAAACCGGCTGTTTTCGATAATAAACTAGAAGCGCTAATTTGCGCATCGAAATTAGGCTACCATATTCTCCGGCCACCCTCAACCAATTCAAAAATTCTGATTTTGTGTGAAAACTTACTACGGTGGTCAATGTCAGTAAATATTCTGGGGACTATTTTCTGCGAATTAACTAACTTATAAAATAAAGATCAAATTCATCGCAAACACTCATTTATTTCTTCCCGATGCGAAACCGGTAGGGGCCATTAGAATGGTGTTCCAAAATCAACCATTTAGAATTACATACCACTAGCGGTTTGTGAGCGATACCGGTAACTATTCATAACGGAAAATACAGATATTGTGCGACATATTGCAAATATATGGCACAACATAGGGACAACTGACATGAAAATGCAATTTATATAATTTCTGAAGTATTTTAAACATGAAGTCCTGGTAGTTAGCTAGTCCGAACTATTCAATCTGTTTTGGTGGAAAGATATATGTGTGAAAACTTACTAAACATAACATTGTTTGTTATTTGTATTTTCGCAATTCGACATACATGTATGCGTTTCCGTATTTTTGGAGAGAGTCAACTCAAAGCAGTGAGTGGTACTCGCTCGGTTAAACTCTGGCTAGAGATGTTCCCCTTTTTACCTGTTTTAACGAACCAATCAAACTTTAGCTTTAGTTATTAATAGACAAAGCTGGACAGTTCCTACCCAGTAAATTAAGTGTGTATAACTTACATGTACATGCACATGCTATCATTCATTCCAAATTTTGAATAAACATCTGTCAGGGGTTGGAACAACAGCGTGAAGCACCACATACATCTTTCCATCATCTTTCTCATACAGATCCAAAGCATGAGAATAGGTTTCTTCACCAGGTCTGATGAGAACAGTTTCATTGGTATCCTGAACTTCATATGCTACATAATGTGTATTGATGGAAATACTCTTGAGTAACTTCCCAAACAAGAGAAAGTCTCCCCTGAATTTAATTATCTGTAAGATTTGTAGGAAAACAGGTATCTCTTCATCCTGAACCATATTGATCACAAAAACATCTTTTGTTGAATATGTTACACCATCAAACTGGAGCGAAGCCACTTTCCAAATAATCTCATCAAGGTCAACATCCAATACTGGTCCATAATAATTGTAAATTAGCTCCTGAAAATTTTGAGTAATGATCCGAAATTTTATTTCATTTATTTTAGAAGTGGAAACTGGTTGTGTTAAGGCATCTGATGTGGCAAGTTCCCAACACTGACGAATTTGAATACGAGATGAACAAGTGAAGGCGATGTTTTTGAAATTTCTTACCACACCAGATAATTGTTTGAAGTATTGATGCCGGGCCTCAAATCTCATACACCAGAGATGTTTGAGCGGCCCACACTCTGTCATAAGCCTTGGAGAGTGAATCATAAGTCGTCCAGGATAAATAACATCAAATGTCAACAGAAAATCGGAAATCAATAGTTGCAGATATCGTGACCATTCTCGCTTGGTAACTGGAGAGAATATCATCTCCATTATTTCCCTCAATAGTACATATAATGTCCATGCAGGATACTCTTTTGACACAAAATCCCCAACTATGAGACCAAACAGTCTAATTAATACCCATTTTTCAGAAGCTTTGCCTGCGATCTGTCCTTCATCTCTAAGAATTTTCTGGTTTATCACCACAGGTTTATTTTTCTTATCGTTATTTCCAAACATAAATCCTTCCAATGACTTATTCACCTGTGTAAGGCTGACTATGCCTTCCACATGAAAACTTCTAAGAAGCAGTTTCAGGAGCAAAGGGCCCACTCCTTCAAGAATATCGTGCATGATATCTGGAGGGAAACACTGGGTTACACTAAAATAAGGTAAAGAAGAAAATGGACTTTTTCCCTGAACTCCATAGACCTTTTTTATTTTTCTCGTGTTGTGCAATGGATTTCAAGTGATCTTTATGAAGCACTTCATTCCTGATGACACAAGAACCTTCATGTGATGTTGTTCCTATATCTTCGTATACACAAATGCAAAATCTGCAAATAAGACCAGCATTGAATCCATCAGAGAACCCAGCCATCGCATGTGCAGAAATATTGTCTGATGACAACGTCGATAATAGTGCAAACACATGATGGGGTCTGTCTTCAATATTAACTGTTATTCCTTCAGAATAAAGTTCTCGTAAATCATCAATTAGAGGTTTCAAAATCACAGAATACCCATACTTTTTCACAAGTTGATTTTTAACAAGCAGCGCCAAATATATATTCCGCAACTGTGATCTGTATTTTGACGACACATTGCCAGTGGTAAAATAAAATGCACAAAGCTTGTGTTTAGTTTTCTTCGATCCTAATGGGTTGACTACCTCGAACTCGTCACTGTACATGGATATTAGTAATGTTTTCAACCCATTGATATCACCTTGATGATAGCAATCACTTATACTGAAAATGTTTCCATCGCCGAATTGACATAATGTGTCGCTACTAGAAGCTCCATCAGTTTCAATAGTTGACAAGTTATTGAGAATGTGCTTCCCCAATGTTTCATGCTTCAAAACTACTGCAAGTATTTTTCCAATAGGCACATAATATGCAACATCTTTTTTAGTTTCAGTATCTAAGAAATTTTCTTCTGGTTCAACTAGGTTTAGATGTTCGATGCAGAATTTTCTCAGCTTGTAGTCTGATTTCATGTCCCCGAGGGACTCTGACATAATGTTCCTTGTACACAAAATTTGCTTGAGTTGTGGGTAGCCCTTGTCAGTTAGATGAGTTTCAATCAAACTTTTAACGTTATCCGTGAAGCTGTCAGCAATAAAAATACATTCATCTGCGACAATCTCCTGCACTATTCTAGACAATATGTGTTTTTCTCGCAATTTCAGAATGAAAAGAACCATTTGATTTTTCAGTGATTCAGTTATGTGATCCAATGAGATAGGAACTTCCTCATCAGAATCGTCATCAAACTCCATAAAGTCAACATCATTTCCACTCAGAGTTTCGTCTACATTAACATCATATGATGAGTCCTCCGTTTCACTTTCCACCCTGATTAAGATATTTGAAGAACTGCTCAAATTGTCCTCTGAGTGTTTTCTATAGAAGTGTGATTTTAATGATGAACATTTGTCATATGTCTGTGGGCAGCCATTAATGTTGCAAACAACTTTGAAATTTGACTGGTGCTCGTGCATCAACTGCAAATGCCAAAGCAACTTAACGAATGACCTTTTCCTTGTCGGACAGTAATAGCATATGAATTGTTGGGTACCTGACATCATTGAGTATGGTTTGGAAACTCTAACGCATTCCCTGCATGGAGTGTGGGGTGTGGCTGAATGGACGTCAATCTGAAACAGACAGTTTAAGAACATCCAGACACTATGTACATGTTGTGATGCAGGTGTACTCTTTGACTCAAAAGAAAAGAACAGGACAAAATGATACATGTAACTGCCAGATATAAATTTACTAGGACCTAAATTTAACTAAAAATAGAGGAGACTACTGTATTCTTTTGGATAATTATTGGGTTTCATTGAATTTTATAGCCGAAACTGAACATTGTCCTTTCGATTGATCTCGCACCGTCAGGTTATGATGCGAAGTTCGATTAAGGTGACGTCATTGGTGCTGCCGTATATAAATGATACTGACATTAAGAACTGACTGAAGGGTGAAGTTGAAGATCACTCGATCTTTTTGACCATCCTGGGGCCTGGGCGCTTTGCACCCACATACTACCACACAGAACTGGCTATCGTATTCCACAACATAGCCTATACTGCAGTGCGTATTTAGTCGGAACATTAACATTTCATATTGACAACGCTCGGCACCGGTTTATTGGTGATCACGTGACTAAACGAAATCTCAAATGCTGATATTACATTTAAAACCTGTATAAATAAACATGTTTCTAATCACTATCCACCGCATGCAGCCGCATGCCTAAATATGTAATTACATGCAGTGTGTTGGATAAATATAAAGATGTTTACAGTATTATTTCCAAAATACATTGGTGTCTATGCAGGAAAATGTGCTACGCATAAGACAGTCATGGCACCAGTCATCGGTGCACACCATGTACGATGAATTTTCCGTACCATGTTATGTTTGAAAGTTTTGATATTGGGTACTGACTAGTCGACGCAACGCGACTTTTGGGCCTCAACTAGTCGACTCTGAAATTCACTAATCGTTTCAACACTAATCATCAAAAGATCAATGGGCATAACATTTGGGGATTTTTTTTTTAGCAAAGTTCTTAAACACAGGAGAAAAGTTCTTAAACACAGGTTTTTTTTTTAAATAATTTTTTTTTGTCGCAAGGTTAACGTCACAGAAAATATAAAGAAATCGATCATAACGCTCCATAGGTTCATAGAAAACACCATTTGAACTAGGCACAATTGTAAATATTTACATCACGATTCGGAACGCAACTTTTGGCGATATACGAACACAATTATTTATTTCGCCATTGAAAGTCATTGCGTAGCAACCTCAAAGGTTTTTGGAAAAGTTCATGTGATTGTTTAGATATTTATGTTTTTTTCAGAGCCTGAGATAACTACAAGCATTATATGAAAAGAAAAAAAATTCTGTATTTTTTTTTTAAAGGTATGAGAGGCCTTAGAAGTTAGTTGTTGAAAATATTCATATTTGTTCCAATCACCTAAAACAGAAAAACATTAAAATGCATACAGTTTCGTTCATATATACCATAATCATTGAGTAAACAGCATGCTATCATAAAGACCTATTGGCTAATATATTTTACCCAACCAAGGGCCTGATCAAGTTGTGTTGCAGAAGACAGCACAATGATACTGGCTAATCACACACACAAATGATATAAAAGCTCTATATTTGTTCCATATATATAAGGAATTCAGCAACAAAGAATACTATGTTTACCATCATAATATAAACAAACACTAATAAAGTAACTTTTATGCTGTTGTTTAGATAACAATGGTCAAAATATGGCAATAACATATTGTTTATGTGATATTTCTTATTTGTATATGAACAAAGTATATCTAAATTTTAATATTCTTTCTGTTTGTCGAAGTTTTTGGCGGGTGGAAATATATTCACAGGATACCCACCGCCAAGGACTCCCGTACCTTTAAGTTCGGACTTTGAATAAAAATTGTCTGTAAGTTTTGCGATTCGGGAGCAAGAAGAGCCTAAATTGTTTAGCCATTACTGGTACTTAAATCAGTGCCTATACAATCTGAAAAAATAGTAAGAGGTTTGTCTCACCTCTGTTTTTTACCAGCAAAAATTAGGTGACTTAGAACAAACCGCTATTTCAGGAAGACGCAAATAAATATGAACAAATGGAGTATAAGTGTAGTTTCAGACGACCACGATACAATCGTAAGTGGGAAGATTTCCGTCGTAGGAAGTAACCGAAGATGGAGTGCGCATGCTCACGTCAAAATCGTAGGTAAAACATAATATCAGACAGTGTTTGATTTTAGATGCGATATCGTGGCGTATCATTGGTTACCTCCACTTGCGACGTAATCGCAGCCTATGTACATAAAAAATTGTTGCTGAAATGGTCGTAGGGTAGTCAATCACATGCTTTAGAACAACCTACGATATCATAATGCACGTGACATCGCAATCATCGGAAAAAACTATCCACGATCTCGTCGGACCCGATACCATCATACTAGTACCTCCACTTACGATTGTATCGCGGTCGTCTGACAGTACACTAAGAATATTACAAAAGTACATACATGTAGAACAACAGTTAGTTGTCATATATAGAGTGAAAAAGGAAATAATCCTTGTATAAAGTTAGTTTACAATAGAATAAACATTGCGATTTAACATGCGTCCAGATAGGCACTGGAAATGAAACTGTTGAAGTGAGATTGCTACATTGCGTTAAAATGAGTACTGTCCTGATCACACTGATAAGTACACTTTAAAGGTACCGGTACTCAATCCGATAAAACTCCTCTCGATTACTATTTCAATAGCTTCGGTGGTCAAAAATATTTGATTCGAGTCGAGGAAGCCACCCATCAAAGCTGAGATTTATTAGATATCGATTTTAGAAATCTATTATTTTTCATTATCGGGAATACTTTCTGTCCCAGAAATTTGCTGAAAAAGCCGACCAAAGTACTCTCAATATTAAATTCCATTGAACAAAATGTTGCTATACGACACATTTTGGGCAATTATATACGATAGTTCACAACCGTTAGGCGTTAGCATTGTTTTTTGATAATTAATCGTTTCTGATAACTAAAGTGACCTTTGATAAAATTTTGTTGTTGTTGGTATCTGTTGAGATGGGCACCCTCTGATCGGATTGAGTACCTTTAATAATAATATAGTCTAGACAAGTATGGAAAGCTCCTGTGTGAAATTGACGAGTCCCCATCCGAGATCGTAACGTCATAACTAATCCGTGCTTATAATTATAGCCTGTGACTCGGATGGCGACTCGTGAGATTTTCAATTTTTGGAAATTCACATAAACAGGTCTGGCAAATGTGAGAATACAGCTACAATAGCTGTATTCATCTAAACTAGCTGTATTCAGCTATATATTATACTCTCAAACCGGCTGTTTTCGATAATAAACTAGAAGCGCTAATTTGCGCATCGAAATTAGGCTACCATATTCTCCGGCCACCCTCAACCAATTCAAAAATTCTGATTTTGTGTGAAAACTTACTACGGTGGTCAATGTCAGTAAATATTCTGGGGACTATTTTCTGCGAATTAACTAACTTATAAAATAAAGATCAAATTCATCGCAAACACTCATTTATTTCTTCCCGATGCGAAACCGGTAGGGGCCATTAGAATGGTGTTCCAAAATCAACCATTTAGAATTACATACCACTAGCGGTTTGTGAGCGATACCGGTAACTATTCATAACGGAAAATACAGATATTGTGCGACATATTGCAAATATATGGCACAACATAGGGACAACTGACATGAAAATGCAATTTATATAATTTCTGAAGTATTTTAAACATGAAGTCCTGGTAGTTAGCTAGTCCGAACTATTCAATCTGTTTTGGTGGAAAGATATATGTGTGAAAACTTACTAAACATAACATTGTTTGTTATTTGTATTTTCGCAATTCGACATACATGTATGCGTTTCCGTATTTTTGGAGAGAGTCAACTCAAAGCAGTGAGTGGTACTCGCTCGGTTAAACTCTGGCTAGAGATGTTCCCCTTTTTACCTGTTTTAACGAACCAATCAAACTTTAGCTTTAGTTTTAGCAGCATCATAATGAGTGGTGCTTCCGCCTTCCGGGAATGATTAAGATGTCCCATCTTTGGTGATAAATATTGTATTTAATGTATTTTCAAGGTAGTCCGCATTGCATAAGAGAGTTATTGAACTGTTATGACCAACATCGACAGCCGTAGTGAGTTTTCACACAATCATGTAATCACCATTGCCGTGTCGACAAAACTTTCAAAAGGCAACACTTTGTCAGAAAACCACATAAACTAGCGACGAATTTAATTTGGTTCAGCGTGACCGGAGAATATGGTAGCCTAATTAAATTAATTTCGATGCGCAAATTAGCACTTCTAGTTTATTAATATTATCGAAAAACAGCCGGTTTGAGAGTATAATATATAGCTGAATACAGCTAGGTTAGCTGAATACAGCTATTGTAGCTGTATTTTCACATTTGCCAGACATGATAAATGTTGCAAGAAATGCCAAATCATTTAAGATTTGCAGTGTTACTTCCAAGACATATAATATGATATAATAATGAATATATATTATAACAATATACTATAGTTGATTGAGTGCAAGAAATATTTTTACAATTGATACATTGTTATGCTGAAATACGACTTAAATTTTAAAACTAGTTGTGGTAGCGGGAGTCCGATTGACTCTGAAATTGGCCAGCCTGAGCTTTCCATACTTGTCTATATTATTATTATTATTATTATTATTATTGAAGTAATGGTCACGGTGTGTGTGTATTTATCATTTGATTTTGATATAAATTAATGATAATAATTTCCAACAATTATTCCTGTGGTCCTAATACTAACCTCTAAATGTCGATTTTAATTCAGACAATCCCGCGTCGTCCAGCCATTTCGCAACAGCATCTTCCGTCCAAAGTTTAACAGAGTCATTGTTGTTGTTGTCATTGGAAGCGTCCATGTTTCTTTGCCTTAATTCTTTTATTAAAAATGGCTACTCTAAAAATTTGAAACGCCGCCTGTTCTGCGAATATGCCCTCTGGCGGGAGCGTCTGTCAAATAACAGGGGGCATAATTTGGTTTATCCCGAATGCGATATCAGTTCCACGCTATAGGCACTATTTACGATATAGCTACTATATCATCCCAATAACCAATATGTGTTACATAGATAGGCACTATAGCTACAATAGGCACGATATGGTCGCTATAAGGACCCCGATTTATGTGAGTGTATCATGTGTAACTTGACTGCAGTATGTTGGTTGGATGATATCCCGAGGAGTGAAATGTAATTTATTTTTGTTGCACTCCATGAAGTATATAATTATGCAATTTGCTTTGACATTGTCATCTTCGACGCAATACAATGTCACGCCAACTTGTATTTTTAATGAATGGAAAGCATCAATCGACAAGATTAATACAGTATATTATGTTTGTTTCTAATTTCTAACATACGTCCAAAGGATGCACTGTTCTAATAAATGGAACCAAATGATGACATTGATAAGAGATGAAGAAAGGATTTGAGTGTGATAAATATTTATTTTACGGTATTTATATAGCAGTGTATCCAGGACAATATAACAATTCAAATAAAACTCAGCATGCATGTATGCAGAGAACATTTTAAGTCTGGTAGTACTGATAGTACTGATATTTACCGCTATACGTTTATCTTCACGTTCAAATCTCACTAGGTCAGAAATCGTCGTACACTTATGGGTTTCACAATCGTGATTCGCAGACGCCTAGTCTATAATAGGTGTTATATTAACATCGTTCTCCAAATAAATTAAAACTTTCTGAGAAAATTGCTCTAATTTGTGTTCATTGCAGACAAGAGGACATGAAATGTGCAGAAAATGACGAAAATGCCAGTTTTACTTCATGCCAGAAATGAATGTTCACGGAATTAGCATTGTTTTTATTTTTTAGAAAAGCATGCATGTATGTCAAAAGTAGGTGGTCTTTGGTGATAAGATGTTCGGTTATAGGTGTCCATTTGGAACTTTTCAACAGCAAT
This sequence comes from Siphonodentalium dalli, assembly GCA_032622095.1. Classification (NCBI taxonomy): domain Eukaryota; kingdom Metazoa; phylum Mollusca; class Scaphopoda; order Gadilida; family Siphonodentaliidae; genus Siphonodentalium; species Siphonodentalium dalli. The sequence continues at coordinate 216,196,988 of CP136062.1, read as the reverse complement.
CATATCACCCAAATTATTTTTATTGGCATGAGGACATTTATCACATCAACCATTTTAATTCCACCACGAACTTTCTTTAAATCGGCCCCGATTGGAACTCCAGATGGATTTTATAACTGTTATACGACCAAAGTGGTGAGAGATAGATGATTCCATGTTTCTGTTAGTCGTTTAATTTCGTTCAGCCTATTTTCAAAGTTAATGGACATTTTGCTTAAAGTGGTATTAAAGTTGATTCCAAGGAAATTGAATGATTCTGCAAAGTTGTGATGAAGGTCTGAAGATATTCGTTCTTGTCGCTCCACCATGAATCGACTCGACTGAGTAAATGATTAATCGCACACATCACATTGATACGGGCGATCTCCCGTGTGTGTCATCTTATGTATTGTCAGGTTACCCGACTGAGCAAATGAATTCTCGCACACATCACATTGATACGGGCGATCTCCCGCGTGGATCCTCTTATGATTCGTCAGGGTACTCGACTGAAAAAATGATTTCTCGCACACATCACATTGACATGGGCGATTCGTCAGGTCACTCGACCGAGTATATATGATTTATCGCACTTATCACATTGAAACGTGCGATCTCCATTGTGGACCCTTTTCTGATTAGTCAGGATACTCGAATGAAAAAATGATTTCTCGCACACATCACATTGATGAGGGTGATTCCCCCGTGTGAATCAGCTTATGTCCAGTCAGGCTACTCGTGCGAGTAAATGATTTCTCGCACACATCACATTGATAAAGGCAATCACTAGTGTGGATCCTCTCATGTATAGTCAGGTTACTCGACTGAATAAAGGATTTATCGCACACATCACATTGATAAGGGCAATCACCAGTGTGGATCCTCTTATGTCTCGTCAGGTTAACGAACTGAGAAAATGATTTCTCGCACACATCACATTGATACGGGCGTTCGCCAGTGTGTATCCTCTTATGTATCGTCAGGTTACTCGACTGAATAAATGATTTCTCGCACACATCACATTGATACGGGCGATCTCCAGTGTGGATCCTCTTATGTTGTTTCATGTGACTCGAACGAGTAAATGAATCGCACACATCACATTGATACGGCCGATCACCAGTGTGAATTCTCTTATGTTTCGTAAGGTTGCTCGACCGAGTAAATGATTTATCGCACATATCACATTGATACGGTCTATCTCCAATGTGGATCCTCATATGTTGCGTCAGATTACTCGACTCCGTAAATGATTTCGTGCAGACATCACATTGATACGGGCGATCCCCCGTGTGGATCATCTTATGTGTCGTCAGGTTGCTCGACTGAATAAATGATTTCTCGCACACATCACATTGATGCGGGTGATTCGTATGGGTCCTCTTATGTCTCGTTAGGCTAGTCGACTGAGTAAATGATTTCTCGCACACATCACATTGGTACCGGCGATCTCCAGTGTGGACCCGCTTATGATTCTGCAGTTCATTCGACCGAGTAAATGATTTATCGCACATATCACATTGATACGGTCTATCTCCAATGTGGATCCTCATATGTTGCGTCAGATTACTCGACTCCGTAAATGATTTCGTGCAGACATCACATTGATACGGGCGATCCCCCGTGTGGATCATATTATGTGTCGTCAGGTTGCTCGACTGAATAAATTATTTTTCGCACACATCACATTGATGCGGGTGATTCCCCCGTATGGGTCCTCTTATGTCTCGTTAGGCTAGTCGATTGGGTAAATGATTTCTCGCACACATCACATTGGTACCGGCGATCTCCAGTGTGGATCCGCTTATGATTCTGCAGTTCATTCGACCGAGTAAATGATTTATCGCACATATCACATTGATACGGTCTATCTCCAATGTGGATCCTCATATGTTTCGTCATGTTACTCGACTCCGTAAATGATTTCGTGCAGACATCACATTGATACGGGTGATCTCCCGTATGGGTCCTCTTATGTCTCGTTAGGCTACTCGACTGAGTAAATGATTTCTCGCACACATCACATTGGTACGGGCGATCTCCAGTGTGGATCCGCTTATGATCCTGCAGTTCATTCGACCGAGTAAATGATTTATCGCACATATCACATTGATACGGTCTATCTCCAATGTGGATCCTCATATGTTGCGTCAGATTACTCGACTCCGTAAATGATTTCGTGCAGACATCACATTGATACGGGCGATCCCCCGTGTGGATCATCTTATGTGTCGTCAGGTTGCTCGACTGAATAAATGATTTCTCGCACAAATCACACTGATACGGGCGATCCCCCGTATGGGTCCTCTTATGTCTCGTTAGGCTAGTCGACTGAGTAAATGATTTCTCGCACACATCACATTGGTACGGGCGATCTCCAGTGTGGATCCGCTTATGATTCTGCAGTTCATTCGACCGAGTAAATGATTTATCGCACATATCACATTGATACGGTCTATCTCCAATGTGGATCCTCATATGTTTCGTCAGGTTACTCGACTCCGTAAATGATTTCGTGCAGACATCACATTGATACGGGTGATCTCCCGTGTGGATCATCTTATGATTCGCCAGGTGACTCGACCGAGTAAATGATTTATCACACACATCACATTGATACGGTCGATCCCCCGTGTGGATCCTCTTGTGATTCGTCAGGTCGCCCGACCGGTTAAATGATTTTTCGCGCACATCACATTGATACGGGCGATCACGAGTGTGAATCCTCTTATGTTGAATCAGATCACCTGACCGATTAAATGACTTCTCGCACACATCACATTGATACGGTCGATCCCCCGTGTGGATCCTCTTGTGATTCGTCAGGTCGCCCGACCGGTTAAATGATTTTTCGCGCACATCACATTGATACGGGCGATCACGAGTGTGATTCCTCTTATGTTGAGTCAGATCACCTGACCGATTAAATGACTTCTCGCACACATCACATTGATAAGGGAGATCCCACGAATGAGCACGCTTATGCTCCGTCTTATTGTGTAAGCTGCTTAACAAACCCACGTCTGTATGTGGTGTATTCCCCGGTGTGTGTTTATCGTCTCCAATTTCCATTGTTGAATTTGATGACTCCTCCCCTCCATACATAGTTTTAACTGTAGGTCTATCAACTCTATTTGTAATTGTAGTGTGTCAATGGTGGTGTTAACTCGAATTATCTGGCTAAAGCTAACAGATAACCTCATGCAAGAGCTAACTTTATCGAAAAGACGATCGATACCGTTGTGTTAAGAAATCATCGAATAATAAGCCCAACAAATAATAAATATGTTTCAATCACGATAAAGGCGATTGAAAAAGTGGTTTCAAGCAGCGGAGAGCGGAATAGAACAATGTGACAATACATAGTTCACTAAGTACTTGATTAATACCGTACTTATGTATGTAACATTACAATTCACTTATATATAAGACTTAAGTAACATCACATTCTATTCTGAAACCATTAGCACAATTACATTACACCTTATTTCATTTTAATTCAGTTGAGTAAGGGCTCTCAAGTTATCTTGCACTTTCAGATGAGTTCTCCTTTATATGGGCAATTTTGTTATCAAAATGTGTAATTACTAAACCGGAAATATTTACTCTATAGACTATATATAACTCCGACGATACAGGTACACTTCTGTTACACGAACTATAGTGACCTTTGAACTTCCCATGATTCTCTTGGATTTCCCATAATTCTAATATCGGGTATAAAAAACTTTTCGCGCCGAAAACATTCACTCGATTTCGAATTCTTCGACATGGCACTTCGATTAAGTTTTCCCACCCACCTTATTCCCCTTTTTTCTAATTTAGATAAGTTTTAGATGATTGTTCACGGTAATTCGCTTACCGCTAAAATAATGGTTATTTCTTGAGATTTTGTCTCTGTTCTGATTGCATAATATTAATAATATGTGTTATATATTTATGTGGGCAGAAGTTGCAGAATTCATAATCATTGCACGTGTAAAAGGTAGAGTGCAAGCATGAGGAGGAGAGAAAAGTGAGAGTAAGGTTTCATTATTGTTCACATGTTTAATGTATGTTTGTTGGGAGATCAGATCTCAATAAATAATATTATGGCCATTCCGTCTTAGTCATAATTTCCATATGGAGTGGTTCTAATTAACAGTGAAGGGCATAGTAATTATTCAACATACAGTTAATACATTTTGCAGAACCCATATAAAAATCCCCCTTGGTGTCACATTGGTGAAACCATGGTTTCACCAACGTACCACCTTGGTTCACCATGGTGACATATTGGTTCACCGTTGTGGTAGCACAGTAAAGTGGTACCACGGTGAAAACACCACGGTGGTACCAAGGTGGTATCACGGTGGTAGCACAGTAAAGTTTTTGTACCAAGGTGAAACCATGGTGGCACCAAGGTGGTACCACGGTGGTAGCACAGTAAAGTTTTTGTACCGAGGTGAAACCATGGTGTTACCAAACCTGACCAAGGTATAACCATGGTGGTAGCACAGTAACGTTTTTCTACCAAGGTGACACCAAGGTATCACCACGGTGGTAGCACAGTAAAGTTTTTTCTATCAAGGTAAAACCATGGTGGCACCAAGTATAACCACGGTGGAAGCACAGCACTAAAGTTTTTCAATCAAGGTACCACCATCACATTTTACTTTGACCTTCAACCGCAATGCTATTTACCATGTTGTGGGTCTCATCTACAATGGTATTTACATGCTTCGCTATACCACGGTACTGGTACACCCCGGTACTAGTACCGCGGTATACGGGCCCCGGGTTCTATAATTATCAGTGGGAAAACAAATTATTTAAATTTTAACCAATTGAATTGTTAAACGTGATATTTTTTGCACTAAACCATATTTTTTGTCGAACCAAATGACACCAGCTTTTGGCGTGAGAAGATTCATGTATGTAGTTGTTCGTGACAAACAATCGACATTAATTGTCAGACCCAAATCGGCCGCCTGATTGGTGAGTCGCGCGCGGTATCACGTGGTGATGCGTGCGTCGTCTGCCGGAAAGCTTCAATATTGACGATTTTGTAAAGGCGAACTGAACTACTCTGAATGGGGATTTTCGGATCTGGACGAATCCTTTAAAGGTAATAATTGCTGCCTTATGAGAACGCATCAATATAAAAGAATAGGTTCAGATGGACATGTTTAGAAAGAGATATAAATACACAATATAGTCGCTGTTAATATCATTTCTACCTACATAATTAGAGGTCATGATTGATGCCCTGTTCGCTAGTTTACATCGACAATTTGCAAACGCATTTAATTTTTTAATCTGATGGATTAATCTTGGTTTTCAATTTGGATAACCACATATTGAACTCTGAGTCGTTTACATTTGAATGTTTCAACTCGTTTGCGAGTACTATATATAGCAGTAATTAGTACGAAGTTTTTAATGTACGAAAACAAATTTAAAATATGAGCGAGAGAGAACTCTTCTCTCTCGTGCAGGAAAATTGATTGACAGGGGAAAAAAACATCAATTTCTCTGATAATTCTCTGACAACTTACTATTTCTTAATATTCAGAAGGTATGCATACTATGAATTAATTGGTGGTGGCTGATGAGTTCCTTGTATTGTAATGATCTGATGATGGGTGTTATTTTTTAAAATTTTAAATCATATGTTATTGACTTATTTTTTTTACAACTTTTTTTACAACTTTCACAATCAGTCACGCGGTGATTACAGTTTAGCGTGAATCCACTTAACCTAGTTGAAAATCTATGGGATAAAGATACCTTCAATGTATAGTAAATTTTAGACTACCCTTAATTATTCCAGAATGAACCAGATACACGCAGGCGATGAAAGACCGATGGTCTATTTTAGTTTTAATTTAGATCGATCGGTCTAATATTTAAAGACCTGTTTAAGTTCGACCTCAATCAAGTTTCGACTTTCAAGTGACTGATTTTGAATGATAGGGGGTTTCTAAGAAAATTCACAGAACAAAATTTATTCTAGTATTTATATGCAACAGAACGAGTACGTGAGACTGAGAGAAGTGCGAGAGTCGTGCACCGAACGTTGGCAACACCCGGAATCACCAGGCTGACTAACCGAGCTTGACTTCGCTTAAATTGATGTGAAACACTCCGGTATGGTGATCAAATAGAAATGGAGCATAATCTGTTCAAATTTTTACAAATAGTATATCTAAATTGATAATACACACTGTCATTCTTGTATATGAATCCAAGGAGAGACTCTCCGTGGCGAAATCAGTTTATCGCCGATAGATGCGTCCCGAATCGAGTTGTAAATATTTACAATTGAGCGTAGTTCTGACGATGTTTTCAATGGAGTGGTACGGTCAATTTGCTTAAAATTTTTGGCTATGTTATTAGAATGTTACATTCCTCCAGTTGTCATAGAGCCTGAAAACTAACTTAATATCAGTTTCACGCACCCGAACAAGTACATAATATGTCTAGCCGGTAACGCCAAATAAAAAAATACCTTTGTTTCCGGTAAAGGAGGGCAAAAAATTATGGTGGGGAGGGGGTAAACCTCTTTTTTTCTTCTTCTTTTTTTTAAATTCCCATAAAGCAAAAGGTAATAACAGCCCTTCCTTAATGTATTGTAGGTACAGATATACTATGTAATAATGTATATATAGTCTATCTAGATACATGTGTATAATATTGTAAATTAACGTAATGACCTTGCAAGGCACTTTATTTTATATTATTTTATTTAAGTTTTTATTTATCATATGGCCTGGCAATAACAGGAGTCAGACTGCTATGTACAAATATCGCATATAGGAGTGGCTGTCTTGAATCTTTTGTCTTCGGGGAGCCTTCATCAAACCACTACCGTCCCCACATTGGACACAAAAATACTAAGTCAATACATCTATAAAACTGATACAGACTTTATTCTAGTTAGTTGAAATTATTATTTACAAATTATAGTTAGGACTATTATATATGATTGATTCTTGTTATAATTTAGTACATGCATGTAGAACTAAGTAGTTATTCCATAATAACATGTTGGGTTAAAGCATGAGTTCCCTGTATGTGAACAATATTGACATGCTAAAACAATTCCCACCTCCCTGCACCTTCCCACAAATCATCATGTTTCATCCAATTTTCATACTGGCGTTACATGCTTCAGTGCCTAACTATCAGCAAATTTAACAACAGATTGTTGAGAATTTGTATGAAACAATCAATTGTCATATATGTCCAAAGCCATTTAATTTCTATTAATCAACACCTCAAGCATTTCTAATTGAGTTAATAAACATATTCCATACCCATTAGTCCAACAGACTTTGGGTTAAAGTTGCCTATTTTCGAGGAATCATGTTTTTGGATGTTTGTTAGCCCACTACCCCCGGTTTGGTGTGTTTTGTGAGTGCGATTTTGCAAGTTAATTATGCTAATGACTCATTGAATAGAAACCAGCAACTTAAACTAAGAGAAACTGGAAGAGTAAAGTCAAGTTGAGAGGTGAATTGGTAATTTTCAGACTATAAATTGGGAAATTTGGAATTTGTTTTATTTTGCAAATAAAAAGTTTACGTGGGGGCGCCTGGTGAGAGGGGGGGGGGGTTACCGGAAACAAAGCTATTTGTTTTATGCCTAATCACACAAAACTTCTAACGACAAGGATATGACTGAAAGACCTTCTTGTTCACACCAAGTCTTGTTCGGGTTACTTATACATATCAGAAAAATATGGGGTCGGCAGGTATACTTGGCTTAAATTTTTATTTTTTAATTAGTTATTTTCTTATGTTGACCTATTCTTAACCCTTTCATGACGGGAGCTTATCTGGTGCTGCATTAACCTTTTCATGACTGGAGCTTCCCGAAATTTTCGCAAACCCTGTGCCAATGCATTTTCTTATACAGGTATATGCGAGTCACCCATGGGCACCTCGAATATATAAGATAATGCGTTAGTCTAATAATATTTAAGCCAATGCATTCTCTTAGATATGCGAGGTACCAATACTCACATATATAAGAGAATGCACTGGCACATGATATTTAATGCTGCTCCAGCGCAACACCCGTCATGGAAGGGTTAAACATATTATGCCAGTGCATTCTCTTAATAGACTCTTAGATATGCAAGTGGTTTATTTTTTGCATTGTTTATTTTGTTGATGGGTGTATAATATGTATGTTAGTTCCAATCGTTTGACAATGCCTCGAATAAACAATCGATCAATCAACTAGGGTTAGCACCCTCCCCATCAGGGTAATCTGCAATGTAGCCCACCCCATGTCGGGGATCGTAGTCCTTCTGACTGTCCTTATGCCTGGGAAATCTGGCACCATCCCTGCAAGGTGGTTGGAAGAAACGTTTATACACTTGAAAATTTAGTGTCATTTATATTCCCATTCGTCAAGCGACAACACCGGAGATGATATTAAATTATTTGTACATGATTGAGATTCTACAGAAGATTTATTTCACAGTAGGTGAACGTCCCATCTCAATATTGCATGATTTAAGTGACTTTGATGAGCCGATTTTGCTTTGCGTTGCTTTCAATCATGGAATTTCTCCCAGGTAATTAATTGCGATATTGGTCCACAAGTCACAAAAATCATGCAATCTCGAGCTGGAAGTTGGAACCAACCCCTACTTAGAAATAGATTATTAAGGAACAAGAATTAACAAACCCTTATATTCCCCGTGTTGTGTGTTCATTGTTGTAAAGCTCATCAGAATATCAACCAGTTTCCAGGTTCTGAACAGATGGAATATGATATGATCATTACAAATTTGAGATATGATGGTCCCATGCGAGTCAAACAGAATGAACCTTGTATTACATGAACATGTAAATCTTATCGGCAACTTGTCATATTAATTGTTCTATAATGTATAATTGATGCTTCATATTAGACTATTTTTTTAATACAATGTACTATTCTTTTCAGTGTGTGCTAACGTGCAGCAGGGCATCTAGTGGCAGAGTATGTGTCGTATGAATAGCCGACATGTATGGGATTGTGGAGCTACTACATACATTGTACATGTGTGTACATGTACTTCATCATGGAAATAACAATATGTTATTCATCAACTTTATCTACATAAATAGTGTACTGCGATATATGCGTGTGATACAGTCTGGAATGTTCACTTTTTATGGTATAGTAACATGATGCTGAGTAATCAAGAATATTCAACAATAATCGTTGAAAAGTTTCTCCGTACCTTTCTCCTACTGACCTAATTATGGCAAATGTGCCAAGCTGTTAATTCTGGGGGCAGGTTAATACAAATGGATGTGTGGTGACTGGTCAAACTGTTTTGTGTGACTGAAAGTACTCGAGTAACTGTCAGTGGGCTGACGCATACATGTGATAATTTACAGTTTCAATTTGGATAATATTGAAGAGTAGCAGGTGCCGGAGGTGGATATTCTGTACTGGTTATTTCAATGTTCTTGTTGCAAGGAGTGAATACGTACAGATGACATGGTGAGACAATTTTACGGCAGAAAGGCAATGGCGTTCTGGAGAAGTTTGAATAAATGTTGAACATTTTAATTTTATGAAGACGTTTTTCCTCGATACTTAGATGCAAGCCTGCAAATAGTGTGTCTGACATTTGCATAATGAGGTCCCCCAGAGGGTAATTTAGTGACGCTATCCCACACAGTGGGCTAGCATCACCAAATTTAAATTCACCCTCTGTGGACCTCATTCTGCTAAGGTCTCTAAGGAATTATTTATAGTCACAAATTAACAATGTTTTGAGTTACTTAATCCCCTTCTATTAGGTTTCTATATTCCCTAATTTGCAGCAGATAAAATTCACAATCGACGGAACTAATAGGTGAACATCACCAACTTCAATTGGGGAATTTCATACTGATACTAGATCTCCCATAGCAGTTGAGGCTTAATCAGAATGAAGTCCACAGAGGGTGAATTTGGTTATGCTAACCCTCTGGGGACCTCATTCTGCAAATGACAGACATATTATTTGCAGACTTGTTTAGATGTACATATAAACACATTTATGCACAGTTTCATCTGTCTGAGACTGTCTCCTCCCTCGTGTCATGATAAACCACATGATAAACCACAGTATACCATCATGGTAATACCACGGTAAACCAAAGTATACCACCATGGTAACACCACGGTAAACCATGGTAAACCAAAGTATACCACCATGGTAACACCACGGTAAACCATGGTAAACAATAGTATACCATCATGGTGACACCACGGTAAATCCCAGTATACCACCATGGTAACACAGCGGTAAACCATGGTAACACCACGGTAAACCACAGTATACCATCATGGTAACACCACGGTAAACCAAAGTATACCACCATGGTAACACCACGGTAAACCATGGTAGCACCACGGTAAACGACAGTATACCATCATGGTAACACCATGGTAAACCACAGTATACCACCATGGTATCACCGCGGTAAACCATGGTAACACCACGGTAAACCACAGTATACCATTATGGTAACACCACGGTAAACCATGGTAAAAAAAACGGAGATATTTTGGCCACCTATCGTGGTGTCACCATGGTGGTTTACCACGGTGGTTTACCATGGTGGTTTACCACCATGGTAATACCTCGGTAAACCACCACGGTGTTACCACCACGGTAAACCACCATGGTTACACCACGATAGGTGACCAAAATATCTCGTTTTTTTACCATGGTGTTTTACCATGGTGGTACCAAGGGGGATTTTTATATGGGAACATCTCACCCATCTGTATATTCCTTGATTGATTGTTCTCTTCTCACCCACATCTTGACTTAAAAGTCGCCTATAAAACTTTGATTGTGCATTCCAAAGGACCTTACCACAAGAAAACCGGGCAAATATTTAACGTCTCATTTCATATTGACCAATCATATTGTGTCTTATGTTATTATGAAAAAGGCGTTATAATTTCTAACTCACATTTAAACTGTTGTGTGTTATAGTAAGATTAATGCAAATCTTGCAACTACTAGACTTTCGCCACACGCACAGCTCCCTTCCCTATGCCGACTGTTGTTGATTACATTGTTACACAGTTACTGGGCATAAAGTCCCAAAAATAAGGGTTTATTCGAGTTTATAAATCGGTATCCCAATATAATGAGCACGCTCTTTATATTGGGATACCGATTTATAAACTCGATTAACCCTTATTTTTGTTACTTTATGTCCAGTAACTGTGCATTGTGCCAGGGCTATGCATATGTATAACCTTTAAAATTGTGGTTAATGTTTGAATTTGCCACTTTTTGTTGGTATTTATCCTTCTACTTACAACATTATTGACACCATTTCACATTTGTAATTTGAAGTCTTAAAATTAGTGCGAAAAGGCGTAAAAATAAAAAAATTTATTTGAAAATCAAAGAAAACAATGGAATGTTCTCCCTTCTGGTCGTATTTTTCTTGGAAACAAACATATTTTCACTGCCAAATTGTTCTTTTGGGATCAATTCTATTTTACTAAGCCGCTGTACCAACTTCATTGACGGTTTCAGCAAAGCCGTGATATTAAGACCATTTAAGAATTCAATGCGTTGGTGTGTTCCTCTACCTGGACGGTTTATCAAGATATAACTTTCTTGCTGTAGTACTCGGGTCAGAGGACCCACACTTAACTTCACCCATTCAGAGATGACACAATTTGATAACATCATCATGATGTAACATCATCGTATTTCGTGGCTATGTGTAGATTAATTACAAACAAGCAACATATCTAACACTCACACGATTGGCGTTTTCTATAATAGTGAATTATGTCTCACATCCCCGCGCGTGCGAGATATTCGATTGTGTATGTAGCTCTCAACGAGCACACGGATGCGATATTCTTAGTTGTACAAATAGGTATAAAAACATGTGTAGGATAAATGTGTTAGTTATCCATGTATCTCAATAACTCAATGGAATCAAGATACCGTCGCTTTTTTTTTCTTTCATCCTTTTAATTTGTTCTACTTTCTACGAATATAATATCACATTGGTGTAATTTGTTCAACCATATGCTTCTGACCTTCACGAGTATCTGTGTCACAGTAAAAATTATTTGTACCAAATACGGTACGCTCACGCGAAGGGGGGGGGGGGGTATTTGATTTTTCTCCTTCTTTATATTTTTCTTTAAATTTGATAGTTTTTTTGGTATATGATAATATCACATATTGGTATAATTTGTTCAACCACATGCTTGTGACATTCATGCTATCTGTGTTTGTAAATACTGTTGTATATAGTATACTCTCCCCAGATGGGGGCAATACAGAAATATATAAAGAAATATATATACAACCATGATCTACAGAAAATTGTGGATAACAGTTCTCAAATAGTTCTTGTATGATATTAAACAATTAATAATAAGGATAACTTGAGTCTTGGGTTGAAAACAAATATTCGAATATATACACTGGGGGCCCACCGCTCCTGCTAAATCCGTCCGAAATCATATAATCGTCCAGTACGCATCGATAAATGCTAAGTTGCCCTCTCTGCAATTTTATAAAAATTAGCGTGACGGCACTTAAAATGGTAAGTATTTTCTTAAAAATCCAAATTATTCTTTCAAAATTGAATTGTGATTTTTCAATACCACCGTCTGTATCTGCGTGTGTTGAATTTGAGTTGTGGCACTCACGGTAGATTGAACAATCGGGAGATTATCACTTCGATTTCGACATTTTACCGTAACCTTCGGCGATAAAGTTTGTTTTTAGATCAGAAATGGGACATTCCAATGGGCAAACCATAGTTTTCTGGTAAGTTTGTTATCTCCCGGCTACAAATATGCAAAAATATAAACGAAAAACCTGAACAGTGCTACAGGTGGCACATTAAAAGACAAGCACACGGTTGCTCCAGTGCGAAATTTTTATGTCTCCAGTTCGAAAGCGAGCAAAACTGATAAGCTCCAGTGCGCTCCCACGATAAATAATTTCGATATTGCACATAACTCATCGACAATTTAGTAGATTATATGCGTTATAGCCGAGCACAATGGCATTTCATTAATATTTATGCACAAATGTGTCTCTTTGTGCTTTGCAGGGGAAATATATATAGATGATGCAATTGCAAAATATATAAGGCGGCTAAGTGTCATTTGAATATTAACAGAATCGTTCACTTTATGATGCAAACCTGATATTTGGCATGAATGGTCAGTATATGTCAATTATGAAGACTTATATTTTTCCGACAAACGAATCGCAATGGTCAACATATTCATAATGGCCGCCACTTTTACGAACTAGCCGCCGTTTTCAGCTTTTACTCAACGTATACGACGAATGAGACTTCTATTCCTTATTTAAAAAAAAATAATATTTCACTCAAATAAAGGGTGGCCGCAAGACTCTACTTCCGCACACACACACACCCTCACACAACCCACCCCAATCCAACATGGTCGCCGTCCGGGGGGATTCAAATAGGGAACCCATGCCAGTTCTAGGCCCTATACCAATTTAGGTCGAACAAAGAGTGATGTAGAGTTGCTCACAAGACACCCCACATATTCACCAAACACATCCGATTCAAAATGGCCGCCACCCATATAGAGGCCGCCACCCAAATAGAGGTCAACTTGGTTTGAACTTTCCAACTGTTGGAAATTTCCAATCAACCTAACACTATCTATAATGATGGTATATTTCTAATTGATAGCAATTTCATACAAAAATTTGGACTAAATATATAGAAAAGATTTGCTATTGTTGATCTAAAACACAAATATCCCACTAATTAGTTGCTGGAAAATCAACCAACTAACAATTTCAACCTATAAGTGGTGTAAAATTTCCAACAAATGCTGTGTGAGGCATGAAATTTCCAGATGTTGAAAATGTTGATCAAAGTTGGAGGGTTAGTCCCTCAAACTCCCCCTGCCGCCACGCCCCTGTAGTGGAATACACGCCTATGGTAATATCCCCGGCGCCACATCCCTTTATATCAGCAAAAATAGCTTCAAGGAAACCGTGAAGCAACGAAATCAACATGAAAGCACACTGAGGTGACGATTTCTGACTGGTGCACTTTCGCCGAATGCGCACCCGTTATGTAGCTTGTTATCGCAAAGGCAGCGTATCATTTTGTGGTATTTTATAAACCTTGTTTTAACAAACTTACGATCCCCACATGACAATGATTTTGATCGGCAATATTAAAAACAATACCAAAATGACAATAAACTGATTGTTGTAGTAAAATTGAGCACATCCTCCACTCAGAATGCTTTCGGATTTATCATAGTAAAAAGCACTGGAAATGATGAGGTTGGGAAAAAATACAAAGAATTTAAGGTTTATTGAATCTTGCAGACCAAGAGCTGCTTTACATATACATAATGGCCTTTTATTGAGGGGAAAACATAATTTTCTTAGATATACTTCTCACAATAACGCTCCCTGAGACTTTCTCTCGCCGGAAACGCACAGGAGCCTCGCGATTGCGCACTGGACGATTATACGATTTCGGACGGATTTAGCAGGAGCGGTGTATATAGCGTTTAGCGATTAATACCACCGTTATTTGCTGGTGTATGTGACATTTACCCCCCCCCCACCCCTGTGTGGTTCGTCCTATGATTCGTCACGTTACTCGACCAAGTAAATTATTTATCGTACATATGCACAAGACATTGATATGGGCATTCTCCGGTGTTGATTCTCTTATGGTTTGTCAGGTGCTTCGACTGAGCAGATGATTTCTCACACACATCACATTGATACGGGCGATCCCCCATGTGGATCCAAAAATATTTTTGAAACGTAGATTAAACATCTCGACATGACCATAATTATAGATGCACATTGTTTTAAATTAAGTTATTGTTGCAGAAGAAGTTTATTAAACAAGTTATATATCTATCTCAGTCTACAGCTGATCCAGCGGTACCAAATATATTCTTTCTGGACTTATACCAGTCGAAGGACAAATCGAAAAGGAGATCATTATCTATTTAACAATGTTTGTCGCCAACATAATTCCTCGGTTCAAAAAACAGCTCGAATCTCGTCAACTGCTGATGGACGAGAAAACCAGGCATAGCTGGTTTGTAGTAGTAGTAGTAGTAAAATCACTCTTCCACCAAGTACCGGTATAACCTGTCGTGTATCTTCAATGAACTTTCTTCACCAAAACGAAGAGTGCATGGGAAATCTGTTTGAAAGAAGCAGTTTACTCCTACTGGAAAACAACGCTTTGGCGAAGAAGCTTCTCTTTACAACACTCTCAAGTATCTTAATTCCCAATCATACACACCTGGTGTCATCAACAAAATATTGACAAAGTCCTGGTCAACATCGTTTTTTTTTTAATGTTCTACTAAACTTCGTCGTCTGACCAACACATATTCTTTGAAGTAAATCGGCAACGATACTCAAACTCATCTCCTGTGTTCCAGCTATGTAATGAAGGTGAACAGTCGATTCAACATAATTATTATGTTAACTTGTTCATACCTACAACCAGTCTATGATCGTGTTTTCCCGAGGTTAGCTAAACGATACAAATGTTTATTCGACACCGATTTCTTCTCATAACCAAATGAAGTCAAGCTATAGTTCATTCTTGATCATCGATATTCGACGATTTTCCTCATCCGTGGCAGCGACTGATGTCAATTTATGCCTATCATTACTCTACCATGTTGTGCCACCATATACACTGTGCAAGATACCGATCTCTGTCTCTTGGCTAAAGATATTCACACTTGGAATTATGTATAGACTGATAGTGAGACCTGCACATCTCTGAGACTTTTATCCAAATGTTTTTTATCAATCTAGCTGATGTAAATATATACATACCACAATGTTTTTACTACAAAGAGGTTATCCTAAATGGATGGATAGATAAAGAGAAGTTCCTAAAAAATTTAATCAACGTGTTGATGAAATCCGAAACCGATATCCTGATTTGTCAATGTTGAGTATTGGTTACGCAACCACTGAATACAACTGCTCCACAAATTATCACTCAACGTGTTGAGTATTCATCTTGAACAGTATTTTCAGTGTGTGGGTCGTCTTATGTTTCGTAAGGTGACTCGACTCTGTAAATGATTTATCACACACATCACATTGGTACGGGCGATCTCCAGGGTGGATCCTCTTATGATTCTGCAGTTCATTCGACCGAGTAAATGATTTATCGCACATACTACATTGATACGGTCTATCTCCAATGTGGATCCTCTTATGTTTCGTTAGGTTACTCGACTCCGTAAATGATTTCTTGCAGACATCACATTTATACGGGCGATCTCCCGTGTGGATCATCTTATGATTCGCCAGGTGAATCGACCGAGTAAACGATTTATCGCACACATCACATTGATACGGTCGATCCCCCCTGTGGAATCTCTTGTGATTCATCAGGTGACTCGACCAAGCGAATGATGTATCACACACATCACATTGATACGGGCGATCTCCAGGGTGGATCCTCTTATGATTCTGCAGTTCATTCGACCGAGTAAATGATTTATCGCACATATTACATTGATACGGTCTATCTCCAATGTGGATCCTCTTATGTTTCGTTAGGTTACTCGACTCCGTAAATGCTTTATCGCACACGTCACATTGATACGGGCGATCTCCCGTGTGGATCATCTTATGATTCGCCAGGTGACTCGACCGAGTAAATGATTTATCACACACATCACATTGATACGGTCGGTCCCCCGTGTTGATCCTCTTGTGGTTCGTCAGGTCGCCCGACCGATTAAATGAGTTTTCGCGCACATCACATTGATACGGGCGATCACGAGTGTGGATCCTCTTATGTTGAGTCATGTCACCTGACCGATTAAATGACTTTCTATCTCCAATGTGGATCCTCTTATGTTTCGTTAGGTTACTCGACTCCGTAAATGCTTTATCGCACACATCACACTGATACGGGCGATCCCCCGTATGGGTCCTCTTATGTCTCGTTAGGCTACTCGACTGAGTAAATGATTTCTCGCACACATCACATTGGTACGGGCGATCTCCAGTGTGGATCCGCTTATGATTCTGCAGTTCATTCGACCGAGTAAATGATTTCTCGCACATATCACATTGATACGGTCTATCTCCAATGTGGATCCTCATATGTTGCGTCAGATTACTCGACTCCGTAAATGATTTCGTGCAGACATCACATTGATACGGGCGATCCCCCGTGTGGATCATCTTATGTGTCGTCAGGTTGCTCGACTGAATAAATGATTTCTCGCACACATCACACTGATACGGGCGATCCCCCGTATGGGTCCTCTTATGTCTCGTTAGGCTAGTCGACTGAGTAAATGATTTCTCGCACACATCACATTGGTACGGGCGATCTCCAGTGTGGATCCGCTTATGATTCTGCAGTTCATTCGACCGAGTAAATGATTTATCGCACATATCACATTGATACGGTCTATCTCCAATGTGGATCCTCATATGTTTCGTCAGGTTACTCGACTCCGTAAATGATTTCGTGCAGACATCACATTGATACGGGTGATCGCCCGTGTGGATCATCTTATGATTCGCCAGGTGACTCGACCGAGTAAATGATTTATCACACACATCACATTGATACGGTCGATCCCCCGTGTGGATCCTCTTGTGATTCGTCAGGTCGCCCGACCGGTTAAATGATTTTTCGCGCACATCACATTGATACGGGCGATCACGAGTGTGAATCCTCTTATGTTGAGTCAGATCACCTGACCGATTAAATGACTTCTCGCACACATCACATTGATAAGGGAGATCCCACGAATGAGCACGCTTATGCTCCGTCTTATTGTGCAAGCTGCTTAACGAATCCACGTCTGTATGTTGTGTAATCCCCGGTGTGTGTTTATCGTCTCCAATTTCCATTGTTGAATTTGATGACTCCTCCCCTCCATACATAGTTTTAACTCTAGGTCTATTAACTCTACTTGTAATTGTAGTGTGCCAATGGTGGTGTTAACTCGAATTATCTGGCTAAAGCTAACAGATAATCTCATGCAAGAGCTAACTTTATCGAAAAGACGATCGATACCGTTGTGTTAAGAAATCATCGAATAATAAGCCCAACAAATAATAAATATGTTTCAATCACGATAAAGGCGATTGAAAAAGTGGTTTCAAGCAGCGGAGAGCGGAATAGAACAATGTGACAATACATAGTTCACTAAGTACTTGATTAATACCGTACTTATGTATGTAACATTACAATTCACTTATATATAAGTAACATCACATTCTATTCTGAAACCATTAGCACAATTACATTACACCTTATTTCATTTTAATTCAGTTGAGTAAGGGCTCTCAAGTTATCTTGCACTTTCAGATGAGTTCCCCTTTATATATTCAACATACAGTTAATACATTTTGCAGAACATCTCACCCATCTGTATAGTCCTTGACTGATTGTTCTCTTCTCACCCACATCTTGACTTAAAAGTCGCCTATAAAACTTTGATTGTGCATTCCAAAGGACCTTACCACAAGAAAACCGGGCAAATATTTAAAGATGGATTATCTCTTTAAATAACAAATTTTAAATAGTTGCGTGGGTATAAAATAATAGATATGAACTGAAGACCTATGTCCGGAAAAGCTTCTATCAATTAATATTGATTTTATTTCAAATGTTAAATCGGGCCCATTTATGTTACTATTTTTAGAACCGACCATTCGGATGAGACAGTATTGCGACATAGAGCACTGGGCTGTTCCTACCGCTACGCAACGAATGTCAAATGTCACAGATTGGTTGTTTTGTATTGTTTTGTTCCACAGATATAAGCGATAATGAGTATAATTAACGTTTATTTGTGACAAAATTGCACAATATAATTTCTGGTCTCTGTTAACAGTAACCACTATTGTTCGTTAGCTGAACAAACACACCTTTTTTACCAGAAAATATTCGGAATAAAATTAATATTAATCGATAGAAGCATTTCCGGACAGGAGTCTTCGATTCAAATCTAATATTTTATAACCCGGTAACTATATAATACATGTTTACAAAGAGATAATCCACCTTTAACCTCTCATTTCATATTGACCAATCATATTGTGTCTTATGTTATTATGTAAAAGGCGTTATAATTTCTAACTCACATTTAAACTGTTGTATGTTATAGTAAGATTAATGCAAATCTTGCAACTACTAGACTTTCGCCACACGCACACCTCCCTCCCCTATGCCGACTGTTGTTGGTTACATTGTTACACAGTTACTGGACATAAAGTCCCAAAAATAAGGGTTTATTCGAGTTTATAAATCGGTATCCCACTATAATGAGCACGCTCTTTATATTGGGATACCGATTTATAAACTCGATTAAACCCTTATTTTTGTTACTTTATGTCCAGTAACTGTGCATTGTGCCAGGGCTATGCATATGTAAAACCTTTAAAATTGTGGTTAATGTTTGAATTTGCCACTTTTTGTTGGTATTTATCATTCTACTTACAACATTATTGACACCATTTCGCATTTGTAATTTGATGTCTTGAAATTAGTGCGAAAAGGCGTAAAAATTAAAAAAATTAATCTGAAAAATCAAAGAAAACAATGGAATGTTTTCCCTTCTGGTCGTATTTTTCTTGGAAACAAACATATTTTCACTGCCAAATTGTTCTTTTGGGATCAATTGTATTTTAGCAAGCCGCTGTACCAACTTCATTGACGGTTTCAGCAAAGCCGTGATACTAAGAGCATTTAAGAATTCAATGCGTTGGTGTGTTCCTCTACCTGGACGGTTTATCAAGAGATAACTTTCTTGCTGCAGTACTCGGGTCAGAGGACCCACACTTAACCCACACTTGATAATTGATGTAACATCATCGTATTTCGTGGCTATGTGTAGATTAATTACAAACAAGCAACATATCTAACACTCACACGATGGGCGTTTTCTATAATAGTGAATTCTGCCTCACATCCCCGCGCGTGTGAGGTATTCGATTGTGTATGTAGCTCTCAACGAGCACACGAATGCGATATTCTTAGTTGTACAAATAGTTATAAAAACATGTGTAGGATAAATGTGTTAGTTATCCATGTATCTCAATAACTCAATGGAATCAAGATACCGTTGCTTTTTTTTCTTTCATCCTTTTAATTTGTTCTACTTTCTACGAATATAATATCACATTGGTGTAATTTGTTCAACCATATGCTTCTGACCTTAATGAGTATCTGTGTCTCAGTAAAAAAGATGTGTACCTCACACGAGAGGGGGGGGGTATTTGATTTTTCTCCTTCTTTATATTTTTCTTTAAATTTGATAGTTTTTTTGGTATATGATAATATCACATATTGGTATAATTTGTTCAACCACATGCTTGTGGCATTCATGCTATCTGTGTTTGTAAATAATGTTGTATATAGTATACTCTCCCCAGATGGGGGCAATACAGAAATATATAAAGAAATATATATACAACCATGATCTACAGAAAAGTGTGGATAACAGTTCTCAAATAGTTCTTGTTTGATATTAAACAATTAATAATAAGGATAACTTGAGTCTTGAGTTGAAAACAAATATTCGAATATATACACTGGGAGCCCACCGCTCCTGCTAAATCCGTCCGAAATCATATAATCGTCCAGTGCGCATCGATAAATGCCTCTCTGCAATTTTATAAAAAATTTAGCGTGACGGCACTTAAAAGTATTTTCTTAAAAATCCAATTATTCTTTCAAAATTGAATTGTGATTTTTCAATACCACCGTCTGTATCTGCGTGTGTTGAATTTGAGTTGTGGCACTCACGGTAGATTGAACAATCGGGAGATTATCACTTCGATTTCGACATTTTACCGTAACCTTCGGCGATAAAGTTTGTTTTTAGACCAGAAATGGGACATTCCAATGGGCAAACCATAGTTTTCTGGTAAGTTTGTTATCTCCCGGCTACAAATATGCAAAAATATAAACGAAAAACCTGAACAGTGCTACAGGTGGGTCCAGGGTTCACGGTGGGTCCAGTCAAAGTCCCAAGGAAATGATCCGAAAAAAGGACCTCTGTTTTCAAAACCCATTTCAATTTTAACTACGGCAATGCATTTTAATGTATTTAGCGCTTTTCAATAGTCTCCAGTTCGAAAGCGAATAAAAATGATAAGCTCCAGTGCGCTCCCACGATAAATAATTTCGATATTGCACATAACTCATCGACAATTTAGTAGATTATATGCGTTATAGCCGAGCACAATGGCATTTCATTAATATTTGTGCACAAATGTGTCTCTTTGTGCTTTGCAGTGGAAATATATATAGATGTTGCAATTGCAAAATATATAAGGCGGCTAAGTGTCATTTGAATATTAACAGAATCGTTCACTTTATGATGCAAACCTGATATTAGGCATGAATGTCCAGTGTATGTCAATTATGAAGACTTATATTTTTCCGACAAACGAATCGCAATGGTCAACATATTCATAATGGCCGCCACTTTTACGAACTAGCCGCCGTTTTCAGCTTTTACTCAACGTATACGACGAATGTTACCTCTATTCCTTATTTGAAAAAAAATAATATTTCACTCAAATAAAGGGTGGCCGCAAGATTCTATTTCCGCACACACACACACCCTCACACATACAACCCACCACAATACAACATGGTCGCTGTCCGGGGGATTCAAATAGGGAACCCATGCCAGTTCTCGGCCCTATACCAATTTAGGTCGAACAAAGAGTGATGTAGAGTTGCTCACAAGACACCCCACATATTCACCAAACACATCCGATTCAAAATGGCCGCCACCCATATAGAGGCCGCCACCCAAATAGAGGTCAACTTGGTTTGAACTTTCCAACTGTTGGAAATTTCCAACCAACCTAACACTATCTATAATGATGGTATATTTCCAATTGATAGCAATTTCAGACAAAAATTTGGACTATATATATAGAAAAGATTTGCTATTGTTGATCTAAAACAACAAATACCCCACTAATTAGTTGCTGGAAAATCAACCAACTAACAATTTCAACCTATAAGTGGTGTAAAATTTCCAACAAATGCTGTGTCAGGCATGAAATTTCCAGATGTTGAAAATGTTGATCAAAGTTGGAGGGTTAGTCCCTCAAACTCCCCTTGTCGCCAAGCCCCTGTAGTGGAATACACGCATATGGTAATATCCCCGGCGCCACATCCATCTATATCAGCAAAAATAGCTTCAAGGAAACCGTGAAGCATCGAAATCAACATGAAAGCACACTGATGTGACGATTTCTGACTGGTGCACTTTCGCCGAATGCGCACCCGTTATGTAGCTTGTTATCGCAAAGGCAACGTATCATTTTGTGGTATTTTATAAACCTTGTTTTAACAAAGTTACGATCCCCACATGACAATGATTTTGATCGGCAATATTAAAAACAATATCAAGATGACAATAAACTGATTGTTGTAGTAAAATTCAGCACATCCTCCACTCAGAATGCTTTCGGATTTATCATAGTAAAAAGCACTGGAAATGATGAGGTTGGGAAAAAATACAAAGAATTTAAGGTTTATTGAATCTTGCAGACCAAGAGCTGCTTTACATAGACATAATGGCCTTTTATTGATGGGAAAACATAATTTTCTTAGATATACTTCTCACAATAACGCTCCCTGAGACTTTCTCTCGCCGGAAACGCACAGGAGCCTCGCGATTGCGCACTGGACGATTATACGATTTCGGACGGATTTAGCAGGAGCGGTGTATATAGCGTTTAGCGATTAATACCACCGTTATTTGCTGGTGTATGTGACATTTAGCCCCCCCCCCCCCCCCCCTGTGTGGTTCTTCCTATGATTCGTCAGGTTACTCGACCAAGTAAATTATTTATCGTACATATGCACACGACATTGATATGGGCATTCTCCAGTGTGGATTCTCTTATGGTTTGTCAGGTGCTTCGACTGAGCAGATGATTTCTCACACACATCACATTGATACGGGTGATCCCCCATGTGGATCCAAAAATATTTTTGAAACGTAGATTAAACATCTCGACATGACTACAATTAAATTATAGATACACAGTGTTTTAAATTGAGTTATTGTTCCAGAAGAAGTTTATTAAACAAGTTCTATCTTTATCTCAGTCTACAGCTGATCCAGCGTATACAATGTATATTCTTTCTGGACATTTACCAATCGAAGGGCAAATCGACAAGGAGATCATTATTTTATTTAACAATGTTTGTCGCCAAGATGATTCCTCGATTGAAAAAACAAGTTCGAATCTCGTCAACTGCTGATGGAGGACAAAACCAGTCACATCTGGTTTGTAGTAGTAAAATAACTCTTCAACAAGTACCGGTATAACCTGCCGTGTATCTTCAATGAACTTTCTTCATCACAAACGAAGAGTGCATGGAAAATCTGTTTGAAAGAAGCAGTTTACTCATATTGGAAAAACCACATTTGCGAAGAAGCTTCTCTTTACAGCACTCTCAAGTATCTTAATTCCCAAGCATACACACCTGGTGTCATCAACAAAATGTTGACTAAGTCCTCATCAACATCGTTGTTTTTTTAAACGTTCTACTAAACTTCGTCTTCTGACCAACACATATTATTTGGAAGTAAATCGGCATCGATATTCAAACTCATCTCCTGTGTGCCAGCTATGTAATGAAGGTGAAGAGTCTATTCAACATATTCTGTTAACTTGTTCATACCTGCAACCAGTTTGTGGTCGTGTTATCCCGAGGTTAGCTGAATGCTACAAATGTATATTCGACACCGATTTCTTCTCAAAACCAATTGAAATCAAGCTACATTTCATTCTTGATCCATCGATGTTCGACGACTTTTCCTCATCCGTGGCAGCGACTGATATCAATGATGCCTATCATTACTCCACCATATTGTGCCACCATCTACACTATGCAAGATACCGATATGTCTCTTGGCTAAAGATATTCACACTTGAAATTATGTATGGACTGATAGTCAGACCTGCACATATCCGAGACTTTTATCCAAATGTTTTTTTATCAATCTAGCTGATGTAAATATATACATACCACAATGTGTTTACTCCAACGAGGTTATCTTAAATGGATGGATAGATAAAGAGAAGTTCCTAAATAATTTAATCAATGTGTTGCTTAAATTTGAAACCGATATCCTGATTTGTCAATGTTGAGTATTGGTTACGCAACCACTGAATACAACTGCTCCACAAAATATCACTCTATGTGTTGAGTAGACATCTTGAACAGTATTTTCAGTGTGTGGATCGTCTTATGTTTCGTAAGGTGACTCGACTCTGTAAATGATTTATCGCACACATCACATTGGTACGGGCAATCTCCAGTGTGGACCCTCTTATGATTCTGCAGTTCATTCGACCGAGTAAATGATTTATCGCACATATCACATTGATACGGTCGATCTCCAGTGTGGATCCTCTTATGTTTCGTCAGGTTACTCGACTCAGTAAATGATTTCGTGCAGACGTTACATTGATACGGGCGATCTCCCGTGTGGATCATCTTATGATTCGCCAGGTGACTCGACCGAGTAAATGATTTATCGCACACATCACATTGATACGGTCGATCCCCCGAGTGGATCCACTTGTGAATCGTCAGGTGACTCGATCGAGCAAATGATTTATCACACACATCACATTGATACGGTCGATCCCCCGTGTGGATCATCTTGTGATTCGTCAGGTCACCCGACTGATTAAATGATTTATCGCACACATCACATTGATACGGGCGAACTTCAGTGTGGATCCTCTTATGTTTCGCCAGGTATCTCGACTCAGTAAATGATTTATCGCACACATCACATTGGTACGGGCGATCTCCTGTGTGGATCATCCTATGAATAGTCAGGTTACTCGACTGAGCAAATGATTTATCACACATATCACATTGATACGGTCGATCCCCTGTGTGGCGCCTCTGGTGTTTCGTCAGGTAACACGACTGAGTAAATGATTTATCACACACATCACATTGATACGGTCGATCACCCGTGTGGAGCCTATGGTGTTTCGTCAGGTTACCCGACTCCGTAAATGATTTCCCGCATACACCACATTGATACGGGCGATCTCCCATGTGGATCCTCTTATGTTTCGTGAGGTAACTCGATTCAGTAAATGATTTATCGCATAAATCGCATTGATACAGGCGGTCTATCGTGTGTGTCCTCTTATGACTAGTCAAGTTACTCGACCGAGTAAATGATTTCTCGCACACATCACATTGATACGGGCGATCACCCGTGTGAATCATCTCATGTGTCATCAGGCTACTCGACTTAGTAAATGATTTCTCGCACACATCACGTTGATACGGGCGATCAGCAGCGTGTATCCTCGTATGTGACAGCAAATGTGCAGATGTGCTACAAGATATCGAGCATATATTGCACTGATATGAACGAGCACGCTTATGCTTTGTCTTATTGTGCAAGCTGCTTAACGAATCCATGCATGTCGGTGACGTATTCCCCGGTGTGTATTTATCGTCGCCAATCTCCATTGTTGAATCCTCCCCTACATACATAGTTTTAACTGTAGGTCTATTTGTAATTGTAGTGTGTCAATGGTTGCGTTAACTCGGATTATCTGGCTAAAGGTAACACATAATCTCATACAAGAGCTAACTTTATCGAAAAGACGATCGATACAGCCATGTTAAGAAATCATCGAATAATATGCGCCAGAGCTAAGAAATATAATACATGTGAAGGCGATTGAAAAAGTGGTTTCAAGCAGCGGAGGGTGGAATAGAACAATGTGACAATACATAGTTTACTGTTTAAGAGTTGCATGTATTGAATCTGCAGTAATTTCAAACTCGCAGTTAAAATATTGTATGTTTGAGTAAGATTAATGTAAATCGTGCAACTGCTAGACCTTCAGCCACCTGCACACATCCCTTCCCTATACGGAAGTTTTGTGGTTATATAGGAGAGTGGCTAAAATGCAAGCTTGGCAGTTTTTGAGGGAGGTGACTAAAAGACAAGCTTGGCGGTTTGAAATTTTTAAAAGCCTTTTAAACGCTGTTTTCGCGTGAATTATGTTGGAATAGCAATTACTTATATGGTCCATTTTCGCAAATTAATTGACAATATTGGCAGTAATGTCCCGATTGGTTGGTTAATAGGGGCGTTTTCTCAAAATCAAAACATCGTCTTTTTACGCAGATTTCTTGTCGATTTTTGGCCGATTTCTCTTTTTAAAGATGGATTATCTCTTTAAATAACAAACTTTAAATAGTTGTGTGGGTATAAAATAATAAATATGAACTGAAGACCCCTGTCCGGAAAAGCTTCTATCAATTAATATTGATTTTATTTCGAATATTTAATCGGGACCGTTTATGCGTCTATTTTTAGAACAGACCATTCGGATGATACCATATTGCGATATAGAGCACTGGGCTGTTCCTGGCTACGCACCGAAAGTCAAATGTCCCAGATTGATTGTTTGTATTGTTTTGTTCCATAGTTATAAGCGATAATGAGTATAATTGACGTTTATTTGTGACAAAATTGTACAATAAAATTTATGGTCTCTGTTAACAGTAACCACTATTGTTCGTTAGCTAAACAACTACACCTTTTTAGACTAGAAAATTTTCAAAATAAAATTAATATTAGTCGATAGAAGCATTTCTGGACAGGAATCTTCGATTCAGATATAATATTTTATACCCCGGTAACTATATAAAACATGTTTACAAAGAGATAATCCACCTTTAAACACCAGTTGTACCAAGCTTTGTATTCGATATATGTTGAATGGTTATCATTTATCACTCTCATAGTCGAGCGTGGCGGTTTTGAACATTATATACGGAGAACTTTTCACTTTTAGATGACCGATCACCGAACCGCCAAGCTCAAATTTTAAATCAAAATATGAAGCTGAATTTCCGTCGATTTCTCGTTTCTAAAACATATTCCAGCTAGTTATCATGTAAAAACATGTAAAATGATTATCATTCCTCACAAATATTGTCGAGTTTGGCGGTTTTGAACAATTTATTTAAGATTCTTTTACTTTTAGATGACCCTTCACCGAACCCCCAAGCTCGAACTTCAAATCTAAATATGAAGCTGAATTTCCTCCGATAGATAATGATGCTGAAGGGGTCACTCTCACCAAAAAAAGTGCTGAAGGGTACACAGGGTTTGAAAATGTGCTGAAGGGTACACATGGTTTGTGATCGGCACGAACACCATTAATTAAATTGTGTTTATGAAAGTCTGGCGCCCATTAGCAGTTTGTTTTCAGTACATTTTAATATTCATTCGAACGTAAACAATTATTCTCTAACAGAAATCATGACAGATACGAAAACTGAGTGTCCTTTAGAACAACATTTCAAACCATCTGTACCCTTCAGCACATTTTGAAAATCCTGTGTACCCCTTCAGCGATACTGATTGCCAATTCCGTTTACATAGTTGTCAGTTACGGATTCACGTTACATTTAAAGTGACAGTTCGAGATAATTTTAATGAGTTAATTTGAGGTTTCACCTATATAATTTAAAGAGGAACATTCTTGTATTATCTTTACACACACATATTTATGAATAAGAAGTACATCTCATTTATAAATATACAATATTCTGACGTATATAGATTGCCGATTTGTTGCTTCTGGATTCATTTATTGATCATTTATGATGGGGATTATACATATTTATTCATATAAATTTGGTTAATATACATAAGTTAGAATAAAATATGAACTCAACTTCTTGTGAATACACCCTTTGCACTACGGACGAAGCCGAGGGGAAATTCTCAAACGTGAAGTAGACTCGGCCATTTTACCACTCGGGGCTCAGCCTGTGTCAATAACGTAGAAAGTTAAATTTAATATCAACAACGGGTGGCAAATTCAATCATTAGCAAGCTATATTAGCTGTTAGTGAACAGAACAAAAATATTCACAAGAAACGAAATTTCGCTACCTGTCTTCAAAAGGAAAAACACCCGACAATGCGATAATTGCCAAAATTGCAAACAACCAGGATTAGAAAGGGAAACACCTGTAGCCCTATCACAAACATTCCCCATAGCGGGGGTCTTTCCAGGTGGCTGAAGGTCTAGCAGTTGTATGTTTAACATTGATCTGATTCAAACATTCAAAGTATTTTAACTGTGAGTCGGAAATTAATTCAGACTCAATAACTTTTCAGTAAACTATGTATTCCCATGTAGTCAACTGGGGGGTTCCCATAAGCGGTGAGGGGCTGTGGACACTACTTATAGGGCGCAGGCTCCCAAGTCTTATTGGTTCCACACTCCCCGGGCCAGTTTAATGGGGAAGAATAGAGAGGTAATCATGAGTTTATTCATCAATAACATCTATGCATATATATGTTGAGTATTCAAGTTTGATAAGTTTGATAAGCATCCAAGTTTGCTAAGTTAGCTAATAAGTTTGATAAGTATCAAATGCAAATATCACATCTATATATATTATCTCACAACTTCCGGTACAAGAAGTGTCCAAATAATCTACTTCCGGTCATATACAAGAGAGAACCGGGTAAACGGACATAATACGCAACTCCCGGTACAGCAAGTGGACGGAAAAATCTACTTCCGGTTAATATGTATTAGAGGACCGTGTAAACAGCCGAGAATACAACTTCCGGTTATAAAATCTTCCCATATTTCGTGTTAATAATAATGTTCCCCCAAAACTGTTGCCAACGGCTGGGTAGTCAGATCTATTAGAAGAGATGGAGACCATACTTAAGATAATTCCGACTGAACCGAAGTTGCAAGATACAGTGGCCTTTTTTATACGATCTGAGCGGATCGGGAGATTGCATTGGCCGACCAACCGGAGGTCACCGCTCAAATCGTCGAATTAGAACCCTTATCCCTTACACGCATTGGATCAGTCCAAAGGTTGACGTGGTGACCAATTCACCGTGACAGTGCCTTTTGAGAAAAGACACTTACATGCAAGACCTGTTTAGTGGGTGACATCACCCAACATTACCACACTCACATTGTTCTATTCCGCCCTCTGCTGCATTAAACCACTTTTTTTCAAACGCTTATATCGTGCTTTATCAATGGTAGCAACAGAGATCACTACCTAACAAATATACATCCTGTTATAGCCAGCAGAGTGATGGTGACTGACAATAACCTATCAAATGTCTGCAAGCAGATTGAAGAACAAACCATGAATGAAATTGGGATAAAAAATATCAATTCCAAACACTCAAACTACACCAGTTGAGATCAGTTGACTGTGATTATCCTATATCAGCTGTCACCAAAGTAGATAGCGATAAAAAAATCAAAGAGAATGGCACAGACAATACCAATAATATGCCAAATGATGTTCCAAAGCAGTTGCAGGATAGAACAGCAGCTCTGAACACAAATGAAGCTGGTAATAATAATACAGATGAAATGACATCAATTCACTGTGAAGTTGTAACACAAGCATCTAATGCAGATGAAATGACATCAATTCGTTATGAAGCTGTAACAATAACACATAAGGAAGTTACAGATAATGAGCATGATATGGAGGAAGGCGAGTACCCAACGTGTCCTATGTTACGCCAGCTTTTGAAGTAACTTACCACTTTTGAAGTAGGTCTCCACGTTTGAAGTAAAAAACGCCAGCTTTTGAAGTAACTCACCACTTTTGTAATAAAATCGCCAGCTTTTGTAGTAAAGTGAGGTCTCCGCTTTTGAAGTAAAAAACGCCAGCTTTTGTAGTAAAAAAACTAGGTCTCCACTTTTGAAGTAACAAAATTACAGCTTTTGAAGTAAACTGACTCAATAAATTTTGACGGGCGCTGAACGATTTTCATGACAAAGTCAACCCGATAATCAATAGTGGCTATCGCCCATACGAGTGTGACGTGGTTTGAATAGCTTTCAGTCATGCCAACACAAGAGAAATCACACAGTCAATCGCCCATACACGTGTGACGTGTACCAAAAGGCACTTAGTGAGTCCGGTTCCGTGACAAAAGATTCCACACAGGTGATCGACCATACGAGTGTGACGTGGTTTGAATAGCCTCTAATCGTACCAACACAAGAGAAATCACACAGTCAATCGCCCATACACGTGTGACTTGTACCAAAAGGCACTTAGTGAGTCCGGTTCCGTGACAAAAGATTCCACAAAGGTGATCGACCATACGAGTGTGACGTGGTTTGAATAGCTTTGAGTCATACCAACACAAGATAAATCATACAGTCAATCGCCCATGCACGTGTGACGTGTACCAAAAGGCACCTAGTGAGTCCGTTGCGTGACAAAAGATTCCACACAGGTAATCGACCATACGAGTGTGACGTGGTTTGAATAGCCTCCAATCGTACCAACACAAGAGAAATCACACAGTCAATCGCCCATACACGTGTGACTTGTACCAAAAGGCACTTAGTGAGTCCGGTTCCGGGACAAAAGAATCCACACCGGTACGGTAATCGACCATATGCATGTGACGAGGTTCGAATATCCTTCAGTCATACCAACACAAGAGAAATCACACAGTCAATCGCCCATACGCGTGTGACGTGTACCAAAAGGCACTTAGA
Source organism: Siphonodentalium dalli (assembly GCA_032622095.1). Lineage (NCBI taxonomy): Eukaryota > Metazoa > Mollusca > Scaphopoda > Gadilida > Siphonodentaliidae > Siphonodentalium > Siphonodentalium dalli. The sequence continues at coordinate 216,166,415 of CP136062.1, read as the reverse complement.
GAGTCCGGTTCCGTGACAAAAGAATCCACACCGGTAATCGACCATATGCATGTGACGAGGTTCGAATATCCTTCAATCATACCAACACAAGGGAAATCACACAGTCAATCGCCCATACGCGTGTGACTTGTACCAAAATGCACTTAGTGAGTCCGGTTCCGTGACAAAAGAATCCACACCGGTAATCGACCATATGCATGTGACGTGGTTCGAATAGCCTTCAGTCATAACAGCATAAGATAATTTATAGCGTCAATCGCCCATATAAGTGTGACGTGTACCGAACGGCATTTAGTGCGTCCGTTTCCCTGCCTAATCATATGAACGCACATAGGTGATCAATCATACGAGTATATAAGATTGTTCCCAGTCAGCCTGACAACCCACACTATTGAGTGCCCTTACAAGTGCGACCGTTGTCAGAAGAAGTTCGATGTTACATTGAGTCAGACAGGACTGAAGACGTTTTGTCAGTAACATGTCAGTAACATGACAACATATATAGTTTCTCGAAATTAGGTGATGTATTAGTTCCAACGGAAAATAGTTGGTATATTTATTATTGGCCTCACTTTTAATTGCATATTCGTACCCTCGAAATTAGGTGACCCGACGCGTTAGGGACAGCAGAAAATGTTTGGTTTATTAGATTCGTCTCTGGAAGGCGACATTAACAACAATTTTCAATCATTAAAATTATGTCACATAACCGAAGTATTATAACTACGTCAAACGTGGCCAGCTATAAAACACGGAAGCCAGTAATGTGTTGTGTGGAAACCGTTGGGTTCACATACACTCCGATGATTGAGTATATAAAATAACGGATTCGGTGGCATTATGTCGCTATACAGGGAAAGTTAAACTTTCAAATCTCAATGTTCTTGATGCTAAAAGGTTCAGTCTCCTTTCAAAATTTATTCAACACAATATACGAATACAATTAATTATTCTATTGTCAATTGTCAGGCACAGCAATACAAAATGAAACGCATAACAAAATTAAGAATGAATGGAACGATGTTGTTGATGTAGTTAAATAATAATTAATCAAATTTATCCTCAACCTCCCCTTAGACGCTATAGTTCTTGAATAGTTATGTATAATATTGTATAGCTTGATCCCTTATCGCCTCTCATCCACATCAACAATTCTGCTATCTGAATCTGTTTTGTTTATTATGGTCAATAAATGAAATCAATATTCTATCATGAAGACAATATATGATGGTATACATATTTACTATTGCTATGTTGCACCTATCAATTGGGGTCAGACTAAGTGGTGTACTATAGTCAGGGAAGGTTGAGGTGTCCCACGGACTGATAACTTAACATAATAACAATGGTGAATTATTTTGAGATATCACTGGTCGATCATGATTGATATCTAGATCTACAATGTAGCTCATAATTACTACTCCCCTCATTTTCAACTACGTTAGTTATAAACGCCCAGACCGTGCGCTGCTCACAATGTGGTAACCCCTTTCCAAAAAAAAAAAAACTAAATACCAAATGCAGAACAAAATTACGACAATGAATTTATTGATATACTGCAAACCATCGGTGCGCGCTGTGATTGATGAGCAATTATGTATAACACAAAATAGAATATATGCCAGTCCCTTCCCAATAGTATTGCCCTCGACTTACCAGCAACTTACCATAACATACCTGCCCTATACAGGGCAACACCAGTTACTGGCGATTGTGGCCAATGTTGACACCTCCCACTCGCAGAGGACTCACATTCAACAATGCAATCGCAGGCATAGCTACCACATGGTATAATACACGCTCGGAACACGGGCTCCACTGGCCGCCACGGAGAATCACCACAGCATAACGCCTGAACATTAAATGTTATGATAAAACATTACAACTGTAGCGCCCAAAGAGGCCGGATCTACACAACGATATGATATGCGATTTTCTTGTTATCCTGTTCCCTCTTTTGACGGTTCTAGAGCTGTCACGAAGTCTCGAACGATATAACACAATCGCGTAACAGACGTGAGTATGTTCAATAATTTAGTTTGTAATTACAGGAACCATTATCTCTCGTTATTAAAGTGTCCGAAGGAGATTGTATTCCAGTTGTAAATTGAATGAACATCTTTGACTTATTATTCTGTAGCACGTGCATGATAATATTATTCTAACTGGGACAATGACTCGTGAAATTATGCAGAATCGGTGTCTTGTTGTATGACATTCGTAATCACCTGACATCTGGACTTTCGTCCTTTGTTTCATAGTTAGCCAATCAGAATGAACCACGTTAAAAAGAAAATGGACTTATTTATCATTATTGATAATCGACTATAAAATTACAAAAAGGAGACTGAACCATTTGGCACCAGGAACATTGCGAATTGGAAGTTTGACATAGGACTGTTCTTCCAAAGAAGAGGACAAATAGACCAACTATTTTCCGTTGTAACTGATACATTTGTCACGTCCCCCAATTTTGAGGAAATATACATGTTGCCATGTTACTGGACTGACAGAACGTCTTCAGACACACATCTTGTCACCAGCGTGGGTTCTCTTATATATTGTAAGACTCGCGGTCACGGCGAACTTCTTCTAACAAACGTCGCACCTATAAGGTCGGTCACCAGTGTGGATCGTCGGGTTGACGGACAGACTGGGAACAACATTGCATACTCGTATGATTGACCACCTATGTGTTCTCATATACTTAGGCAAGGAACCGGACTGACTAAATGCCTTTCTGGTAAACGTCACACGTGTATGGGCGATTGACTGGGTGATTTCTCTGGTGTTGGTATGATTGGAGGCTATTCAAACCACGTCACACTCGTATGGTCGATTACCTGTGTGGATTCTTTTTGTCACGGAACCGGACTCACTAAGTGCCTTTTGGTACAAGTCACACGTGTATGGGCGATTGACTGTGTGATTTCTTTTGTGTTGGTATCATTGGAGGCTATTCAAACCACGTCACACTCGTATGGTCGATTACCTGTGTGGATTCTTTTTGTCACGGAACCGGACTCACTAAGTGCCTTTTGTTACACGTCACACGTGTATGGACGATTGACTGTGTGATTTCTCTTGTGATGGTATAACTGAAAGCTATTCAAACCACGTCACACTCGTATGGTCGATTACCGGTGTGTAATCTTTTGTCACGCAACCGGACTCACTAGGTGCCTTTTGGTACACGTCACACGTGTATGGGCGATTGACTGTATGATTTATCTTGTGTTGGTATGACTCAAAGCTATTCAAACCACGTCACACTCGTATGGTCGATCACTTGTGTGGAATCTTTTGTCACGGAACCGGACTCACTAAGTGCCTTTTGGTACAAGTCACTCGTGTATGGGCGATTGACTGTGTGATTTCTCTTGTGTTGGTACGATTGGAGGCTATTCAAACCACGTCACACTCGTATGGTCGATCACCTGTGTGGAATCTTTTGTCACGGAACCGGACTCACTAAGTGCCTTTTGGTACACGTCACACGTGTATGGGCGATTGACTGTGATTTCTCTTGTGTTGGCATGACTGAAAGCTATTCAAACCACGTCACACTCGTATGGGCGATAGCCACTATTGATTATCGGGTTGACTTTGTTATGAAAATCGTTCAGTGCCCGTCAAAATTTATTGAGTCAGTTTACTTCAAAAGCTGTAATTTTGTTACTTCAAAAGTGGAGACCTAGTTTTTTTACTACAAAAGCTGGCGTTTTTTACTTCAAAAGCGGAGACCTCACTTTACTACAAAAGCTGGCGATTTTATTACAAAAGTGGTGAGTTACTTCAAAAGCTGGCGTTTTTTACTTCAAAAGTGGAGACCTACTTCAAAAGTGGTAATTACTTCAAAAGCTGGCGTAACAGTCCTATCTGTTCGTACGAAATTCACAACAACCAACTGAACTGTGAAATATGTGACGAGTGGTACCACCCAAGTTGTGAAGGAATGGCTGAGCTACAAGATGATGACACCAAAAATCAAACATACGACAACGAATATACCTGTTCACTATGCCATATGAAGAACATTGATGATAAAGAATGCCTTGATGAAGATACGAATAACACACATGTGAAGCAAAACAATGACACACATGGCATATCCAAACCAGAAAACATCGGTCATAATACTGCTGCACAACAAATACAAACATCAAAAGTGTGCACGGCAACAAAATATGACACGGGCAACACAACTGAAAACACAATATTAACTCAAAATCTCGAGATTGAACAATCAGGAGATAATACATCAGAGACGATTAATAGCACAATTGTCAGTAAAAACACTAAACTGACAACAAAACCAAAAGTGAATAAGGATAAAGCCAAGACAAATACCAAAACAAGCTGTCGTGATACCCAAAATCTGCAACTGGCAGCCTCACAGGCTGAAATAGCACGGCTTGAAGATATCATAAACGAACAAGCAAAAACCATAAAAATATTGAGAACAAGAAATGAAAACACATTTAATAATATCCAACTATCAGCAAATGAACCAAAACCGCCAAGGTTTCATGCAAAGAATACAATAATTAGAATATGAACAAATCAAAATAAGAATGTCGAATGCCGAAACAAAAATCGAAAAAATGCTTGGGCACGCCGAGACACATGTTCATGTTACAAGACAATCTCATTGTCAGGCTACGCAAACTGAGAACTATAACACTCAGAAAACAATATCGAAGCCAGATAGCATGTATATGAGTTACAGTAAGTATAACAAAATCCATGAGCAATTAAGACCACAACAACAGCTACATACACCAGCTGTAATGTGGCATCAACCGCGACCTAATGACTATAAAACCAACAGCCAGGGTCGACCACTTCAAAATGAATATAACATCACATATAAACAGCCTCAAACATATCATATAAGAAATGAGTAATTCAACATCATATGAATAAGCCACAAAACAACATGGCCCAAGTTGACAATAGCTCATATAATTCACAAATGTCCCAACAGAACCGGGGACCAGATGGTGGGAGTAACAACACCAATCTCCACCAAAATAGGTATCAAAATATACCAAATAACATAACATATGAAAATAATCAAAAACAAAATTCACATAAAATTTTGAGTATGGCAGAGCCTCGACCCAAAGGGTCATCCACCCATCAGGGAGCATAATACCAACGAACTATCCGCCCCGATGAGACCACACAACCAAATGACCATACCATGCACAAATGTGCAACCGAACCAAATCCCACACCTTCCGAACCAATTTCAGACACAAAAACCAAAGCAGTAGATCGCGAAGACCCCATACCACCAAACATGAAGATCAGAGGGTATGGAGGGGTTGCATCATTGTGGCATAAAGATTATAACACCATCATAGCCCCAACAGATGATGGTGGTAACAGAATTGTCTGTATCATTATACAAAGTTGCCCAATACACATCTGCTTAATTAATGTATACATGCCCAGCGATTCCCACTCCGCAAAACAAAAAGGGAAAGATGAATACAAAGAGACGCTAGAACAAATATACGCTATTATGGTAAAATATTCTGACCACAAAATAATAATAGTTGGAGATATGAATGCGTCACTAAATAGACAAACACCTACTGCACAAGACAAGATATTTGTGCAATTCTATAAAGACCGTAACCTGACAACATATGATGGGTACATCCCCAAACCAACCTTTAAACACCACAATGGGAAATCGCAATCTGTTATTGACTATTTCTTAGAATCAACACAACACAACAAAATTCTAACAAATATGCACGTCATCGATGACCCAAATTATGTATCTGACCATGAACTCATCGAAATTTACATGAAAATATCAACACTACCACAAACCCAAGCCACTTCCAACATGGCTAAATCAAACCAAATAAACTGGGTAAAATGTGAGATAGATGCATATAAACAACAAACGAAGGTAATAAGACAAATCACTACAAATGAAATAACAAATAATCTTGAGCAATCAATCAGAAAGATGGGCCTGATCTTAAAAATGGCAGCAGAAGGGGCTACACCATCAAGAAAGCATAACAAAAGTTCAAAAGGGCACAAACAGTGGAACTCACAAATAGCCCGTGCTATAAAAATAAACAAAATAGCACATTATGAATGGAAAGCGGCAGGAAAACCAAATGATGCGAAAAATGCACTCAAAGCTGCAAAAATGACTAGCAAAAAGATACTCAGAAGCATTCAGCGCCAACAAGTAGCAACGAAAAGAGCATTGCTATATGACGAAATATCACAAGCTAATACAGCTAATGATCAAATATTATTTTACAAACTTATTAAACAACGACTCACTAAAACATCTATAACAGATTACATTGAGATTGGCGGACGTCAATACAATACAGAGCATATGACTGACGGTTGGTACATCCATTTCAAAAGATTAGCTGAACCGAAAATAGCTGATAGATTTGATACAAAATACTACACACAGGTATCAAATGACATCAAACACATCTGTCGATCAACAGCACCAGCTCTAAAATCACGGTTCAAGAAATTGAAACAATAATAAGTAAAATGAAATTGAACAAAGCGGCAGACTATGCCTGAATCACAGAAGAACATCTTAAATACAGCATAGAAGACTGTGCACCAGTAATTACAAACATCATAAACACCATATATAACAACAGAACGGTACCAAAAGAAATAAAAACTGGTATACTGACACCTGTCCCCAAAAAGGATAAAGATCCCACAAAACCAGGGAACTATAGGGGCATAACCATCAGTTCTATTATACGCAAAATTCTAGAAGCTACATTACAAAGTAAACTAGCCCATATCCTATTGCCAACACAAAATAAACTACAGCGAGGATTCACACAGGGCACATCCCCTATGGTGGCTGCGCTAATGATAACAGAAGCTTTTAACAAATGCAAAGATACAAATAAAACACTGATATTAGAAATTCTGGATGTAGAAAAAGCATTCGATGTAGTATGGCATAACAGCTTGCTAATAAAACTATATAATGATGGAATACGTAGCGACATATGGCTTCTTATACAATCACTACATCAGGAAGCCCACACAATGATCAAATGGGGCGGATCCTATTCATCTGAAATTCTACTCCATCAAGGAATACGCCAAGGTGTATGGCTATCAGCTATGCGCTATAACCGATTCAACACTGACATGTTAAACCAATTAACTGACAATACAGCAGGTCTTAAAATTGGTATAACTGACATAACTGCCCCATCATGTGCAGATGATCTTGCTGTACTGGCAAGAACACATAATGAAATACAGACACCCAATAGTATAGTCTTTAACAACTCGTGCAAAGATCGCTTCACTATGAATGCAGCAAAATGTGAGATAGTACATATGAAAACATCTAAACGAAAAACAGATAGTGCAGCTGAGCCGCAATTAGGTGACACCCCAGTTTTAACGGTAGCTACCACAAAACATCTTGGTGTATAACGCAACCCACCAAACACTCCTGACATACCTAAGCGGATACCAATGGGCCGCAGAACCCTATACTCACTAATGGGAACCGGGTTGCGTGGAAGAAATGGAATATCGCCAATTATAGCTTACCTAATGTGGTTCACTTTTGTTATACCTAGGATGCTTCATGGCATAGAAATTCTCCATATAAATAAAAAAGATACCGAAGATATAGAAAAATTCCAACGCAAAACTATGAGACAAACCCACAGCATGTCAACACGCACTGCTAATGCCGCCACATATGCACTTGTTGGAGCAATACCTATCCAAGGAGCAATATACCTTAAAACCATAATATTCTTCATCAATATTGCAAAAACACACAAATCTGCTGAAAGAGAGCTAGCAATAAGACAACTCATCATGAAGGACGACAATAGTCTCAGTTGGTTTATACATGTCAGGAAAATATTGTTAAAATACTCTCTTCTTGACCCCTTATACATATTACAAAAAACACAGAGTAAAGTAGATGCCAACTACTGGAAAATAACATGCAAAAAGACTATACATCAATTCTGGCACATGAATAACTATACTGATTTTACTAATCAGTCATCCCTATCATTAATAAAGTTGCAAGATAATTCAACAAACAAATGCCATCTAGTATGGGAATCCACAAAAGATTCACCTGCAGAAACTAAAAAAGCTATAATTAAAGTATGGCTAATGACTGACACATACCTTCTACAATATAACAGAAATAAATTCAGGCAAAATCTGACAGATGCCTTATGTCCAATATGTAAGGATGATAATGAGGATAGATATCACTTCATATCAAGCTGTCCGAAAACCAAATTCCAAAGAGACAAATATATACAAAAGATAGAGGAAATACTACCAACAACAGTTATAGAAAATAACAATATTAGACACCCAAGCATACTGACACAACTAACTATAGACTGTACCAAGTTAGAACATTGGAGTCTAAATATGACAGTAAAGCTTCAAATAGAAAAAGCTGCAAGAAACTACATCTATGCATTACATGCACACAGAGTAAATACTCTGAAATCAATGGAATGATAAATGACAAATATATACCGAGCTGTACAGGTATGAAAAGCCATAGTATGATCTAACAATTAAACAGATCATATGTATATTAGCTTTTACAAATATCAAGTTTAAAAAAAAGAAGAAGATATATATGTTGTAAATAGACAGAATCTATTTTTATCCAATTACTTTTATCCAATACTACTATCTTAACATAATGATTATCCAATATCAACATTTTAGACTTTTTACTCTACTTATACTCTTACTACTTGGTGTTTTAATGTAACCCATCAACATGGGGTGTTACGCCAGCTTTTGAAGTAATTACCACTTTTGAAGTAGGTCTCCACTTTTGAAGTAAAAATCGCCAGCTTTTGAAGTACCTCACCACTTTTGTAATAAAATCGCCAGCTTTTGTAGTAAAGTGAGGTCTCCGCTTTTGTAGTAAAAAACGCCAGCTTTTGTAGTAGGGGGTGAGATATGGAATTTGAATTACACTTAAGTGTAATACAATTTCCATTATGCTTAAGCGTAATGCCATTACGTTTAATTTTTAAGTGTAATGGAATTACACTTAAAGGTGGATTATCTCTTTGTAAACATGTATTATATAGTTACCGGGGTATAAAATATTATATTTGAATCGAAGACTCCTGTCTGGAAAAGCTTCTATCAATTATTATTAATTTTATATCGAATATTTTCTGGTATAAAAAGGCGTGTTTTGTTCAGCTAACGAACAATAGTGGTTACTGTTAACCGAGACCAGAAATTTTATTGTACAATTTTGTCACAAATAAACGCAATTATACTCATTATCGCTTAATATATCTGTGGAACAAAACAATACAAGCAATCAATCTGGGACATTTGACTTTCGGTGCGTAGCCATAGGAACAGCCCAGTGCTCTATATCGCAATATGGTATCATTCGAATGGTCTGTTCTAAAAATAGAAACATAAACGGTCACGATTTAATATTCGAAATAAAATCTATATTAATTGATAGAAGCTTTTCAGGACAGGGGTTTTCAGTTCATTCCTATTATTTTATACCCACGCAAGTATTTAAAATTTGTTATTTAAAGAGATAATCCATCTTTAAGCATTATGGAATTACGCTTAATCGTAAGGGTAATAGCATTACACTTGAGCGTAAGTGCATTATGCTTAAATATAATGCATTATCGGTACGCTTAAGCGTAATTGGCTATTAAATTTGAATTTGGCCTCCCATAATTATGATATATATTCATCACGATGGTTGACAATAATAGCCCAGAAGAATTGTATGCATAGGACATGGGCACTGCAGATCGACTGCTTTCGTAAATCTGGGTACCCAGATGTAAATTTTATAAAAGCTGGGTACCAATCAGTTGGGTACCTAACTGAAAGTTTTAAAAAGCTGGATACCCAACTAATCGAAAGGGGGTGACAATGACCTGGGTGGAAGTCAGATTTTTTTCGGGAACTGTGGATTTTTTGTGTAATCAGGCCACTCAACTGAGTAAATTGTTTCTCGCACACATCACACTGACACGGGCAATCACCAGTGTGGATTCTCTTATGTTTCGTCAGGTGAGTCGACTGAATAACTGATTTATCGCACACCTCACATTGATATGGGCGATCCCCAGTGTGGATTCTCCTGTTTCGCAATCTTCCGTGGATCCTCTTATGTATAATCAGGATACCCGACCGAGTAAATGATTTCTCGCACATATCACATTGATACGGGCGATCTCCAGTGTGAATCCTCTTGTGTTTCGTCAGGTTACCCGACTCAGTAAATGACTTCTCGCACAAATCACATTGATACGGGCGATCTTCCGTGTGGATCCTCTTATGCATCATCAGGCAACTTGACTTAGTAAATGTTTTCTCGCACACATCACAATGATACGGGCGATCCCCCGTGTCGATCCTCTTATGTCTAGTCAGGTGACTCGACTCAATAAATTATTTCATGCACATATCACATTGATATGGACGATCTCCAGTGTGGATCCTCTTATGCCTCTGGGGGTCACTCGACAGAGTAAATTATTTATCGCATATATCGAATTGATGCGATCTCCTGTGTGGATCCTCTTATGTCCAGTCAGGCTAAACAAGTGGGTAAATGATTTCTCGCACACATCACATTGATACGGGCGATCTCCAGTGTGGACCATCTTATGTGTCATCAGGTTACCCGACTCAGTAAATGATTTCTCGCACACATCACATTGATACGGGCGATCTCCAGCGTGGATCATCTTATGTTTCATCAGGGTACTCGACCAAGCAAATGGTTTATCACACACATCACATTGATACAGGCGTTCCCCCGTGTGTACCCTCTTATGATTCGTCAGGTTACTCGACTGAGTTTACAAATGATTTCTCGCACACATCACATTGATACGGGCGATCTCCCGTGTGGATCCTCTTATGATTCGTCAGGTAACTCGACTGAGTAAATGATTTCGCACATAGCTCATTTATACGGGCGATCCCCCGTGTGAGTCATCTTATGTATAGTCAGGTTACCCAACTGAGCAAAAGATTTCTCGCACACATCACATTGATACGGGCGATCTCCAGTGTGGATCCTCTTATGTATAGTCAGGTAACTCGAGTGAGTAAATGATTTATCGCACATATCGCATTGATACGGGCGTTCTCCCGTGTGGATCACCTTATGTATAGTCAGGCTACCCAACTGTGTAAATGATTTCTCGCACACATCACATTGATACGGGCGATCTCCCGTGTGGATCATCTTATGTATAGTTAGGCTACCCGACTGTGTAAATGATTTCGTGCAGAAATCACATTGATATGGGCGATCTCCAGTGTGGATCCTCTTATGCCTCTGGAGGTTACTCGACAGAGTAAATGATTTATCGCATATATCGCATTCATGCGGTCGATCCCCCGTGTGGATCCTCTTATGACTCGCCAGGTAACCCGACCGAGTAAATGATTTCTCGCACACATCACATTGGTATCGGTGATCTCCAGCGTGGATCCTCTTATGACTCGCCAGGTAACTCGACCGAGTAAATGATTTATCGCATATATCGCATTGATGCGGTCGATCCCCCGTGTGGACCCTCTTATGACTCGCCAGGTAACTCGACCGAGTAAATGATTTCTCGCACACATCACATTGATATGGGCGATCCCCCATGTGGACCCTCATATGACTCGCCAGGTAACTCGACCGAGTAAATGATGTATCGCATATATCGCATTCATGCGGTCGATCCCCCGTGTGGACCCTCTTATGACTCGCCAGGTAACTCGACCGAGTAAATGATTTCTCGCACACATCACATTGGTATCGGCGATCTCCAGCGTGGATCCTCTTATGTGACAGCAAATGTGCAGATGTGCTGCAAGATTTCGAGCATATATCGCACTGATATGAACGAGCACGCTTATGCTTTGTCTTATTGTGCAAGCTGCTTAACGAATCCACGTCAACCTGTGACTGTGACGTATTCCCCGGTGTGTGTTTATCGACTCTAATCTCCATTGTTGAATTTGATGAGTCCTCTCCACCATACGTAGTTTTAAGTTAACGGTAGGCCGATGCGCAGAAGCCAATACTGGCCTCAACTGGGATTATCTGGCGAAGTGTAACAGAAAATCTCACACAAGAGTTGTTAACTTTATCAAAACGGCGTTTGAAAAAGTGGTTTCAATCAGCGGAGAGCAGAATAGAACAATGAGACAATACATATGTAATAGAGTGATATATTGTAATTATTGCACCAGCACAACTTCTAACTCTTCCATACCCATTATGTTATGAAACATATTATTAAACTGGTGTTGGAATAACTCTGGCACAATCAGGTTTGAATTCAAGGTGATGGGAATTCTGCACAGCAACAGTGACACCTGTTGAGGATAGAGTTATCGTTCGTTCGTTGATAGAGTTATCGCTCGTTCATTGGTAGTGTTATCGTTTATTCATTGGTAGAGTTATCTTTCGTTGACAAGAGTTATCTTTCGTTGACAAGAGTTATCTTTCGTTGACAAGAGTTACTTTTTCTTAGTCCGTGGGTGATGAGAGCGGCCATTTTTCGCATGCTGTCTTGTGGTTGACACAACGTGTACAAGATGTCTGGTTTCTGGTAATTTCTTGAAGATATACTTCAAGAAATAGGTTGGCGATGGTTATGCTTGAACCATGAAGGTTACAGATGGCAAGTTGTTGTCACATTGATGATGTAAGTTGGAAATTAGACATTTAATCGTAGTTTTGATGATTAATTGATAGATCAGTTTGGCTGAGATCAATTTCAGAGGAGAAAATGTTTCTCTGGCTTCATAATGACTCTTCTAGTCTGACTACTATTTTTCTGTGGCTTTTCCATTTTTATCTAAGAAACATTGTTTTGTTTGAAGAATAATTGTAGCATGAAATTTGAAGTAGTTTAGATTTATTTGAACTTCCATACTTGTATTTGGTTTATCTTTATTCTTTGCTATTGATAAATGGTGATTTATCAATGGTGATTTATAAATGGTGATTTATAAATGGTGATTTATTAAATCCGGAATCTTTCCATTCTGGATGATCCAGATGTTTCTGAAAATCAGTTTTCCACTTGGTTGATAATTTCCTAAAATGAAATTATGCTCAATGGATAGCATAGTGCATTTATTAACTGATATCGTTAACTTTTACCCAGTAGAGCAAGATCATATGTTGTATATTTTATTGTTTGATTTACAGAGCTGAGAATTTGTCGTCTTGATGTTCATCATGATTTACAGACTGATTGATTAAATGGTTTGAAGAACCCGCGTGTGTGTGTGTTATACGTCCATATACCACCGGTTACAAATGGGGGCTCGTCCGGGATGTTTCGTCTGTGAATGTGATGGTCGATGATTTTCAGGGCAGTATATCTTACTTAAATTTTCTCTGCACCAGGAAATAGTGGACTCTGTGATGTCAGGATTCTGTTTTCAGTGAACTATTGTGTTTAGAAACTTTTAGAAGTTTGACATTAATAACTTCAAATAATTAACTATCTGTTCAATGTATTGTTATTTTCAATGGAAAATCTACATTAATCGTGGATTTGATTAATGAATGAACTATGAATATTGATGCAGTAATTGTAAACAATTTATGATTGAACCTTACTGTGTTAACTTGTAGTTTAAATTTAGATATTATGACTTAAACACGAGTCATTTTGAGTGTCCAGTGAAATTTTTTCTCCGTTGAAATACACTGATAGAAATATAGAATGAGTCGATAAGTTTATACTTGAAATTAAAGACCTATCCTCTTCAGGCAACTGTGCACATTATTTAATACTAACTGTTGTATTTGTACTAACCTGTATTCATTCATGAGTGATCACAGATTATTAAAATACTTGGCTAGAGTTGACAATTTTCATTCTCAGCATTCAAAATTTGTGATTGTTACCACAAGTAAAGGAAAATATTTGTTAAAGGAATATGATAACTTGCACATAAATTATCCTGATATAGAATGGTGGTGCAAAAGTGGTGGTAAGGCAGCAGACCAATTGAAATTCACACAGAAACGATTGCATTTATTAAATAAATTCAATGATGTTAAACTGGTCATTTGGCTTGGAACATGTGATTTGTCGTATAAAGAAGGCCCTTTCATATATTTACCTTCACAGGAAGACAAAGCCAGTAAATTAATTGACTCATTTCAACATATTGTGAATTCTGTGAGTAGATATTCAAACATTTCTGTTGTATTTTAGAACAAACTTTGAACTTGGTTAAAATATATGACGATATCTTCTCTACAAACGATCAAGACATTGGTTTCACATCACTTGTTAAGCACAGAATTAATATGACAGATGATACTCCTTTTAAACAGCGACACAGGCGAATACCTCCGTCGATGTTTGAAGAAGTTCGGAATCATATAAATGAATTGTTGTCAGCAGGTGTAATAGAGAAATCTCATAGTCCTTGGGCATCCAATATAGTTCTAGTTAGAAAGAAAAATGGCCAGCTAAGAATGTGTGTCGATTATAGATTGCTGAACAAACGCACAATTAAAGATGCATATGCCCTTCCACGTATTGAGGAAATGATGGATTGTTTAAGTGGGTCAGCATATTTTAGCATTCTTGACATGAAATCTGGCTATCATCAAATAGAGTTGGAACCCTCACACAAAGAAAGATCTGCTTTTACTGTTGGTCCATTAGGTTTCTACCAGTACAATAGACTCCCTTTTGGCCTATCAAATGCTCCGGCTACTTACCAACGTGTAATGGAAGAATGTCTGGGAGATTTGTTACATAATGAATGTATGATCTATATAGATGATCTGATAGTGTTTTCAACAACATTTGAAGAACATTTATCGAGATTAGAACATGTTTTCAAAAGGTTGAGAGAGTGTGGGTTAAAATTGTCACCTAAGAAATGTAAATTGTTGAAAGAAAAAGTAGCATATGTGGGTCATATCGTGTCAGCAGATGGTATTGAAGCTGATCCTGATAAAACTGAGAAAATTAAGAACTGGCCCACCCCAAAATGTCCTGAGGATGTCAGAAAGTTTCTGGGCCTGGCTGGGTATTATAGAAAGTATGTTAAAAACTTTGCAATAATTGCCAGACCCCTCAATCAGTTGTTGCCATTATGTAATGATACTGTTAAAAAAGGGAAGAAGTTAAAAAAGGCTCCTCGGTGGAGTTGGTCTCATGAACAGCAGCAAGCGTTTTGTAAGCTAAAGGAAATTTTAATGAATCCACCTATTCTTGGCTATGCTCAATACAATATACCTTTTGAGTTGCATGTAGACGCGTGTGGGACTGGGCTCGGAGCTATTTTGTATCAAGAACAACATAGTGTAAAACGTGTCATTGCATATGCTAGTAGAAGTGTGAATAAAGCGGAAATGAATTATCCGGTACACAAGCTCGAATATTTGGCATTAAAATGGGCTGTGACTGAAAAATTCCATGACTATCTTTATGGTAACAAATTTACAGTTTATACTGACAACAATCCATTGACATATGTGTTGACAAATGCAAAGCTGGATGCTACTGGCCACAGATGGCTAGCAGCATTAGCTTCATATAATTTTGATATTATATATAGACCTGGAAAGTGCAATGCGGACGCAGATGCCTTATCCAGACTTCATGAGAATAAAACTGAGACCATAGGTATTGAATCTGTGAAAGCCATATGCAACGTCATTCATTCTGTTCCCATAGCTGAATCGTTATCTTCTGACTCTTTTGAGTCTTCTGACTCATTTTTGTCATACTCTGTTCCATTAATGACTAACATTGATTGGAAACAAGAGCAAAGAAATGATCATGTACTTCAGTACTGGTTAGAAGCCGTTCGTAGTGGAGTTAAACCTAAATATGCTCATCTGCCTAGAAATCAACTTCATGTCTACTTATATAAAACTTTCAATACCCTGAAAATATATAATAGTGTTCTTCACAGGGAAGTCATTGATAATAATGAGACAGTAAAGCAAATTGTAGTGCCAAATAAATATGCTAATGAGATTCTCAAACTTGTGCATAATGATATGGGTCATCCTGGTCGTGATAGGACAATTTCACAAGTGAAAGAACGGTTTTATTGGCCTGGGATGTCGAAGGATGTAGAAAATTGGATCCAGTCATGTGAACGATGTTTAAAACGGAAATCCCCAACAAACACCAGAGTACCGTTAGTGTCTGTAAAAACATCGCATGCTATGGAGTTAGTTTGTATAGATTATCTTACGTTAGAGATGTCAAAAGGTGGATACCAATATCTTTTAGTTATCACTGATCATTTCACCAAATATGCCCAAGCAATACCAACGAAAAACATGACAGCAAAAACTACTGCTAATGCACTCTATCACAATTTTTTTATTCATTATGGATTTCCTAAAAGACTACACTCTGATCAAGGTGCTAATTTTGAAAGTAAGATAATTTCAGAACTCTGTCTTATCACTGGTATTGAGAAATCCCGAACAACACCTTACCATCCAATGGGCAATGGAGTGTGTGAGAGATTTAATAAGACACTATTAAATATGCTAGGTACATTAGATCCAATTAAAAAATCTGACTGGAAAAGTTATATTGGTCATTTAGTGCATGCATACAATTGTATTAAACATGAAAGTACTCGTTTCTCACCCTTCTATTTAATGTTTGGGCGTCACCCTCGTTTGCCAGTTGATGTTGTGTTTGGAACATCTCGAGAAGAGAAGGTTCCGACAACTGAATATGCTAAGGACCTGAAAAATCGGTTGTCCAGAGCATATGAAACCGCTCGATCTTCAACTGAAAAAGCACAAAGTAAACAGCGAAAATATTATCCGGCAAACGTAAAAGTAGCTTCATTGGAAATTGATGATCGTGTTTTAGTTAAAAAGTTAGCATTCGATGGAAGACATAAAATAGCAGATAAGTGGGAAGATGATATTTTTGTAGTAGTCAAGCAGCCCAATCCTGATATTCCAGTGTATACAGTAGAAAGTGAATCTGATAACTCTAAACATAAGACTTTGCACCGAAACCATTTATTTCCAATAGGTTCAATTTCACCTAAAACTGGTGATGAAAAGCCTGTTCCTGCACCACGGAAAGTGCGTCCTGTGCCTAAAAAGATGACGGTACCTTCCGATGAATCTGTAGATTTTAACCCAAATGCGGAAATTCTGTCAGATGATGAAAACGAAACTGTCATTGTTCATATGAAAGCTCGTTCTCAGATTCCTAGTCACAATGTAGAGACTTCCGATATGAATAGTGAAATAAGTATAGTCTCTGATGGTGACCATTATTCTTCTTCAGACGTTGAGTCTGTTGAAAGTTGTATGGATGGAAATGAAAATAATTCTGTTCATGAAGAGATGAGTAGTAATTCGACTGATGTTGAAGTAGAGTATCAATCCGGTGTTGATGATATCCAAAATAGTTCTGATGTGAGTGTCAGTCCAGATATCAGTGTAAGTCAGTCAAATGGAAACGGAAGTGAAAATCCTCCAGTACCTAGACAACCGCGTAGTCGTAGACCTCCAAAATGGATATCTTCAGGTGACTATGCAATGTCTCAGGTTACAGATACTTCGTGGAATGTAAAAACTTCATTACTTGAAACTCTAGCTGCCAAAGGTGTTTTTTCTAAGTCCTCGAAGGATGTATCAATTGACATCCTTAACTCGTTAATACAATGATGAACAATAGTATCTCTGAATTGTTCCTCATTGATAATTTTAGTGTTTTTCAGACGGGTGTGTCTGTTTGACATTTTCTTCTGAATACATGTCAGTGAGGACTGCCTCGCTACAACTGCTTTCATAGACCATCTGATGAAGTGCAGGTGTTCGGAATGCGGATGTTATACGGATTCATACGTTTGGAATACTTGTGTTCTACTGGGTTACTGATTTTAATTACACTTTATATTTATGAATGTTACATATGTTTCAGATATGTTCATACTTTCTAGTTAAATGTCCAGGAGGCCATTTTTCATTTGGAAGGGGAGAATGTAATAGAGTGATATATTGTAATTATTGCACCAGCACAACTTCTAACTCTTCCATACCCATTATGTTATGAAACATATTATTAAACTGGTGTTGGAATAACTCTGGCACAATCAGGTTTGAATTCAAGGTGATGGGAATTCTGCACAGCAACAGTGACACCTGTTGAGGATAGAGTTATCGTTCGTTCGTTGATAGAGTTATCGCTCGTTCATTGGTAGTGTTATCGTTTATTCATTGGTAGAGTTATCTTTCGTTGACAAGAGTTATCTTTCGTTGACAAGAGTTATCTTTCGTTGACAAGAGTTACTTTTTCTTAGTCCGTGGGTGATGAGAGCGGCCATTTTTCGCATGCTGTCTTGTGGTTGACACAACGTGTACAAGATGTCTGGTTTCTGGTAATTTCTTGAAGATATACTTCAAGAAATAGGTTGGCGATGGTTATGCTTGAACCATGAAGGTTACAGATGGCAAGTTGTTGTCACATTGATGATGTAAGTTGGAAATTAGACATTTAATCGTAGTTTTGATGATTAATTGATAGATCAGTTTGGCTGAGATCAATTTCAGAGGAGAAAATGTTTCTCTGGCTTCATAATGACTCTTCTAGTCTGACTACTATTTTTCTGTGGCTTTTCCATTTTTATCTAAGAAACATTGTTTTGTTTGAAGAATAATTGTAGCATGAAATTTGAAGTAGTTTAGATTTATTTGAACTTCCATACTTGTATTTGGTTTATCTTTATTCTTTGCTATTGATAAATGGTGATTTATCAATGGTGATTTATAAATGGTGATTTATAAATGGTGATTTATTAAATCCGGAATCTTTCCATTCTGGATGATCCAGATGTTTCTGAAAATCAGTTTTCCACTTGGTTGATAATTTCCTAAAATGAAATTATGCTCAATGGATAGCATAGTGCATTTATTAACTGATATCGTTAACTTTTACCCAGTAGAGCAAGATCATATGTTGTATATTTTATTGTTTGATTTACAGAGCTGAGAATTTGTCGTCTTGATGTTCATCATGATTTACAGACTGATTGATTAAATGGTTTGAAGAACCCGCGTGTGTGTGTGTTATACGTCCATATACCACCGGTTACACATAGTTTACTAAAAAGTTATTGAGTCTGCAGTAATTTCAAACCCACAGTCAAAATATTTGTATGTTTGAGTCAGGTTTATGTAAAACATGCAACTTCTAGACCTTCAGCTACACGTAGTTCACCATATGCGGGATTCTGGTGGTGATATACTGATTTAAACAATATGTATTTGCCCCAATTAATATTAAAATTATTATGAAAAACATTTTGATGATGAAAATAAGAGTAGAATAGGGGGAGATGATTTAGAGCAAGCAGATATCCGCTTTTGCTGAGCTCTAGCTGCTGGTTATATATTGTGAGAGGGATAATTACGTATACCCTTTAATATTCTGATTCTATCAATTGTAACATTTTTATACAAAAATAAAATGAATAATGAACGCCGATATAGCAACAATTCAATTATTTGGTTTAGACTAGATTAGATTATTTATTGGTAATGATACATACATCTATATAATTTTATACAAAAGTTGACACATGTATACAAATTGAATGAGAAATATTATTGTTATGGGTGGAACTGCAGTCGACATTAACTCGTTTGGGACGTGATTCTTTTGAGAAAACATTACGCACAGACGAGATTGTTTGCAGAAATGCTTACTTTTATATAATTGTATAGCAATTTATGCGTTTATTCAATGTTGAATCAGACCATTTGCCATGGCAGATTACTCCGCGTGATAACTCATACTATATGGGTGATCATCCGTAGTCTATAAATCTTCTATAAATTTTGGGTAGATACCATCAAATTGCGACCGGTTGCCATAACAACCTATTTTCGGAAAGTATGTGTTTGTGGCTGTAATTTCGCTATATGACGATATGTTTGCGACATTTTGAATCAAATATTTATTATTTTCGAAGTTAAATTATCCAGGAATATTTTGCCAACATCTGGAACTAGCCTTGCTCGAAAATCACCCAACACCGACAGTGGGCGCCATTCAAAATGGCCGCCAAAACCCGTTTTCTAACGTTAAAATGCTTACTTTTATATCATTTTATAGCAAGGTATGCGTTAAATTTAATGCTGGGTCAGACCATTTGTCATGACAGAATTATCTACGTGACAACTCATAATATATATATTGGTGATCATCCGCAGTCTATAAATCTTCCAAAAAATGGATATATACCACCAAATTGCGACCAGTTGACATTACGCTTACCCTGACTCTTTGTTAATTATACAGCTCTGAGTTATTTTGACTTTATTTCATTCACTATAAGACTAACATTTGCTTTCGGAGCATAGTTATGGGAACACCCTAATGGTCTCTATCGCTATATTGTAATGGAGGAATGGTTTGTTCTAAAAATAGAACAATAAAGTGTCCCATTTAATCATCTCATTTTATAATAAAATATGCGTTTCCGGCATGGGTCTTCAACTCATATTTATTATTTTATACCACGAAACTATTTCAAAACTGTTATATGAAGAGATAATCCATCTTTAACATGACATAAATTTACATCTTTGTTACAGCCAGAGGGGAAAATCCGTCACCATCATTTATGATTCCATTGCAAAATATGTTATTGGCATACGATGGACCAAGGTTCAACCACTTCGAGGGGCTAGGATTAACACGATCGCAAGTCACATCATGTCCGGACGCGCAGAAGTTACGTACAATTATGCTATCATTCAATTCGGAACCAATGACATTTTTAGTTGAACGGACAAAGAAATAATTTCTTATTACAGTGAAACTTTTGGAAAATCTTATGTGGCGATGTTGAATGATATATTTATTGCTAAGATTTTAAATAGAAATAGTGATACCATGACATAAACTGTCACCTGTATTTAGATTCTTCAGGATTTAACCATTTTAAGCTTTATTCAGTTAAAACCATGAATAAAAATAATTTGCAACGGTTTCAGAAACTACATCCACCCTAGCTTTGACTGCAATGTGGTCCTCAATACAAGGAAACTCGTGGTGCAATGTGGTCCTCAATACAAGGAAACTCGTGGTGCAATGTGGTCCTCAATACAAGGAAACTCGTGGTGCAATGTGGTCCTCAATACAAGGAAACACGTGGAAATGTTCTTGGTGTCAGGTTGAAAAAAACGTAAAAAAAAACCTGTCGTCTGGACTATATAAAACATCATTCACAAATTTAACAGGTTCATTTCGCAATCAACTGACTGCAATCACTAATGAAATCACGCTATGTGTGAGATTTCATAATGCTGGGTTTCCAAATGTAAATTTTACAAAACCTGGGTAGCCAACTGAAAATTTAAAAAACTGAACGAAAGGAGGTGACAGTGATCGTTTCAGCACCGGTAATACTAGGATTAAGTATCGCTAGGGGTGTGGTAAATAAATGTTCTGGGGACCTGTGATAAGATCGCCCACATGGGGATCGCCCGTTTCAATGCGAATCGTGCAAGAAATCAGTTACTTCACCTTAAGGTGAGTAAGTGTCAGGCGTCGTGGGTTGGATCCATGGTGGGGCGGTAAGAAATTAAATGTCGGGACCTTCATCTCACCATTGCAGAATCATTTAAAGATGGATTATCTCTTTAAATAACAAATTTGAAATAGCTTGGGTATAAAATAATAAATATGAACTGAACACCCCTGTCCAGAAAGACTTCAATCAATTAATATTGATTTTATTTCGAATATTTTATTATGAAATGAGACGACTAAAGGTGGATTATCTCTTTGTAAACATTGTATTATATAGTTACCGGGGTATAATATATTAGATCTGAATCGAAGACTCCTGTCCGGAATATGCTTCTATCGATCAATATTCATTTTATTTCGAAAATGTTCTGGTCTAAAAAGGTGTGGTTGTTTAGCTAACGAACAATAGTAGTTATACTGTTAACAGAGATCAGAAAATTTATTGCGTAATTTTGTCACAAATAAACGTTAATTATACCCATTATGCACGAAGCCTCCCTTAGCCTGGTGCAGTGTCCAGCTAAGGGTATCCGCAATACACAATCTGTCCAAGGCGGCTAATGAAGCAGAGGGGATTAACTACATAACCATCTGCCAGGTCCAGAATTACTCAGTCGGAATCGCTCGGATGGCTAAGCCCCGAAGGACGACCACACAACTCGCAAGAGATCCAGTACCAGTCAGCGGGAACAGCAACAAGAGACAACGCAAGCACCACGACTTGTCCACTCGACCGCCGACTGGCGGATGAAATATGATGAACCTGCTAAATGTGTGAATACTTGTTTATATATGACTACAGTAATTCCCAAAGTAATTGACCACTTAACCACAGCAGAATTATGGGTATTTTTTCAGGATTTAGTCGGAAATATGGCTTGTTGCCATTCACCGGAAAGCTCTCGGCGAGAGCTTTCAGATGAATGCAACAAGCCATATTTCCGACTAAATCCTGACAAATTATCCATAATTCTGCTGTGGTTAAGTGGTCAATTACTTTTGGCATTACTGTAGCTGAAACAGGCTGCATTCGGGAGCCTTTATTCAGCGTCCGATGGGCCTGCTGCACCTGCACAAAGGGGGCTCAATACTCAATATGTTTATTTCCCATTAAACTGTAAAAACAGTGTTTGAGAATATAATACATAATATAACAGGCGGGGTATACATTGACATAGATAATATATACATAATTGTTACGAGGTTACAAAAAGAAAGTGGATTCTCTCTCCTTTAAGTATTAGTATATAACTTCGACTTACAAGTAATTAACAAAACAATTTGGAGATGACCAATTTTCATTTCATCACGACGGAGTTATTATTAATAATTTCAATAACAAGCATATTGATCCACTTTATTATTGGATATGGTCAACACATTTTGCTGGTATAATCATAATATCAATACAATTTCTGGTATAATGGGAAAACTTCAGATAACTTATTTGTTCCGACTCCATCGTTTTATACTACATATATGCTGCTTTATAAAGAACAAGGAGAGAGAGACCACATTTTTAGAGTAAATTCATCAATATATAATCACACACGTAAAATTTCTATAATTCAGATTTCACAATGAAATATTTACCCCGGGTGAAAAAGGAATTTGGTAGGGGTCACTCCCACTGGTGTATATACGGTATGTTTCTGATCGAAAAGGGGCATTGCATGCAATTGACTTAATTTATCGATGAGGGAGGCATCACCATATATCGTAAGTTTAGTTAAAGGGACACCAGGCCATTCGACGTTGGTTCAAACGAAATAAAATAAAGTTTATAAAAGTCTGTGAAATAAGTATTTCCAAGTATATATGTAACACCAGACATCAGCAATTTGTCCAGATAACTCTACATGTATTTTTGCATTCCGGTAAATTTGTCATCCGTAACACTACTTCGTACTCAACAGACTTTCAAATAATGAATTTTTTTTTACCTTATTCTCCGACTCCGAGACTATAGAAACCAACAACAACATTTGGCGTACAGTACCCCTTTAACATAATGATTATCCTATATCAACATTTTAGACTTTTTACTCTACTTATACTCTTATTACTTAGTGTTTTAATAGCTCATTTATACGGTCGATCCCCCGTGTGAGTCATCTTATGTATAGTCAGGTTACCCGAGTGAGTAAATGATTTATCGCACATATCGCATTGATACGGGCGATCTCCAGTGTGGATCCTCTTATGCATAGTCAGGTAACTCGAGTGAGTAAATGATTTATCGCACATATCGCATTGATACGGGCGTTCTCCCGTGTGGATCACCTTATGTATAGTCAGGCTACCCGACTGTGTAAATGATTTCTCGCACACATCACATTGATACGGGCGATCTCCCGTGTGGATCATCTTATGTTTCACCAGGGTACTCGACTGAGTAAATGATTTCGTGCAGAGATCACATTGATATGGACGATCTCCAGTGTGGATCCTCTTATGCCTCTGGAGGTTACTCGACACAGTAAATGATTTATCGCATATATCGCATTGATGCGGTCGATCCCCCGCGTGGATCCTCTTATGACTCACCAGGTAACTCGACCGAGTAAATGATTTCTCGCACACCTCACATTGGTATCGGCGATCTCCAGCGTGGATCCTCTTATGTGATAGCAAATGTGTAGATGTGCTGCAAGATTTCGAGCATATATCGCACTGATATGAACGAGCACGCTTATGCTTTGTCTTATTGTGCAAGCTTCTCAACGAATCCACGTCAACCTGTGAGTGTGACGTATTCCCCGGTGTGTGTTTATCGTCTCTAATCTCCATTGTTGAATTTGATGAGTCCTCTCCACCATACGTAGTTTTAAGTTAAGGTAGGCCGATGCGCAGAAGCCAATACTGGCCTCAGCTGGGATTATCTGGCGAAGTGTAACAGAAAATCTCACACAAGAATTGTTAACTTTATCAAAACGGCGTTTGAAAAAGTGGTTTCAATCAGCGGAAAGCAGAATAGAACAATGTGACAATACATAGTTTACTAAAACGTTATTGAGTCTGCAGTAATTTCAAGGCCGTGGCTAAAGAACGGTATACCGCTCTTTAGTACCAAACGCTAAAGAGCGGTATACCACGCTTTAGCTATATGGGCCTGATAGGCTGATACGCTAATTAACGGTATACCGCTCTTTAGCGTTTGGTGCTAAAGAACGGTATACTGCTCTTTAGTGACAAACGCTAAAGAGCGGTATACCACGCTTTAGCTATATGGGCCTGATACGCTAATGAACGGTATACCACTCTTTAGCGTTTGGTGCTAAAGAGCGGTATAGGCCTACTGCTCTTTAGCCCTCGGTGCTAAAGAGCGGTCCAGGTTGGATGAGCGGCACGTGCGTTGCCAAGATAGTTTGCGCATTGCGCCAACACATAACGTTATATCCGTATCGCTCTTTAGCTCTCATCGCTAATGAGTGGTGTGCCGTTCTTTAGCCATCAGTCCTAAAGAGCTGTCCATGTTGGATGAGCGGCACGTGCGTTGCCAAGATATGTTGCGCATTGCGTGTAACGTTATAATCCGCTCTTTAGCCCTCATCACTAAAGAGCAGTATACCGTTCTTTAGCCCTCAGTACTAAAGAGCGGTATACCGTTCTTTAGCCACTTCGTAATTTCAAACCCACAGTCAAATATTTGTACGTTTGAGTCAGGTTTATGTAAACCATACAACGGCTAGACCTTCAGCTACACGTAGTTCCCCATATGCGGAATTCTGGTGGTTATATATTGATTTAAACAATATTTATTTGCCCCAATTAATATTAAAATTATTATGAAAAACATTTTGATGATGAAAATAAGAGTAGAATAGGGGGAGATTATTTAGAGCAAGCAGATATCCGCTTTTGCTGAGCTCTAGCTGCTGGTTATATATTGTGAGAGGGATAATTACGTATACCCTTTAATATTCTGATTCTATCAATTGTAACATTTTTATACAAAAATAAAATGAATAATGAACGTCGATATAGCAACAATTCAATTATTTGGTTTAGACTAGATTAGATTATTTATTGGTAATGATACATACATCTATACAATTTTATACAAAAGTTGACACATGTATACAAATTGAATGAGAAATATTATTGTTATGGAAGGAACTGCGGTCGACATTAAAGATGGATTATCTCTTTAAATAACAAATTTTAAATAGTTGCGTGGGTATAAAATAATAGATATGAACTGAAGACCTATGTCCGGAAAAGCTTCTATCAATTAATATTGATTTTATTTCGAATATAAAATCGGGCCCATTTATGTTACTATTTTTTAGAACCGACCATTCGGATGAGACCTTATTGCGATATAGAGCACTGGGCTGTTCCCACGGCTACGCAACGAATGTCAAATGTCACAGATTGGTTGTTTGTATTGTTTTGTTCCAACGATATAAGCGATAACGAGTATAATTAACATCTATTTGTGACAAAATTGCACAATATAATTTCTGGTCTCTGTTAACAGTAACCACCATTGTTCGTCAGCTGAACAAACACACCTTTTTAGACCAGAAAATATTCGAAATAAACTTAATATTAATCGATAGAAGCATTTCCGGACAGGAGTCTTCGATTCAAATCTAATATTTTATACCCCGGTAACTATATAATACATGTTTACAAAGAGATAATCCACCTTTAACTCGTTTGGGACGTGATTCTTTTGAGAAAACATTACGCACAGACGAGATTGTTTGCAGAAATGCTTACTTTTATATAATTGTATAGCAATTTATGCTTCGATCCTTATTAGTTCCTCTTCGGTCAGAGCGTCGGTACGAGTGATTTGAGCGGTCTGTAACCTTAATTGGAAGCAACCGCCCTCGTGCTGATGCCGGCGAGTGAGACGGTTTTGGATTAGGCTTAGTGCGACGGACAATGGAGCTAATCCCTGACGCCGCGTTAGCAGCGATAGAGAGATATTGTTAGCTGGAATCTCCAGTCTAACAGAGGCTATTTGACTCTCTGCGTTGAATTCAGGACGGGAGATGCTGGAAACCAGAGATCTTCCACCTGGAGCAAGACCAAGACCAGCCGTACCATGAAAGAGGAGCCTCCTAAGAAAAAGACACCAGCTCGAAGGAGAAGGGACGCAGCCAGACGGGCGAAATGGAAGAAGAAGATGGGGGCGACCGTTGATCGACCGGTCACCCCTCCCCGTGTGGCTCAGCCGTCCAAAGTCATAGCCGGCGGGTCGAAGTTGTCTGAGAGACGTCCAGACGACTCGACCTGCATGGAGACTGACGACATAGCACTAACTAGCAGGGATTCCGTGGATCTGCCGGAGGTCCCTGCTGTCGTCGTCGATGCTAGCGGAGACAGGGACGTGGATACCACCCCAGATGTTCCTGCCGCCAGCTTCGACGTGGAACTGGACTTTACACCTCGGACACCGGATTATCAAAACATCCCGGTGTCCTCCAGCTCCACCAGCACCAACAACAACATCAGTGCAGCCTCCAACTTGTCTGCGGCGGAGGAAATCGTTGCTGACTGCCAAAGAAAGATCGAAGAAAGGGAAGAAAGATCGAGAAAGATCGACAAAGAGGAGAAAGAAAGGCAAGACCGACTTGACATCGAAAAAGAAAAAACAGAACAACAACAGCAAGAACTTAGGGAAAAAATAGAACTCCTCATGCAGCAACCACGGAGTTCTCCACCTTCTTCGACAGAGAAACTGTGACCGTGCTATTTTATATACCAAATCAGTATATGCCTTTATTACATGCTACACATGTATACTAACTAAGTTATTAAACCTAACTGACTAATATACATTTTATAGCCGCATTGTAATCATTTCATTGCGCGTACTTGGTTCATTCCATTTCGCGCTATTCCGTTCTGTACATTCCCCGTTTCCTATGTCTCATTGCTGATCTGTATTTTGCTATTTACTATCTCTATCTACGCCCAATCTCTTACCCGCTTAAGTCTTCCTCTGTCTAGTTCAGCGCCCAGTATTAGATCTAACTAAGGTGTTTTAGCCAATCACAGGTAAGCTTATTTACCGCGCTTTCTCAGTCCGTATTTCGTCACCAAGGTGTACGCATCGCAATATCGTATAACACTCTCAGTGTTATCCTAATTTCTTCATGCTCGAAGAATGTTAATAAGTTTAAGAAGTAATACTACGTTATGACATCTGACCTATGCTTTCCAAAGGATGGTAAGTAATATTTGTTATGTTTTCACCCGTTATTATAGCTTGTATTTTAATAATATTGTCTTCGGTTTTGAAACTTTAGTGTTGTCACATTTGCATAAATATATTTGCCCAATAGTTTAGTGAAGTTGGAAATCGCACACTGCGTCCATAATCACCCTTTTATACTAGCATGTAGGTTTTATTTCTAACTGTTCGTCACAGTTAGGATTGTGTCAAAATAGTTGTTTATATCGACAATAGGGAAGTTGGTTTATTGACACAATCACATTTCATATATTTATTAATATCCATACTGGATATTTATTCTGCAGCAACTACAACATATGTATTTGTTCACCAGGGTCCTTTTTCTCGATTTGATGTCTGATGTTTGATGCTCGATGTGATGTTGTGATGTTGCTGTCAAGCTGTTTATAAAGATGTGTTGTGATGTCATCCATGTTGTGATGCTTGTTGGATGTGTTCCGTTCGGTATTGCTTGATTATTCAATTAAATGCATGATGAAGACTTTTAAGGTAGGCTTAGTGTTTTCATAGACCCTGCCAGATGTTTAGACTCAGAGCCCATAAATGTTTGTGATATAGCGACTGATGGTTCACTTAAGACCCACCCCTGTGCTCTACCACAATGGCGCCCATTCGTATATCTATAGCTCTGATTATAGTGTGGAACTTTTGAAATTGGTGTGAAAATTGGAACTTTGTAGAAATTCGTGTTTTCGTGCTTCAAAAACTGTGAAAAAATGACAATCAGGATTTCTGGAGATATTCAGCGTTGGAGTGGAAGAGACAATACAAATTGAACAGTTTTATGCTTAAAAAGGCATAAAAACATAAATTCTGTTGAAAATTTGATAAATTCTGTAAAATTTTCATGTTAATCAGTGAAATTTGTAAACACATTGTTTTGGTGTGGCTGTATTCCTTTGATATTATAATTATGTCTAAATGTTTGTATTGTCAGCTCTGTTTAGTCGTTTTTAGCGTTTGGGCAAAGTCCAAACTTTAAATTCGATTTGTTACTCTGCCAATATTTTGTGGTCCGGATTTTGGTAAATTGAAACCCGGTAAAGTTGTGTTTTCCGGATTTTTGTAGTCCGTGGTTTCGTTTCGTTTCAACTGGGTCACATTTTGGTCAGAACACAAAAATGTAAACAGTAACACGTGAGTTTGTTTTCAAATATTCTGATCAACTTTAGTAGCCTTTAAAGCTAATTATTAGCTTTTGTTTAGGTAACTATAGGTGTAGTTAGGTATATAATATATCAGTCCAGCCACACATTATGTATTGTTTGCTGTCAAAGTTTATTCTTTGACTGAAATATTGTCATAAAGTGACATCTGTTGATAAATGCATACATGTAGGCCAAATGTCAGCTTATAAATTGCAAGGGGAATATCATTGCATATTACCAGAGATTTTCTGAAACCGAAATTGGTTGAGAATATTTCAAATTTCTTGACATTCGGTCGTCACTTTTTTGTGACGGTGTGATAAATACCTTTTGTCTCCAACATTATGCAATGCAATTCTGACTTTGCATTAATAAGTTAGTAGTTTTCAGACCCGGTGTTGGACAAATTGTCCCAACTAGTTCTGGTATTACAAGCAGGTGTTGTCATCTTGGTTTGTTGATAGTCGTGACATGGTAAGTTGGTGTCGGAGTCTGCAGTTGTCGGAGTCTCAGGTTAACGGTGAGTCAACCCTGACCCCTCCCCTGCCACACCCTCTTTCCCACTGAATTTTTTTTTTTTGTGAGCCGAGTACGCATCGCGCTTGCTTTCATCTCATTTCATCAGATAGGTGCATGAATTAAATTCTTCACAACACTAATTAGGTGGAAGTTAACTTAACCAAACTAATTAGTAGCAGTTGTCGGCAAGAAAACTTGCAAATTTTCAGCCAGTCCACACTTAGCATGCAAGCGGAAGTGAAATTTGTGTTCAAATTTTCAGACGACGGTGAATTTATAGTGCGACAATAGGTGATTGTAAAAATATTTATTGATTTTCAGTGACGGTGAATTGTGATTTGAGAATTTTG
The DNA here is from genome assembly GCA_032622095.1 of Siphonodentalium dalli. Taxonomy (NCBI): domain Eukaryota; kingdom Metazoa; phylum Mollusca; class Scaphopoda; order Gadilida; family Siphonodentaliidae; genus Siphonodentalium; species Siphonodentalium dalli. The sequence goes on along the minus strand of CP136062.1, from coordinate 216,136,588 downwards.
TAGTTGACGGTGGAGTATATAGCTCGAAAATAGGTGATTTTTCAGAGCAAGTTCGGAAAATAATTTTTCGAATCAACTTTCAGTTGACGGTGAATGTTAATATTCATTTGTGTTGTTGTGTCAACACGTGATTGATTATATTTCAGTTTTGTCGCCGGACGGCACAATTAACTTGAAATTAGGTGACTTATTGGTGACGTCGTGGAAAATTAATTTATTTTTCCATTGTTGAGTTTGTAGTGTGTGATTGATCAGGTTAGATCTGACTTTGAAATTTTTTCAGTTGACGTCAGATAGCAAGCGGAAATAGGTGACTTGAATATTTAATCGCAGATTAATTTAGAATTTTGATGCGATTTGTAGGTATTAGCTTGGTAGTTAAATTGTAGGTGACTTACAGTGTTCTGATTTACAGCAAACTTGAGAAATTTTTATTTTTCAGAAATTTTCTTACGTAGTTGGACTTGAGAATTTTTCTTGCATTAAATTTTTCCGCAGAATTTTTTTTTTTTTCCGCAGGTTTAATTACAAAATGAATTTTTTTTTTCAGTGATTTCTGAGTTAGTAGGCAGAAAATACTTAGGTTTTTCTGTATAAGTTTCAGCGCGTCGGTTTTTCAGATATTGAGTTTAGTCTATTTTCACTTGACGTTTTCAGCGTTCAGCAAGGTTATTACTTTGACCTTTACACTTAGTGATTTTTTTCCCCGAATTCTCTTGTAGGTTTCGACTTGAATTATTTTTTATTCCAGTTAGTTAAAGCGACATTTGTTTTTTTTCCGAGATATTTCTTAGAATTTGTAGGTCGATCGTGGTTGAAATATTTTCAAATTTTTCCTAGCTATTTGCGAGTTAGTGAAAGATGGCGTCACAGATTTCAGAGGAAGTTATGTTGAAGATACAGGCTGAGATATTGGAATTGACAGTTCGGATAGAGTTGAAGAGAAATAGTGAAAATAGTTACGATAATAATTACAGCAATGATGATTATTACAGAAATGATAATTATAACAGTGGTTATAACTCTTACTCCAGACAGCGTGCGCAGAGATATCGGAATAGGAATCACAGAATGCAGTATACGGAGAGAAGCGATAATGTTCATTATTTTCAGAAGGAGGCAAATAATGTTTCAGATGTGAGAAATGATTATAGTAATCCCACAAATGATAGGTTACAAGGAGAGTATGTATCTGGTAGATACACCGGATGTTGGAAATGTGGTGATTTGACGCATAAAGCGTTTGGTTGTAGGAAAGGTGGATACTATCGCTACTATGATAGAGATGAATGTTTTCGTCCACAGGATAGATCCCGGAGATTTATTAACAAATCTCAATTTGTTAATGATTCCAGTAAGGAACATTGTATAAATGGAAATGCTACAGAGTCAGATATTACTGTTTCAGGTTACAATACTAAGGCTCTTGTTGATACAGGTTCGACTTGCTCCACAATTTGCGAGCAATTTTACAGCACTTTCTTGAAACATATTCCTTTGCAGCCCTTGTCTGTTATACTTAATATAGAGTGTGCTGATGGCAAGAAACTCCCTTATCTTGGATACATTCAGTGTCCTATTACAGTTCCTTCTTTAGGACAAGATTCCAGCAAAGAGTTTATTTTTCTTGTAGTGCCAAACAGTTCTTATAACATGTCAGTACCAGTTTTGCTAGGAACTAATATTCTTTCAGAACTCATGCAGTTGTGCAAAGATGCACATGGTAACAGGTTTTTACAGAATGCAAACTTGTCATCATCTTGGTTTATGGCATTCAGATGCATGATTTCTAGAGAGAAAGAACTTGCTAAACACAACTTTGTTCTAGGTCATGTAAAGTCTGCTGAGAATACTCATGTTATTCTCCATCCTAATACTAAGAAAGTTGTTACTGGTTTTATTGATCATAAGATTCCTTACCAACCCACATGTGCTATTTTGCAGCCTCTTCCAGATGATGAACGGTTCAAATTTTTAGAGATAGGTCGATATATTGTGAAATATGATTTCAAGAGCACTGATACTGTTGATGTTCACTTGTCAAATATTTCTTCTAGGACTATTAGTATAGCACCTAACTCTGTTATTTGTCAGGTACAGCCAGTCTCTGTTGAGCAAGATATTGAAACCTCCCCAGGTTCAGAGACTACCTCTTCATTTCTTGATAAAATTACTATTGATGTTTCTTCTCTTGATGATGTAAAGGATATATCTGTTGCATTGAATCTTATCAAAGAATTTTCAGATGTTTTTTCACAGCATGATCTTGACTTAGGTTTTTACAGTGCAGTTAAGCATAGGATCGACATGTATGATTCTACGCCTTTCAAGGATCGTCCGAGACGTTTACCTCCAAGCATGATTGATGAAGTGAGAAATCATCTTCACCAGTTATTAGCTGCCGGCATTATACGCCGATCTCACAGTCCATATTCTTCTAATGTTGTTTTAGTTAGGAAGAAGGGTTCAAATGACCTTCGTATGTGTACAGATTTTAGAATTTTAAATAAACGCACTATTCCAGATAATTATGCACTCCCTAGGCCTGAAGACCTTTTTGATTACTTAGCAGGTGCCAAGTACTACTCAGTTCTCGATCTCAAATCTGATTTTCATCAATTGGAAATTGCAGAGGAGCACAAAGAGAGAACAGCTTTTACTGTTGGAGGTCTAGGTTTCTATGAATATAATAGACTTGCATTTGGTTTGAAAAATAGTCCTTCTAGCTTTCAGAGAATGATGGAAGACTGCCTCGATGGTCTTAACAGGAAAATATGTAATATTTATGTTGATGACGTCATTGTATGGTCAAAATCTGTTCCAGAGATGTTGGAGCGACTTAGACTTGTTTTTGACAGGCTCAGAGAATGTGGTTTGAAACTGGCTCCAGCAAAGTGTAAATTTTTCATGCGCCGTGTCTCATATGTAGGCCATGTAGTTTCAGAGAAAGGTATCGAGACAGATCCTGCGAAAGTTGACAAAATTGTCAACTGGCCAGTTCCCAAGAACTCTGATCAATTGCGATCATTTCTTGGCTTTGCAGGATACTACAGAAAATATTGTCCTAATTTTTCCAGGATTGCTAAGCCCTTGACAGATTTACTTCCCCCTACAAATACAAAGAAGCCAAAGAACAAGGTTAAATCCTCTTTTACAGGGAAATGGAAATGGGAGCATGAGCAGCAGTCTGCTTTTGATACTTTGAAAGATCGTCTTTCTAATCCCCCCATTTTAGGTTACCCCGATTACAGCAGGCCCTTTGAAGTCCATACTGATGCGTCCCTTCATGGTTTAGGTTGTGTCCTTTACCAAGAGATCGATGGCGTGAAGAGAGTTATTGCGTATGGCAGCCGAGGAACCACAGCAGCAGAAAAGAATTACCCGGCACATAAGTTAGAAGTTTTAGCTTTAAAATGGGCAGTTACAGAAAAGTTTTATGACTATTTATATGGTAATTATTTTGTAGTGTATACTGATAACAATCCATTAACTTATGTTTTAACTTCAGCCAAATTAGATGCCACTGGACAGAGATGGTTATCAGCCTTAGGTTCTTTTAAATTTGATATTGTTTACAGACCCGGTAAATTTAATACCGATGCAGATGCCTTATCCAGGTTGGATACACCTCCTCCAGATATTATTACAAATGATTCAGTACAAGTTATTTGTAATTCATTACAGGTTCAGCAACCTTTTGTTGAAAGTTTATGTTGCAGCACTGATGTTTTAAATTCTATTCAAGATGATGTAGGCCATGATCTTGATGAAATGAATTATAGGGATTGGAGAAGATTGCAGGAAAGAGATGATGTATTGTCCGTATGGTTATCAGCCGTGAGAAGAAATAGTTGCCCAAAGAGAAAGTCCCTTCCCCCTTCTAAGCTTCATTCAGCATTTTTAAGACATTTTTCTAAGCTTAGGTTGCAGCGAGGAGTTCTTTATAGAGAGTCCACTTTTAATGGTAAAACCACCACTCAGCTTGTTTTACCACATTCACAGATTACTTTTGTTCTTAAATCATTACATAATGATATTGGACATCCAGGTCGTGACAGAACAGTTTCACTTGTGAAAGAAAGATTTTATTTTCCAGGTATCGACAGTGCTGTCGATGATTGGATAAAACATTGTCATAGATGTCTTCGAGTGAAAACTAATCCGAATTTCAGAGCCCCTTTAGTATCCATCACTACTTCTCAACCTCTTGAACTTGTTTGTATTGATTTTCTTACTCTTGATTGTTCTAAAGGTGGTTACCAATATGTTCTTGTTATGACAGATCATTTTACTAAATATGCACAGGCTTATCCTACAAGGAACATGACTGCAAAAACTACTGCTGATGTATTGTTTAACAATTTCTTTATTCATTATGGTTATCCTCAACGTATTCATAGTGATCAAGGTGCTAATTTTGAATCTCAACTTATTTCTGAACTTTGTCAGCTTTGCAGCATCAAGAAGTCCAGAACTACTCCTTATCATCCGATGGGGAATGGTGTTACAGAGCGATTTAATCGCACACTTATTAGTATGTTAGGTACTCTTAATCCTGACCAGAAACATGACTGGAAATCACATATAGGTCCTCTTGTTCATGCTTACAATTGTACTAGGCATGAAACTACTGGTTTTGCTCCTTTTCAGTTGATGTTCGGAAGAGAACCACGGTTACCTCTTGATGTTTTATTTGGTCTGAATAAACCTGATTCTGATCAAACTTCTTACTGTGATTATGTTTCAGATCTTAGACAAAGACTTTCTGATTCTTACAGATTAGCATCCAAATCTATGTCTGGTGCTCAGAGTAGTAATGCCAAATATTATAATCAAAAGCTTCGTGGTGCAACTATACATGTAGGTGATAGAGTCTTAGTAAAGACATTAGCTTTCGAAGGCAGACATAAATTGGCAGATAAATATGATTCCGAAGTATACACTGTTAAATCCCAACCCAATTCTGACATTCCTGTTTTTAATTTAGAAGATGACAGTGGAAAGCAAAGAACTTTACATAGGAACCACTTGTTGCCTATTGGTTCTTTACCCTTTGACTTTCCAGATGACGACACAGCCCTTAAATTTCCTCTTGAACAGAGAGATGCTGATGCCCCAATTGTAGATCCTCTTATCCCACCTGTACGGCCACCAGAGCCTAAGGTGCGGAAACGTCGTATTTCAGGTACTGGTAGTGTTACTTCACGTGATGAAGTTCGTGATAACCATATTAATGGTTCAGACCATATAGATGGTTCAGATGAAGAATCGGTGATATTGTTTGTTCCACAGGGCGTTGCAGGTATAAAATCTGCTCCTAATGCAGTGGACAGTTCAGCTCCATCTCGTCGGGGTGACGACTTTCCTGCGAGATTGGAAGCTGGTGGTATTTCTTCTTCCTGTGGTGACGACCGCACTCAAATAGATGAGTTCAGGGAAGTTAGAACTGATGTCGGTGATGACAGTAATGTTGATATTTCAGCTACACAGGTTTCGACAGGTCAATTTGAAATTCGTTCCACAGGTGATAGCAATGATGAGGCTGATGAGAATGATGATGAAGTTGTTGATATTGTCCTTGTACCTTTAGCATCTATTGCAGAAGATACTGTTGTTGTTGATGGTAATGTTGATGGTGCGAAAGCGAATGTTGATGGTGATGATGGTGCCTCGAGTAATAGTCAGAGTGGAGATAGAGAAAGAATTTCTCTTTCAGCGTCTATACCAAAACCAGTACCTAGAAAATCTAGCAGAGCAAAGAAACCTCCATCATGGATGGGTGATTATATTTCAAAAAATATTCAACCCATTTCAGGTGGAAAAGATGAATATAAGAATCAGCTTTTGCGTAAGCTTATGGAAAATCAGATCTGCACCAAGGTAGCTCCAGATGTTCTTCAGTCCATTCTGAAGACTATCTTGGATGAATAAGATTTTCATTTTCAGTTCACTCATTTATATTCAGTGATTCCATATTACTGATATGTCAGTTTCAATGATGTGTGTATACATTGGACATAGGCATTGTCCTGTTGTGTAAGTTGTTTTTAAAATTGATTCTTTTATAAATTATGTATTGATATTATGTATTGTTAGGTATCACTTATCATCTTCGTACGATCAGAGATATTTCCACTTATTCCAGCTGACGATCCAGTGTAGAGCTACGACTCATATGAGGTACCAGTTTTCAAGGAATTCTATTTTTTTTTTGTTATATACTCTGTGAGGTGATAAAGTGTTCCTTTCTATATATGATTATGATTTTAACATATTTGTGTTGATTGTTGTGTATTCATGATTGAAGTTCTCAGATAGACCAGCCAGTGTGAATCAGTGGTGATTCCATTTCAGTGGTGTTGTGTGATATATTCACGTTGTTTACTGTCTACGCCAGATAGTGAAGATTAAGTTGATTAAGTGAAGTTATATAATGCTGATATTTGATTTCAGTTCTGAAGATAGGTCGGTGTCAAGGTTATCTCTGTGTATGAGAATGTTATAGATGATAATTTTCCATTATCAGTTGCAGAGTTTGAAAGTCATGTCTATTTGCGACATTTCCTTTCAGTATTGGTTTAAATGACTAGGGAGTCATTTTGTCAACAGAGGGGAGAGTGTGACCGTGCTATTTTATATACCAAATCAGTATATGCCTTTATTACATGCTACACATGTATACTAACTAAGTTATTAAACCTAACTGACTAATATACATTTTATAGCCGCATTGTAATCATTTCATTGCGCGTACTTGGTTCATTCCATTTCGCGCTATTCCGTTCTGTACATTCCCCGTTTCCTATGTCTCATTGCTGATCTGTATTTTGCTATTTACTATCTCTATCTACGCCCAATCTCTTACCCGCTTAAGTCTTCCTCTGTCTAGTTCAGCGCCCAGTATTAGATCTAACTAAGGTGTTTTAGCCAATCACAGGTAAGCTTATTTACCGCGCTTTCTCAGTCCGTATTTCGTCACCAAGGTGTACGCATCGCAATATCGTATAACACTCTCAGTGTTATCCTAATTTCTTCATGCTCGAAGAATGTTAATAAGTTTAAGAAGTAATACTACGTTATGACATCTGACCTATGCTTTCCAAAGGATGGTATGTAATATTTGTTATGTTTTCACCCGTTATTATAGCTTGTATTTTAATAATATTGTCTTCGGTTTTGAAACTTTAGTTTTGTCACATTTGCATAAATATATTTGCCCAATAGTTTAGTGAAGTTGGAAATCGCACACTGCGTCCATAATCACCCTTTTATACTAGCATGTAGGTTTTATTTCTAACTGTTCGTCACAGTTAGGATTGTGTCAAAATAGTTGTTTATATCGACAATAGGGACGTTGGTTTATTGACACAATCACATTTCATATATTTATTAATATCCATACTGGATATTTATTCTGCAGCAACTACAACATATGTATTTGTTCACCAGGGTCCTTTTTCTCGATTTGATGTCTGATGTTTGATGCTCGATGTGATGTTGTGATGTTGCTGTCAAGCTGTTTATAAAGATGTGTTGTGATGTCATCCATGTTGTGATGCTTGTTGGATGTGTTCCGTTCGGTATTGCTTGATTATTCAATTAAATGCATGATGAAGACTTTTAAGGTAGGCTTAGTGTTTTCATAGACCCTGCCAGATGTTTAGACTCAGAGCCCATAAATGTTTGTGATATAGCGACTGATGGTTCACTTAAGACCCACCCCTGTGCTCTACCACAAAACCAAACTCAAAGAAGAAGCGAAAAAAGAAACGTTAAAGTCAAACATCACAAAAATGCTCACTTTTTTATTTTATTTTTTTATTTCACCAATAAAGGCACCAATATGAGGGATTAAGGGGAGGACCATTCGGTGCTTCCGACAATCCCGGGCTAGCCCCCCGAACCACTCACTTCACTTCACATGCGTTTATTCAATGTTGAATCAGACCATTTGCCATGGCAGATTACTCCGCGTAATAACTCATACTATATGGGTGATCATCCGTAGTCTATAAATCTTCTATAAATTTTGGGTAGATACCATCAAATTGCGACCGGTTGCCATAACAACCTATTTTCGGAAAGTATGTGTTTGGGGCTGTAATTTCGCTATATGACGATATGTTTGCGACATTTTGAATCAAATATTTATTATTTTCGAAGTTAAATTATCCAGGAATATTTTGCCAACATCTGGAACTAGCCTTGCTCGAAAATCACCCAACACCGACAGTGGGCGCCATTCAAAATGGCCGCCAAAACCCTTTTTCTAACGTTAAAATGCTTACTTTTATATCATTTTATAGCAAGGTATGCGTTAAATTTAATGCTGGGTCAGACCATTTGTCATGACAGAATTCTCCACGTGACAACTCATAATATATATATTGGTGATCATCCGTAGTCTATAAATCTTCCAAAAAATGGATATATACCACCAAATTGCGACCAGTTGACATTACGCTTAAGCTGTCTCTTTGTTAATTATACAGCTCTGAGTTATTTTGACTTTATTTCATTCACTATAAGACTAACATTTGCTTTCGGAGCATAGTTATGGAACACCCTAATGGTCTCTAACGCTATATTGTAATGGAGGAATGGTTTGTTCTAAAAATAGAACAATAAAGTGTCCCATTTAATCATCTCATTTTATAATAAAATATGCGTTTCCGGCATGGGTCTTCAACTCATATTTATTATTTTATACCACGAAACTATTTCAAAACTGTTATATGAAGAGATAATCCATCTTTAACATGACATAAATTTACATCTTTGTTACAGCCAGAGGGGAAAATCCGTCACCATCATTTATGATTCCATTGCAAAATATGTTATTGGCATACGATGGACCAAGGTTCAACCACTTCGAGGGGCTAGGATAAACACGATCGCAAGTCACATCATGTCCGGACGCGCAGAAGTTACGTACAATTATGCTATCATTCAATTCGGAACCAATGACATTTTTAGTTGAACGGACAAAGAAATAATTTCTTATTACAGTGAAACTTTTGGAAACTCTTATGTGGCGATGTTGAATGATATATTTATTGCTAAGATTTTAAATAGAAATAGTGATACCATGACATAAACTGTCACCTGTATTTAGATTCTTCAGGATTTAACCATTTTAAGCTTTATTCAGTTAAAAAACCATGAATAAAAAAAATTTGCAACGCTTTCAGAAACTACATCCACCCTAGCTTTGACTGCAATGTGGTCCTCAATACAAGGAAACTCGTGGTCCTCAATACAAGGAAACTCGTGGAAATTTTCTTGGTGTCACATTAAACAAAACGTAAAAAAAACCTGTCGTCTGGACTATATAAAACATCATTCACAAATTTAACAGGTTCATTTCGCAATCAACTGACTGCAATCACTAATGAAATCACGAGATTTCATAATGCTGGGTATCCAAATGTAAATTTTACAAAACCTGGGTAGCCAACTGAAAATTAAAAAAACTGAACGATAAGAGGTGACAGTGATCGTTTCAGCCCCGGTAATACTAGGATTAAGTATCGCAAGGGGTGGGGTAAATAAATGTTCTGGGGACCTGTGATAAGATCGCCCACATGGGGATCGCCCGTTTCAATGCGAATTGTGCAAGAAATCAGTTACTTCACCTTTAAGGTGAGTAAGTGTCAGGCGGCGTGGATTGGATCCATGGTGGGGCGGCAAGAAATTAAATGTCGGGACCTTCATCTCACCTTTGCAGAATCATTTGAAGATGGATTATCTCTTTAAATAACAAATTTGAAATAGCTTGGGTATAAAATAATAAATATGAACTGAACACCCCTGTCCAGAAAGACTTCTATCAATTAATATTGATTTTATTTCGAATATTTTATTATGAAATGAGACTACTAAAGGTGGATTATCTCTTTGTAAACATGTATTATATAGTTACCGGTGTATAAAATATTAGATCTCCTGTCCGGAATATGCTTCTATCGATTAATATTCATTTTATTTCGAAAATGTTCTGGTCTAAAAAGGTGTGGTTGTTTGGCTAACGAACAATAGTAGTTATACTGTTAACAGAGACCAGAAAATTTATTGCGTAATTTTGTCACAAATAAACGTTAATTATACCCATTATGCACGAAGCCTCCCTTAGGCCTTTTATTTTTGATAAAGTGGTTTACGGAATTTTTGCCCATTGGTTCAGTCGGGTCGGACGAAACAAAAATAAAAATAAAATGGCAATATCAATTTTTTTTTTTTTAGGTTCGTAAACATGTATGTCAGCACTTCTGTCAGGGGGCTTCCAGAATGAAGATAATACATTATATTTGGGAAAAAACACAATATTTGGTGTCAATATTCCGAATAATTCAAAAAAATAAAGATTTGAGAATTTTATAATGTTGAGTATACTGCTCCACAGATATATTGCATCTGACAGTATTAAAGTCACGGCTTTCCATCCATATAACTATGAAATGTTATAGGATTTTGGATAACTTACACCAGTTGGGATAGGGGTGATATATAAATGTGTTCTATTCATTCATTTGTACAGATGTTGAGATAACATGTTCGTTAAAAAAACACATTTGTTGGCATTATTATCTTAACATCCTTTAATACACATGAATGAATGAGAAATTGATAATCTTTATATATTAAACATTGAACAAACCAGTACCCACTATATATTACACCTACATGGGTGTAGAATCACTGTAGATCTATTTAAATAAAGGAGGCATGTTTGTCAGAAGAAATCACATTTTTAATCTTGGCACTTGTAGAATTACATAACAAAATATTTAGAAATACATGTATCATGAAATTAACAACTTGACATGTTGTAGTTTAAATACACTATGATCACAAAATTTCGCTACCTGAGTTCCAAGTTGTCCTATTTAACATAATATATATTATAATTTTCATGATTTTCTTGAATAAATTCATATGTCTTATAGTTTTCTTGCATTAATTTAATAAATATAATATAAATTTCACTATTTTCTTGCCTAAATATATTATAACTAGCAGGTGTGCCCGACTTCGTCCGGGCTGTCTGAAGCGGATATATTTCATGAAAGCCACCACATACATCGACATATTAAAAGTAGTTGTATGTGCTTTTTAGTATACAGTTAATACATGTAGGACAACATGGAACTCAGGTAGCGAAATTTTGTGCTCAACGTTTTTGATGCTTAATTTGATACATGTAGCTTGCTTTGAAGTTTTAAATTTTCTTTTTTTTCTGCCCAACCTTCAGCGCGTTCCTGGTCACTATTGGTTTTCCATTTGTGAAACAGGTTTCACAAATTGGTCGCACAATACCAAATTGCTGATTTTTGTCAGCAACTGCAGGGCCGTTGTATATTTCAGAATCACCACAGTGAATACATACGGGCGCGAACAACTGTCCCTTTGCGGAATAATACGATGTCTCGACAGGAGAATGACAGTTTATCCCTTCTCGCACTATGATATCTGGGTATGGACCGAGATGAGCTCCACATACATAGAAACATTCTTCTTCTATGCGAATTATTGTATTGTGTTCCTGGACACTTAACACGCTCTTAGAGTATATAACTCTGGCTTTTCTGCACTCGCAGCATGTGAGCGCCCTACGTGCCTTTTCGGCTACAAGTAGTTTTTTGTTTTTTTTATCGTTCTCCGTCGGTTGCGGTTTCAAGATGAGGCTCGGTCTTGCTGTATCCTTTGTTTCGTTACCATATACTTCTGTGAAATCCTTGTACACGCCATCTGCATCTGGGACGGGGTCCGGCAAAAAATGAAGTTTACCAAAGTTTTTCTCCAACCGAGGTGGATTCATGCAGCAGTAACCACAATCAGATAAGTCACACTTTTTTATTTGGAAGTTATACTGACGAGTACGGGTGTGTCGGTCGAAAAATTCTTTGAGTTGGGGATGTTTGTCGATTGATTTAATTGATTTAACGTCATCGACATCTTTGTCTAGAATAGTCATAACGGATGCCTTTGATATTTCCTCGTCGGAATCTGGACTATGTGTCTTGATTGGCTTCTTTTGCCACTCCAAAGATGAAAATCTTTCATCCAAAACACTGATAATGGGGTGAACAGACTCTTCATATTTAGTCTTCAGTCGCTCATCCTTTTCGGCAGCTCTTCTAAGTTTCGTTAGGTTACTTAATGACTTGAATCGCATTTCGAAATCTCCAGTATTCTCTCGTCTTAGTGCCACATGCTGAAGAGCCAAGTTGAGAACACTCATGATTCTCTCGGCTGGGTTTGCATAAGATTGTCCTGGTGCAGTCCTACAATGAACCAGCATATCCAAGTCGAGAGAGATGAACATTGATACGGCAGCCAGTTGAACGGAAAGGTATGTAGTCCGATGATCTGGGCCACCGTCACTGTATACCAGTAGTATTGGTTTGTCAACATTGATACCATCAGAGCATTTCTCTCGTAGTATGTTCACCTGTTCCACACAGTGTCGCAACGGAGAAGATGGTTGAAATACTTTTTCCTTCAAAGTGACATGAGCTTCGCCATTATAGAAACTATCGCGACAGTTTTCTGGAATGTTGATATCGAACAAGACTGACGGAACTGCTCCCGACACATGGAAATCATGATCACCGGCAAGTAAATGCGTGGCATTTTTAAAAACAAGAGCCTTGCAGTTAGGTCGAACACCAGTGGATATGGCCATATTAGGCTCCCCGATGGGCACAACAGCTTTATCGTCGACTGAAATCATTCTGCAATCATCCCTCCAGAGTACGGCAAATTCTTTGAGCATATGCCACTGGAATGCACAGAAAGGTCCATCTGGGTGCTGGGCATGTAGAAGTCTTTTCTGCAGTGAATACTTTACTTTAAATCGGCCTGTATATGACAACGCTGTATATGAATACGGATTTCTTGGCCAAAACTGAAAGCGAATGCAGGATAGAGAAGGAATAGATGTATCTTTTGGCAATCTCTCGGATATTTTGTTCCTCAAATCACGAACTGATAAAGCACACGGTATAAACATTGTCTGATTTGTTCTACGCTCGTGAACGATGGCAAATTCATCCAGGAACTTTTTAAGCTCGTCCCAAAATGGATCATACTTTGTGTCAGCTATTCGGCCATTATTGGCTCGAAGATCCATTAGCATTTTAACTTCCTGGGTTTCGAGAATCTCTTCCAAACGTTTGTCCATTGTGTCCTGTTCACTACTATTGGCACTTGAACTGTCATGACCAATAAATTTCAACATTGAACGTAAAATAGCTGGTTTTGTCCCGGTCACCTTCGAATATCTATCAATAAACACCTTCCTTATCTCACGGTTGCTGAATTTCGGTAGGAGGTTTTTTGCAGCATTCACAGCCGTAACAGTTTTAACGTCATCACACAGTACGTCTGTTCTCCAGACAAAACTTATGTTCCCCTTATAGTTTCTATAATGGAATTGAAGAATGGATATTGGAAATGGGAGCTTAATGTTCTCTATCCATGCTCGACGATCATACCTATCAAACGGTTCGTATTCATTGATAGGCAAAATGTTATATAATTCGTAATCATCTAATTTGTTGTTCAGTTCCCTGTATTGTTCTCCTACTTCAAGTCCAGGAAAAGCATCCACATGTCTCAATACCCAATCGTCTTTCACAGCCTGAACACTAACTGTGTGGCTTTCTCTCGTACGATCTTGTTGTTGGGTGAGGAATACGTGGTATTTTTTCATTCCTGAAAGTAACTTTGTCACGTTAATCAACACTGGTTTTAAAATAGACACTGTGAAGACTGGAGCCATGACGGGGTCAGACCATACGCCAATATGATCATTTAACGAATCGGCCAAGATGATTGGTGCCTTCTTGTGTTGTGAACGAAAGTCATAGAAGCCCTGGAAATCTTCAAACGGCAACAGTATTGACCGGTTCTTGAATTTTTCTCTATGGCAGTCAAGATACCACAAAGTGCTTTCAAGGCTGTCGACAATCTTTCTCCCGATGCTATGCTTCGTTTCGATCTGTTCCTCTCGGAATCCGATTCCCATTTCGTCGAGGACATCCAGTATTTTATTATGTACTTTATCTCGATTGTTGATTTCTCTCCTGAAAAGAGATAGTAGAAGATAATTTACACATCTGTTGCAATATGTTTCTTAACCACACAATAATTTAAGATAGGATCTTTCAGTATTTAGTCAGAAATAGTGCTTGTTGTCATTCACGTCGAGAGTTTTCAGATGAATGCCAACAAACCATATTTTCAACTAAATCCTGTAAAATATTGTATAAGTTTTCTGCGGTGAAAGGGTCATCATATACATTGGCTGAAGGGGTAAAGATCCACCAGCGTATAAACGATGACGCCACTGGACATCTGTCGGGTAATTTAATTGTTTACGTTAACATGCATATTATAGGTTGTTGTGTCATCAATTGGGCGACACAATGTCATATGACAGACATGTGCTTATTTGTAAACAGGAAATGATTTTAATGAAACAGACAACAATTTAGTTTTTGCACAAATGTCTTTATTTTAGCTCATGAAGGTGCGGATTTCGGAACTTTTGGTCGAATCTTGTCTTTGGAGTCAACATAAGAAGAGAACCAAGCAGAATCTGCGACCATGAATCCTTTGTCGCATGTAATTAGAAAAGGTATGAGTACCAGATCTGGTCACTACTGACGAGATCTGAAACCCTAAAGAGTGTAAATCTTTAGAGTTTCCCTGGAACTACTAAGCCCCGAAGGACGACCACACAACTCGCAAGAGATCCAGAACCAGTTAGCTGGAACAGCAACAAGAGACAATGCAAGCACCACGACTTGTCCACTCGACCGCCGGCTGGCGAATGAAATGTGATGACCCTGCTAAATTTGTGAATACTTGTTTATATATGACTACAGTAATTCCCAAGGTAATTGACAACTTGACCACAGCAGAAATATGGGTAATTTTTCATAATTTAGTGGAAATATGGCTTGTTGCCATTCATCGGAACGCTCTCGACGAGAGCTTTCCGATGAATGGCAACAAGCCATATTTCCGACTAAATCCTAAAAAAATTACCCATAATTCTGCTGTGGTTAAGTGGTCAATTACTTTGGGTATTACTGTAGCTGAAACAGGCTGCATTCGGGAGCCTTTATTCAGCGTCCGATGGGCCTGCTGCACCCACACTTGTAAAGGGGCCTACGGCACTTGCACAAGGGGGGCTACGGTCGGTTTGTGCGTTACAATCCTGTGGCCCCTGGATGGTCTTCGCGCACATGACAGACATATCCTACTCTTGTATATATATTGATAATATTATGCTACTTCAATATATCATCAGGCAAATATATTCAAATTGGACGAATGCAGGATAGAGAAGGAATAGATGTATCTTTTGGCAATCTCTCGGATATTTTGTTCCTCAAATCACGAACTGATAAAGCACACGGTATAAACATTGTCTGATTTGTTCTACGCTCGTGAACGATGGCAAATTCATCCAGGAACTTTTTAAGCTCGTCCCAAAATGGATCATACTTTGTGTCAGCTATTCGGCCATTATTGGCTCGAAGATCCATTAGCATTTTAACTTCCTGGGTTTCGAGAATCTCTTCCAAACGTTTGTCCATTGTGTCCTGTTCACTACTATTGGCACTTGAACTGTCATGACCAATAAATTTCAACATTGAACGTAAAATAGCTGGTTTTGTCCCGGTCACCTTCGAATATCTATCAATAAACACCTTCCTTATCTCACGGTTGCTGAATTTCGGTAGGAGGTTTTTTGCAGCATTCACAGCCGTAACAGTTTTAACGTCATCACGCAGTACGTCTGTTCTCCAGACAAAACTTATGTTCCCCTTATAGTTTCTATAATGGAATTGAAGAATGGATATTGGAAATGGGAGCTTAATGTTCTCTATCCATGCTCGACGATCATACCTATCAAACGGTTCGTATTCATTGATAGGCAAAATGTTATATAATTCGTAATCATCTAATTTGTTGTTCAGTTCCCTGTATTGTTCTCCTACTTCAAGTCCAGGAAAAGCATCCACATGTCTCAATACCCAATCGTCTTTCACAGCCTGAACACTAACTGTGTGGCTTTCTCTCGTACGATCTTGTTGTTGGGTGAGGAATACGTGGTATTTTTTCATTCCTGAAAGTAACTTTGTCACGTTAATCAACACTGGTTTTAAAATAGACACTGTGAAGACTGGAGCCATGACGGGGTCAGACCATACGCCAATATGATCATTTAACGAATCGGCCAAGATGATTGGTGCCTTCTTGTGTTGTGAACGAAAGTCATAGAAGCCCTGGAAATCTTCAAACGGCAACAGTATTGACCGGTTCTTGAATTTTTCTCTATGGCAGTCAAGATACCACAAAGTGCTTTCAAGGCTGTCGACAATCTTTCTCCCGATGCTATGCTTTGTTTCGATCTGTTCCTCTCGGAATCCGATTCCCATTTCGTCGAGGACATCCAGTATTTTATTATGTACTTTATCTCGATTGTTGATTTCTCTCCTGAAAAGAGATAGTAGAAGATAATTTACACATCTGTTGCAATATGTTTCTTAACCACACAATAATTTAAGATAGGATCTTTCAGTATTTAGTCAGAAATAGTGCTTGTTGTCATTCACGTCGAGAGTTTTCAGATGAATGCCAACAAACCATATTTTCAACTAAATCCTGTAAAATATTGTATAAGTTTTCTGCGGTGAAAGGGTCATCATATACATTGGCTGAAGGGGTAAAGATCCACCAGCGTATAAACGATGACGCCACTGGACATCTGTCGGGTAATTTAATTGTTTACGTTAACATGCATATTATAGGTTGTTGTGTCATCAATTGGGCGACACAATGTCATATGACAGACATGTGCTTATTTGTAAACAGGAAATGATTTTAATGAAACAGACAACAATTTAGTTTTTGCACAAATGTCTTTATTTTAGCTCATGAAGGTGCGGATTTCGGAACTTTTGGTCGAATCTTGTCTTTGGAGTCAACATAAGAAGAGAACCAAGCAGAATCTGCGACCATGAATCCTTTGTCGCATGTAATTAGAAAAGGTATGAGTACCAGATCTGGTCACTACTGACGAGATCTGAAACCCTAAAGAGTGTAAATCTTTAGAGTTTCCCTGGAACTACTAAGCCCCGAAGGACGACCACACAACTCGCAAGAGATCCAGAACCAGTTAGCTGGAACAGCAACAAGAGACAATGCAAGCACCACGACTTGTCCACTCGACCGCCGGCTGGCGAATGAAATGTGATGACCCTGCTAAATTTGTGAATACTTGTTTATATATGACTACAGTAATTCCCAAGGTAATTGACAACTTGACCACAGCAGAAATATGGGTAATTTTTCATAATTTAGTGGAAATATGGCTTGTTGCCATTCATCGGAACGCTCTCGACGAGAGCTTTCCGATGAATGGCAACAAGCCATATTTCCGACTAAATCCTAAAAAAATTACCCATAATTCTGCTGTGGTTAAGTGGTCAATTACTTTGGGTATTACTGTAGCTGAAACAGGCTGCATTCGGGAGCCTTTATTCAGCGTCCGATGGGCCTGCTGCACCCACACTTGTAAAGGGGCCTACGGCACTTGCACAAGGGGGGCTACGGTCGGTTTGTGCGTTACAATCCTGTGGCCCCTGGATGGTCTTCGCGCACATGACAGACATATCCTACTCTTGTATATATATTGATAATATTATGCTACTTCAATATATCATCAGGCAAATATATTCAAATTGGACCTAAATATTGACATTGGACTTATTTGGCTCTGATGTAGGCCCATAATGGACATAAACCCGTTATTCTGTTGGATGGTGCGGGTCACATTGAAAACACATCTATAAAGAGATTAAATGAACAATACAGAGCGTTTATTATCAGTCCAGAAATATGTCGGGAAATTGGTGGTAAAACATTGTGACAAGAAGAGTATTAGATAGAGGTTACATGCATGTAACAGGGACGTGGCTAGAGGGTTTCCGTTGGGGAGTGTCCACCTTGGGAAATTCCAACTGCATGCACCCCCTTGAGTCAGAATCAGATCGAACACAAGTTTTGCATAATTCCATTTGCACCCCCTCCCCTTGCATCCCAGTGCTTACGCCTAATATCCTATATCTTCAAAAACAATGGTTCTATATTCCCGGTATGAGAACATTCGGATATTTTAACCTGAAACATTGCATAAATCCTAACATCTAGTGGTCTAACTCCATAGATATGTACACGGCTACGGACTAGAGACCATGACACACCGGGCTGAGCATGGTTGTTCGGATGGGTGTGAGAAAGTTTTAAAATTTGAACAAGAAAATCCCAAATCCTAGCATCCAGACTGGCATCAACTGAAGCTTTCCTATAGTGTTGGAAATTTCAAACCTCATACTCCACCTCAGGTTGGAAAATTCTCCAGTTGATTGCCATTTCAGTCCACAAGTTTGACCAAATGTAGTAAAATATTGTTAAACTTATTAGCATTTTTGTATTGACTACGGGGAGAGACAATGACACACCGGGCTGACGATGGTTCGGCCCGGTGTGCGAAAATTTTGTAATCTGAACAAGAAAACCTCAAAATCCTAACATCTAGACTAGCCTCGAGCATTCTTAGAGTCGGACATTTCAAACTTGACACTCCACTTAGGTTGGAAATTTTACAACTGATGACAATTCTAATGAGAATGTTGACCAAATGTATGACAATATTGTTTTCTGAAATTAACAAGCAGTTTTTGACTGGCCACGGGGGAGGGACCAGGACACAAGCTTTCCAAGTGTTGGAAATTTCCAACCTGTCACCCACCTGAGGTTGGAAAATTTCCAACTGATGACCATTTCAGTCCAAAATTTTGACAAAAAATAGGAAAATATACAAATATTGGTCCAAAAACAATTAATTCCCCAGTAAATTGTTTGAAAATCAAACTACAAGAACATTTTCAACCTATTGTTGGTGTGAAATTTCCAACTAATGTTTTGGCAGGTATGAAATTTCCAACTGTTGAAAATTTTGACCAAAGTTGGGGGGTGAGACACCCCCAAACCCCCATGTCGTCACGTCTCTGTGCATGTTGCGTCGTGTTTATACATGCTGTCAATGGAATTAGGATCGATGTGTTAGACTGTTATTTTAGGGCATTAATTATTAATTAAATAAAATAATTAACTATATAACCAAAATGTTGCAATTTGGTCTGTGAAAATTGAAACATGGGGGTATATTGACCCATAGCGTGGCAAGAATTAGATGCTGTTGACTTCAGACGACTTAAAGGGGCAAACATGAGCAATAGTGAGCTGGGCTGATAATAAACGCTCTTTATTAGCACCCCTTTAAGTCATCTGCGTTCAAACTTCAACGTCAATCTTCAAAGAAGCCGATCCCATGGCATTCCCCTGGTCAGGTGAGTGGTGACCCATATGTACCAATGTTCCTACATATCAGTGTTGCTCATATTTGCCCCTTTAAGTCGCTTGAAGTCAGCGGAATCTAACTCTTGACACTCTGTGTTTCAATTTACCCCCCCCCCCCCATGTTTCAGTTTTCACCGACCAGATTTCCACCATTTTGGTTATATAATTAATAATTTTATTTTATTAATAATTAGTGCCCTTTTAAGACATCCGATGTCAACGGGTATGGGAGAGTGGCTAAAATGCAAGCTTGGCAATTTTTGAGGGAGGTGACTAAAAGACAAGCTTGGCGGTTTGAAATTTTTAAAAGCCTTTTAAGTGCTATTTTCGCGTGAATTATGTTGGAATAGCATCAGGAATTATACATATTTATTCATATAAATTTGGTTAATATACATAAGTTAGAATAAAATATGAACTCAACTTCTTGTGAATACACCCTTTGCACTACGGGCTGAGTCGAGGGGGAATTCTCAAACGTGACGTAGACTCGGCCATATTAACACTCGCGCCCAGCCTGTCATAGTGTCAATAACGTAGAAAGTTAAATTTAATACCAACAAAAGGTGGCAAATTCAAACATTAGCAAGCTATATTAGCTGTTAGTGAACAGAACAAAAATATTCACAAGCAACGAAATTTCGCTACCTCTCTTCAAAGACAGACTTGAAAAACTAAAGATCCCCACCCTGCAATATAGACGACATAGAGGAGATATTATAGAATGCTACAAAATTTTCAATACTATGACCCGGAAGTAGCAAATATACTGATACGGAACTCCGAATCTAAAACCAGAGGCCACAACTTCAAGCTGTTTCTAGAAGGGGCAACCAGAGACACAAGAAAACACACTTTTAGTCAAAGAGTTGTGAAGCCCTGGAACCAATTAGCAGAAGAGGTAGTCAACGCCGATACTTTAAACCATTTCAAAAATCGACTAGACGATTATTGGATGGAACAGGGGGTGAGACATGATTTCAAAGCCAAATTGGGTTTGACAAGTTCTCAGACGAGTCGGGCGTTGGATAGACTTAACAATATAGGGCCTGAATTTGGTGAATTCGGAGAGCCAGACATAGACGACGTGGACATAGTAGCAGAAGCCAGCGTCCACTAACAGCATAAGGTATCATAAGGTAAAGGGAAAAACACCCAACAATGCGATAATTGCCAAATTGCAAACAACCATAATTAGAAAGGGAAAACACCTGTAGCCATATCACAATATAGGCCTAACCACACAAAAATTCCGCATTGGGGAGGGTCTTTACATGTGGCTGAAGGTCTAGCAGTTGTATGTTTAACATTAATCTGATATTCAAACATTCAAAGTATTTTAACTGTGAGTTTGAAATTAATTCAGACTCAATAACTTTTCAGTAAACTATGTATTCTCACATTGTTCTATTCCGCCCTTCGCTGCACAAAACCACTTTTTCAAACGCCTATATCGTGCTTGAAACATATCGGTACCGATTCTCTTTTCGATAAAGTTAACTCTTGCATGAGATTTTCTGTCAGCTTCAGCCAGATAATCCCAGTTAAGGTCTTCTGCGAGGACACACTACACTTACAAGTAGGCCAACAGTTAAAATGTATGTAGGGGAGGATTCAACAATGGAGATTGGAGACGATAAACGCACACCGGGGAACACGTCACAGACATGCGTGGATTCGTTAAGCAGCTTACACAATAAGACAAAGCATAAACGTGCTCGTTCATATCAGTGCGATATATGCTCGAAATATTACAGCACATCTACATATTTGCGGTCACATAAGAGAATACACGCTGGTGATTGCCCGTATCAATGTGATGTGTGCGAGAAATCATTTATTCAGTCGAGTAACCTGAAGAATCATAAGAGGATCCACACTGGTGATCGCCCATATAAATGTGATGTGTGTGAGAAATCATTTGCTCAGTCGGGTGACCTGACGAAACATAACAGGATCCACACTGGTGATCGCCCGTATAAATGTGATGTGTGCGATAAATCATTTGCTCGGTCGAGTCACCTGACGAACCATAAGAGGGTCCATACGGGGGATCGACCGTATCAATGCGATATGTGTGATAAATCATTTAATCGGTCGAATGAACTGCACGGGCATAAGAGGATCCACGCTGGAGATCACCCGTATAAATGTGGTGTGTGCGAGAAATCATTTACTCAGTCGGGTAACCTGACGATACACAAGAGGATACACACTGGTGATCGCCCATATAAATGTGATATGTGTGAGAAATCATTTGCTCAGTCGGGTGACCTGACGAAACATAACAGGATCCACACTGGTGATCGCCCGTATGAATGTGATATGTGCGAGAAATCATTTAATCAGTCGAGTCACCTGACGAATCATAAGATGGTCCACACGGGGGATCGACCGTATCAATGCGATGTGTGCAATAAATCATTTACTCAGTCGAGTAACCTGACAAAACATAAGATTATCCACACTGGAGATCGCCCGTATCAATGTGATGTGTGCAAGAAATCATTTTCTCGGTCGAGTGACCTGACGAAACATAAGAGGATCCACACGGGAGAGCGACCGTATCAATGTGATGTGTGCGAGAAATCATTTGCTGAGTCGAGTCACCTAAATACACATAAGAGGATCCACACGGGAGATCGACCATAACAATGTGTAACTGTGTGATAAATCATTTACTGAATAGGCCTACTAGTCCAGACGCCAAGTCTGAAAAGGGCTATATTTTAGGAGTTAGTTCAACCGGTCACCAAGAAAATTTCCACGTGTTGCCTGTTGTGCGGTCCATGCAAGGGTGGATGTAATTTCTGAAAGTGTTGCAATTTTTTTCATGGTTTTTTCATGGTTTTTAATTGAATTAAGCCTAAAATTACCATAAACTGAAAACTCAAACTACAGATGACAGTTTATGTCATTTTGGCATTATTTTCCTTCAAAATCTTAGTAATAGATATATTATTCCACATCGCCACACAAGATTTTGGAAAATAAATACTATTTTCGAAAACAAAATATTTAAGGGTTTTTTTTTGGGAAAATATTTGCTTTCGTTTCAATTTATTTCTGAAACTGATGGCACACAGCTTGTAATCTCCCTAATGAATTCCTTGTGTCAAAGCTTAATCAATTTCTACAATAAACTTTGAAGTCAAATTGCCAGATACAAACTTCAGATAGTGCCTCTAATGATTATTGTTTGTAAAAAATATAACCCTCCCCCCTAAAATTAGAAAATTGTCATTTTTTGCAGTTTCGTTAAAAAGACGCTTGTTCTGTAATATTACAATGGAAATACACCCGTACCCGATCTCACCGTGTTCACAATGTCACCAGAGGGTCAAGTTAGTACCGGGCTGTAGCTTTAAACCAAAGCCTTGGATTGCATATAAATATTAAAGACGGCTTCTACATCCAATAAGCGAAATCAGACCATACGGATGTGATCAATTTATATTTAGTTGCAGAACTTAAAACCCAAGTTTGAACAACTTTTGTATGTCTAGAAGTTCATACAACAACTGAAAAAAGTTAACTTTCATAGTTTCGTAAAGTAATATAATCCTGAGTTATAGGAATTTACATGTACAACAAGCACTTAACTGGCAATATTATTTTGTTGTGTGAAAAAGTTATTTTTCGCCATCATTCATCGTTATCCGCTTAAAATAACCATAAACCGAAAACTCGAACTAGCTATGACAAGTTATGGCTTTATGGCATTACTAATCATCATTATGTTAAAATAAAGATTTCATATGTCGTAGCTACAACACAATCTCTAATAGTTATACTGATTTCGAAAAATACTCAATGAAGTGCATTTTTAGGGCTAAAATCAGCGTTCGATTCATTAATGTTTTCTAACTGATACTGCCCGCTTTGTGATTTTCCGGAAAATTCCTGGTATCAAACATTAATAATTTGCTGCATTTAACTGGAGATTACAGTGATTCAATTGAAATGGAGACGAGTCCTCTCAAATTAATACCCGTTGCCAAAAAGTGTAAACTTTCGTTGAATTTCAAACGGTCAATGTTTAGTATGTCAGAAATTAAAAGACGGAAAGCTTCCGATTCTTGTTTGGAATCGTTTTCAGTTGCTGTGGATGTTCGTCGATCATCATATGAACAATATGGAATTGACCTTAAAGATCTCAACATAAGTTTGCATAAGAGTTGTTTCTCCAATCTCCAGTTTCACAAGTTCTTCGGATCTCAGATTAGTCAAACAGCCCACACCCACGACTGTTGATCAGACAAATCCACAAGTTACAAGAGAATATTTCGACTTCAAAACTAGATGTCTTACATGCTCAAAGTTGTCTCACTTGGGAGTAAAGACATTTACATCTTGCGAAACTACCGAGCGATGTGCGAAGGAAAAGGAGGATGACATAATGCAACGGCGTGTTGGGTTTGACTTTTCGAAGTTGATAGCACTTGAGGCAAGACATCACAGGTTGTGTCATAGTAAATATCTGCTGGTGACCACCACCTCCAGTAACAAGATTACCCCACACGATGTTGCACTGGATCATTTGATGGGTGTATTCTCCTGGACTTTGAAAAAGGTGTCACATATGATATGGGTCATCTACTATCAAAGTTCCTGGACATATTATGACAAATAGGCAAACCGAAGTGTAGCAAGGTCTACACTAAACAGAAGCTGAAGGAAAAGACTGAACTGAATTACTCTGACAAAGTGTGTTTTATTGATAAATCACGGACTAAACCTGAACTCGCGATCAGTAAATCCCTTAATATACAGAATGCCATCAATGTCGCATCAAACGCCAGGGCTATGCTCAAGGAACTGCAGTTATCGTCCAGTATTACACATGTTTTTAACAAATTGAGAGAGACGGATTGACAGTGCCAACCAATATGACATATGGGGCAGTGACAGCATATGTAGGTGGATATAACCACGACGTGGTGAATATGGTGTTATATCAGGCAGCTGATATCAGTAGGGTTGCTTCGGTGTGATTCCAAAGAAGGATGAACGCCAACCAGAAACGCCAAACCAAGGCTCATATGATTGAATTGAGGAACCCTGATGAATTTGATAACGACGATGGTAGGGATATACAGAACTATGAAGTGGCTTCGATGACATTGTTATAGAAGCTGGGTGCATGGTGGCGCCACTGTAAACCGGATTGTATGCGGAAAGTCGTATAACCGTGGAGTTCGTTTGCATAAGTTGATGAACAAAGCATTTGGACAGTTGAGGTGGAAGTCGTTTTAGACTGGCTTAGTTGCAACGAAGAACACATTGAACCGCCGCATCTAATTGACCATGATAATGTGTTGCATGAAATTGGGACACCAGCAGAAATGATTCCTCTGGATTTCATGTGTAAACATGTAAACTACGCCCGGTGGGGCCATAGTCAATGTAGCGGAGTCGAGACTAATGTTCGAGAACAAACTGCATATAGCATTTGTCGTTTTTCCGAAAGACACATGCCGCCCCATTCAAAATCCTCAGTTGCGTTGCAAACTTTGGAAATGAGTGGAATGCATGTCTCGAACAGAACTGCACAAGTTTCACAAGTTTCTTTGGTTTATTCCAACCGTGATTTGACATCCCTGGATGACTTGCGCTTCGAAGAACGTGAGAAGCGACAAACTGCCACCGACCATGGACTCATTCAATTCGCACCCAAAACGCGTTAACTATCGAACGTATATATGGACTCATGCTCTTTTCCCAAAGTTGTTGCTGCCATTACCACGACCCAAATGGCTGGATACTCAATAATTATAATGGGCACCTTGTTCTGGAAATGATGTCACTTGCTCCAGCTCCGACTGCTGTTCTCGAACTCACCATATGCAAGTGCAAGTCCGATTGCAGTACATGACGTTGCCGTTGTAGGAAAGAGGATGTTCAATGCACCGATGCATGTGGCTGCGATCAATAAGTGTGTGACAATAAATGTACGAGTGACGGAGAAGTGAGCGATGAGAAAAGTTACCCAACTAGTTTTATTTCGTACCAATTACTATTTGCACATGTTATTTTACTTAGTGGCGAAAAATTTAATTTTTCCCAAAAAACAAAATGATTATATTGCCATTTCAGTGCTTGTTGTGAATGTAAATTCTTACAACTCAGTATTATATCACCTTACAAAACTATGGCAGTTAACTTTTTCAGTTGCTGTATGAACTTTTAGACATTCAGAAGTTGTTCAAACTTGAGCTTTATGTCCTGCAACTAAATATAATATGATCACATCCGTATGGTCTGATTTCACTTATTGAATGATGGAGGCCGTCTTGAATATGTATATGCAATCACTAGGTTTAGCTTAAAGCTACAACTCGGTACTAATTTGACCCTCCGTGGACATTGTGACAACGGTAAGATCGGGTACGGGTGTATTTCCATTATGATATTACATAACAAGCGTCTTATGATCAAAACTGCCAAAAATGACAATTTTCTAATTTTGGGGGAGGTTTATATTTTTTACAAAAAATAGTCATTCAAGGCATTATCCAGAGTTTTGTTCTGGCAATTTGACTTCCCAGTTTGTCGTAGAAAATTATTACGCTTTAACATTCTGAATTAAGTAGGGAAATTACAAGTTTTGTGCTATCAGTTTCAGAAATAAATTGAAACGAAAGCAAATATTTGCCAAAAAAAACGCACTTAAATAAGTTTTTTTAGAAAATAGTATTTATTTTCCAAAATCTTGTGTGGCGATGTGAAATAATATCTCTATTACTAACATTTTAAAAGGAAATAATGCCAATATGACATAAACTGTCATCTGTAGTTTGAAATATCAGTTTATGGTTATTTTAAGCTTTATTCAATCAAAAACCATGAATAAAAAAAGTTTGCAACACTTTCAGAAATTACATCCACCCTTACATGAACCGCAATGTAGTTCCCCACAACAGGCAATAGGCGGACATTTTCTTGGTGGCCGGTTGAACAGAATCTAAAAAAAATTCCTGGCGTCTGGACTATATGCAGGTATGACCGGTATTACTTAATATAGTGCACACTCGACATTCTTGTTATTCATACACTATATATTGACTAGTGCCCTTTATTTTTACTTTATGCACTAAACTACTGCAATTGATTAAGTATCATTTCGATGTATATTTATACATCTAACTATACTTCACTTTTTATGCGTAACCTTGTCGTGACGTCCATCTATATATATGCACGAGAAACCTGATATTCTCTTTATCTTTATCTCTTCAATTCTGACAACATATGATTTATATTGTATAGTAATCACACACTTTTAAGACACACACCACATTGATAGTTACTGTCTCACGTGTGACTTATAATATGTTTTAAGACTACCAGACTCGGTAAATCTTTTAAGACACACACCACATTGATAGTTATGGTCTCACGCGTGACTCATAATATGTTTTAAGACTATCAGACTCGGTAAATCTTTTAAGACACACACCACATTGATAGTTACTGTCTCACGTGTGACTCATTATGTGTGTTTTAAGACTTCCAGACTCGGTACACACTGATATGGTCTCTTTCCAGTATGGAGCCTCGTGTCTTTTTTTTAAGATTAGAGGCCATGGTAAATCTGTTAAGACACACATCACACTGATATGGTCTCTTTCCAGTATGGAGCCTCACGTGTTTTTAAGATTAGCGGCGTGGTGAATCTGTTAAGACATGCATCACACTGGTATGGTCATTCGCCTGTATGGACATTCATGTGTATTTTAAGATTAGCGGCGTTGGTAAATCTGTTAAGACATGCATCACACTGGTATGGTCATTCGCCTGTATGGACATTCATGTGTATTTTAAGATTAGCGGCGTTGGTAGATCTGTTAAGACACACATCACACTGATATGGTCTCTCTCCAGTGTGGACTTTCGTGTGTGCTTTCAAACTATTGATTGGTCACTTTTTAAAGACACACATCACATTGGTAATTTATATTTCCCATATGCTCCCTCGTGTGACATCTTAGAGCACTGGCGTTGGTATTTTAAGACACACATCACACTGGTATGGCTTATCTCCGGTGTGGATCACTGATATCTCCTCTCATGTATGGACCCTCATGTGCGTTTTAAGAATGCTGGGGTCGGTAAATGTTTTAAGACACACGTCACACTGATATCTCTTCTCTTCTGTATGGACCCTCATGTGCGTTTTAAGAATGCTGGGGTCGGTAAATGTTTTAAGACACACGTCACACTGATATCTCTTCTCTCCTGTATGGACCCTCATGTGCGTTTTAAGAATGCTGGTCTCGGTAAATCTTTTAAGACACACGTCACACTGATATCTCTTCTCTCCTGTATGGACCCTCATGTGCGTTTTAAGAATGCTGGTCTCGGTAAATGTTTTAAGACACACATCACACATATATGGTCTCTCTCCAGTGTGTACCCGCGTGTATCTTTTAAAATGACCGCCGTTGGTATATTTTTAAAGACACACATCACACTGATGTGTTGTCTTTCCAGTGTGAACCCTAGTGTGATTCGTCAGATAACCGGTACGATAGAATTACTTAAGGCACACCCAGACTCATATGGTCTCTCCCCAGTGTGGACCCGCATGTGTTTTTTAAGATGACCACCGTTGATATATTTTTTAAGACACACATCACACTGATGTGGTGTATTTCCGGTGTGGATCCTTATGTGGTACGTCAGATAATCGGCACGACTGAATTTCTTCAGACACATCTCACACTGATATGGTCTAGCTCCCGTATGGATCCTCACATGCTTTGTCAGAGTACTCGAATCCGTGAATTTCTTAAGGCATATATCACACTGGTATGGTTTTTCTCCAGTGTGGATCCTCGTGTGTCTTTTCAGATTACTAGACGTGGCACATATCTTTAGACACACTCCACACTGATATCGTTTATCTCCTGTGTGGATCACCATGTGTGATTTCAAACTACCTGATTGAGTGAATTTCTTCAGACACACCTCACACTGATATGGTCTATCTCCCGTGTGGATCCTCACATGCTTTGTCAGAATACTCGAATCCGTGAATTTCTTAAGGCATAGATTACACTGGTATGGTTTTTCTCCTATGTGGATCCTCGTGTGTCTTTTCAGATTACCAGACGTGGCACATTTCTTTAGACACACTCCACACTGATATCGTTTCTCTCCTGTGTGAATCACCATGTGTGATTTCAAACTACCCGATTGAGTGAATTTCTTCAGACACACCTCACACTGATATGGTCTATCTCCCGCGTGGGTCCTCACATGCTTTGTCAGAGTACTCGAATCCGTGAATTTCTTAAGGCATAGATCACACTGGTATGGTTTTTCTCCTATGTGGATCCTCGTGTGTCTTTTCTGATTACCAGACGTGGCACATTTCTTTAGACACACTCCACACTGATATCGTTTCTCTCCTGTGTGAATCACCATGTGTGATTTCAAACTACCCGATTGGGTGAATTTCTTCAGACACACCTCACACTGATATGGTCTATCTCCCGTGTGGATCCTCACGTGCTTTGTTAGATTACTCGAATCAGTGAATCTCTTAAGACATAGATCACACTGATATGGTTTTTCGCCTGTATGGATCCTCATGTGTGTTTTCAGATGACTGGACGTGGTACATTTCATTGGCCACACTTCACATTGATGGCGCTTCTCTCCTGTGTGAACCACCATGTGTTTTCCTGTGTGAACCACCATGTGTTTTTTCAAACCACCCGAGTGAGTGCATTTCTTCAGACACATGTCACACGTATGTGGCTTCTCTCCCGTCTGGTACTTCCTGTGTGTTTTCAGATTGGATGATTGTGTGAATTTCTTGGGACACACATCACAATGATAGAGCTTCTCCCCTGTGTGTATTTTCAGATGATCCCTAAGATGTTCAGGCAATTTGAATGTTTTAAGGCACACATCACACTGATGATTTCTCTCTCCAGCATGGATGACCGTGTGTCTTTTCAGATCACCTGATTGTGTGAATTTCTTGGGACACACCTCACACTGGTATGGTTTCTCTCCTGTGTGGGTCCTTCTGTGATATGCTAGTTTACTGAATCGTTTGAGGCAGATATCGCATTTCTGTGTTTTTGCTTCGCGTCTCCTATCATCCTGAACATAATTATCTTTATTATATGATCAACAGTTTCTTTCCCCAATTCCTAAGTTAAAACGTAACGAAAAAAATCGAGATATCTAACGATGTTCACCTCATTAATGAAACAACAGGTTAATATCAGTTCTGAGTGACGTCAGAAACTTCAGGGGTTAACATAACTTATTATCAGACCTGAAAATTGATCAGGTTTTCCAGCGACGTTCAACGTCACAACGTCTTGTCCAATCAAAGCGCGTTTCATATAATAAAACAGTTATCGCATTGTTTCTTGGTTGACATGAGGAATTGTCAGCCCATCGGAAGCCAATATTCACCTCGGCCTACGGCCTTGGTGAATATTGACTTCATCGGGTTGACAACTCCTCGTGTCAACCTCGAAACAATGCGATAACTGTATAATATCATGCTTTCTCGGACCGAGTTCATTCTCTTCGTTTAGGAAGCCGCTATCTTTATTGTCGCACATATCAGATAATGGTCCTCACTCGATCTTTTACGTCTTTTCGTGTTCTGAGACGTCTATAATATATCTTGCATGTGTAAGTCCAGTAAATGGTCTCCCTTCACATCTCCATACACGACGTGAGACGTCTATAATATTCCTTGCATGTGTAAGTCCAGTAAATGGTCTCCCTTCACATCTCCATACACGACGTGAGACGTCTATAATATACCTTGCATGTGTAAGTCCAGTAAATGGTCTCCCTTCACATCTCCATACACGACGTGAGACGTCTATAATATTCCTTGCATGTGTAAGTCCAGTACATGGTCTCCCTTCACATCTCAGACGTCCATGTGTAAGTCCAGTTCATGGTCTCCCTTCATCTCCCTACACGACATGAGACAGTGTTGAACGTTGAAGGCTTATATATTTACACTCAAACATGCATTCGCGTTGTGGAACATGAATGCAGGATGTTGGTTGGTCGAAATTACGTCACATGACGTCGCGCGCTAACCCCAACTTGCATCCATTTTAGTGTAGACGCAACTTGCTCCGAGCCACGATAATAACGTTGGAAATAGACCCTTAAAACTCTTTTAATCTGCCAGTTGACTCGATTGAGTGTAAATATAAGTAATGAATGTTGATTTTGTTGCGTTCCATAGAGTATGGATGCAAGTTGGTCTAACATTTTCATGTGTGGAACGCTTTCGCGTCACACACAAAATGTCAGACCAACTTGCATCCATACTCTATGGAAAGCAACAAAATCAACATCCATTTCTTAAATATTTCGTAATTAAGAAGCAATGTATACGCACTTCAGGCCTTGTTTAGATAAAGTAGCATGCATACCGGAAATTAAAAAAATGAAATCGCTGAATAAATGTCACATAACTTGAAGCCAAATCATACGCTCCTACAAGAATTTGGATTTTGAAAGTGCCATCTAAATACAATTTAATGGATAATATACCATGTACTCAGTTAAATTTTCACTATAACAGTTCCAGCCCGCTCGGCTAAACTGTTCGATAATGGACGGTATAATTGCCGTCCACCCGAAGCTTCTATGTATGCGAAAATACATGTACCATGACATGAAGATCAGATTCCACCAGTTCAACACTCTTTGTTTGATGCTCTAATGTGGAAATATATAACATTGAAATGATAACATATAGATAATATATTCCGGAGTCCATATTTGTTTCTTAATAAGTAGAATCCCAAGACACATCGGATATATTATTTTGTACCCTCCCCCTGCTCCCTTACAAACACATCGGATATATTTCGGACCCCCCCCCCCACTCCCCTACAGACACATCGGATATATTTCATACCCCAGCCCCTAGACACATCGGATATATATTCGTACCCCCCCCCCCCCCCGCTCCCATACAGACACATCGGATATATTTCGTACCCCCCCCCCCCGGTCCCCTACAGACTAATTGGATATATTTCGTACACCCCGGTCCCCTACAGTGTCACCTCCAGGGGTGACTGCTAGGCATGCGATAAACGGTTGCTACAACCACACATATATACGACCCCATCTGTACGGGGAAATCGATGATTCAATATGCGAATGATATAGCACCAGATTGGCTAGTAATACCCAACTATTCACTATGTCACATTGGTATTGGCTAGTAATACCCAACTATTCGCTGTCACATTCTTATTGGCTAGTAATACCCAACTATTCACTATGTCACATTCGTATTGGCTAGTAATACCCAACTATTCACTATGTCACATTCGTATTGGCTAGTAATACCCAACTATTCACTATGTCACATTCGTATTGATATACCCGGTAGCACCAGATTGGCTAGTAATACCCCCAACTATTCACTATGTCACATTCGTATTGTTGAGGTACTGCATAGAATCACTTTAACCGTGACTTTCGTATAGGGTTCTCGTTGATTTGTCCCGTGAAGATACGGGAATTAAGCTCCTTATCAATAACATGGGACTATTTCAAATGTAGGACCCCGGGCTGTTTTTGCAACCTATTTCTACCCTAGTGCTTTGTCGAATATATACAGAATTGTATCGAAATCGACCCGGTAAATGTCGAGGTATTGAGCGAAAATAACTGCTACTATACCAAGCGTTCCATTCCGTTAAAAAATAAATTAAAACACTCCATTTCTGTCGATTTCGTAGTACACATTGCAACTTAAAACTAAGAGATGTGCGGTTGTATCGCCGTAGAATCGCGGTTGGCAACACAGATGCGTGTTTCCGAATGGTCGGTGTGAATATCAACACGTTCCCAGGTTTACTGAAATATATGATATATACGGGCGGAGCTAGAGTAGAGATTAAAGACATATCTAAATTCGGACACACAATAATTACTGCATATATGTATCTACTCCACGTTGTGCATTAACAGGTCGTTTGAAGTTGAACTCGCCTGGTAATCCAATTTACAAATCCGCGCCAAAAAACTTAAGTATATATATGATATATTATTTTCCGGTCACATTCATCAGCACCCTTAGCCAAGCGATTTGATCTCAGCGCACTCGAAACCAACACATTTTCATAAATGGTCAACCATAAATGATGTTATTTTGTTTGCGCCTATAGTCTACGGCAAAATTCCTTCTCGTGTATGTTTATCCATCTGAAGAAAAAATATTAAATGTAATTATAGTCCAAATTACCTTCGACGTAAGAAAGCTACTGATGCTAATGGGGGCCGTTGTCGTTGATAACGTTTTATACATATACGCACACCGTATGTATTCCTGTAGGCATTTACATAAATGGACACTGGTCAGTCTCGCGCAATACCACGTGACAGGGATCATTATTGTAGTACTGTGTTTTCTACATAAATGCATACGTGTTAATCATAAATGTTTTATGGTGCCCATGCATATTCAGAATGAGCAAAGGGTGATGCCACAGTGTCCTGGGCCGACAAACAAGGTACCCCGCCTTGCTCACCGAAAGCTAATATTATGCTAATGATGAACAGACAGTCTGCCGTAGGAGCAGTTTTAGCCAGTCAAAAATAAAAATAGTGTAAATAAAATTGTAGAGAATCCTGAATCTCATGAATTGCTTACATATTGGTGTACATATACAAAACACAACATATGCAACTTTAAATCCCACACGCAGTCGTGGCTAGGTTATTTTGTTTATATAATCATATACATGTAGGAGGTGCCGTTGTTGTAGCGAGAGGTATCGGATTCCAACGAGATCGCAGCGGGCGCACGAATTAATATATTTTACAGATTCCCGCGTTATCATAACAGCTACGTTATCTCTGTGGCTGATATTTCAGTATTATATGTATATCATAAAATTCCCCGGACCATGTATATGTTATATCAATCAATAATGATCTCTTGTACCGAAGAATCATAGTTGTGGTATATCCGTCAAAATTGGGAAGTGTCCGAAAATTCAAAATGGCTGCGTTCCCGTTGCATTAATTTAGCATGTCCGTCATCAATGGAAAGTAACGATCTTATCCGAAAATGGCCGAATTCCCGCGATATCTTTCCGATGCGGTGCCGCCGTTTGTTATGTCGTCGTCTATGTATATATGGTGTCGAACCTGGAACTTATCACTGTACAATCCGCAAACGTCCCCGTGTTATTTCATCAGTTAATTCATAAGTATAGTCAGAACGGAGGACGGACTGACGATCGTGACGGACCACATAGCCCTTCCATCCGTCAAAATAAATATAGTGAAAGAAACAATGGCTCAAACCTATCCGTCATATAATTTCCCCACATAACGAAGGTGGTGCACAAATGTATGGATGTCAAAAGAAAGGGGAGTTTTGTCTGCTATAGGCATATTAAAGAAGATTCGAGGCTAAAAGTGATGATGACCAAGGTCCCAATTTCTCGCAGACAAATTGCTCCTCGTTCTGGTGACATGAATTTTGAGGTGGAAGCTGGATACCGGAGCGGTTTATTAGAATTTTGAAAATAGTTTTAGAACGTACCCCAAAAAAAAGATTCATTTAATGCCAAAGGTAGAATTTCTAGGTTTTTGAAAATTACTCCCAATGAGTTAAAAAGATGCCAAAATGTGTTGATAAGACCATCATCAGTTGCAGTTTGCTGACTATATGTCATGCTAAGCGCATGTCATATCATGTTTCGACTCGTTTATCGCCATATAGATTGTAATATGTATTTGTAA
Source organism: Siphonodentalium dalli (assembly GCA_032622095.1). Classification (NCBI taxonomy): domain Eukaryota; kingdom Metazoa; phylum Mollusca; class Scaphopoda; order Gadilida; family Siphonodentaliidae; genus Siphonodentalium; species Siphonodentalium dalli. Next base: position 216,102,382 of record CP136062.1, on the reverse strand, counting down.
ACAATTCATCAACATAACATGTATCAACACTAATTGATAGAAGCGTTTCCAGAGAATGGTCTTCAATTCTTATTTATTATTTTTTACCCACGAAACCATTTCGAATTCATATATATGAAGAGATTATCCATCTTTAATGTTCCGGTTACCGGGCAAAATAAAAAGTACGTGCAATCAACATAATTTGGCACAAACAATAAGCAAAATACAAGAAAGAATCCACCGTTTTATGTTAAGAACAGATAGAACAAATTGGGACCATTCTTTAATGTTTACTGCTTTTGGGTGTACAGTATGGTGTCCGATATGATTATTTGTGGCATATATATAAGTCGCAAAGTTGATGGTAACAGATGGCTGTATGATTTAGAATTGGACAAGTCATCTTTAATTGCAAACAAAATGTTTAAAAAATAAGAATAAAATGTTTAGAATGAGGGCGGGTCCTGCGCCATACGTCACTCTGACTCATGACTAGGAGGGTGTGTTCTGAGTTACATGTCTTTCGGTGTTATGTCCAGTCAAGCTGATTCAATCTGTTAAAGATGGATTATCTCTTTAAATAACAAATTTTGAATAGTTACGTGGTTATAAAATAATAGATATGACCATGAAGACCCCTGTCCAGAAAAGCTTCTATCAATTAATATTGATTTTATTTCGAATATTAAATCGGGACCATTTACATGTATGTGTCTATTTTTAGAACAGACCATTTGAGTGATACCATAATGCGATATAGAGCACTGGCCACTGGGCTGTTCCTATGGCTACGCACCGAAAGTAACATGTCTCAGATTGATTGTTTGTATTGTTTTGTTCCACAGATATAAGCGATAATGAGTATAATTGACGTTTATTTGTGACAAAAACACGCCTTTTTAGACCAGAAAATATTCGAAATAAAATTAATATTAATCGATAGAAGCATTTCCGGACAGGAGTCTTCGATTCAAATCTAATATTGTATACCCCGGTAACTATATAATACATGCTTACAAAGAGATAATCCACCTTTAACACACGTATCAATTGCAGAGAGTTTCCCTGTATGTGTTTTTAGAATATCAGCACGATTGAAACCCTTAATGCACACACCGCACTGGTGACGTCATTGTTTTAGTGGAATCTCGTGTGTGTTTTGAGACTATTAGACTCAGCGAATCTCTCAGACCTGATAGCGTTTAGAACTGTGGTGTGTGTATCGCCGTGTGTTTTTAGATGATCCGACATAATATATTTATTATGACATACATCTCGTTGTTAGCGTTTCTCTCATGTATGAATCATTGTGTTTGTTTTAAAACTGTATAACCAATATAATTTCTTTAAACGCACATCACACTGGCGGCATTCATGTCAGGTATGTGTCAACATGTGTAAATTAAAGCTAGCGGATTGAGTGAATGTCTTAGAACACATCTCACACTGAAGACAACTCTCCCCTGAATGAATCCCCATATGTATCTGTAGACCACCAGACTGAGTGAATTGAGGCACATCTCATATCGATATTTTATCTCATCTTTATGGTTTATGTCCGGCGTGGATCCTCATGTGAACCGTCAAAGAATTAGACACTGAGAATAGCTTAAGGCACACATCACACTGATATCTCTTCTCTCCTGTATGGACCCTCGTGTGCGTTTTAAGAATGCTGGGGTCGGTAAATGTTTTAAGACACACGTCACACTGATATCTCTTCTCTCCTGTATGGACCCTCATGTGCGTTTTAAGAATGCTGGACTCGGTAAATCTTTTAAGACACACATCACACATATATGGAATTTCTCCAGTGTGTAACCGCGAGTGTCTTTTAAGATCATCACCGTTGGTAATTTTTTAAGACACACATCACACTGATGTTGTGTATTTCCAGTGGGGATCACTGATATCTCTTCTCCCCAGTGTTGACCCGTATGTGTTTTTTAGATGACCACCATTGATATATTTTTTTAAAACACACATCACACTGATGTGGTGTATTTCCGGTGTCGATCCTTATGTGGTACGTCAGATAATCGGCACGACTGAATTTCTTCAGACACATCTCTACCTTCCGTGTGGATCCTCACATGCTTTGTCAGAGTACTCGAATCCGTGAATTTCTTAAGGCATAGATCACACTGGTATGGTTTTTCTCCTGTGTGGATCCTCGTGTGTCTTTTCATATTATCACACGTGGCACATATCTTTAGACACACTCCACACTGATATGGTTTCTCTCCTGTGTGAATCACCATGTGTGATTTCAAACTACCCGATTGGGTGAATTTCTTCAGACACACCTCACACTGATATGGTCTATCTCCCGTGTGGATCATCACATGCTTTGTCAGAGTACTCGAATCCGTGAATTTCTAAAGGCATATATCACACTGGTATGGTTTTTCTCCAGTGTGGATCATCGTGTGTCTTTTCAGATTACCAGACGTGCCATATATCTTTAGACACACACCACACTGATATCGTTTCTCTCCTGTGTGAATCACCATGTGTGATTTCAAACTACCCGATTGAGTGAATTTCTTCAGACACACCTCACACTGATATGGTCTATCTCCCGTGTGGATCCTCATATGATTTGTCAGAGTACTCGAATCCGTGAATTTCTTAAGGCATAGATCACACTGGTATGGTTTTTCTCCTATGTGGATCCTCGTGTGTCTTTTCAGATTACCAGACGTGGCCCATTTCTTTAGACACACTCCACACTGATATCGTTTCTCTCCTGTGTGAATCACCATGTGTGATTTCAAACTACCCGATTGAGTGAATTTCTTCAGACACACCTCACACTGATATGGTCTATCTCCCGTGTGGATCCTCACATGATTTGTCAGAGTACTCGAATCAGTGAATCTCGTAAGACATAGATCACACTGATATGGTTTTTCGCCTGTATGGATCCTCGTGTGTGTTTTCAGATGACCAGACGTGGCACATTTCTTTAGACACACTTCACACTGATATCGTTTCTCTCCTGTGTGAATCACCATGTGTGATTTCAAACTACCCGATTGAGTGAATTTCTTCAGACACACCTCACACTGATATGGTCTATCTCCCGTGTGGATCCTCACATGATTTGTCCGAGTACTCGAATCCGTGAATTTCTTAAGGCATAGATTACACTGGTATGGTTGTTCTCCTATGTGGATCCTCGTGTGTCTTTTCAGATTACCAGACGTGGCACATTTCTTTGGCCACACTTCACATTGATGGCGCTTCTCTCCTGTGTGAATCACCATGTGTTTTCCTGTGTGAACCACCATGTGTTTTTTCAAACCACCCGAGTGAGTGAATTTCTTCAGACACATGTCACACGTATGTGGCTTCTCTCCCGTGTGGTACTTCCTGTGTGTTTTCAGATTGGACGACTGTGTGAATCTCTTGGAACACACATCGCAATGATAGAGCTTTTCCCCTGTGTGTATTTTCAGATGCCTCCTAAGATGTTCAGGCAATTTGAATGTTTTAAGACACACATCACACTGATGATTTCTCTCTCCTGCATGGATGACCGTGTGTCTTTTCAGATCACCTGATTGTGTGAATTTCTTGGGACACACATCACAATGATATGGCTTCTCCCCCGTGTGGATATTCATGTGTGTTTTCAGATTGGATGACTGTGTGAATTTCTTTGGACACACCTCACATTTATATGGCTTCTCTTCTGTGTGGGTGAACGTGTGCTTTTTCAGATCACCTGATCGTGTGAATTTCTTTGGACACACCTCACACTGATATGGCTTGTCTCCCGTGTGGATCTTCGTTTGTGATATCAGACTGGATGGATCTGTGAATTTCTTGGGACACACATTACAATGATAGCGCTTTTCCCACGTGTGTATGTTCAGATGCCTCCTGAGATGTTCAGGCAATTTGAATGTTTTAAGGCACACATCACATTGATGATTTCTCTCTCCTGTATGGATGACCGTGTGTCTTTTCAGATCACCTGATCGTGTGAATTTCTTTGGACACACCTCACACTGATATGGCTTGTCTCCCGTGTGGATCTTCGTTTGTGATATCAGACTGGATGGATCTGTGAATTTCTTGGGACACACATTACAATGATAGCGCTTTTCCCACGTGTGTATGTTCAGATGCCTCCTGAGATGTTCAGGCAATTTGAATGTTTTAAGGCACACATCACATTGATGATTTCTCTCTCCTGTGTGGATAACCGTGTGTCTTTTCAGATCACCTGATCGTGCGAATTTCTTGGGACACACCTCGCACTGATATGGCTTCTCTCCTGTGTGGGTCCTTATGTGATCTGCTAGTTTACTGAATCGTTTGAGACAGATATCGCATTGCTGTGTTCTTGCTTTGTGTCTCCTATCATTCTGAACATAATTAAGTATGTCATACTTTCTCGGATTGAGTTCATTTTTTTCGTTTAGGAAGCCGCCATCTTTATTGGCGCGCATATCAACTAATCTTCCTCTCGATCTTTTACGTCTTTCCGTGTTGTGAGACGTCTATAATATACCTTGCATGTGTAAGTCCAGTACATGGTCTCCCTTCACGACGTGAGACAGTGTTAAATATTGAAAGTTGAAGGCTTATAAATTTCGAAATTGAGAAGCAATTTATATACACATCAGGCCTTGAGTAGATAACTGAAATAAAAGAAATGAAACTATTGAATAAATGTAACAATAACTTGGAGCCAAACCATACGCTCCTGCACGTATTTGTAATTTGAAATTTTCAACTAAATACAATGTAATGCATTATATACCATTTACTCAGTTCGATTTTCACTACAACAGCTCCAGCCCGCTCGGCTAAATTGTTCGATAATGGACGGTATAATTGTCGTCCACCCGAAGCTTCTATGTATGCGAAAATACATGAAGATCAGATTCCACCAGTTCAATACTCTTTGTTTGATGCTCTAATGTGGAAATATATAACACTAGCTGGTGGACCCGACTTCGTCCGGGCTGTTTCCCCTCTGCTTTTCGGCGAATAGCGCGATTTGACCTTGAATTGTCCATTTTGAAGGTCAAGGTCTGAGGGGGGGGGGTCACGATTTGACCCGTCCAAAACACTGCCCGGACAAAAGTACCCGACAAAAGAACCCGTCGAAATCCGTCTGATTTTACCCGATTTTGAAGGTCAAGGTCATGTCGGAGTCACGATTTGACCAGTCCAAAACACTCCGTGGACAAAAGTAACCCTATGTATCAAATTTCGTCGATTTGACCTTGAATTGACCATTTTGAAGGTCAAGCTAACAAACAGACAGACAAACAGACATACACACAGAAGTCCCAAAATATATATTAGATTGAAATGATAACATATAGATAATATATTCCGGAGTCCATATTTGTTTCTTAATAACGTAACTCGGAACTGGTCAAGGTCTCAGTTCGAGATTATGATTGTTCACTTTTTTGATCCAGAATCGTGATAAACACCAACATCAATGGTGGCACTTCGAAAGGTCAAAATGGGTCGAAAAGTTTAAAAAAGCCAATATATATGCACATATAATATATATATGTACACCCGTTTCCGTAGATCAGCTATTTGTCTCCATAAACCCGAATCCTGTAATCGCCAGGAGGAAAACAGCATGTTGCTCACTTGTTGATGACACGTTGTAGAGGTTTTAGGCCACCAAGCAGTTAGTTTTGTTGATGACATGTTGTAGAGGTTTTAGGCCACCAAGCAGTTAGTTTTGTTGATGACATGCTGTAGAGGTTTTAGGCCACCAAGCAGTTAGTTTTGTTGATGACATGTTGTAGAGGTTTTAGACCACCAAGCAGTTAGTTTTGTTGATGGCATGGTGTAGAGGTTTTAGGCCACCAAGCAGTTAGTTTTGTTGATGACATGTTGTAGAGGTTTTATGCCACCAATCAGTAATTTTGTTGATGACATGTTGTAGAGGTTTTAGGCCACCAATCAGTTAGTTTTGTTGATGGCATGTTGTAGAGGTTTTTGGCCACCAAGCAGTTAGTTTACGACTACAAGTAGCTATTGATAATTATTAGATGTCGTACTGCATTGAACGACAGATAAACGTTACGAAAAAGGGTACTACGTCAATAGAAATTGTGTTCTTTCTACGTCACTAGAATTTGTGTTCTTTCTATCAGTTGTCATTTTGCCATACAGTATGATATACGTACGCACGACTGTGGTGTCAAGAAGTATGGCCACGCGAGCTGTGTGTGCAATTGTCGATCATATACCAATGCCTATGAAATAATAACAACACAACAAAGCACAAACTAAACACAGAAAACATAATTATATCGACATCTGAGTTTCACCTTCGATGCGGTCGATTGATGCCATCTGCATTCACATTACCATGGCAACCGTCGATACCATCTGCATTCCAATTACTATCACAACGGTAGAAACCATCTGAATACCCATTACCATGACAACCGTAGATACCATCTGCATTTTCCCATGACAACTGTCTATACCATCTGCATTCCCATGGCAACCGTCGATACCATCTCCATTACTATGGCAACCTAACGAATCAACCATCTGCATACCCATTACCATGACAACCGCCGATACCATCTGCATTTCCATTACCATAGCAACATAACGAATCAACCATAGCTGCATTCCCCATTACTATGGAAACATGATTCAATCATTTGCATTCCCAGTAGCATGGTAACATGAATCAACCATCAATACCATCTGCATTCCCATTAACATCAAGAATCAACCGTCAATGTCACGATTAACGCTATGAACATTAATTCAGCAGCAGTAGAATCTCAAGACACATCGGATATATTATTTTGTACCCTCCCCCTGCTCCCTTTCAGACACATCGGATATATTTCGTACCCCCCCCCCCCCTCCCCGCTCCCTAGACACATCAGATATATTTCATACTCAGCTCCCCTACAGAAACATCGGATATATTTCGTACCCCCCCCCCCCCCCCGCTGCATTCAGACACATCGGATATGTAATACCCCAGCCCCTACAGACACATCAGATATATTTCGTCCCCTACAGTGTCACCCCCCAGGGGTGACGGCCAGGCACGCGATAAAAGGTTGCTACAACCACCTATATACGGCCCCATCTGTACGGGGAAATCGACGATTCAATAAGCGAATGATATAGCACCAGATTGGCTAGTAATACCCAACTATTCACTAGGACACATTCGTATTGGCTAGTCATACCCAACTATTCACTATGTCACATTCGTATTGTTGAGGTACTGCATGGAGTTACTTTAACCGTGACTTTCGTATAAGGTTCTCGTTGATGTGTCCCGTGAAGATACGGGAATTAAGCTCCTTATCAATAACATATGGGACTATTTCAAATGTAGGACCCCGGGCTGTTTTTTGCAACCTATTTCTACCCTAGTGCTTTGTCGAATATATACAGAATTGTATCGAAATCGACCCGGTAATTGTCGAGGTATTGAGCGAAAATAACTGCCACTATACCAAACGTTCAATTCCGTCAAAATAAATTAAAACACTCCATTTCTTATGGGAAGCCAAATTGACATTTAATAAATAATTGAGCTTAAGTGCAATAAGGGAAGATCTTATTGCGCTTAAGCGCAATAAGGGGAGATCTAATTAGATCTAAGCGCAATTAGATCTCCCATTATTGCGCAATAGGGGGTTCCTTATTGCGCTTAAGCTCAATTAATTTATTAAATTATTAAATTCCCATAATTTCTGTCGATTTCGTAGTACACATTGCAACTTAAAACTAGGAGATGTGCGGTTATATCGTCGTAGAATCGCGGTTGGCAACACAGATACGCGTTTTCTAATGGCCAGTGTGAACATCCAACACGTTCCCAGGTTTACTACTGCTGGAATGTATGATATATATCAGGTCTGGCAAATGTGAGAATACAGCTACAATAGCTGTATTTAGCTAACCTAGCTGTATTCAGCTATATATTATAATCTCAAACCGGCTGTTTTTCGATAATAAACTAGAAGCGCTAATTTGGGCATCGAAATTAGGCCACCATATTCTCACCCTCAACCAAATCAAAACCGTCGCTTGTTTTCTGACAAAGTGTTGCCTTTTGTCGACACGGCGATGGTGATTATGTGTGAAAACTTACTACGGCGGTCGATGTCGGTCATAACGGTTTAATAACTCTCTTATGCAATGCCGAATACCTTGAAAAATACATTAAATACAATATTTATCACCGAAGATGGAACATCTTAAACATTCCCGGAAGTATAAATAGGATGCTGCTAAAACGCAGTTTGGTTGGTGCGTTAAAACAGGTAAAAGGGGGAACATCTCTAGCCAGAGTTTAACCGAGCGAGTACCACTCACTGCTTGAGCTAACACTCTCCAAAAATACGGAAACGCATACATGTATGTCGAATCGCGAAAATACAAATAACAATGTTATGTTTAGTAAGTTTTCACACATTATATATTTTCCCGCCAAAACAGACTGAATAGTTCTGACTCGCTAACGACCAGGACTTCATGTTTAAAATACTTCATAAATTATATAAGTCGCATTTTCATTTCAGTTGTCCCTATGTTGTGCCATACATTTGCAATATGCCGCACAATATCTGTATATACCGTTATGAGTAGTTATCAGTATCGCTCACAAACCGCTAGTGGTATGTAATTCTAAATGCTTGATATAGGTACACCATTCTAACGCCCCTACCGGTTTAGCATCGGGAAGAAGTAAACGAGTGTTTGCGATGAATATTTACTGACATCGACCGCCGTAGTAAGTTTTCACTCAAAATCAGAACTGCCATGTCGACAAAAGGCAACACTTGGTCAGAAAACAAGTGACGGTTTTGATTTGGTTGAGGGTGGCTGGAGAATATGGTAGCCTAATTTTGATGCGCAAATTAGCGTTTCTAGTTTATTATCGAAAAACAGCCGGTTTGAGAGTATAATTTATAGCTGAATACAGCTAGGTTAGCTGAATACAGCTGTATTCTCCCATTTGCCAGACCTGTATATACGGGCGTAGTTAGATTAGAGATTAAAGGCATAATCTAAATTCGGACAAGCAAATAATGACTGGATATATGTATCTACTCCACGTTTGTGCATATAACAGGTCATTTGAAGTTGAACTCGCCTGGTAATCCAATTTACAAATCCGCGCCAAAAAACGTAAGTGTATATATGATAGCGTGTTTTATTTTCCGGTCACATTCATCAGCACCCTTAGCCAGGCGATTTGATCTCAGCGCAATCGAAACCAACACATTTTCATAAATGGTCAACCATAAATGATGTTATTTTGTTTGCGCCTATAGTCTACGGCAAAATTCCTTCTCGTGTATGTTTATCCATCTGAAGAAAACATATTAAATGTAATTCTAGTCCAAATTACCTTCGACGTAAAACAGCTACTGGTGCTAATGGGGGCCGTTGTCATTGATAACGTTTTATACATATACGCACACCGTATGTATTCCTGTAGGTATTTACATAAATGCACACTGGTCAGTCTCGCGTAATACCACGTGACAGGGATCAGTATTGTAGTACTGTGTTTTCTACATAAATGCATACGTGTTAATCATAAATGTTTTATGGTGCCCATATTCAGAATGAGCAAAGGGTGGTGCCACAGTTAATATTATGCTAATGATGAACAGACAGTCTGCCGTAGGAGCAGTTTTAGCCAGTCAAAAATAAAAATAGTGTAAATAAAATTGTAGAGAATCCTGAATCTCATGAATTGCTTACATATTGGTGTACATATACAAAACACAACATATGCAACTTTAAATCCCACACGCAGTCGTGGCTAGGTTATTTTGTTTATATAATCATATAGGAGGTGCCGTTGTTGTAGCGAGAGGTATCGGATTCCAACGAGATCACAGCGGGCGCACGAATTAATATATTTTACAGATTCCCGCGTTATCATAACAGCTACGTTATCTCTGTGGCTGATATTTCAGTATTATATGTATATCATAAAATTCCCCGGACCATGTATATGTTATATCAATCAATAATGATCTCTTGTACCGAAGAATCATAGTTGTGGTATATCCGTCAAAATTGGGAAGTGTCCGAAAATTCAAAATGGCTGCGTTCCCGTTGCATTAATTTAGCATGTCCGTCATCAATGGAAAGTAACGATCTTATCCGAAAATGGCCGAATTCCCGCGATATCTTTCCGATGCGGTGCCGCCGTTTGTTATGTCGTCGTCTATGTATATATGGTGTCGAACCTGGAACTTATCACTGTACAATCCGCAAACGTCCCCGTGTTATTTCATCAGTTAATTCATAAGTATTGTCAGAACGGAGGACGGACTGACGGTCGTGACGGACCACATAGCCCTTCCATCCGTCAAAATAAATATAGTGAAAGAAACAATGGCTCAAACCTATCCGTCATATAATTTCCCCACATAATGAAGGTGGTGCACAAATGTATGGATGTCAAAAGAAAGGAGAGCTTTGTCTGCTATAGGCATATTAAAGAAGATTCGAGGCTAAAAGTGATGATGACCAAGGTCCCAATTTCTCGCAGACAAATTGCTCCTCGTTCTGGTGACATGAATTTTGAGGTGGAAGCTGGATACCGGAGCGGTTTATTAGAATTTAGAAAATAGTTTTAGAACGTCCCCCAAAAAAAAGATTCATTTAATGCCAAAGGTAGAATTTCTAGGTTTTTGAAAATTACTCCCAATGAGTTAAAAAGATGCCAAAATGTGTTGATAAGACCATCATCAGTTGCAGGGTGCTGTCTATATGTCATGCTAAGCGCATGTCATATAATGTTTCGACTCGTTTATCGCCATATAGATTGTAATATGTATTTGTAAACAATTCATCAACATAACATGTATCAACACTAATTGATAGAAGCGTTTCCAGAGAATGGTCTTCAATTCTTATTTATTATTTTATACCCACGAAACCATTTCGAATTCATATATATGAAGAGATTATCCATCTTTAATGTTCCGGTTACCGGGCAAAATAAAAAGTACGTGCAATCAACATAATTTGGCACAAACAATAAGCAAAATACAAGAAAGAATCCACCGTTTCATGTTAAGAACAGATAGAACAAATTGGGACCATTCTTTAATGTTTACAGCTTTTGGGTGTACAGTATGGTGTCCGATATGATTATTTGTGGCATATATATAAGTCGCAAAGTTGATGGTAACAGATGGCTGTATGATTTAGAATTGGACAAGTCATCTTTAATTGCAAACAAAATGTTTAAAAAATAAGAATAAAATGTTTAGAATGAGGGCGGGTCCTGCGCCATACGTCACTCTGATTCATGACTAGGAGGGTGTGTTCTGAGTTACATGTCTTTCGGTGTTATGTCCAGTCAAGCTGATTCAATCTGTTAAAGATGGATTATCTCTTTAAATAACAAATTTTGAATAGTTACGTGGGTATAAAATAATAGATATGACCATGAAGACCCCTGTCCAGAAAAGCTTCTATCAATTAATATTGATTTTATTTCGAATATTAAATCGGGACCATTTACATGTATGTGTCTATTTTTAGAACAGACCATTTGAGTGATACCATATTGTGATATAGAGCACTGGCCACTGGGCTGTTCCTATGGCTACGCACCGAAAGTAACATGTCTCAGATTGATTGTTTGTATTGTTTTGTTCCACAGATATAAGCGATAATGAGTATAATTGACGTTTATTTGTGACAAAAACACGCCTTTTTAGACCAGAAAATATTCGAAATAAAATTAATATTAATCGATAGAAGCATTTCCGGACAGGAGTCTTCGATTCAAATCTAATATTTTATACCCCGGTAACTATATAATACATGTTTACAAAGAGATAATCCACCTTTAACACACGTATCAATTGCAGAGAGTTTCCCTGTATGTGTTTTTAGAATATCAGCACGATTGAATCCCTTAATGCACACACCACGCTGGTGACGTCATTGTTTTAGTGGAATCTCGTGTGTGTTTTGAGACTATTAGACTCAGCGAATCTCTCAGACCTGATAGCGTTTAGAACTGTGGTGTGTGTATCGCCGTGTGTTTTTAGATGGTCCGACATAATATATTTATTATGACATACATCTCGTTGTTAGCGTTTCTCTCATGTATGAATCATTGTGTTTGTTTTAAAACTGTATAACCAATATAATTTCTTTAAACGCACATCACACTGGCGGCATTCATGTCAGGTATGTGTCCGGATATTTACCGCTCGCGCAACCAACACCCCATAAACACATCCAGGCTATTCTTGGCAAACATTCCAGCGTACGTCACAGCAGAGGAAATCGCGAATTTTCTGTTTGACAACAAAGTAAAATTTTCAATGGTACGACTTTTAAAACTGAGGAAAGACGGAACGCGAACAGCTCGGATCAATGTCCAATCTAACGACGCCGAATTCTGCAAAGGGCCTAACTTCTGGCCTAAATCTGCAATTTGCATTGATTGGGTACCATATGAGATCTTCATATCTAGACAACATCAACACATGTCATAGGTTATTAGTGTCTATATATATGAATGGGCTTCCAAACGGGTGATTGTAGTGTGCACGCACTGTTGGTCTTATTTATGTCTTTTTGGCAACACTATACATGCATATGATGCTAAATTTACTTACTTGGAATTGCACTGGCATGTTATCCAGTAGCTTATATTTGAACAAGCTGCTCAGTGAATTCGACATCGACATATGTGGAATATCTGAGCACTGGTTACATGCACATAATGTCCACTTTCTCGATACTGTCAGCTCTTCGTACGAGTACAACGCAGTCTGTGATTCCTCACAACGCCTCCCGATGCAGAGGGGGAGATACAAAGGTGGTATATGTCTCATGTGGAAAAAGACACTGAGCGAACGTATAACAGTTCTTGAACTTAATGACGACAGATTCTGTGGAATACAAATGCAATTAGAATCTGGCGTGTTTTTGTACATCTTCCAAGTATACCTACCTTCCACAAATTATACCGTCAAATTTTACCAGGAATACATCCAGAAACTGAACGATATCTTCTCCACATTCAGTTCACTAGGTCATATCATAGGGGGAAGGAATAAAACATTGTCGCGATTTCTGGGAAAGTGAAAACTCACGACTATCCATTCCTCGCCATTATGCAAAGGTTTCATGTCAACGTTTATTCCCGCCGATGGGGGCCCAGGAACTATAATCGACCACATCATCATACCCACAGCAGAACTTCACAAAATAGGTCGCTTCGAGGTCGTAGATGACTCAGAAAATAATGTGTCAAATCATCGCCCACTTTTTGCACAAATTTGTTACGACACAATTCCATGCCCCAATAAAATACCCTTTTCAACCAAAAGAATCAATTGGAAACACTTTAGTGCATCCCCTGAATTGATCAACGCCTACCAATCATTTATAAATTTCAACTTACATGATAGATGCATTCAAACCGTAGATCAACTTGACAGCTACTATGATGAAATTGTGTCAGTCATAAGAAATGCCACCCACCAAGTCATACCGTCTAGGAGGTTCAATCGCCACCTCAGACCTTTTTGGAATGATACCTTAAAAGAACTGCATCATAATATGACATCAGCGCGTCAAGTGTGGATCTCTGCCGGGAGACAAAGGGAGGAATCACACATTGCATATCGATCATATAAAGACGCAAAATGTCTCTTTCGTGCACAATTCCGCAAATCGAATGAGCTTTATCTCAAAGAAATGGATGACAAGCTAGACAAAATGGCCGAACTTGACATAAACAGCTTTTTTAGGGCTTTCAACAAAAGGAAAGTTCAACGGCAAACCGCATCAAACTGTTTATTTGAAGTAAGCGGTTCCACGCTTAGAGACCCACAGACGGTAATTGAAGCATGGTCATCTTATTATGAGAACCTCTATTCCCCATTAAAATCTAACGATTTTGACGAAAAACACTTTTCATATGTTAACGCTGAAATAGAGAACATACGCTCGTCGCACGGATATAGCGATCTTGATGCAGATTTATGTTTCAATGTATCTATTGATGAAGTACAATATGTACTGCACAATGCCAAGAAAGGCAAGGCTCCTGGATTAGATACCTTAAGTTATGAACATATAATTTATGGTGGAGAGCGCCTGCAGAGCACAGTTGCAACATTAATGTCCAAAATGGTTGAACCCAACCATGTCCCAGCACGAGCCAAACTCGGCCTTATGGTACCGCTTTTCAAAGGAGGCAATAAATCCAAAAAACAATTCGATAATTATCGTATTATTACATTGCTCCCTGTTCTATATAAAAATTTTGAAAAAATTATTTTTAACCGTCTTGAAACCTTTTCAACATATCTCATCAAAGTACATCCACTACAGCATGGATTTCAAAAAGGTGTTAGCTGCCTCACGTCGTCCTTCATAATTCATGAAAGTATCGCCTTCACGGCCGAAAATCACAGCCCACTGTTTGCCTGTTTTTTAGATGTCCGTAAAGCATTTGACACAGTTTGGATTCACGGTCTCCTGCTCAAACTCTATCAACGTGGATTCACTGGTAAAATATGGCATATTATAAGTTCTTTGTTAAGTGGAATAAAATGCTCTGTTCAATTCAATGGTTCGATTTCGCGATACGTCGATATACAACAGGGAACGCGTCAAGGAAGTATACTCTCCCCCTTATTTTACATGATCTTCATCGATGAGCTAATTTTCCACTTGAAAACAGTCACCATGGTTTGCGAGTGGGCTCTGCGTGTTGCGCATCTCCAACCCAAGCCGATGATATGACTCTCTTGTCTCTAACCTCTTCTGGCCTCCAAACTTTGTGTGACCTATGCAGTTCATACAGTCAGAAATGGAGATTCAAATACAACCAGGATAAATGCATCTTTAATGAACCATCTTCCTTACAAAAATCCCGAGAAACAGTTGTATGGATTATAAATAATGAACACGTGTCGGAATCAGATCAGGTCACACACCTTGGAATCCCATTACAAAACATGGGCAACCATCTAACTGATCACATATGCCACAAAATACGCTCTACGCATCTCATGTTAAGTAACGCTGGTGTGTATGCCGGTGGTATAACGCTCCTCAGTTCAAATACTTTGTACAACACTGTAGTTTTACCCAAAGGCCTATATGGGTCTGAATTCCTTTGCGGCATATCTTTGACAAATGAAAACTCACTGGAAAAAGTTCACAGATTTTGCTTAAAACAAATTCAAGGACTCCCTTATAGGGCGCGCACAGATGTGGTGCAAGGCTGGCTAGGACTATACTCTCTATCAGCAGTTATTGACAAGAGAAAACTTAGTCTGCTTGGATGTCTCTGCAGGACGGCACATGAAAAGACATCGAAAACGATTTTCATGTTCCGTCTTAAGAGTCACATTCAACAACCTAATTGTAATGCATCGTTTATTTCAGAAATCATGAGAATTCTTGACAACTATAACCTCACGCCCTATCTAACATCATTTCTAGAAGAAGGACACGTCCCATCCAAGGAGACATGGAAATCCCTCATAGTAACAAAAATCAAACAAACAAACGAGCAGTCATGGCAGACAAGATTACGAAATGAACATTCCCTAGTCCCATTCGCAAATAATCATAGTTCACTGTCAATTTCACCTCTTTGGCTAGCATGTAGAAGCTATCCTCAACATAAGCTTGAATTTCTAGAAATAGCCAAAATCCTGGCCCGGGCATTGTCCCCAGCACACGGGAAGTGTCAGATATGTCATAAACTTTTTGAAAACGAAATCGAGCATGCAATTCTCTTGTGTCCCGCCTTAGCCGAAACAAGAATTGAAATATGGTTCAACGTCATAGAGGATTTCGGTATACCATGTTTCTTATATATTGACAACTTGAACCCCATAGATCAGTTGATGATATTTCTTGCATGTATCCCGCCATCCATTCGCGACTTCGTAAATGATATTAAGCAATTCGCCTTGTTTCTTGCTCGCAATGCATTCAAGCTGTGGAACATATATTCGGATCTGATGCGGCTAGAATCTGTGGACTAAATGGATCACATATAAACAGCTCACGAACCGCTCTGATCGGAGACAGAAAACAAGATATACATGAATAATTTGTATTTAGTCGGAGTGGCATCTAACTAAACGTGATAATAGCTCAACAACTCTATAAAGCTATATCGCAGACAATTCCGTCTTTCTCCATCAGACAGATACTTTATCCAGGTGAAGTGTTCCGCGAAATTATAAATACACGAGGCCAACAGTTGCAATGCACATATCTCATTGAATTTGTATTGCGCATATTTTGTGTATAAAACCATGTGATAAATTGATGGTTATTTTTGTCACCAATATGTTGAAACTCTAAACTTGTGTATGATGTATAATGTTAAACTCTCCGTTGCGGAGGAAATAAAGGTATATATATATATACATATCAACATGTGTAAATTACAGCTAGCGGATTGAGTGAATGTCTTAGAACACACCTCACACTGAAGACAACTCTCCCCTGAATGAATCCCCATATGTATCTGTAGACCACCAGACTGAGTTAATTGAGGCACATCTCATATCAATATTGTATCTCTTCTTTATGGTTTATGTCCGGCGTTGATCCTCATGTGAACCGTCAAAGAATTAGACACTGAGAATAGCTTAAGGCACACATCACACTGATATCTCTTCTCTCCTGTATGGACCCTCGTGTGCGTTTTAAGAATGCTGGGGTCGGTAAATGTTTTAAGACACACGTCACACTGATATCTCTTCTCTCCTGTATGGACCCTCATGTGCGTTTTAAGAATGCTGGACTCGGTAAATCTTTTAAGACACACATCACATATATATGGTATTTCTCCAGTGTGTAACCCGCGAGTGTCTTTTAAGATCATCACCGTTGGTAATTTTTTAAGACACACATCACACTGATGTTGTGTATTTCCAGTGTGGATCACTGATATATCTTCTCCCCAGTGTTGACCCGTATGTGTTTTTTAAGATGACCACCATTGATATATTTTTTTAAACACACATCACACTGATGTGGTGTATTTCCGGTGTCGATCCTTATGTGGTACGTCAGATAATCGGCACGACTGAATTTCTTCAGACACATCTCTACCTTCCGTGTGGATCCTCACATGCTTTGTCAGAGTACTCGAATCCGTGAATTTCTTAAGGCATATATCACACTGGTATGGTTGTTCTCCTGTGTGGATCCTCGTGTGTCTTTTTCATATTATCACACGTGGCACATATCTTTAGACACACTCCACACTGATATGGTTTCTCTCCTGTGTGAATCACCATGTGTGATTTCAAACTACCCGATTGAGTGAATTTCTTCAGACACACCTCACACTGATATGGTCTATCTCCCGTGTGGATCATCACATGCTTTGTCAGAGTACTCGAATCCGTGAATTTCTTAAGGCATAGATCACACTGATATGGTTTTTCTCCTATGTGGATCCTCGTGTGTCTTTTCAGATTACCAGACGTGGCACATATCTTTAGACACACACCACACTGATATCGTTTCTCTCCTGTGTGAATCACCATGTGTGATTTCAAACTACCCGATTGGGTGAATTTCTTCAGACACACCTCACACTGATATGGTCTATCTCCCGTGTTGATCCTCACATGATTTGTCCGAGTACTCGAATCCGTGAATTTCTTAAGGCATAGATCACACTGGTATGGTTTTTCTCCTATGTGGATCCTCCTGTGTCTTTTCAGATTACCAGACGTGGCACATTTCTTTGGCCACACTTCACATTGATGGCGCTTCTCTCCTGTGTGAATCACCATGTGTTTTCCTGTGTGAACCACCATGTGTTTTTTCAAACCACCCGAGTGAGTGAATTTCTTCAGACACATGTCACACGTATGTGGCTTCTCTCCCGTGTGGTACTTCCTGTGTGTTTTCAGATTGGACGACTGTGTGAATCTCTTGGAACACACATCGCAATGATAGAGCTTTCCCCTGTGTGTATTTTCAGATGCCTCCTAAGATGTTCAGGCAATTTGAATGTTTTAAGACACACATCACACTGATGATTTCTCTCTCCTGTCTTTTCAGATCACCTGATTGTGTGAATTTCTTGGGACACACATCACAATGATATGGCTTCTCCCCCGTGTGGATATTCATGTGTGTTTTCAGATTGGATGACTGTGTGAATTTCTTTGGACACACCTCACATTGATATGGCTTCTCTTCTGTGTGGGCGAACGTGTGCTTTTTCAGATCACCTGATCGTGTGAATTTCTTTGGACACACCTCACACTGATATGGCTTCTCTCCCGTGTGGATCTTCGTGTGTGATATCAGACTGGATGAATCTATGAATTTCTTGGGACACACATTACAATGATAGCGCTTTCCGCCCGTGTGTATGTTCAGATGCCTCCTGAGATGTTCAGGCAATTTGAATGTTTTAAGGCACACATCACATTGATGATTTCTCTCTCCTGTGTGGATAACCGTGTGTCTTTTCAGATCACCTGATCGTGTGAATTTCTTGGGACACACCTCACACTGATATGGCTTCTCTCCTGTGTGGGTCCTTATGTGATCTGCTAGTTTACTGAATCGTTTGAGACAGATATCGCATTGCTGTGTTCTTGCTTTGTGTCTCCTATCATTCTGAACATAATTAAGTATGTCATACTTTCTCGGATTGAGTTCATTTTTTTCGTTTAGGAAGCCGCAATCTTTATTGTCGCGCATATCAGCTAATCTTCCTCTCGATCTTTTACGTCTTTCCGTGTTGTGAGACGTCTATAATATACCTTGCATGTGTAAGTCCAGTAAATGGTCTCCCTTCACATCTCCATACACGACGTGAGACGTCTATAATATTCCTTGCATGTGTAAGTCCAGTACATGGTCTCCCTTCACATCTCAGACGTCCATGTGTAAGTCCAGTACATGGTCTCCCTTCATCTCCATACACGACGTGAGACGTCTATAATATTCCTTGCATGTGTAAGTCCAGTTCATGGTCTCCCTTCATCTCCATACACGACGTGAGACGTCTATAATATTCCTTGCATGTGTAAGTCCAGTTCATGGTCTCCCTTCACATCTCCATACACGACGTGAGACGTCTATAATATTCCTTGCATGTGTAAGTCCAGTTCATGGTCTCCCTTCATCTCCATACACGACGTGAGACGTCTATAATATACCTTGCATGTGTAAGTCCAGTTCATGGTCTCCCTTCACATCTCCATACACGACGTGAGACGTCTATAATATTCCTTGCATGTGTAAGTCCAGTTCATGGTCTCCCTTCATCTCCATACACGACGTGAGACGTCTATAATATACCTTGCATGTGTAAGTCCAGTTCATGGTCTCCCTTCACATCTCCATACACGACGTGAGACGTCTATAATATTCCTTGCATGTGTAAGTCCAGTTCATGGTCTCCCTTCATCTCCCTACACGACGTGAGACGTCTATAATATTCCTTGCATGTGTAAGTCCAGTTCATGGTCTCCCTTCACATCTCAGACGTCCATGTGTAAGTCCAGTACATGGTCTCCCTTCACATCTCCATACATGACGTGAGACGTCTATAATATTCCTTGCATGTGTAAGTCCAGTACATGGTCTCCCTTCACATCTCCATACACGACGTGAGACGTCTATAATATTCCTTGCATGTGTAAGTCCAGTTCATGGTCTCCCTTCACATCTCCATACACGACGTGAGACGTCTATAATATTCCTTGCATGTGTAAGTCCAGTAAATGGTCTCCCTTCATCTCCATACACGACGTGAGACGTCTATAATATACCTTGCATGTGTAAGTCCAGTAAATGGTCTCCCTTCACATCTCCATACACGACGTGAGACGTCTATAATATTCCTTGCATGTGTAAGTCCAGTAAATGGTCTCCCTTCATCTCCATACACGACGTGAGACGTCTATAATATACCTTGCATGTGTAAGTCCAGTACATGGTCTCCCTTCATCTCCCTACACGACGTGAGACGTCTATAATATACCTTGCATGTGTAAGTCCAGTAAATGGTCTCCCTTCATCTCCCTACACGACGTGAGACGTCTATAATATACCTTGCACATCTCAGACGTCCATGTGTAAGTCCAGTAAATGGTCTCCCTTCACATCTCAGACGTCCATGTGTAAGTCCAGTACATTGTCTCCCTTCACATCTCCATACATGACGTGAGACAGTGTTAAACATTGAAAGTTGAAGGCTTATAAATTTCGAAATTGAGAAGCAATTTATATACACATCAGGCCTTGAGTAGATAACTGAAATAAAAGAAATGAAACTATTGAATAAATGTAACAATAACTTGGAGCCAAACCATACGCTCCTGCACTTATTTGTAATTTGAAATTTCCAACTAAATACAATGTAATGCATTATATACCATTTACTCAGTTCGATTTTCACTACAACAGCTCCAGCCCGCTCGGCTAAATTGTTCGATAATGGACGGTATAATTGTCGTCCACCCGAAGCTTCTATGTATGCGAAAATACATGAAGATCAGATTCCACCAGTTCAATACTCTTTGTTTGATGCTCTAATGTGGAAATATATAACACTAGCTGGTGGACCCGACTTCGTCCGGGCTGTTTCCCCTCTGCTTTTCGGCGAATAGCGCGATTTGACCTTGAATTGTCCATTTTGAAGTGTCACGTTTTGACCCGTCCAAAACACTGCCCGGACAAAAGTACCCGACAAAAGAACCCGTCGAAATCCGTCTGATTTTACCCGATTTTGAAGGTCAAGGTCATGTCGGAGTCACGATTTGACCCGTCCAAAACACTCCGTGGACAAAAGTAACCCTATGTATCATATTTCGTCGATTTGACCTTGAATTGACCATTTTGAAGGTCAAGCTAACAAACAAACAGACAGACAAACACACAGAAGTCCCAAAATATATATTAGACTGAAATGATAACATATAGATAATAAATTCCGGAGTCCATATCTGTTTCTTAATAACGTAACTCGGAACTGGTCAAGGTCTCAGTTCGAGATTATGATTGTTCACTTTTTTGATCCAGAATCGTGATAAACACCAACATCAATGGTGGCACTTCGAAAGGTCAAAATGGGTCGAAAAGTTAAAAAAAAGCCAATATATATGCACATATAATATATATATGTACACCCGTTTCCGTAGATCAGCTATTTGTCTCCATAAACCCGAATCCTGTAATCGCCAGGAGGAAAACAGCATGTTGCTCACTTGTTGATGACACGTTGTAGAGGTTTTAGGCCACCAAGCAGTTAGTTTTGTTGATGACATGTTGTAGAGGTTTTAGGCCACCAAGCAGTTAGTTTTGTTGATGACATGCTGTAGAGGTTTTAGGCCACCAAGCAGTTAGTTTTGATGATGGCATGTTGTAGAGGTTTTAGGCCACAAAGCAGTTAGTTTTGTTGATGACATGATGTAGAGGTTTTAGGCCACCAAGCAGTTAGTTTTGTTGATGACATGTTGTAGAGGTTTTAGGCCACCAAGCAGTTAGTTTTCTTGATGACATGCTGTAGAGGTTTTAGGCCACCAAGCAGTTAGTTTTGTTGGTGACATGTTGTAGAGGTTTTAGGCCACCAAGCAGTTAGTTTTGTTGATGACATGTTGTAGAGGTTTTAGGCCACCAAGCAGTTAATTTTGTTGATGACATGCTGTAGAGGTTTTAGGCCACCAAGCAGTTAGTTTTGTTGATGACATGTTGTAGAGGTTTTAGGCCACCAGTTAGTTTTGTTGATGACATGTTGTAGAGGTTTTAGGCCACCAAGGAGTTAGTTTTGTTGATGACATGTTGTAGAGGTTTTAGACCACCAAGCAGTTAGTTTTGTTGATGACATGTTGTAGAGGTTTTATGCCACCAATCAGTTAGTTTTGTTGATGGCATATTGTAGAGGTTTTTGGCCACCAAGCAGTTAGTTTACGACTACAAGTAGCTATTGATAATTCTTAGATGTCGTACTGCATTGAACGACGACAGATAAACGTTACGAAAAAGGGTACTGCGTCAATATAATTTGTGTTCTTTCTACGTCACTAGAATTTGTGTTCTTTCTATCAGTTGTCATTTTGCCATACAGTATGATATACGTACGCACGACTGTGGTGTCAAGAAGTATGGCCACGCGAGCTGTGTGTGCAATTGTCGATCATATACCAATGCCTAGGAAATAATAACAACACAACAAAGCACAAACTAAACACAGAAAACATAATTATATCGACATCTGAGTTTCACCTTCGATGCGGTCGATTGATGCCATCTGCATTCCCATTACCATGGCAACAGTCGATACCATCTGCATTCCAATTACTATCACAACGGTAGAGGCCATCTGAATACCCATTACCATGACAACCGTAGATACCATCTGCATTTTCCCATGACAACTGTCGATACCATCTCCATTACTATGGCAACCTAACGAATCAACCTTCTGCATACCCATTACCATGTTACCATGACAACCGTCGATACCATCTACATTTGCATTACCATAGCAACATAACGAATCAACCATAGCTGCATTCCCCGTTACTATGGTAACATGATTCAATCATTTGCATTCCCAGTAGCATGGTAACATGATTCAACCATCAATACCATCTGCATTCCCATTAACATCAAGAATCAACCGTCACTGTCACGATTAACGCTATGAACATTAATTCAGCAGCAGTAGAATCTCAAGACACATCGGATATATTATTTTGTACCCTCCCCCTGCTCCCTTTCAGACACATCGGATATATTTCGTACCCCCCCCCCCCCCCGCTCCCTAGACACATCAGATATATTTCATACTCAGCTCCCCTACAGACACATCGGATATATTTCGTACCCCCCCCCCCCCCGCTGCCTACAGACACATCGGATATGTAATACCCCAGCCCCTACAGACACATCAGATATATTTCGTCCCCTACAGTGTCACCCCCAGGGGTGACTGCCAGGCACGCGATAAAAGGTTGCTACAACCACATATATACGACCCCATCTGTACGGGGAAATCGACGATTCAATAAGCGAATGATATAGCACCAGATTGGCTAGTAATACCCAACTATTCACTAGGACACATTCGTATTGGCTAGTCATACCCAACTATTCACTAGGACACATTCGTATTGGTTAGGCATACCCAAATATTCACTAGGACACATTCGTATTGGCTAGTCATACCCAACTATTCACTATGTCACATTCGTATTGTTGAGGTACTGCATGGAGTTACTTTAACCGTGACTTTCGTATAAGGTTCTCGTTGATGTGTCCCGTGAAGATACGGGAATTAAGCTCCTTATCAATAACATATGGGACTATTTCAAATGTAGGACCCCGGGCTGTTTTTTTGCAACCTATTTCAACCCTAGTGCTTTGTCGAATATATACAGAATTGCATCGAAATCGACCCGGTAATTGTCGAGGTATTGAGCGAAAATAACTGCCACTATACCAAACGTTCAATTCCGTCAAAATAAATTAAAACACCCCATTTCCTATGGGAAGCCAAATTGACATTTAATAAATAATTGAGCTTAAGTGCAATAAGGGAAGATCTTATTGCGCTTAAGTGCAATAAGAGAAGATCTAATTAGATCTAAGCGCAATTTGATCTCCCCTTATTGCGCAATAGGGGGTTGTTGCGCCAGCTTTTGAAGTAACTGTTACGCCAGCTTTTGAAGTAATTACCACTTTTGAAGTAGGTCTCCACTTTTGAAGTAAAAAACGCCAGCTTTTGAAGTAACTCACCACTTTTGTAATAAAATCGCCAGCTTTTGTAGTAAAGTGAGGTCTCCGCTTTTGAAGTAAAAAACGCCAGCTTTTGTAGTAAAAAAACTAGGTCTCCACTTTTGAAGTAACAAAATTACAGCTTTTGAAGTAAACTGACTCAATAAATTTTGACGGGCGCTGAACGATTTTCATGACAAAGTCAACCCGATAATCAATAGTGGCTATCGCCCATACGAGTGTGACGTGGTTTGAATAGCTTTCAGTCATGCCAACACAAGATAAATCACAGTCAATCGCCCATATACGTGTGACGTGTACCAAAAGGCATTTAGTGAGTCCGGTTCCGTGACAAAAGATTCCACACAGGTGATCGACCATACGAGTGTGACGTGGTTTGAATAGCCTCCAATCGTACCAACACAAGAGAAATCACACAGTCAATTGCCCATACACGTGTGACTTGTACCAAAAGGCACTTAGTGAGTCCGGTTCCGTGACAAAAGATTCCACACAGGTGATCGACCATACGAGTGTGACGTGGTTTGAATAGCCTCCAATCGTACCAACACAAGAGAAATCACACAGTCAATTGCCCATACACGTGTGACTTGTACCAAAAGGCACTTAGTGAGTCCGGTTCCGTGACAAAAGATTCCACACCGGTAATCGACCATATGCATGTGACGAGGTTCGAATATCCTCCAGTCATACCACCACAAGGGAAATCACACAGTCAGTCGCCCATACACGTGTGACTTGTACCAAAAGGCACTTAGTGAGTCCGGTTCCGTGACAAAAGAATCCACACCGGTAATCGACCATATGCATGTGACGAGGTTCGAATATCCTTCAGTCATACCAACACAAGAGAAATCACAGTCAATCGCCCATACGCGTGTGACGTGTACCAAAATGCACTTAGAGAGTCCGGTTCCGTGACAAAAGAATCCACACCGGCAATCGACCATATGCATGTGACGAGGTTCGAATATCCTTCAGTCATACCACCACAAGGGAAATCACACAGTCAATCGCCCATGCGCGTGTGACGTGTACCAAAATGCACTTAGTGAGTCCGGTTCCGTGACAAAAGAATCCACACCGGTAATCGACTATATGCATGTGACGTAGTTCGAATAGCCTTCAGTCATAACAGCAGAAGATAATTTATAGAGTCAATCGCCCATATAAGTGCGACGTGTACCGAACGGCATTTAGTGCGTCCGTTTCCCTGCCTAATCATATGAATACACATAGGTGATCAATCATACGAGTATATAAGATTGTTCCCAGTCAGCCTGACAACCCACACTATTGAAGCATATTGAGTCCTTACTTATTTAACATTTACATTGACACCATCAGTGAAAAATTAAACAGATCCGATGTCGGATGTATCATCGGAGGTCAGAAGATAAACCATATGTGTTATGCTGACGATATGTGCCTAATTTCGCCATCCTTGATCGGATTACGTCGGTTAATACAAATATGTGAATCTGAAACCAAAAAGCTGAACATGATTTATAACACCAATAAGACAGTTGCCATGGCGTTCTTACCAAACACTCTGTCAATCAAATATATTCCTAGACTGTACCTGAATGGCCACGAAATCAAATTTGTTTCTAATTGCAAGTACTTGGGTCATGTCATCAGAGAAGATCTATCTGACGAAGACGACATACACAGACAATATAGAGCGATATGTATTCGATCGAACATGTTAATTAGGAAATTTTCGAGATGTTCGTTTGCTGTAAAAACATTTCTTTGTCAGAGATATATATCTCCTTTATATTGTGCTCACTTGTGGGTCAACTATAGAAAACAAAGTATGAACAAACTAACTGTATGTTATAACAACGCTTATAGATTTCTTATGGGTTATAATAGAGCGTGTAGTGCTAGTGGTATGTTTGTTAATGATCGTATGTTATCTTTGTTGATGTTAAGGAGGAAATATGTCTTCAGTTTTCGTAAGAGAGTGATTGAGTCTAGAAATAATATCATATGTTCCATATATAATTCAGATATATTGTTTAAATCTAAACTATTCAAGTCATGGAATGATCTGTTATATATATAACCTATTGATTAACACTGATATATTGTATTCTTATATTCATGTTGTAAACATGCTTAATATGGACTTCTGAGTCTGAAATAAATCATATACATACATATTGAGTGACCTTACAAGTGCGACCGTTGTCAGAAGAAGTTCGATGTTACATTGAGTCAGACAGGACTGTTTTGTCAGTAACATGTCAGTAACATGACAACATATATAGTTTCTCGAAATTAGGTGATGTATTAGTTCCAACGGAAAATAGTTAGTATATTTATTATTGGCCTCACTTATAATTGCATATTCGTACCCTCGAAATTAGGTGACCCGACGCGTTAGGGACAGCAGAAAATGTTTGGTTTATTAGATTCGTCTCTGGAAGCCGACATTAACAACAATTTTCAATCATTAAAATTATGTCACATAACCGAAGTATTATAACTACGACAAACGTGGCCAGCTATACAACACGGGAGCCAGCAATGTGTTGTGTGGAAACCGTTGGGTTCACATACACTCTGATGATTGAGTATATAAAATAACGGATTCGATGGCATTATGTCGCTATACAGGGAAAGGTAGACTTTCAAATCTCAATGTTCTTGATGCCAAAAGGTTCAGTCTCCTTTCAAAATTTATTCAACACAATATACGAATACAATTAATTATTTTATTGTCAATTGTCAGGCACAGCAATACAAAATGAAACGCATAACAAAATTAAGAATGAATGGAACGGTGTTGTTGATGTAGTTAAATAATAATTAGTCAAATGTATCCTCAACCTCCCATTAGACGCTATGGTTCTTGAATAGTTATGTATAATATTGTATAGCTTGATCCCTTATCGCCTCTCATCCACATAAACAATTCTGCTATCTGAATCCGTTTTGTTTATTATGGTCAATAAATGAAATCAATATTCTATCATGAAGACAATATATGATGGTATACATATTTACTATTGCTATGTTGCACCTATCAATTGGGGTCAGACTAAGTGGTGTACTATAGTCAGGGAAGGTTGAAGTGTCTCACGGACTGATAACTTAACATAAAAACAATGATGAATTATTTTGAGATATCACTGGTCGATCATGATTGATATCTAGATCTACAATGTAGCTCATAATTTTTACTCCCCTCATTTTCAATTACGTTAGTTATAAACGCCCAGACCGTGCGCTGCTCGCAATGTGGTAACCCCTTTCCAAAAAAATAAATAAATACCAAATGCAGAACAAAATTACAATAATGAATTTATTGATATACTGCAAACCATCGGTGCAAGCTGGGATTGATGAGCATTTATGCATAACACAAAATAGAATATATTCCAGTCCCTTCCCAATAGTATTGCCCTCGACTTACCAGCAACTTACCGTAACATACCTGCCCTATTCAGCGCAACACCAGTTACTGGCGATTGTGGCCAATGTTGACACCTCCCACTCGCAGAGGACTCACATTCAACAATGCAATCGCAGGCATAGCTACCACATGGTATAATACACGCTCGGAACACGGGCTCCACTGGCCGCCATGGAGAATCACCACAGCATAACGCCTGAACATTAAATGTTATGATAAAACATTACAACTGTAGCGCCCAACGAGGCCGGATCTACACAGCGATATGGTATGCGATTTTCTTGTTATCCTGTTCCCTCTTTTGAAGGTTCTAGAGCTGTCACGAAGTCTCGAACGATATAACACAATCCCGTAACAGACATGAGTATGTTCAATAATTTAGTTTGTAATTCCAGGAACCATTATCTCTCGTTATTAAAGTGTCCAAAGGAGATTGTATTTCAGTTGTAAATTGAATGAACATCTTTGACTTATTATTTTGTAGCACGTGCATGATAATATTATTCTAACTGGGACATTGACTCGTGAAATTATGCAGAATCGGTGTCTTGTTGTATGACATTCTTAATCACCTGACATCTGGACTTTCGTTCTTTGTTTCATAGTTGGCCAATCAGAATGAACCACGTTAAGAAAATGGACTTATTTATCATTATTGATAATCGACTATATAATAACAAAACGGAGACTGAACCTTTTGGCACCGGGAACATTGCGAATTGGAAGTTTGACATAGGACTGTTCTTCCAAAGAAAAGGACAAATAGACCAACTATGTTCCGTTGTAACTGATACATTTGTCACGTCCCCCAATTTTGAGGAAATATACATGTTGCCATGTTACTGGACTGACAGAACGTCTTCAGACACACATCTTGTCACCAGCGTGGATTCTCTTATATATCGTAAGACTCACGGTCACGGCGAACTTCTAACAAACGTCGCGCCTATAAGGTCGGTCACCAGTGTGGATCGTCAGGTTGACGGACAGACTTGGAACAACATTGCATACTCGTATGATTGACCACCTATGTGTGTTCTCATATGCTTAGGCAAGGAACCGGACTAACTAAATGCCTTTCTGGTACACGTCACACGTGTATGGGCGATTGACTGTGTGGTTTCTCTTGTGTTGGTATGATTGGAGGCTATTCTAACCACGTCACACTCGTATGGTCGATCACCTGTGTGGAATCTTTTGTCACGGAACCGGACTCACTAAGTGCCTTTTGGTACAAGTCACACGTGTATGGGCGATTGACTGATTTCTTTTGTGTTGGTATGATTGGAGGCTATTCAAACCACGTCACACTCGTATGGTCGATTACCTGTGTGGATTCTTTTTGTCACGGAACCGGACTCACTAAGTGCCTTTTGGTACAAGTCACACGTGTATGGGCGATTGACTGTGTGATTTCTCTTGTGTTGGTACGATTGGAGGCTATTCAAACCACGTCACACTCGTATGGTCGATTACCTGTGTGGATTCTTTTTGTCACGGAACCGGACTCACTAAGTGCCTTTTGGTACAAGTCACACGTGTATGGGCGATTGACTATGTGATTTCTTTTGTGTTGGTATGATTGGAGGCTATTCAAACCACGTCACACTCGTATGGTCGATTACCTGTGTGGATTCTTTTTGTCACGGAACCGGACTCACTAAGTGCCTTTTGGTACAAGTCACACGTGTATGGGCGATTGACTATGTGATTTCTTTTGTGTTGGTACGATTGGAGGCTATTCAAACCACGTCACACTCGTATGGTCGATCACCTGTGTGGAATCTTTTGTCACGGAACCGGACTCACTAAGTGCCTTTTGGTACACGTCACACGTGTATGGGCGATTGGCTGTGATTTCTCTTGTGTTGGCATGACTGAAAGCTATTCAAACCACGTCACACTCGTATGGGCGATAGCCACTATTGATTATCGGGTTGACTTTGTCATGAAAATCGTTCAGCGCCCGTCAAAATTTATTGAGTCAGTTTACTTCAAAAGCTGTAATTTTGTTACTTCAAAAGTGGAGACCTAGTTTTTTTACTACAAAAGCTGGCGTTTTTTACTTCAAAAGCGGAGACCTCACTTTACTACAAAAGCTGGCGATTTTATTACAAAAGTGGTGAGTTACTTCAAAAGCTGGCGTTTTTTACTTCAAAAGTGGAGACCTACTTCAAAAGTGGTAAGTTACTTCAAAAGCTGGCGTAACAAGTAACTGACCACTTTTGAAGTAGGTCTCCACTTTTGAAGTAAAAAACGCCAGCTTTTGAAGTAACTCACCACTTTTGTAATAAAATCGCCAGCTTTTGTAGTAAAGTGAGGTCTCCGCTTTTGAAGTAAAAAACGCCAGTTTTTGTAGTAAAAAAACTAGGTCTCCCCTTTTGTAATAACAAAATTACAGCTTTTGAAGTAAACTGACTCAATACATTTTGACGGGCGATGAACGATTTTCATGACAAAGTCAACCCGATAATCCATAGTGGCTATCGCCCATACGAGTGTGACTGAATATATTTAGTGAGTCCAGTTCCGTGACAAAAGAATCCACACCGTTAATCGACCATACGAGCGTGACGTGGTTTGAATAGCTTTCAGAAAAAAACAACACAAGAGAAATCACAGTCAATCGCCCATACGCGTGTGACGTGTACAAAAGGCACTTAGTGAGTCCGGTTCCGTGACAAAAGAATCCACACCGGTAATCGACCATATCAATGTGACGAGGTTCGAATAGCCTTCAGTCATACCAACACAAGAGAAATCACAGTCAATCGCCCATACGCGTGTGATGTGTACCAAAAGGTACTTAGTGAGTCCGGTTCCGTGACAAAAGAATCCACACCGGTAATCGACGATATCAATGTGACGAGGTTCGAATAGCCTTCAGTCATACCAACACAAGAGAAATCACACAGTCAATCGCCCATATGCGTGTGACGTGTACCAAATGGCACTTAGTGAGTCCGGTTTCTTGACAAAAGAATCCACACCGGTAATCGACCATATGCATGTGACGTGGTTCGAATAGCCTTCATTCATAACAGCAGAAGATAATTTATAGAGTCAATCGCCCATATAAGTGTGACGTGTACCGAACGGCATTTAGTGAGTCCGTTTCCCTGCCTAAGCATATGAACACACATAGGTGATCAATCATACGAGCATATAAGATTGTTCTTAGTCAGCCTGACAACCCACACTATTGAATGCCCTTACAAGTGCGACCGTTGTCAGAAGAAGTTCGATGTTACATTGAGTCAGACAAGACTGAAGACGTTTTGTCAGTCCAGTAACATGATGACATACATAGTTTCTCGAAATTAGGTGATGTATTAGTTCCAACGGAAAATAGTTGGTATATTTATTATTGGCCTCACTTTTAATTGCATATTCGTACCCTCGAATTAGGTGACCCGACGCGTTAGGGACAGCAGAAAATGTTTGGTTTATTAGATTCGTCTCTGGAAGGCGACATTAACAACAATTTTCAATCATTAAAATTATGTCACATAACCGAAGTATTATAACTACGTCAAACGTGGCCAGCTATAAAACACGGGAGCCAGTAATGTGTTGTGTGGAAACCGTTGGGTTCACATACACTCTGATGATTGAGTATATAAAATGACGGATTCGATGGCATTATGTCGCTATACAGGGAAAGTTAAACTTTCAAATCTCAATGTTCTTGATGCCAAAAGGTTCAGTCTCCTTTCAAAATTTATTCAACACAATATACGACTATAATTAATTATTTTATTGTCAATTGTCAGGCACAGCAATACAAAATGAAACGCATAACAAAATTAAGAATGAATGGAACGATGTTGTTGATGTAGTTAAATAATAATTAGCCAAATTTATCCTCAACCTCCCCTCAGACGCTTTTGTTCTTGAATAGTTATGTATAATATTGTATAGCTTGATCCCTTATCGCCTCTCATCCACATCAACAATTCTGCTATCTGAATCTGTTTTGTTTATTATGGTCAATAAATGAAATCAATATTCTATCATGAAGACAATATATGATGGTATACATATTTACTATTGCTATGATGCACCTATCAATTGGGATCAGACTAAGTGGTGTATTATAGTCAGGGAAGGTTGAGGTGTCTCACGGACTGATAACTTAACATAAAAATAATGATGAATTATTTTGAGATATCACTGGTCGATCATGATTGATATCTAGATCTACAATGTAGCTCATAATTACTACTCCCCTCATTTTCAACTACGTTAGTTACCGGTATAAACGCACAGACCGTGCGCTGCTCGCAATGTGGTAACCCCTTTCCAAAAAAAAAACTAAATACCAAATGCAGAACAAAATTACAACAATGAATTTATTGATATACTGCAAACCATCGGTGCAAGCTGGGATTGATGAGCAATTATGTATAACACAAAATAGAATATATGCCAGTCCCTTCCCAATAGTATTGCCCTCGACTTACCAGCAACTTACCGTAACATACGTGCCCTATTCAGGGCAACACCAGTTACTGGCGATTGTGGCCAATGTTGACACCTCCCACTCACAGAGGACTCACATTCAACAATGAAATCGCAGGCATAGCTACCACATGGTATAATACACGCTCGGAACTCGGGCTCCACTGGCCGCCATGGAGAATCACCACAGCATAACGCCTGAACATTAAATGGTATGATAAAACATTACAACTGTAGCGCCCAAAGAGGCCGGATCTACACAGCGATATGGTATGCGATTTTCTTGTTATCCTGTTCCCTCTTTTGAAGGTTCTAGAGCTGTCACGAAGTCTCGAACGATATAACACAATCCCGTAACAGACGTGAGTATGTTCAATAATTTAGTTTGTAATTCCAGGAACCATTATCTCTCGTTATTAAAGTGTTCAAAGGAGATTGTATTTCAGTTGTAAATTGAATGAACATCTTTGACTTATTATTCTGTAGCACGTGCATAATATTATTCTAACTGGGACAATGACTTGTGAAATTATGCAGAATCGGTGTCTTGTTGTATGACATTCTTAATCACCTGACATCTGGACTTTCGTCCTTTGTTTCATAGTTGGCCAATCAGAATGAACCACGTTAAGAAAATGGACTTTTTTATCATTATTGATAATCGACTATAAAATTACAAAAAGGAGACTGAACCTTTTGGCACCAGGAACATTGCGAATTGGAAGTTTGACATAGGACTGTTCTTCCAAAGAAGAGGACACATAGACCAACTATTTTCCGTTGTAACTGATACATTTGTCACGTCCCCCAATTTTGAGGAAATATACATGTTGCCATGTTACTGGACTGACAGAACGTCTTCAGACACACATCTTGTCACCAGCGTGGATTCTCTTATATATTGTAAGACTCACGGTCACGGCAAATTTCTTCTAACAAACGTCGCACCTATAAGGTCGGTCACCAGTGTGGATCGTCAGGTTGACGGACAGACTGGGAACAACATTGCATACTCGTATGATTGACCACCTATGTGTGTTCTCATATGCTTAGGCAAGGAACCGGACTAACTAAATGCCTTTCTGGTACATGTCACACGTGTATGGGTGATTGACTGTGTGATTTCTCTGGTATTGGTATGATTGGAGGCTATTCAGACCACGTCACACTCGTATGGTCGATCACCTGTGTGGAATCTTTTGTCACAGAACCGGACTCACTAAGTGCCTTTTGGTACAACTCACACGTGTATGGGCGATTGGCTGTGTGATTTATCTTGTGTTGGTATGATTCGAGGCTATTCAAACCACGTCACACTCGTATGGTCGATTACCTGTGTGGATTCTTTTTGTCACGGAACTGGACTCACTAGGTGCCTTTTGGTACACGTCACACGTGTATGGACGATTGACTGTGTGATTTCTCTTTTGATGGTATAACTGAAAGCTATTCATACCACGTCTCACTCGTATGGTCGACTACCGGTGTAGATTATTTTGTCACGGAACCGGACTCACTAAATGCCTTTTTATACACGTCACACGTGTATGGGCGATTGACTGTGTGATTTCTCTTGTGTTGGTACGATTGGAGGCTATTCAAACCACGTCACACTCGTATGGTCGATCACCTGTGTAAAATCTTTTGTCACGGAACCGGACTCACTAAGTGTCTTTTGGTACACGTCACACGTGTATGGGCGATTGACTGTGTGATTTATCTTGTGTTGGCATGACTGAATGCTATTCAAACCACGTCACACTCGTATGGGCGATAGCCACTATGGATTATCGGGTTGACTTTGTCGTGAAAATCGTTCAGTGCCCGTCAAAATGTATTGAGTCAGTTTACTTCAAAAGCTGTAATTTGGTTATTACAAAAGTGGAGACCTAGTTTTTTTACTACAAAAGCTGGCGTTTTTTACTTCAAAAGCGGAGACCTCACTTTACTACAAAAGCTGGCGATTTTATTACAAAAGTGGTGAGTTACTTCAAAAGCTGGCGTTTTTTACTTCAAAAGTGGAGACCTACTTCAAAAGTGATCAGTTACTTCAAAAGCTGGCGTAACACAGGGGGTTCCTTATTGCGCTTAAGCTCAATTAATTTATTAAATTATTAAATTCCCATAATTTCTGTCGATTTCGTAGTACACATTGCAACTTAAAACTAGGAGATGTGCGGTTATATCGTCGTAGAATCGCGGTTGGCAACACAGATACGCGTTTTCGAATGGCCAGTGTGAACATCCAACACGTTCCCAGGTTTACTACTGCTGGAATATATGATATATATACGGGCGTAGTTAGTGTAACGGAGTGAGGTTCTACCAGGTTGACCACATTCACGACAATCTCCGGGGAGTTCCGGTGATTCCGGAAGTCGGCGGAGCTCCTCGAAGATTGTAGTGGGAAGTAGAGTTATCCCGCCTTAGTGGTAATTAACCTGGTGCAATCTCATTCCGTTAATTATTACCTATTAGCGCGCAAGGAGTGGTGTTCGGTGGAGCCACGATACACTTTGTCTACGGGATTGTGTATTGGGTGTATCGGGGCTGCACTGAGCACTTCTAATTGCGCGTTAAGGTGAAAATTTCAATTGTGTGGTTATCACACCATCTTTTGGCTCATTCGCAAATTAAGTAGAGGTCCCGGGTTCAAATCCCGGACGAGCCCCCAGTAGTCTCGGCTCTTTATAATTTTCAGCCTCTTCGATCTGGTCACAAAATCCACATAACAGTTTCAAAGGTTAATATCATTTAACCAGGGACTAGATAAGTTTTGGGGAATAAATGTTGAACGCTTTCAACAAATTCCCGACATATTAACAAATTGCAAAGATGTACACATACATCTACATTTAAAGGGGTACTGTACGCCAAATGTTGTTGTTGGTTTCTATAGTCTCCGAGTCAGAGAATAAGGTAACAATTTTTTCATTATTTGAAAGTCTGTTGAGTACGAAGTAGTGTTACGGATGACAAATTTACCGGAAAGCAAAAATACAAATTGTCGTTGTCGAGTAATTTTTGTACAGTTTTCAACCAAATGAATCAAATAAAAGCTATATTATAGGCATACTAGTCCAATATAATCATTTAAGTTATTGTATCGTCGCTAGTCAGTGAGTGACTTGAGTGTTCTCCCCGTATCATTATAATATTTTAAGCAATCGTGTGTGCGATCGGTTTAACATCCAGTATCCCTCAATTACTTTATTTTGATTACGGAAATTCGTAATTTAATTGACGCCATTTTATGGCTCCAGTCATAAATTCAATTTATATCAAATTATTAACTTTTAAATTATTAAATTTTAGGATAGCATATTAACCTGAGCGTTTACAGAATACATCTTCGACTCAAATTACTTATTTTTCTATATATTATCGATATTAGATCGTTGTTGTCACCGGAAATTTAATGCAAATGGCGTACAGTACCCCTTTAACGGCGAAAACTGAACTCATTCAGTTGGCCATTAGTAGGTAGGAACCCTCCCAGACTTATATAGGATATTTTGGTTAATAAAAGTAATTAAACTCAGTAGAATTATCATTTGGAAATTCGGGGAATAAGAATCATGGGAAAATGACCACAACACATAGAGTAGAGAATTGTTGGCGGTTACACTGGGGGCTCGTCCGTTTTTCCTCAAATTAAAGTTATTTCCACCGATTTATTTTCTATTTAGTTAAACTCATCTGATGGTCATACACATAAACATTTTTTCAAATGGTTTATATGGGTGTTCAACATCTGTTGGATGTCAGTTGTCCACTTGTTCATCAGAGTTGTCTGGCCTGGCAAAGGAAATATCATTTCCTGACCAAGCTGATGTTGCTTGTACTGGTGTTGGAAATGTTATCTCATCTGATGGTCATACACACAAACATTTTCAAAATGGTTTATATGGGTGTTCAGGGTTGTCTGGCCTGGCAAAGGAAATATCATTTCCTGACCAAGCTGATGTTGCTTGTACTGGTGTTGGAAATGTTATCTCATCTGATGGTCATACACATAAACAATTTTCAAATGGTTTATATAGGTGTTCAGCGTCGTCTGGCCTGGCAAAGGAAATATCATTTCCTGACCAAGCTAATGTTGTTTGTACTGGTGTCGGAAATGTTAGCTCAACTGAGGGGAATATAAAACATGTGTATAACAACAAAATCAATGGGATTGAAATGTTTCCACTGCAAAATTCCCTGAATTCATTTGACAGTAGTTCTCGAGTGTCGGATATTTATTTATTATTTAATGCCATTGAGGAGGCAGGTAAATAAATGACGAATCAGGACTGTTGACAGTGGTTCCTCGAGTGTCGGATATTTATTTATTTTTTAATGCCATTGAGGAGGCAGGTAAATAAATGACGAATCAGGACGGTTGACAGTGGTTCCTCGAGTGTCAGATATATTTATTTATTATTTAATGCCACTTATTTTTGTGAGGAGGCAGGTAAATAAATAACGAATCAGGACTGTGGAGACTATGACTTCAATTCGTTTAACATCTTCAAAGCTCAATGGGAAAGTTCCAAAAACTCTAAATATAGGCATCCAAATGGTGTTCTGCCTTTTCGTAAGAAGACGGTGGCGGAACGGACAGCAGTGATCGAAAGACAAAAAGCTGCGGAGGAACGCGCCAGAGTGGTGGTCCAAGCACGCAGGGCTGCATCGAGCATCGTAAATCGGCTGGGAGACAGGAGGGTGGTAATAGCAAAGGACAAACAGTTACGATTTGACAAAGTTTTCGTAAATAGTTCGCGCAGCAGAAACAGTGATCAGTGACAGCACGATAATGGCTCCTCGGCGGGGAGAACTATATAATTTATTTTATTTATATTTACATTGTATTTTGTATTTACAATGGACAGATTGTAAATGTGTCTGGGAGGGGGGAGTGTAATGGAGTGAGGTTCTACCAGGTTGACCACTTTCACGACAATCTCCGGGGAGTTCCGGTGATTCCGGAAGTCGGCGGAGCTCCTCGAAGATTGTGGTGGGAAGTAGAGTTATCCCGCCTTAGTGGTAATTAACCTGGTGCAATCTCATTCCGTTAATTATTACCTATTAGCGCGCAAGGAGTGGTGTTCGGTGGAGCCACGATACACTTTGTCTACGGGATTGTGTATTGGGTGTATCGGGGCTGCACTGAGCACTTCTAATTGCGCGTTAAGGTGAAAATTTCAATTGTGTGGTTATCACACCATCTTTTGGCTCATTCGCAAATGAAGTAGTATCGGCTCTTTATATTTTACGGCCTCTTCGATCTGGTCACAAAATCCACATAACAGTTTCAAAGGTTAATATCATTTAACCAGGAACTAGATAAGTTTTGGGGAATAAATGTTGAACGCTTTCAACAAATTCCCGACATATTAACAAATTGCAAAGATGTACACATACATCTACATTTAACGGCGAAAACTGAACTCATTCAGCTGGCCATTAGTAGGTAGGAACCCTCCCAGACTTATATAGGATATTTTGGTTAATAAAAGTAATTAAACTCAGTAGAATTATCATTTGGAAATTCGGGGAATAAGAATCATGGGAAAATGACCACAACACATAGAGTAGAGAATTGTTGGCGGTTACACTGGGGGCTCGTCCGGGATCTAAACCCGGGACCTCTCGCGAGAGGTCCCGGGTTCAAATCCCGGACGAGCCCCCAGTAGTCTCGGCTCTTTATAATTTTCAGCCTCTTCGATCTGGTCACAAAATCCACATAACAGTTTCAAAGGTTAATATCATTTAACCAGGAACTAGATAAGTTTTAGGGAATAAATGTTAAACGCTTTCAACAAATTCCCGACATATTAACAAATTGCAAAGATGTACACATACATCTACATTTAACGGCGAAAACTGAAATAATTCAGTTGGCCATTAGTAGGTAGGAACCCTCCCAGACTTATATAGGATATTTTGGTTAATAAAAGTAATTAAACTCCGTAGAATTATCATTTGGAAATTCGGGGAATAAGAATCATGGGAAAATGACCACAACACATAGAGTAGAGAATTGTTGGCGGTTACATTAGATTAGAGATTAAAGGCATAATCTAAATTCGGACAAGCAAATAATGACTGGATATATGTATCTACTCCACGTTTGTGCATATAACAGGTCATTTGAAGTTGAACTCGCCTGGTAATCCAATTTACAAATCCGCGCCAAAAAACGTAAGTATATATATGATAGCATGTTTTATTTTCCGCTCACATTCATCAGCACCCTTAGCCAGGCGATTTGATCTCAGCGCAATCGAAACCAACACATTTTCATAAATGGTCAACCATAAATGATGTTATTTTGTTTGCGCCTATAGAATACGGCAAAATTCCTCCTCGTGTATGTTTATCTATCTGAAGAAAAAATATTAAATGTAATTCTAGTCCAAATTACCTTCGACGTAAAACAGCTACTGGTGCTAATGGGGGCCGTTGTCATTGATAACGTTTTATACATATACGCACACCGTATGTATTCCTGTAGGCATTTACATAAATGCACACTGGTCAGCCTCGCGTAATACCACGTGACAGTGATCATTATTGTAGTACTGTGTTTTCTACATAAATGCATACGTGTTAATCATAAATGTTTTATGGTGCCCATATTCAGAATGAGCAAAGGGTGATGCCACAGTGTCCTGGGCCGACAAACAAGGTACCCCGCCTTGCTCACCGGAAGCTAATATTATGCTAATGATGAACAGACAGTCTGCCGTAGGAGCAGTTTTAGCCAGTCAAAAATAAAAATAGTGTAAATAAAATTGTAGAGAATCCTGAATCTCATGAATTGCTTACATATTGGTGTACATATACAAAACACAACATATGCAACTTTAAATCCCACACGCAGTCGTGGCTAGGTTATTTGGTTTATATAATCATATAGGAGGTGCCGTTGTTGTAGCGAGAGGTATCGGATTCCAACGAGATCGCAGCGGGCGCACGAATTAATATATTTTACAGATTCCCGCGTTATCATAACAGCTACGTTATCTCTGTGGCTGATATTTCAGTATTATATGTATATCATAAAATTCCCCGGACCATGTATATGTTATATCAATCAATAATGATCTCTTGTACCGAAGAATCATAGTTGTGGTATATCCGTCAAAATTGGGAAGTGTCCGAAAATTCAAAATGGCTGCGTTCCCGTTGCATTAATTTAGCATGTCCGTCATCAATGGAAAGTAACGATCTTATCCGAAAATGGCCGAATTCCCGCGATATCTTTCCGATGCGGTGCCGCCGTTTGTTATGTCGTCGTCTATGTATATATGGTGTCGAACCTGGAACTTATCACTGTACAATCCGCAAACGTCCCCGTGTTATTTCATCAGTTAATTCATAAGTATTGTCAGAACGGAGGACGGACTGACGGTCGTGACGGACCACATAGCCCTTCCATCCGTCAAAATAAATATAGTGAAAGAAACAATGGCTCAAACCTATCCGTCATATAATTTCCCCACATAATGAAGGTGGTGCACAAATGTATGGATGTCAAAAGAAAGGGGAGTTTTGTCTGCTATAGGCATATTAAAGAAGATTCGAGGCTAAACGTGATGATGACCAAGGTCCCAATTTCTCGCAGACAAATTGCTCCTCGTTCTGGTGACATGAATTTTGAGGTGGAAGCTGGATACCGGAGCGGTTTATTAGAATTTTGAAAATAGTTTTAGAACGTACCCCAAAAAAAAGATTCATTTAATGCCAAAGGTAGAATTTCTAGGTTTTTGAAAATTACTCCCAAATGAGTTAAAAAGATGCCAAAATGTGTTGATAAGACCATCATCAGTTGCAGTTTGCTGACTATATATCATGCTAAGCGCATGTCATATCATGTTTCGACTCGTTTATCGCCATATAGATTGTAATATGTATTTGTAAACAATTCATCAACATAACATGTATCAACACTAATTGATAGAAGCGTTTCCAGAGAATGGTCTTCAATTCTTATTTATTATTTTATACCCACGAAACCATTTCGAATTCATATATATGAAGCGATTATCCATCTTTAATGTTCGGTTACCGGGCAAAATAAAAAGTACGTGCAATCAACATAATTTGGCACAAACAATAAGCAAAATACAAGAAAGAATCCACCGTTTCATGTTAAGAACAGATAGAACAAATTGGGACCATTCTTTATTGTTTACAGCTTTTGGGTGTACAGTATGGTGTCCGATATGATTATTTGTGGCATATATATAAGTCGCAAAGTTGATGGTAACAGATGGCTGTATGATATAGAATTGGACAAGTCATCTTTAGAATGAGGGCGGGTCCTGCGCCATACGTCACTCTGATTCATGACTAGGAGGGTGTGTTCTGAGTTACATGTCTTTCGGTGTTATGTCCAGTCAAGCTGATTCAATCTATTAAAGATGGATTATCTCTTTAAATAACAAATTTTGAATAGTTACGTGGGTATAAAATAATAGATATGACCATGAAGACCCCTGTCCAGAAAAGCTTCTATCAATTAATATTGATTTTATTTCGAATATTAAATCGGGACCATTTACATGTATGTGTCTATTTTTAGAACAGACCATTTGAGTGATACCATATTGCGATATAGAGCACTGGCCACTGGGCTGTTCCTATGGCTACGCACCGAAAGTAACATGTCTCAGATTGATTGTTTGTATTGTTTTGTTCCACAGATATAAGCGATAATGAGTATAATTGACGTTTATTTGTGACAAAAACACGCCTTTTTAGACCAGAAAATATTCGAAATAAAATTAATATTAATCGATAGAAGCATTTCCGGACAGGAGTCTTCGATTCAAATCTAATATTTTATACCCCGGTAACTATATAATACATGTTTACAAAGAGATAATCCACCTTTAACACACGTATCAATTGCAGAGAGTTTCCCTGTATGTGTTTTTAGAATATCAGCACGATTGAATCCCTTAATGCACACACCACACTGGTGACGTCATTGTTTTAGTGGAATCTCGTGTGTGTTTTGAGACTATTAGACTCAGCGAATCTCTCAGACCTGATAGCGTTTAGAACTGTGGTGTGTGTATCGCCGTGTGTTTTTAGATGGTCCGACATAATATATTTATTATGACATACATCTCGTTGTTAGCGTTTCTCTCATGTATGAATCATTGTGTTTGTTTTAAAACTGTATAACCAATATAATTTCTTTAAACGCACATCACACTGGCGGCATTCATGTCAGGTATGTGTCCGGACATTTACCGCTCGCGCAACCAACACCCCATAAAAACATCCAGGCTATTCTTGGCAAACATTCCAGCGTACGTCACAGCAGAGGAAATCGCGAATTTTCTGTTTGACAACAAAGTAAAATTTTCAATGGTACGACTTTTGAAACTGAGGAAAGACGGAACGCGAACAGCTCGGATCAATGTCCAATCTAACGACGCCGAATTCTGCAAAGGGCCTAACTTCTGGCCCAAATCTGCAATTTGCACTGATTGGGTACCATATTAGATCTTCATATCTAGACAACATCAACACATGTCATAGGTTATTAGTGTCTATATATATGAATGGGCTTCCAAACGGGTGATTGTAGTGTGCACGCACTGTTGGTCTTATTTATGTCTTTTTGGCAACACTATACATGCATATGATGCTAAATTTACTTACTTGGAATTGCACTGGCATAAAATCTCTGACCACTGCATGGTAACAATGTATATTTCATTTTCAAACTTCGAAAGGGACAGAGGATACTGGAAGATGAACAATAGTTTACTGAAAGACAAAACATATATCTCGGGTTTAAAACAGACAATAAAAGATATCGAATGCCAATACAGCAATAACAGCGAAAACGCTACCTCCGATCACTTCACTATAAATGACCAACTTTTTTTCGAAACTCTCTTAATGGAAATTCGAAGCTTTACAATATCTTATTCTTCGAAAACGAAAAAGGTTAGAAATTCACTAAAAGATAAGTTAGAAAAAGAGCTGCAAGAGCTACAAATAAACTATGACAATAGTGACACATGCACTTTACAAAAGATAGACGAATTAAGTTCGAAGATTGAAGAGATTCAAAAACATGAATTATATGGCTCAATAGTACGTTCTAGAGCAAAGTTTATTGAAGAAGGCGAACGACCGACCAAATACTTTTGTGCCCTAGAGAAAAAAAGAGCGCTTGAGAATACAATATTTAAAATAAGGAAAGTAGATAATACAATAATTACAGATCAATCTGAAATTTTGGAAGAAATTCGAACATATCATGAAACATTATACTCTATTCAAAACAATTCAATAAATGACACTGAAGTCGACACTTTTATCGCTGCAAAGTCAATAAAATCGCTTAGCGACGTGGATGCAATGAATGCTGAGGGGAAATTAACAATATCTGAAGTAACAGTAGCCCTTTTTGAAATGAAAAATAATAAAGCTCCCGGGATATGTGGATTTACTGTAGAATTCTTCAGAGAATTATGGGATGATCTGAAAGTGTATTTATTGAACTCCCTCAATATGGCCTATAAGTCAGGCACTCTATCTATTACACAACGGCATGGCATCCTGAATTGTATACCAAAAGGAGGGAAGGATCAGTCATTGCTTGCTAATCAAAGACCGCTCACATTGCTGACCATACCTTATAAAATATTGACAACAGCCCTTGCAAACAGACTAAAACCGCTATTAAATAAAATTATAGAACGAGATCAAACAGGTTTTATTAGAGGGAGGTTCATTGCTGAAAATATTAGAATTGTGTCAGATGTAATAGACTATACTTCAATGAACAATATACCAGGATGCCTTCTACTTATTGATTTTCAAAAAGCTTTTGATACAATTTCTTGGAATATTATCCAAAAAACTTTGTCGCTTTTCAATTTTGGACCTTCATTCAGAAATTGGGTGAATATCCTATATCATGATATATTCTCTACGGTCAAGCAATTTGGGTGTATGTCAAGCAAATTCGGAATCGGTAGGGGATGCAGACAAGGTGACCCCCTCTCGCCTTACCTATTTATTTTATGTGCAGAAATTTTATCATCCCACGTGAGACAAAACCCTTATATTAGAAGTATAAAAGTAGGCACCGAAGAAATAAAACTCACGCAGTACGCAGACGATACATGTTTTCTATTAGATGGCTCATATAATAGTCTAACGCAATGCATTAAATCGCTTAACAATTTTTCTGTTATATCCGGTTTAAAAATTAATTATAGTAAAACAAAGCTTGTATGGATTGGAACCAAGAAGAGAAGTGTAACAGCCCCCTCCGGTTGTCCAAACTTAGAAGTTGTCCACGATTTTAATTTACTCGGGGTCCATTTTGATTTAGCGTCAAACGATATTTTTCATAAAAACTATGCGACAGTATATAAGCGTATAGAAGACATAGTTGCAAAGTGGAAAAGACGCATATTGACGCCGATCGGAAAAATAACTGTCATAAAGACCTTTATTATACCTCAATTGAATCATTTTCTGTTGTCAATATATAACCCCAGTAAAAATTATATAAAAAAATTGAACTCTTTTCTGTACAAATATATATGGGATGGAAAACCCGACAAAATTAAGAGACAACAAATGACAATGGACTACTCGGAGGGGGGACTGAAAATGGTTGACATTCAAACACACATAGCATCAATGAAGGTTTCTTGGGTAAGAAGGATTATGCTCGCGAATTCATTCTCGGCACGCTTTTTTAGTCACATCACACAAATGAAAAATATCCCTCTCAAGTTTTGTAATGAAGACTTCATCTCTAGAGTAGTCAGGAAAATATCAAAATATACTTTTTGGTCAGAAGTTATTATAGCCTGGATGGCCTTTACTGCTAAAGTAGCTACAACTTTTGGTAAAGAAGATGTTCTATGTAAATCGATATGGCATCATAAATCAATAACCATAGACCATTGTACTATATATATCAAAACGTGGGAAGAACGGGGGGTTCAAACATTCTTGGATTTTTTGGATCAAAACGGGAATATTTTAAGTTTTGCGAATTTCAGTAAAAGATTCTCTTTTAATCCAGATTATATTTATTATATTGGAATAACAAAACGTATACAAGCTTACTTTTCTACTTTGGACATCTCAAGACGAATGATAGTCAAAACACATAGACCGACAATGCCTGAAGAATTCAGGATAATTATGAACAATAAGGGTCACCAGTTTTTACGACACAGTAACAAACCTACCACTAGTTTAAGCTATCTCGCGAACAAATGGCTTGAGTTTGCTTACAGTGACATCAATTGGAATAAGGTGGCGTCTGCACCATTCAATTGTGGCAAAATTGAGGTAAAACTCATATGGTTTCAATTTAAAATAATACACAAAATATTAGGTACAAATTCATTAGTATCAAAATGTTCTACCCCCAAACTCTGTGATTTTTGTGACCGCGAGAATGAAACTATAACACATTTATTTTGGAGATGCAACGTTACAAATTCTTTTTGGAGTGAAGTCTCAGAAAAGCTGAGTTTTAAGATCACTGAACAAATAGCAATATTTGGTATTA
The DNA here is from genome assembly GCA_032622095.1 of Siphonodentalium dalli. Classification (NCBI taxonomy): domain Eukaryota; kingdom Metazoa; phylum Mollusca; class Scaphopoda; order Gadilida; family Siphonodentaliidae; genus Siphonodentalium; species Siphonodentalium dalli. Next base: position 216,058,190 of record CP136062.1, on the reverse strand, counting down.
CTCCCTCCAGAAATTCCGCCAATTTCACCTTCATGCTTATAAGATATTTCATATTTAGATGCAAATTTAAAATACCCAAGAAGCCGACATTGACAGCCTTCATAAGATTTGCAACAAACTACCGAAAAGCTGATTGTTTTTTTCTGGATAATGATACATATTCTAATAGATGGGCAATATTGGATCCTATACTGGACTTATGAACAGTTAATGTATTGATCATATATGGAGATGGTTTTGTCATCCACCGCCTTCAACCTCTTCGACTAAACTATCTATCTATACGTACGTAGCAGCCCACCATCCTTCCCGATACACGAAAGCACCCGATATTTGTTTTCTTCTTTATTAATTCCTTAGTCACTAATTTAGTATTTAAAAATACCACGCCTATACAGAAAGTGGGGGCAATGCCACACACATAGGTTCCAATACATACGGCATATACTGCTATGTATGTCCTAGAATAATATAGGGATTGTTTGCCGTGTGTATGGAGCCTCTGTGTATTGTAACTTGTATTAATTTTCCCACAATGAAGTAGAACACACTACCCTATTACCAATAAGGGCGTTATGAAACAACATCTGTATAATATATAATTAATCCTTTTATTTCAGACAAAAAGAACGCCCTTATCCCTGCCACGTGGGTGTGTATGGGCTATGTAAAAACGTGGCTTATATATCTAAGGAATTAATAAAGATATCTAAATTTAAAAAAAAAAAAAAAAAAAATGTTATCCAGTAGCTTATATTTGAACAAGCTGCTCAGTGAATTCGACATCGACATATGTGGAATATCTGAGCACTGGTTACATGCACATAATGTCCACTTTCTCGATACTGTCAGCTCTTCGTACGAGTACAACTCAGTCTGTGATTCCTCACAACGCCTCCCGATGCAGAGGGGGGATACAAAGGTGGTATATGTCTCATGTGGAAAAAGACACTGAGCGAACGTATAACAGTTCTTGAACTTAATGACGACAGATTCTGTGGAATACAAATGCAATTAGAATCTGGCGTGTTTTTGTACATATTCCAAGTATACCTACCTTCCACAAATTATACCGTCAAATTTTACCAGGAATACATCCAGAAACTGAACGATATCTTCTCCACATTCAGTTCACTAGGTCATATCGTTCTGATGGGTGATTTCAATGGGAACCCGGAGAAATCAGGGGGGAGGAATAAAACATTGTCGCCATTTCTGGGAAAGTTCAAACTCACGACTATCCATTCCTCGCCATTATGCAAAGGTTTCATGTCATCGTTTATTCCCGCCGATGGGGGCCCAGGAACTATAATCGACCACATCATCATACCCACAGCAGAACTTCACAAAATAGGTCGCTTCGAGGTCGTAGATGACTCAGAAAATAATGTGTCAAATCATCGCCCACTTTTTGCACAAATTTGTTACGACACAATTTCATGCCCCAATAAAATACCTTTTTCAACCAAAAGAATCAATTGGAAACACTTTAGTGCATCCCCTGAATTGATCAACGCCTACCAATCATTTATAAATTTCAACTTACATGATAGATGCATTCAAACCGTAGATCAACTTGACAGCTACTATGATGAAATTGTGTCAGTCATAAGAAATGCCACCCACCAAGTCATACCGTCTAGGAGGTTCAATCGCCACCTCAGACCTTTTTGGAATGATACCTTAAAAGAACTGCATCATAATATGACATCAGCGCGTCAAGTGTGGATCTATGCCGGGAGACCAAGGGAGGAATCACACATTGCATATCGATCATATAAAGACGCAAAATGTCTCTTTCGTGCACAATTCCGCAAATCGAATGAGCTTTATCTCAAAGAAATGGATGACAAGCTAGACAAAATGGCCGAACTTGACATGAACAGCTTTTTTAGGGCTTTCAACAAAAGGGAATTTCAACGGCAAACCGCATCAAACTGTTTATTTGAAGTAAGCGGTTCCACGCTTAGAGACCCACAGGCGGTAATTGAAGCATGGTCATCTTATTATGAGAACCTCTATTCCCCATTAAAATCGAACGATTTTGACGAAAAACACTTTTCATATGTTAACGCTGAAATAGAGAACATACGCTCGTCGCACGGATATAGCGATCTTGATGCAGATTTATGTTTCAATGTATCTATTGATGAAGTACAATATGTACTGCACAATGCCAAGAAAGGCAAGGCTCCTGGATTAGATACCTTAAGTTATGAACATATAATTTATGGTGGAGAGCGCCTGCAGAGCACAGTTGCAACATTAATGTCCAAAATGGTTGAACTCAACCATGTCCCAGCACGAGCCAAACTCGGCCTTATGGTACCGCTTTTCAAAGGAGGCAATAAATCCAAAAAACAATTCGATAATTATCGTATTATTACATTGCTCCCTGTTCTAATTAAAGTTTTTGAAAAAATTATTTTTAACCGTCTTGAAACCTTTTCAACATATCTCATCAAAGTACATCCACTACAGCATGGATTTCAAAAAGGTGTTAGCTGCCTCACGTCGTCCTTCATAATTCATGAAAGTATCGCCTTCACGGCCGAAAATCACAGCCCACTGTTTGCTTGTTTTTTAGATGTCCGTAAAGCATTTGACACAGTTTGGATTCACGGTCTCCTGCTCAAACTCTATCAACGTGGATTCACTGGTAAAATATGGCATATTATAAGTTCTTTGTTAAGTGGAATAAAATGCTCTGTTCAATTCAATGGTTCGATTTCGCGATACACAACAGGGAACGGGTCAAGGAGGTATACTCTCCCCCTTATTTTACATGATCTTCATCGATGAGCTAATTTTCCAACTTGAAAACAGTCACCATGGTTTGCGAGTGGGCTCTGCGTGTTGCGCATCTCCAACCCAAGCCGATGATATGACTCTCTTGTCTCTAACCTCTTCTGGCCTCCAAACTTTGTGTGACCTATGCAGTTCATAGTCAGAAATGGAGATTCAAATACAACCAGGATAAATGCATCTTTAATGAACCATCTTCCTTACAAAAATCCCGAGAAACAGTTGTATGGATTATAAATAATGAACACGTGTCGGAATCAGATCAGGTCACACACCTTGGAATCCCATTACAAAACATTAACATGGGCAACCATCTAACTGATCACATATGCCACAAAATACGCTCTACGTATCTCATGTTAAGTAACGCTGGTATGTATGCCGGTGGTATAACGCCCCTCAGTTCAAATACTTTGTACAACACTGTAGTTTTACCCAAAGGCCTATATGGGTCTGAATTCCTTTGCGGCATATCTTTGACAAATGAAAACTCACTGGAAAAAGTTCACAGATTTTGCTTAAAACAAATTCAAGGACTCCCTTATAGGGCGCGCACAGATGTGGTACAAGGCTTGCTAGAACTATCCTCTCTATCAGCAGTTATTGACAAGAGAAAACTTAGTCTGCTTGGATGTCTCTGCAGGACGGCATATGAAAAGACATCGAAAACGATTTTCATGTTCCGTCTTAAGAGTCACATTCAACAACCTAATTGTAATGCATCGTTTATTTCAGAAATCATGAGAATTCTTGACAACTATAACCTCACGCCCTATCTAACATCATTTCTAGAAGAAGGACACTTCCCATCCAAGGAGACATGGAAATCCCACATAGTAACAAAAATCAAACAATCAAACGAGCAGTCATGGCAGACAAGATTACGAAATGAACATTCCCTAGTCCCATTCGCAAATAATCATAGTTCACTGTCAATTTCACCTCTTTGGCTAGCATGTAGAAGCTATCCTCAACATAAGCTTGAATTTCTAGAAATAGCCAAAATCCTGGCCCGGGCCTTGTCCCCAGCACACGGGAAGTGTCAGATATGTCATAAACTTTTTGAAAACGAAATCGAGCATGCAATTCTCTTGTGTCCCGCCTTAGCCGAAACAAGAATTGAAATATGGTTCAACGTCATAGAGGATTTCGGTATACCATGTTTCTTATATATTGACAATTTGAACCCCATAGATCAGTTGATGATATTTCTTGCATGTATCCCGCCATCCATTCGCGACTTCGTAAATGATAATAAGCAATTCGCCTTGTTTCTTGCTCGCAATGCATTCAAGCTGTGGAACATATATTCGGATCTGATGCGGCTAGAATCTGTGGACTAAATGGATCACATATAAACAGCTCACGAACCGCTCTGATCGGAGACAGAAAACAAGATATACATGAATAATTTGTATTTAGTCGGAGTGGCATCTAACTAAACGTGATAATAGCTCAACAACTCTATAACGCAAATAAAGCTATATCGCAGACAACTCCGTCTTTCTCCATCAGACAGATACTTTATCCAGGTGAAGTGTTCCGCGAAATTATAAATACACGAGGCCAACAGTTGCAATGCACATATCCCATTGAATTTGTATTGCGCATATTTTGTGTATAAAACCATGTGATAAATTGATGGTTATTTTTGTCACCAATATGTTGAAACTCTAAACTTGTGTATGATGTATAATGTTAAACTCTCCGTTGCGGAGGAAATAAAGGTATATATATATATATATATACCAGCTACGTTATCTCGGTGGCTGATATTTCAGTATTATATGTATATCATAAAATTCCCCGGACCATGTATATGTTATATCAATCAATGATGATCTCTTGTACCGAAGAATCATAGTTGTGGTATGTCCGTCAAAATTGGGAGGTGTCCGAAAATTCAAAATGGCCGCGTTCCCGTTGCATTAATTTAGCATGTCCGTCATCAATGGAAAGTAACGAACTTATCCGAAAATGGCCGAATTCCCGCGATATCTTTCCGATGCCGTGCCGTTTGTTATGTCGCCGCCTATGTATATATGGTGTCGAACCTGGAACTTATCACTGTACAATCCGCAAACGTCCCCGTGTTATTTCATGAGTTAATTCATAAGTATTGTCAGAACGGAGGACGGACTGACGGTCGTGACGGACAACATAGCCCTTCCATCCGTCAAAATAAATATAGTGAAAGAAACAATGGCTCAAACCTATCCGTCATATAATTTCCCCACACAATGAAGGTGGTGCACAAATGTATGGATGTCAAAAGAAAGGGGAGTTTTGTCTGCTATAGGCATATTAAAGAAGATTCGAGGCTAAAAGTGATGATGACCAAGGTCCCAATTTCTCGCAGACAAATTGCTCCTCGTTCTGGTGAATTTTTAGGTGGAAGCTGGATCCCGGAGCGGTTTATTAGAATTTTGAAAATAGTTTTAGAACGTACCCAATAAAAAAGAATCATTTAATGCCAAAGGTAGAATTTCTATGTTTTTGAAAATTACTCCCAATGCAGCCCAATGAGTTAAAAAGATGCCAAAATGTTTTGATAAGACCATCATCAGTTGCGGGGTGCTGACTATATGTCATGCTAAGCGCATGCCATAGCATGTTTCGACTCGTTTATCGCCATATAGATTGTAATATGTATTTGTAAACAATTCACCAACACAACATGTATCAACACTAATTGATAGAAGCATGTCCAGAGAAGGGTCTTTAATTCTTATTTATTATTTTATACCCACGAAACTATTTCAAATTCAAATATATATATGAAGAGATAATCCATCTTTAATGTTCCGGTTACCGGGCAAAATAAAAAGTACGTGCAATCAACATAATTTGGCACAAACAATAAGCAAAATACAAGAAAGAATCCACCGTTTTATGTTAAGAACGGATAGAACAAATTGGGACCATTCTTTAATGTTTACAGCTTTTGGGTGTACAGTATGGTGTCCGATATGATTATTTGTGGCATATAAGTCGCAAAGTTGATGGTAACAGATGATTGTATGATTTAGAATTGGACAAGTCATCTTTAATTGCAAACAAAATGTTTAAAAAATAAGAATAAAATGTTTAGAATGAGGGCGGGTCCTGCGCCATACGTCACTCTGATTTATGACTAGGAGGGCGTGTTCTGAGTTACATGTCTTTCGGTGTTATGTGAAGTCAAGCTGATTCAATCTGTTAAAGATGGATTATCTCTTTAAATAACAAATTTTGAATAGTTACGTGGGTATAAAATAATAGATATGACCACGAAGACCCCTGTCCAGAAAAGCTTCTATCAATTAATATTGATTTTATTTCGAATATTAAATCGGGACCATTTACATGTATGTGTCTATTTTTAGAACAGACCATTTGAGTGATACCATATTGCGATATAGAGCACTGGCCACTGGGCTGTTCCTATGGCTACGCACCGAAAGTAACATGTCTCAGATTGATTGTTTGTATTGTTTTGTTCCACAGATATAAGCGATAATGAGTATAATTGACGTTTATTTGTGACAAAAACACGCCTTTTTAGACCAGAAAATATTCGAAATAAAATTAATATTAATCGATAGAAGCATTTCCGGACAGGAGTCTTCGATTCAAATCTAATATGTTATACCCCGGTAACTATATAATACATGTTTACAAAGAGATAATCCACATTTAACACACGTATCAATTGCAGAGAGTTTCCCTGTATGTGTTTTTAGAATATCAGCACGATTGAATTCCTTAATGCACACACCACACTGGTGACGTCATTGTTTTAGTAGAATCTCGTGTGTGTTTTGAGACTATTAGACTCAGCGAATCTCTCAGACCTGATAGCGTTTAGAACTGCGGTGTGTGTATCGCCGTGTGTTTTTAGATGGTCCGACATAATATATTTATTATGACATACATCTCGTTGTTAGCGTTTCTCTCATGTATGAATCATTGTTTGTTTTAAAACTGTATAACCAATATAATTTCTTTAAACGCACATCACACTGGCGGAATTCATGTCAGGTATGTGTCAACATGTGTAAATTAAATTAAAGCTAGCGGATTGAGTGAATGTCTTAGAACACACCTCACACTGAAGACAATTCTCCCCTGAATGAATCCCCATATGTATCTGTAGACCACCAGACTGAGTGAATTGAGGCACATCTCATATCGATATTTTATCTCATCTTTATGGTTTATGTCCGGCGTGGATCCTCATGTGAACCGTCAAAGAATTAGACACTGAGAATAGCTTAAGGCACACATCACACTGATATCCCTTCTCTCCTGTATGGTCCCTCATGTGCGTTTTAAGAATGCTGGGGTCGGTAAATGTTTTAAGACACACGTCATACTGATATCTCTTCTCTCCTGTATGGACCCTTATGTGCGTTTTAAGAATGCTGGACTCGGTAAATCTTTTAAGACACACATCACACATATGTGGTATTTCTCCAGTGTGTAACAGCGAGTGTCTTTTAAGATCATCACCGTTGATATATTTTTTAAAACACACATCACACTGATGTGGTGTATTTCCGGTGTCGATCCTTATGTGGTACGTCAGATAATCGGCACGACTGAATTTCTTCAGACACATCTCTACCTTCCGTGTGGATCCTCACATGCTTTGTCAGAGTACTCGAATCCGTGAATTTCTTACGGCATAGATCACACTGGTATGGTTTTTCTCCTGTATGGATCCTCGTGTGTCTTTTCAGATTATCACACGTGGCACATATCTTTAGACACACTCCACACTGATATGGTTTCTCTCCTGTGTGAATCACCATGTGTGATTTCAAACTACCCGATTGAGTGAATTTCTTCAGACACACCTCACACTGATATGGTCTATCTCCCGTGTGGATCCTCACATGCTTTGTCAGAGTACTCAAATCCGTGAATTTCTAAAGGCATATATCACACTGGTATGATTTTTCTCCTGTGTGGATCCTCGTGTGTCTTTTCAGATTACCAGACGTGGCATATATCTTTAGACACACAACACACTGATATCGTTTCTCTCCTGTGTGAATCACCATGTGTGATTTCAAACTACCCGATTGAGTGAATTTCTTCAGACACACCTCACACTGATATGGTCTATCTCCCGTGTGGATCCTCACACGCTTTGTCAGAGTACTCAAATCCGTGAATTTCTAAAGGCATATATCACACTGGTATGATTTTTCTCCTGTGTGGATCCTCGTGTGTCTTTTCAGATTACCAGACGTGGCATATATCTTTAGACACACACCACACTGATATCGTTTCTCTCCTGTGTGAATCACCATGTGTGATTTCAAACTACCCGATTGAGTGAATTTCTTCAGACACACCTCACACTGATATGGTCTATCTCCCGTGTGGATCCTCACATGATTTGTCAGAGTACTCGAATCCGTGAATTTCTTAAGGCATAGATCACACTGGTATGGTTTTTCTCCTATGTGGATCATCGTGTGTATTTTCAGATTACCAGACGAGGCACATATCTTTAGACACACACCACACTGATATCGTTTCTCTCCTGTGTGAATCACCATGTGTGATTTCAAACTACCCAATTGAGTGAATTTCTTCAGACACACCTCACACTCATATGGTCTATCTCCCGTGTGGATCCTCACATGCTTTGTCAGAGTACTCGAATCAGTGAATCTCTTAAGACATAGATCACACTCATATGGTTTTTCGCCTGTGTGGATCCTCGTGTGTGTTTTCAGATGACCAGACGTGGCACATTTCTTTAGACACACGTCACACTGATATCGTTTCTCTCCTGTGTGAATCACCACCATGTGTGATTTCAAACTACCCGATTGAGTGAATTTCTTCAGACACACCTCACACTGATATGGTCTATCTCCCGTGTGGATCCTCACATGATTTGTCAGAGTACTCGAATCCGTTAATTTCTTAAGGCATAGATCATACTGGTATGGTTTTTTGCCTGTATGGATCCTCATGTGTGTTTTCAGATGACTGGACGTGGCACATTTCTTTGGCCACACTTCACATTGATGGCGCTTCTCTCCTGTGTGAATCACCATGTGTTTTCCTGTGTGAACCACCATGTGTTTTTTCAAACCACCCGAGTGAGTGAATTTCTTCAGACACATTTCACACGTATGTGGCTTCTCTCCCGTGTGGTACTTCCTGTGTGTTTTCAGACTGGACGACTGTGTGAATCTCTTGGAACACACATCGCAATGATAGAGCTTTTCCCCTGTGTGTATTTTCAGATGCCTCCTAAGATGTTCAGGCAATTTGAATGTTTTAAGACACACATCACACTGATGATTTATCTCTCCTGTATGGATGACCGTGTGTCATTTCAGATCACCTGATTGTGTGAATTTCTTGGGACACACATCACAATGATATGGCTTCTCCCCCGTGTGGATATTCATGTGTGTTTTCAGATTGGATGACTGTGTGAATTTCTTTGGACACACCTCACATTGATATGGCTTCTCTTCTGTGTGGGTGAACGTGTGCTTTTTCAGATCACCTGATCGTGTGAATTTCTTTGGACACACCTCACACTGATATGGCTTCTCTCCCGTGTGGATCTTCGTGTGTGATATCAGGCTGGATTGGTCTGTAAATTTCTTGGGACACACATTACAATGATAGCGCTTTTCCCCCGTGTGTATGTTCAGATGCCTCCTGAGATGTTCAGGCAATTTGAATGTTTTAAGGCACACATCACATTGATGATTTCTCTCTCCTGTATGGATGACCGTGTGTCTTTTCAGATCACCTGATTGTGTGAATTTCTTGGGACACACATCACAATGATATGGCTTCTCCCCCGTGTGGATATTCATGTGTGTTTTCAGATTGGATGACTGTGTGAATTTCTTTGGACACACCTCACATTGATATGGCTTCTCTTCTGTGTGGGTGAACGTGTGCTTTTTCAGATCACCTGATCGTGTGAATTTCTTGGGACACAACTCACACTGATATGGTTTCTCTCCTGTGTGGGTCTTTATGTGATATGCTAGTTTACTGAATCGTTTGAGACAGATATCGCATTGCTGTGTTCTTGCTTTGTGTCTCCTATCATTCTGAACATAATTAGGTATGTCATACTTTCTCGGATTGAGTTCATTTTTTTCGTTTAGGAAGCCGCCATCTTTATTGTCGCGAGTAGTATTAAGTAGAGGGCATATTGATATATATATCACTGAGCCTTAGGGTGTGGTCGTCATTGAGAATCCCCACCCCCACGGGATATCATAAATACTACTTATCGAATGTTAAACGATACAATACCGACTAATTTATATAGGTGTAGTCGTCGTCTGATAATCCCCACCCCCCACGGGATTTCGTAAATAGTATTTAACGAATGTAAACGTTACAATAACGACTAATTTATATAAGTGTATCAAAAATGAGCTGTTTTACAAGGCAGATCTTATAGTCATACTAACTAGTAACTATTTGAAGGCATAGATAAGCTACAATACGCGCTTCTAGGCAGATGTTATAGTCAGACTAACTAGTAACTATTTTAAGGCATAGATAAGCTACAATACGAGCTATTTTATGTTAGGTAATGATGTATATCTAATAGGCAGATGGTATAGTAAAGCAAACTATTTCTAGGCAGATGATATAGTCAGAATAGCTATTAACTATTTGAAGGATTAGTACGCACGATTGAATACATGTATTGATATATAGGTTAGTTATGATAGATTAGTAAAATAATGAGATGAATTATTCGCTAGTGAATAACCTCGTGCATGTAAAAAACCACAAGGCTAAAACACATGGAATATTTGTTAGTGTCGGAACTTTTTCTTCTTTATTGTAGATTTGTAGGTAACACTATTCGATCTCATAAAACTCGATATTACAGAGTCTCGTAGAAAACGAAATGTGGAACCCTTCACACTTTAGTTCCTTTAATGAATATTAATTATAACAAAAATAACAATAAATTACATAAATACATTATTCCTCTACGGGTGAATTGCTAGGTTGTATGTCATCAGTTGATGTCTGCCTATCCGTAGATGATGCGTTTCGTCGCCTGTGGTGTACGTTGTATGGTCTGTATCGTCTTCTTACTCTATTTGCCGCAGGCCAGATATTATTTTCCATTCGCATGACTGCTGAATGTCTTTCATTGTTCAATAAAGTCCCATCAGGTATTAATGGGTCAGACAATGAAATCCACCCAGCAGCCTTCTGAATCAGTAGACAAGAAAAACGAAAGGTTTTCATCCTTAATTCGGATAGACAAGAACATTCAACTGAAAAAAATATATATATATCTTTAAACAATAGTAATTAATCTATATTTAAATATAAAATATTTATCGTAAAGCTCCTAATTTATTTTTATTAAAAAACTAATTCGATATAAATATACTTTAAAGCAATAATACATCAAAACCTATAATTTCACACGATAAAAAAAAAAAATATCTGTGAAAACAAAGAATGTATCAAAAATAATGCAAATCAATTAAATAATAACTTACCTATTATTAAATCATAAATTCTATCCAGAATGGTGTCCGCAGTCAAATCCCCCTCGCAGTAGCGTACCCAAGCGTCTACAAATTCTCGCCTATAAAATTGCAACCGCTGCTGCTTAAACTCATATTCCACGCGTACGATATTCAAAACATGAATAATGTGTATAATTTGAGAAAATGCTAAATAATAAGGTTCCATAATTCCTAGTTTAAATTTTCAAAAAAATTGTAAGCAAAAGACGCCCAAACTCCAACAAACACTTATATAGTATACGAAAAGCAATTAATTTATCAAGTTAAATACCACATAATATATATATGACATCAAGCTGTCATGTCAACAAAGCAATAAAAAAAAATTCATTAATCATTATCATAAAAGATATTAACAGAATATCTTACATAGTTAGCAATAACTATTTCAATGAAATGATTATAGATATGTTTTTAAACAACAACATAGTTTCATATAAACAACACCTGAGTATTTCATCAACGTTACAAAACACTAGAACACATTAATATCTGACAAATTTAATGTTTAAATTACCTAAAATAGAACTAGATAGAATTAATGGCGCCAAGTCCATCTCTATATAAGCTGAATAGAATTAAAGCATTTATTAAGGTGCGCGCTTTAAAGAATTATAGATTTAAAAGGTAAGTTAATTTTTTTTTTTTTTTTTATTTTCGTCTTATAATCAGCATTTAAGCGCTAACTGGCAAATTACAAACGATATATAATACACGTATTCATCAGAATAAAAAAATCCGGGTAACTAATTTTCATAAAAATTGTTGAAGTTAGCGCCATTCGCGTCTTTGGGCATATTTATATTAACCGAATCTTTCGGGAAAATGTATTCAAAAGCTTTTTTATATATACTGACTCATCTATATCATCAAAGCTCTCTACTTTATCCCTAATCATAACCTAAATTAAAGTCCAATAAATTTGCCTTTCAGATTCCATATTATCGCAATAATGGCTACGGAAGATGCCTTAAATATACACCCGGGACCGTTTTATGAGATCACAAAAACGAGAGAAATTCGTTCCAAAAAGTTCAAAGTCACTAACAAAGTTTACACTTTAAAATTTATCAATTTACCAGATATATTAGAAACACAAGATATAGAACAATTATTTGACGATATTCTCGAGAAAGTTGCACCAGAGTATGATTTTGAGCAATGGGGACAGAGATATGTTAGATTAACTTTGAGTCATCCAACATTAGACCTAGATTTATGGGTTGATTTTCAAAAAGATACTATCAAAGGAAAAGATATTATTAATAAAATTGAATCGATTCAACAGAGCAAACAAGAATTTCGTATTGACGGAACTATTATTATGGATATAACGATAGCATATATTCCTATGGGTTCTGGTCGAATTTTATCGTTGAAGCAGAAGCTTAAATCATCGATGCAAATAATCACAATGCCAGAATGTGCAGGAGAGTGTACCGATAATTTATGTCTACCTATGTGCATCGTTATGGCGAGAGAAATGATTAAAATACCAGTCAACAAAAATGATGAATTATATATGAAAAATGTAAGAAATTTTTCCAACGCACGCCTTAAATATAATTCCAAGTATAGAATCAAACAAGCTATACAAATATCTCAAGAAGCTGATATCGATATATCGTCACCCTGCGACCTATCTGATGTTCAAAAAATGCAAAATTTTATTCAGAATGAAATGTGTATAATCGTCAAAGACAATTGTGATAGAATAATATGGAAAGGAGAAACTACAGATACAGCTATTATTTATATTATATACCATAACAAACATTATTGGTTAATGAAAAACGCAGATGGATTGAAATGTTTAAAGCATAAAAAAACATGTCAACTGTGTGGTAAAAGGTATGTGAAATCACATAAATGTACCAAAATATGTAAATTCTGTAATGGAGAAGTACCTTGCAATTTTGATCCATTTACAGCTGTTAAATGTGATACGTGTGATATTGTATGCAAATCACAAAAATGTCTCGAAAATCATATTCGGAACAAAGTCTGCGATCAGTATATTAAATGTGATGAATGTATGCGTATATACGCAAAAACACAAAACCATAGATGTTACCAGAGATACTGTGGAAATTGTTACTCATATTACGAAGAAGAAAATCAGCATAAATGCTTTATTGTAGTGTTAGATACAAAAAAGCAATTTAAAAATACTAATTATATATTTTACGATATCGAAACATATTGCGACGAAAATAATAGACATATACCATATCTTGTTTGTGCACATATTGTTTGTCAATCCTGTATCAATATATCTGATTTTTCTTTTAATACATGTTTGCAATGTGATCGTACAAAATATTATACTTTCGGTCTAGACTGTATACATCAATTTGTGCAGAAAATTTTAAATATACACAACAAAAAAATGAAGCCTACTATATGTATAGCGCATAACGCGGGTAGATATGACGATCACTTCATACTAGAGTATTTAGTCAACAATTATATAGATCTCCAAAAAATAAAAATAATTCAAAGGGGCAACAAAATATTATCAATTCAATTAGGAAATTTGAAGTTTCTAGATTCGTATTTATTTTTTGCGGTGAGTTTGGACAAAGCTGCCAAATGTTTTGGTTGTGGGGAAAACGCGTCAAAATCTTTTTTTCCACACGCATTTGCAAATAAAGACAAATTACAATATATAGGAGAATGGCCAGAGATGCATTATTATAATTTAGAACAAATGACTTCCGAACGTAGTTTGATCTTTAATGAATGGTATAAAAAAAACAAAAAAACAAAATTCCATTTTAAAATAGAAGCATTGAAATATTGTATGATTGACTGTAAGGTGCTTCATACATGTTGCTCTAAATTCAGAGATATATTTATGACAACGTGTAACACGGATCCGTTCAGTGAGGGACTCACCCTACCATCTATATCTTTTCGAATTTTTAGGAAAATGTTTATGCCAGAATATAGTATAGCTTTAAATTCGCAGCCGTTACAAGCTAATTCAACTAAATCGCTATTATGGATAGCTCATTATATCGAGTCTACGGGTTTTCAATGTCAATATCTAGGAAATTCAAACAAAGAATATGTTCTTTTTAACAAATATAGACTAGATGGATATGATCGCATAAATGGAATAGGACTCGAATTTTACGGGTGCGAATATCATTGTCATACGTGTATAAAACAAACCGATAGAAATGCAATTCATCCTCTACAGAAACGATCGTACAACGATATATATCAGAAAACGATGGAACGAGAACAAGAAATAAAACAATATATTCCGCTGATAACTATCTGGGAATGCGAATACGAAAACAAATTAAAAAGCGATTTAGAATTCAAAACATTTATTCAAAATGCTATGGTTTCTGGCACATTGGACCCTCGTAAATCATTATTCGGCGGTAGGTGCGAAGTTTTCAAATATTTAGCTGAAAAAAACCAAGATGGATCCGTGTGCGGATATCCGAATGCTAGTATAAGATTTTCAGACGTGAATTCATTGTACCCCGCCATGATGCTTACTAAACAATTTCCTATAGCACACCCCACCGTAATAAAAAATCCTGATTTGAAAGATATCGAAAACTATTTTGGTTTGATTGAATGTCAGATATTACCCCCAAACAATTTAATCTATCCAGTATTACCAATAAAACTTAAAAGCGGAAAATTAGTTTTTGGTCTATGTAATAAATGCATGATAGATAACAATCAAAACCAATGCGAACACGGTGAAAATCAGAGAAAAATTTATGGCGTATGGTGCACTCCGGAAATAGAATATGCCATCGCGCGTGGTTACAAAGTTATTCATATATATCAAGTTTGGCATTATTCGGAAAACGATGAGAAAATTGGCGGTATTTTTAAACCGTTTATATTATATTTCCATCGTCTCAAAACATATGCCAGTCCGTTCCCGCAAAATATTCAAACTATGGAGCAAAAACAGCAATTTTGTGAGGAGTACGGCAAAAAATTTGGACAAAAACTAGATATATATCAAATGAATGAAAATCCAACGATGAGAATGATGGCGAAATTGATTATGAACTCTTTATTCGGTCGATTAGCCATGAGAACCGAAATGTCATCGACAAAAATTTGTATAGATACGGAGGAATATTTTAAGTTATGGGCCAACAAAGAAATCAGAATTGAAAGTATTAAATTATTTGATGAAGGAGAAATTATGTATGTCACGTATAAACAATTAAAAGAAAACCAAAACAGAAATAACAATGTGATTTTAGCTTCATTTATAACGGCATATGCCAGAATAACAATGCTTGAACATTTGGAAACCATAGGCGATCGCGCAATTTATATGGACACTGACTCGTGTATCTGGATTCATACAGACACTGGACCTAATCTTCCCGACGGTTGTATGTTGGGAGAACTACAAAATGATTTATGTCAAGGTGAATTAACAATAAAAAAGTTTTGCGCCACTGCATCAAAATCATACGCTTATGAAGTCGCCGAATCTGGTCGTAAAGTTACAAAGGTCAAAGGTTTTAATGTCAGCAAATGGATTAACTCCAATATCGATTTCGACAACATGACTAAACTGATTAAAGGCGAGGAAAACAGTCTACAAGCTGATTTTCCCAACGAATTTGTTAGGACGAAAGATTTCCATATATACTCAAAACGCATGACTAAAACGATGAGATTAGCAGGAGATAAACGCAGAATAATCAAAGATTATGCCACTGAACCATTTGGTTATTTATCATCGCTAGATGATAATTGGGAAAGCATAAAAGATTTATTATTACCAGAATCACCTTTAATTATTACAGATGGAACAAGACCTGACGAAAGTAACTATTTCGAGAAATATGTGTGAATGTTTATAGTTGAACTAACAGTTAAACATGAGATTTGCCACATACTTAACCAATATATCATCCCTGTTCCGTGCACAAGAAATAAAATTTGCGTAGATTCTACCATAATATACATATCTCATTTGAGTGTTTCAATTATCTACATTGAAATGTGCGAAGTAAACAGTATGCTGAATAAAAACAAAACATAAAAATGTAACAGTTATGTTTACATATACAAATTTCACTTACCTGATTATTAAGAAAACACATGTAGCAAATAATTCCCCGCATATAATTCACAATGCCAACACTAGATTTAAAAACAAAACACACTAAAATAAAACATGTGGGCCTCCATTCCCTTTAAGTAGAAAAAACAATGTTACACATGCAGGAGCGTCATGGAATTGATCATCATCTAATGTTTCGTCGAAACTATCGTCGACAAATTCTTGCAACAGCAGGCCGTCTAATCCATGATGGTGTTGTGTCCAACTCTATCGCGCTGATCAATCGTTCCCGAACACTATTGATGTCCTCTACCAATGTTTATAGTTGAACTATCTGTTCAACACGATAAAATCCTTCTTTTTACCGCAAACTTAAATTTACACGATATATCAACACCCTTCCGCGCCCCTATGTGGTAAATTTTTTATTTCAACTGGCTTTAGATTGGTTCCGCCATATTAAACAGAGGTGACAGTTCGTAATGGATTAGCATGGAGTCGACAATGGGCGGTGGTCGACAACAGGTAGTAAAATTTGAATTCAATAGGTGTTTCGCGACAATAAACTGCCGATACGGTTTGTAACGCGATAGCATCGAGTCGACAAAGCGTGTGATTATATATGGCTACCCACTGTTATGTATACATCAGATTCTCTCTTGTCAATTTTGCCGGACATCCAGTGTGTGGGAAAACAAATTGTGTTTTACTGAATTAAAGAGCGTTTGACAATAAAACACAATGAAAACGTACAATTACGTATGTTTTCAGGATATATTTAGGGCCATAATAAATGGCCCTTCAGCTAGTGGGAAATCAACCTTCATATATAGTTTAATCGAAAATAAAGATAAATTAATGTTCCCAGTTCCGGAAAAAATAACTTACGTGACTCCTAATTGTGATCAACAGGTGTCTGATAATGTAGAATTAGTAAACCAAATTCCAGAATCGTTGTGCGATTGCGATTTATTAATATTGGATGATATGGATCATATTGACAAAGAGATCGATAATGTAACAGATATATTCGCTAGAAAATCACATCACGAAGGATGTAGTGTGGTATACGTGACGCATAATCTTTTTGAAAGAAAATGTAGAAAATTATCGTTAAACGCGAATTATTTTATTTTATTCAAATCTCCTAGAGATTGTGGTCAGATAAATTTCTTATCTACCCAATGCGGTATTAATAATTTATCAAAAGCATATAAATTGTGTACAACAGATCCATATTCTTATTTACTGGTGGATTTCAACCAAACTTGTCCAGATAACCTTCGATTGAGATCAGACGTGCTCAGTGAAAATCCTACGATATGGGCCCCAGCGTGAAATTAAGAAAAAATGCCAAATATTTGAGAAACATGTTACGCACTGGAGACGTGAGGGCATTAAACAGACCGAGATTAGACAGTCTATCTGAATGTTGTAATAATTTGCTTAAAGGAAATGTACCAATTTCGTCTAAAATTAAAGCTAATTTAAGACCATTTAAAAGTTCTATTCGTCATTTGTCAAAGAAGTCTAATCCTGTTAAAAGCAGGAAAAAAAAATTACAACACGGCGGTTTTTTGGCTGCACTGGCTGCTAGTTTAATTCCTGTTTTAGGAGATATTTTAGGCAAAGTTTTCTGAATATGGAAAAAATGGTTTTGGTGCCTTTTAAGACTTTTGCAAACTGACAAAATTCTCAGTCTATTCAATCGTTGAAAACAGAGGATGTGAGACAAAAAATGCATCAAATATTAGACGATAAAGATATGCCCGAGTCAGTTAAGAAAAGAAAAATTAATTCCACGTCTATTGAATATGACATGGCTAAGAATTCTATAAAAACAACGCCGATTCCAGTTAAAATCACGAAAGAGCCCGCCGGTGACGTCGCTTTATCTGAACCTAACCAAATTGATTTAGCGATTGAGAGTTTGCCAAAAATTTACCAGAAAAAAGGCTCGTTATTTTTATCGCATTTAAAAAGAATGCCAGGAATTGACATTAACGACAGTGGAATGATTTCATTATCTGACAAGCCAATCGGAAGCATAACTGATTTGGTAAATGATATAATACCTTCTAGCAAGGTCAGGAAACCCAGTGCACTTAGAAATTGGGATAGTTTGTCCCGATCATTACGAGATAATAATATACCAACACATTTCATAGGAAATAAATTTCGTAAAGCAGATCTGATGGTTGCAGATGCCCCCAAAGGCAAAAAACAGAAGCATTTTAAATGGACATCAGACTCCTCGTCAAATTGATAATATATTATCATCGATTTATTATGATCCATCTCACCGCTCATCCTATGGATCTGAATATAACTTGTATAAGGAAGTAAAAAAAAAAATATCGAGAAAAAATGTTCGACTTTGGTTACAAAAACAAAATTCGTACTCGTTGCACAGGCCGAAACGAATAATATTTCCTAGGTCAAGAACAGAGTCTTATTCTGTAAATAATATATGGCAGATGGATTTGAGTGATGTGCGAAATATATCCAAGCAAAACGATGGTTATTGCTACCTGTTGTTTTGCATTGATTGCTTTTCAAGATTTTTAATTGTTAAACCATTAAAGAACAAGACTGGTGTTTCCATAATGAAGGCTTTAGAAATGATTTTTAAACAGCGCAAACGACCGAACGGTATACATGTTGATCGCGGAACCGAGTTCTACAACGCTAACGTTAAGCAATTTCTGAAGAAGAATGGTGTACATTTATATTCTACGGGAAATTATGACACGAAAGCCGCTTTGGTTGAGAGAGTACAACGCTCTTTAAAGTCTAAAATGTATAAATATTTCTTCAAATCTAAATCTATGCGCTATTTAACAGTTTTGCCTAAATTGGTGAATTCATATAATTCGAAGATACACAGAGCGATTAAAATGGCACCGAAAGATGTCTCGTGTTTGACATCGCAAGCAATTGCAGCTAGAAATGAATCGAAGACTTATAAATTACCACTTACAAAAGCAAAATTTAAAGTGGGAGAGAGCGTTCGCTTGGTAAAATTAAAAAATAAGTTTGAAAAGGGTTTTTTGGCCAATTATACTTATGAAGTGTTTAAGATTACGTCTTTGGTACCTGGTTCTAAACCACATAGATATAAAATAGCTGATCTCAATTCAGAGGAAATATTGGGTACATTCTACGAGAGCGAGTTATCACCTGTAACGATTGATTCCGATACTATGTGGAAAATTGAACGTGTATTAGAACGAGACGGGGATCAAATAAAAGTTAGATGGAGCGGCTATCCAGCCGGTTTCGATTCGTACATTCCAAGAGAATGGATCACGACCTCAGATTAAAACGACAATCGTCAAAATGGACTTTTTTCAATAATAAAGTTTCCAAAGGACAGGTTGTGTATATCAGTCAAGTATTTTTGCTTTATATAGTATGTGTTTCTGCTATATTAAATATTAGTATATACGGTGTGGACACACCGTCTATTTGGATTAGTTTACTGTCGGGTTCTGTTGGACTTTTGTCTCCATCTCCTAAATTAAGTAAACATGGAAGCAACGGGCCTGTTTTCGGTGACTTTACCGTCTAATGTTTCTGGTGATTTATTCAGAAATTCACTATCTGAATATACCGTGAGTTTGCCTAGTGAGATTCGGTTACAGGAGGATGATTGGTGTGTAGCTTTATCATCAGCCATTATTCCAACCAGATTTAAAAGCCCGCTCCTGGAACAAAGAAATTTTACCTTTTCCACAGATGATCAATCTTATGCATTTGTTTATGGAATAGTGGTGGATATGAATTTCTTGACGCCAGAAACTGATTTACCAATTGTTAGAGATCCCAATTACGGTATTATTGCTAGGAAACTTCGGGTTAAAGGTCCGATTAGATGGAGGAAAAGTGTATTTACAAAGATTGAATATGGTGTTATTTTTGATGACAAATGTTCGTTCGAAGATTTGATAGATAGGATGCAATTAGTTCAACGAAAATTAATTTTGCATTTTTACAAAGATTCTGAATTTATGTCAGAATTAGAAAAGACGAAATATAAATTAATCGAACCAGGTTTGAATTCAATCGATGCGAAAGAGTCCCAAACCATATTTGAGGATTTAATCGGGGATGTAGTTATTGACATTAAGGTGAGAAAACGTCAAAACGTGAACTACCTTTGTTTCACTAGAATGGCAAACCATACAAGCATGTCTCGTTATTCGTTGGCGATGGATTTGCAAATTACAAGGACTTCTGAATTGGGATATCTTCTTAATTTGCGTGAAAATTATCAACTAAAATTAAAAGATACCGGTGGAAAATCCAAAGACTGTTTTTTAATTGTAACTAATCAATTGGATCATATAGACGCTCTTTATATTTATTCAGATATATGTACACATAGTATAGTAGGCGATTCTAATTCACAATTATTGAAAGTAATATGCCCACGTTCTGATGATATTGTATCAACAACATATTATGAATTCGCAAATTTGCAATTTTTTCCTATACATCATAAGAATTTTGACACTATTTCGATATATATTCGTGATTCTACAGGTATGCCACCTCCTTGGACGGATTATGGTAAAACTGTTCTAGTTTTATTATTTAAACGCATTTTGATTGGATAAGGATTGATATTAAATATAAATGTATATAAATAGATGTTTCATTATTTAAAGTTATGGCGAATAGTCCTATTCCTATTTTTATAGGAGATAGGTATCAGAGAGGTTACGGACTTGGTTCTATTTTTGGTAAATTAGCCAGATCAATTGCGCCAATTGCAAAAAATCTGGGAAAATCTCTTTTAACGAAAGGTTTAGAAACAGCCTCTAATGTTGGTAGTGATATATTGAGTGGGCAAAATTTATCGGAATCTATTCGAAATCGAGGTAAAGAAGCAGCTTTAGATCTTTTACGGCCTAAACGTAAATTACAATATAATTCGGATATTCCATCAAAACGACGTAAATTACAAGAATATTCGGATATTCCTTCAAAAAGACGTAGGAAGAGACGAAAAACAAAACGTGATATTTTTGAATAAATGAATCCCAACAGCTGTCCAGTTTCTAAGAGCGAGGTGGATGTTTTTGAAATTCCGCCTACTGTGGTAACTATAACAGACGGTTCATTTACAGAGAAACATCCATCGAATTCAAATTATTCAAATAGTAACGTACTAGAGTTCTTTTTAGAGTCTCCATCTGCACATTATGTTGATCTTTCGGAAAGTTATTTGCAAACCGACGTTAAAATATCGAAAACCGATGGAACCGTTTTCGCAGGCGATCAACACGCTTTTCCAATAAATAATTTTCTTCATTCTTTATTCGAGAGAGCTGATTTATTATTAAACGGTGTAGAATGTGGAGTTGGTCGATATTATGCTTATAGATCTTACATAGAAACTTTCTTAAGTTCTACAAGAGAAAATCAATTAGAGAGAACAACTTTATTTATACCTCAGAAAGGTGGGACTTTGGATGATGTACCGGCAGACATTGCCAGAGGTAGGCAGTTACTTGGAATAATTAAAGACGGTAATATTGGAAAAAAATTTCAATTATGCGGTAAACTACATTTGGACATGTTTAATCAACCAAAATTGTTAATTCCAAACGTACCCATAAAACTCAGACTGCATAGATCAAAGCCTACTTTTTGTTTACAAGGTAGTGCTGGTGATTATAAGATTGAGCTGTCAGATACTAAATTGTTTGTACGAACCGTAGAGTTAAGTGATGTCACTTCAAATGAAATAAGCAAAAAGTTATTAAGTGGAACCAATGCTCAATATCCTTTGGATAGAGTTTCGTTAAAAACATTTAGCGTAGCACCTAGGACTTTAAGCTTGATTAAAGACGATTTGTTTTTGGGTGATCCATTTCTTCCTAAGAGAGTGTTAATATTTTTAGTAGATAATACAGCATTTAATGGTACTATAGCATCTTCTCCTTTTAATTTTAAACATTATGATTGCTACGAAATGGAATTGTCTGTTAATGGTAAAACCGTGAATGGGCATAAATACGAACAAACTTTCGATGATGATTTATATGTAGGTTCATATTACACATTTTTGAATTCTATAAATAAATTATATTGCGAGCAATCTTTCAGAGTTAGCTTTTTTGATTATGCCAATGGTTTTACAACTTTCGGTTTTGATTTAACTGCAGATCATAATGCTGATAGTTTAGTTTGGCATCCAAAACAGCGAGGTAGTGCACGGTTAAGTGCAAAATTTTCAACAGCTTTACCAGATACAGTAAATGTAATAGTATATGCCGAATACGATAGTTCTATAGAAATTAGCGGGGAACGTAGCGTTTACACGGGTGGAATATTTTAACATTATGTTGAGCAACTTAGATATATCTGATGCATTAAAATCAGACTCAGTTTTGAATTCTATGATAATAGGCGTTTATGCTTTGGACGAATTACCTGATACTATTAAGCCGAACAGAGGTTTAATTTGTAATACTGACCCATCTTGGTTAGATGGTGAACATTGGATATGTATATGGAAACGCGATGATAATTTTATAATATATTTTGATCCTATCGGATTACCTCCATCTGAGCAGTTGAAAAATATGTTAGCTAAATATGGTAGATTGTATTATAGTACAAATTATATTCAACATATATCTTCTTTTTTGTGTGGTTATTTCGTATTATATTATTTGTATCATACTTGTAGAGGATTGGACTGTCTATACGTTTTAAATAAACCCGGTTTTCATAATGATACTTACGTTTATAATTGATGTAAACAACATCTACCCGTGTTGTTCGATATTTAGTTTTTTTTTTGTGTTATAAATGAAATGCTTTTTTATAATATTTTTAAAATCAAAATGTCTTCTGACAGTGAATTCGAAGTTTCTCAGAAAGGAAAGAACAGAGGGAGTTTAAAAAGAAAACTTTTAGATAATTTGGCTGATATAGAAGAGATAGGACAACAAATTTCAATATTAGCTGATAAAAATGCTAAAATTTTGTATAGGATATCTAAATTGAATTCAGCTGATAAATTTAAAAAGACTCGTGTTAGATGTTATGAATGTAACGGAGATCATTTAAGACCAGACTGTCCATATCTTAAAAAAGATTGATTTGATTATGTTTGTTTTATGATATATTTAATATATATTGATCAAAATATTGATATAATTGTGTTTGTTTATGATATATATTATTAATATTCATTAAAGGAACTAAAGTGTGAAGGGTTCCACATTTCGTTTTCTACGAGACTCTGTAATATCGAGTTTTATGAGATCGAATAGTGTTACCTACAAATCTACAATAAAGAAGAAAAAGTTCCGACACTAACAAATATTCCATGTGTTTTAGCCTTGTGGTTTTTTACATGCACGAGGTTATTCACTAGCGAATAATTCATCTCATTATTTTACTAATCTATCATAACTAACCTATATATCAATACATGTATTCAATCGTGCGTACTAATCCTTCAAATAGTTAATAGCTATTCTGACTATATCATCTGCCTAGAAATAGTTTGCTTTACTATACCATCTGCCTATTAGATATACATCATTACCTAACATAAAATAGCTCGTATTGTAGCTTATCTATGCCTTAAAATAGTTACTAGTTAGTCTGACTATAACATCTGCCTAGAAGCGCGTATTGTAGCTTATCTATGCCTTCAAATAGTTACTAGTTAGTATGACTATAAGATCTGCCTTGTAAAACAGCTCATTTTTGATACACTTATATAAATTAGTCGTTATTGTAACGTTTACATTCGTTAAATACTATTTACGAAATCCCGTGGGGGGTGGGGATTATCAGACGACGACTACACCTATATAAATTAGTCGGTATTGTATCGTTTAACATTCGATAAGTAGTATTTATGATATCCCGTGGGGGTGGGGATTCTCAATGACGACCACACCCTAAGGCTCAGTGATATATATATCAATATGCCCTCTACTTAATACTACTGTCGCGCATATCAGCTAATCTTCATCTCGATCTTTTACGTCTTTCCGTGTTGTGAGACGTCTATAATATACCTTGCATGTGTAAGTCCAGTACATGGTCTCCCTTCACATCTCAGACGTCCATGTGTATGTTCAGATGCCTCCTGAGATGTTCAGGCAATTTGAATGTTTTAAGGCACACATCACATTGATGATTTCTCTCTCCTGTATGGATGACCGTGTGTCTTTTCAGATCACCTGATCGTGTGAATTTCTTTGGACACACCTCACACTGATATGGCTTGTCTCCCGTGTGGATCTTCGTTTGTGATATCAGACTGGATGGATCTGTGAATTTCTTGGGACACACATTACAATGATAGCGCTTTTCCCACGTGTGTATGTTCAGATGCCTCCTGAGATGTTCAGGCAATTTGAAT
Organism: Siphonodentalium dalli; assembly: GCA_032622095.1. Classification (NCBI taxonomy): domain Eukaryota; kingdom Metazoa; phylum Mollusca; class Scaphopoda; order Gadilida; family Siphonodentaliidae; genus Siphonodentalium; species Siphonodentalium dalli. Next base: position 216,033,391 of record CP136062.1, on the reverse strand, counting down.
GTTTTAAGGCACACATCACATTGATGATTTCTCTCTCCTGTGTGGATAACCGTGTGTCTTTTCAGATCACCTGATCGTGTGAATTTCTTTGGACACACCTCGCACTGATATGGCTTCTCTCCTGTGTGGGTCCTTATGTGATCTGCTAGTTTACTGAATCGTTTGAGACAGATATCGCATTGCTGTGTTCTTGCTTTGTGTCTCCCATCATTCTGAACATAATTAAGTATGTCATACTTTCTCGGATTGAGTTCATTCTCTTCGTTTAGGAAGCCGCCATCTTTATTGTCGCGCATATCAGCTAATCTTCCTCTCGATCTTTTACGTCTTTCCGTGTTGTGAGACGTCTATAATATACCTTGCATGTGTAAGTCCAGTACATGGTCTCCCTTCATCTCCATACACGACGTGAGACGTCTATAATATTCCTTGCATGTGTAAGTCCAGTACATGGTCTCCCTTCATCTCACTACACGACGTGAGACGTCTATAATATACCTTGCATGTGTAAGTCCAGTACATGGTCTCCCTTCATCTCCCTACACGACGTGAGACGTCTATAATATACCTTGCATGTGTAAGTCCAGTAAATGGTCTCCCTTCACATCTCCATGTGTAAGTCCAGTAAATGGTCTCCCTTCACATCTCCATACACGACGTGAGACGTCTATAATATACCTTGCATGTGTAAGTCCAGTACATGGTCTCCCTTCATCTCCCTACACGACGTGAGACGTCTATAATATACCTTGCATGTGTAAGTCCAGTACATGGTCTCACTTCACATCTCCATACACGACGTGAGACGTCCATGTGTAAGTCCAGTAAATGGTCTCCCTTCATCTCCATACATGTGTAAGTCCAGTACATGGTCTCACTTCACATCTCCATACACGACGTGAGACGTCCATGTGTAAGTCCAGTAAATGGTCTCCCTTCATCTCCCCATACACGACGTGAGACGTCTATAATATACCTTGCACATCTCAGACGTCCATGTGTAAGTCCAGTAAATGGTCTCCCTTCACATCTCAGACGTCCATGTGTAAGTCCAGTAAATGGTCTCCCTTCATCTCCCCATACACGACGTGAGACGTCTATAATATACCTTGCACATCTCAGACGTCCATGTGTAAGTCCAGTAAATGGTCTCCCTTCACATCTCAGACGTCCATGTGTAAGTCCAGTACATTGTCTCCCTTCACATCTCCATACATGACGTGAGACAGTGTTAAACATTGAAAGTTGAAGGCTTATAAATTTCGAAATTGAGAAGCAATTTATATACACATCAGGCCTTGAGTAGATAACTGAAATAAAAGAAATGAAACTATTGAATAAATGTAACAATAACTTGGAGCCAAACCATACGCTCCTGCACGTATTTGTAATTTGAAATTTTCAACTAAATACAATGTAATGCATTATATACCATTTACTCAGTTCGATTTTCACTACAACAGCTCCAGCCCGCTCGGCTAAATTGTTCGATAATGGACGGTATAATTGTCGTCCACCCGAAGCTTCTATGTATGCGAAAATACATGAAGATCAGATTCCACCAGTTCAATACTCTTTGTTTGATGCTCTAATGTGGAAATATATAACACTAGCTGGTGGACCCGACTTCGTCCGGGCTGTTTCCCCTCTGATTTTCGGCGAATAGCGCGATTTGACCTTGAATTGTCCATTTTGAAGGTCAAGGTCTGGGGGGGGGTGTCACGATTTGACCCGTCCAAAACACTGCCCGGACAAAAGTACCCGACAAAAGAACCCGTCGAAATCCGTCTGATTTTACCCGATTTTGAAGGTCAAGGTCATGTCGGAGTCACGATTTGACCAGTCCAAAACACTCCGTGGACAAAAGTAACCATATGTATCAAATTTCGTCGATTTGACCTTGAATTGACCATTTTGAAGGTCAAGCTAACAAACAAACAGACAGACAAACAGACATACACACAGAAGTCCCAAAATATATATTAGATTGAAATGATAACATATAGATAATATATTCCGGAGTCCATATTTGTTTCTTAATAACGTAACTCGGAACTGGTCAAGGTCTCAGTTCGAGATTATGATTGTTCACTTTTTTTATCCAGAATCGTGATAAACACCAACATCAATGGTGGCACTTCGAAAGGTCAAAATGGGTCGAAAAGTTAAAAAGCCAATATATATGCACATATAATATATATATGTACACCCGTTTCCGTAGATCAGCTATTTGTCTCCATAAACCCGAATCCTGTAATCGCCAGGAGGAAAACAGCATGTTGCTGACTTGTTGATGACACGTTGTAGAGGTTTTAGGCCACCAAGCAGTTAGTTTTGTTGATGACATGTTGTAGAGGTCTTATGCCACCAAGCAGTTAGTTTTGTTGATGACATGCTGTAGAGGTTGTAGGCCACCAAGCAGTTAGTTTTGTTGATGACATGTTGTAGAGGTTTTAGGCCACCAAACAGTTAGTTGTGTTGATGACATGATATAGAGGTTTTAGGCCACCAAGCAGTTAGTTTTGTTGATGACATGTTTTACAGGTTTTAGACCACCAAGCAGTTAGTTTTGTTGACGGCATGGTGTAGAGGTTTTAGGCCACCAAGCAGTTAGTTTTGTTGATGACATGTTGTAGAGGTTTTAGGCCACCAATCAGTTAGTTTTGTTGATGGCATGTTGTCGAGGTTTTTGGCCACCAAGCAGTTAGTTTACGACTACAAGTAGCTATTGATAAATCTTAGATGTCGTATTGCATTGAACGACGACAGATAAACGTTACGAAAAAGGGTACTACGTCAATAGAATTTGTGTTCTTTCTACGTCACTAGAATTTGTGTTCTTTCTATCAGTTGTCATTTTGCCATACAGTATGATATACGTACTCACGACTGTGGTGTCAAGAAGTATGGCCACGCGAGCTGTGTGTGCAATTGTCGATCATATACAAATGCCTATGAAATAATAACAACACAACAAAGCACAAACTAAACACAGAAAACATAATTATATCGACATCTGAGTTTCACCTTCGATGCGGTCGATTGATGCCATCTGCATTCCCATTACCATGGCAACCGTCGATACCATCTGCATTCCAATTACTATCACAACGGTAGAGACCATCTGAATACCCATTACCATGACAACCGTAGATACCATCTGCATTTTCCCATGACAACTATCTATACCATCTGCATTCCATGGCAACCGTCGATACCATCTCCATTACTATGGCAACCTAACGAATCAACCATCTGCATACCCATTACCATGACAGCCGCCGATACCATCTGCATTTCCATTACCATAGCAACATAACGAATCAACCATAGCTGCATTCCCCATTACTATGGCAACATGATTCAATCATTTGCATTCCCAGTAGCATGGTAACATGAATCAACCATCAATACCATCTGCATTCCCATTAACATCAAGAATCAACCGTCAATGTCACGATTAACGCTATGAACATTAATTCAGCAGCAGTAGAATCTCAAAACACATCGGATATATTATTTTGTACCCTCCCCCTGCTCCCTTTCAGACACATCGGATATATTTCGTACCCCCCCCCCCGCTCCCTAGACACATCAGATATATTTCATACTCAGCTCCCCTACAGAAACATCGGATATATTTCGTACCCCCCCCCCCCGCTGCCTACAGACACATCGGATATGTAATACCCCAGTCCCTACAGACACATCAGATATATTTCGTCCCCTACAGTGTCACCCCCCAGGGTGACTGCCAGGCACGCGATTAAAGGTTGCTACAACCACCTATATACATGTACGGCCCCATCTGTACGGGGAAATCGACGATTCAATAAGCGAATGATATAGCACCAGATTGGCTAGTAATACCCAACTATTCACTAGGACACATTCGTATTGGCTAGTCATACCCAACTATTCACTATGTCACATTCGTATTGTTGAGGTACTGCATGGAGTTACTTTAACCGTGACTTTCGTATAAGGTTCTCGTTGATGTGTCCCGTGAAGATACGGGAATTAAGCTCCTTATCAATAACATATGGGATAATTTCAAATGTAGGACCCCGGGCTGTTTTTTGCAACCTATTTCTACCCTAGTGCTTTGTCGAATATATACAGAATTGTATCGAAATCGACCCGGTAATTGTCGAGGTATTGAGCGAAAATAACTGCCACTATACCAAACGTTCAATTCCGTCAAAATAAATTAAAACACTCCATTTCTTATGGGAAGCCAAATTGACATTTAATAAATAATTGGGCTTAAGTGCAATAAGGGAAGATCTAATTAGATCTAAGCGCAATTAGATCTCCCCTTATTGCGCAATAGGGGGTTCCTTATTGCGCTTAAGCTCAATTAATTTATTAAATTATTAAATTCCCATAATTTCTGTCGATTTCGTAGTATACATTGCAACTTAAAACTAGGAGATGTGCGGTTATATCGTCGTAGAATCGCGGTTGGCAACACAGATACGCGTTTTCGAATGGCCAGTGTGAACATCCAACACGTTCCCAGGTTTACTACTGCTGGAATATATGATATATATCAGGTCTGGCAAATGTGAGAATACAGCTACAATAGCTGTATTTAGCTAACCTAGCTGTATTCAGCTATATATTATAATCTCAAACCGGCTGTTTTTCGATAATAAAATAGAAGCGCTAGTTTGCGCATCTAAATTAGGCCACCATATTCTCCGGCCACCCTCAACCAAATCAAAACCGTCGCTTGTTTTCTGACAAAGTGTTGCCTTTTGTCGACACGGCGATGGTGATTATGTGTGAAAACTTTGTTACGGCGGTCGATGTCGGTCATAACGGTTTAATAACTCTCTTATGCAATGCCGAATACCTTGAAAAATACATTAAATACAATATTTATCACCGAAGATGGAACATCTTAAACATAGGATGCTGCTAAAACGCAGTTTGGTTGGTGCGTTAAAACAGGTGAAAGGGGGAACATCTCTAGCCAGAGTTTAACCGAGCGAGTACCACTCACTGCTTGAGCTGACACTCTCCAAAAATACGGAAACGCATACATGTATGTCGAATCGCGAAAATACAAATAACAATGTTATGTTTAGTAAGTTTTCACACATTATATATTTTCCCGCCAAAACAGATTGAATAGTTCTGACTCGCTAACGACCAGGACTTCATGTTTAAAATACTTCAGAAATTATATAAGTCGCATTTTCATTTCAGTTGTCCCTATGTTGTGCCATACATTTGCAATATGCCGCACAATATCTGTATATACCGTTATGAGTAGTTATCAGTATCGCTCACAAACCGCTAGTGGTATGTAATTATAAATGCTTGATATAGGTACACCATTCTAACGCCCCTACCGGTTTAGCATCGGGAAGAAGTAAACGAGTGTTTGCGATGAATTTGATCTTTATTTTATAAGTTAGCTAATGGCTGGTTTATACATGTCAGAGACATACTTTCCAAATATACCCTTCCTGACCCACTGCATATCATAAACACCATCCACAGTAAGGAAGATGCCAACAAATGGAAAACAATATGTAAAAAAGCTATATACCAATATTGGCATGATATTAATGACAGAGAGTTCTCCAGTAAAACAACATTAGCAATGATCAAACTGCAAAAAAATTCCAGCAGCAAATGTCATCTTGTATGGGATTCATCAAAATACTCGCCCGCTGCCACAAAAAAGGCTATTATAAAAACATGGTTGATGACAGACACTTATTTACTACAAATAAATAGAAAAAGATTCAGACAAAACCTGACCTCTGCCATATGTCCACTATGCAAACTAGCTGATGAGGACAGAATACACTTCATTTCACAATGTACGAACACTAGTAACCAACGACATCGTTACATACAAAAACTCAAATTATGTCTCTCAAAAACTACCACTGACAAATACATTATTGATCAACCAGAACTCTTAACTCAACTAACCTTAGACTGCACAAAACTAGAAACCTGGAACCTCACCGATATAGAAAAAGAACAAATTGAAAAACTGGCAAGAAATTTCTTATACTCAATCCATGTGCATAGAGTAAACACTTTGAAAACAGAAGCAGACAAGCACATATAAAATGACAAACTAGCCGAGCTGTACAGGCAAAACAACTACCTGTAAATATTCTTGTCAATACGACAATTTTAACTATACCAATCTTAAAAACAAAACAAAAATATACATGTACATATGTACATATGAAAGCTCAACTTAAAAGTTTTTAAGTGCAACTTACGCACACACAAATCTTTTAACTCACTAGTACCACAATTTTACCAACTATTTTATCATTACTGTAGTTTTACTTGGTTTTATTTGACTTATTTTTACTTCCATTATTTTATATGCCCAATATAATGGGGTGCTCCTCACTTAAAGGAGGGAAATCCACAACAAGCAAGCAAGCAATGAATGCATTCGCAGAAAATAGTCCCCAGAATATTTACTGTCATCGACCGTCGTAGTAAGTTTTCACACAAAATCAGAACTGCCATGTCGACAAAAGGCAACACTTTGTCAGAAAACAAGTGACGGTTTTGATTTGGTTGAGGGTGGCTGGAGAATATGGTAGCCTAATTTTTATGCGCAAATTAGCGTTTCTAGTTTATTATCGAAAAACAGCCGGTTTGAGAGTATAATATATAGCTGAATACAGCTAGGTTAGCTGAATACAGCTATTGTAGCTGTATTCTCACATTTGCCAGACCTGGTCAGTGTCGACTTTGGATTTAAGAAATCTATTCTTAGAATGGATTTCATAAATATGTACACATTGCTTACCTCAGTTGTGTTCATAATCGTAGGTGTTGAGTTATTTAACATGTTTTCAGTGTGAATGTTGAGCGGCGAAACATGTCTGTGCACGCAGACATGTTTTTTTTATGTGTGCGTACTGATACAAACTTATCAAGCAACAAACTCATATTTCTTTCGCTCGTTGTGAATAGAAATACATGATATACAAGCCATTATCAATATCATGATTGGATTGGTTCACACCATCAATGAATCAAATGGCTTAAAATAGTTAATATCTTTGGAACTATATTATGTCTCGACCCATGCCTCATCACCCAATATTTGATTTGGGACACACTAAAGTTGTATGAATCTATGATGAATTCGATTTATTTAAAAGGACTCTGCGATCTATCAATCTATCGGAACTTATAGTTTTCGTTTGTCGGCTTTGCACTTTGAGAATATTCCATCCAACTTTTAGGCGGAAACACCGATAGAAAATTGAAGAAAATATCTAAACACCCAGTTGGGCCTCTAAAATCCTCTTTCGGGGCAAATATTTTTAATATTTTTATAAAATATGTAAACAAAATTTGTTCATGCAATTTGATTATTTAACTTTTTGTTAAACTTCAGTGCTCAGATTCACAATTTTAAATATCTTTGGCTTGTATTAAAGACATTATTTGCCCATATATAATGACGTACATGTATAACTAACGTGTGCCGACAAGAATTATTTATCAAAGTTTTCGCTCTTGGTCATTTTGATAAATTACACTAACTTCGCTGCCGATCGAGGCTGATCGAGGTGGGAATTAATCAAAACAAAATGGCGGCCGTTGCCAACAATAGAATTTTGGACTCCGCTGACCCTGGCTGACCCTTCAGTTATGAATAAATTATCCATTTTAGGTAATTTTATCTATGTTTAGATTGGGCCGAAAAAGTCGATTAGTATATCTCATATTCGCATACGTATACCCTGGTCGCTTCGCTTCCGCGGCTTCGCCGCGGGAGAGCGGGCGCTATAACCACCAGAATCCCGCATAAATCAATATATAACCACCAGAATCCCGCATATGGGGAACTACGTGTAGCTGAAGGTCTAGAAGTTGCATGTTTTACATAAACCTGACTCAAACATACAAATATTTTGACTGTGGATTTGAAATTACTGCAGACTCAATAACTTTTTAGTAAACTATGTATTGTCTCATTGTTCTATTCTGCTCTCAGCTGATTGAAACCACTTTTTCAAACGTCGTTTTGATAAGGTTAACAACTCTTGTGTGAGATTTTCTGTTACATTTCGCCAGATAATCCCAGTTGAGGCCAGTATTGGCTTCTGCGCATAGGCCTACCGTTAACTTAAAACTATGTATGGAGGAGAGGACTCATTAAATTCAACAATGGAGATTAGAGACGATAAACACACACCGGGGAATACGTCACAGTCACAGGTTGACGTGGATTCGTTGAGAAGCTTGCACAATAACTTAAAGACAAAGCATAAGCGTGCTCGTTCATATCAGTGCGATATATGCTCGAAATCTTGCAGCACATCTACACATTTGCTGTCACATAAGAGGATCCACGCTGGAGATCGCCGATACCAATGTGATGTCTGCGAGAAATCATTTACTCGGTCGAGTTACCTGGCGAGTCATAAGAGGGTCCACGCGGGGGATCGACCGCATCAATGCGATATATGCGATAAATCATTTACTTTGTAGAGTAACCTGACGAAACATAAGAGGATCCACACGGGGGGTCTCCCGTATCAATGTGATCTGTGCATGAAATCATTTACTCAGTCGGGTAGCCTGACTATACATAAGGTGATCCACACGGGAGATCGCCCGTATCAATGTGATGTGTGCGAGAAATCATTTGCTCCGTCGGGTGACCTGACGAAACATAAGATGACTCACACGGGGGATCGACCGTATAAATGAGTTATGTGCGAGAAATCATTTACCCAGTCGAGTTACCTGATGAGTCATAAGAGGATCCACACTGGAGATCGCCCGTATCAATGTGATGTGTGCGTGAAATCATTTACTCAGTCGAGTCACATGACGAGTCATTAGACGATCCACACGGGAGATCGTCCGTATCAATGTGATGTGTGCGAGAAATCATTTACTCATTCGGGTAGCCTCGCTATACATAAGGCGATCTACACGGGAGATCGCCCGTATCAATGTGATGTGTGCGAGAAATCATTTACTCAGTCGGGTAGCCTGACTAGACATAAGGTGATCCACACAAGAGATCGACCGTATCAATGCGATATCTGCAGTAAATCATTTACTCGGTCATATTATAAAAACTGTGGGGATGACTTTTATCCCTAAAACTCTTCATATTCGGTCATTTCCAAAACTATACTTAATGGGCAATTAACTCAAGTTCGTGTCCTCCTATAAGTATCTCGGACATATACTCAACAACGAATTTTCCGATGATAATGATATTATGCGCCAATATCGGTCTATTTGCTCACGCTCAAATATGCTTATTAGAAAGTTTTACAAATGTTCGCCTAATGTGAAAATGTATTTATTTAAAATGTTCGTATCACCATTATATTGTGCTCATCTTTGGATTAACTATACCAAACGTTGTTATAGAAAACTTAGTTTGTTATAATAATGCATATAGAAAATTTATGGGTTATGAGAGATCATGTAGTGCGAGTGGGATGTTTGTAGGTGACATAATGTGTTCTCTGACAGTGCTGATTCGAAAGGGTGTGTATGGATTTCGTGTGAGAATTTATAAATCTTTAAACAGTATTTTGAATGCCTATTTGTAACTCAGATCTGATCTATCGGTCAAATCTATTCAATCATTGGAATCAACTTCTTTATATTTAATTTGTAATTATATGTTGTATGTATGACTATATATGGCCATATCTTGCCTGAAATAAATACAATACACTACATTGATACGGGCGATCTCCCGTGTGGATCCTCTTATGTTTCGTCAGGTAACTCGATTCAGTAAATGATTTATCGCATATATCGCATTGATGCAGGAGGTCTCTCGTGGGTGTCCTCTTATGACTAATCAAGTTACTCGACCGAGTAAATAATTTATCGCACACATCACATTGATACGGGCGATCACCATTGTGGACCCTCTTATGATTCGACAGGCCGCCCGACCGTTTAAATGATTTCTCGCACACATCACATTGACACGGGCGATCAGCAGCGTGTAATCTCTTACATGTACTAGTATGTGACAGCAAATGTGCAGATGTGCTGCAAGATTTCGAGCATATATCGCACTGATATGAACGAGCACGCTTTTGCTTTGTCTTATTGTGCAAGCTGCTTAACAAATCCACGTATGTCTGTGGTGTATTCTCCGGTGTGTGTTTATCGTCTCCAATTTCCATTGTTGAATTTGATGTGTGGTAATGTTGGGTGATTTCACCCACTTGTTAACAGGTCTTACCTGTAAGGTGTCTTTTCACAAAAGGCCCATTAATGGTGAGCTGGTCACCACTTCAACTTTGGACTGATCCAATGTGTGCAAAGGGGCAGGGGTTCTGATTCGTCGATTTGAGCGGTGACCTCCGATTGGTCGGCCAATACGATCTCCCGATCCGCTCAAATCGTATAAAAAGGCCACTGTTTCTTGCAACATGCTATAGGGACTCCCTGGGCACCCTCCACCCCTTATTAAAGCTCGTGGGCCCAACCCAATCAATAATAATTTGCCACGGTCAGACATGGTGAGACTTTTGGTGGGCTTTTGTCATGCAAAACAACACCAACACATCAAATTGAGGGTGAAGGAGAAGATCTCTCGATCTTTTCGACCACGTGCAACATTGGTTCAGTCAGAATTATCTTGAGTATGGTCACCATCTCTTACTAATAGCTATGACTACCCAGCCGTAGGCAACAGTTTTGGGGGACATTATAATTAACACGAACTTGGGGAACATTTTATACACCGGAGTTGTATTCTCCGCCTGTTTACACTGTCCGCTAACACATATTTACCGGAAGTAGATTTCTCCGTCCACTCTCTGTACCGGAAGTGGCGTATTCTGTCTGTTTAACCGGTTCTATATGGTATATGACCGGAAGTAGGTTATTTTGGACACTTTCTGTGCCGGAAGTGACGTATTCTGTCAGTTTACCAGGTTCTCTCATATATACGACCGGAAGTAGGTTATTTGGACATTTATTGTACTAGAAGTTGAGATAATATATATAGAACCAATATTTGTATTTGAACTTATAAAACATATCAAACTTAGATACTCAACATATAACCACATAGATGATATTGATTAATAAACTCATGATTACCTCGCTATTCTATTCTATTAAACTGGCCCGGGGAGTGTGGAAACAATAAGACTTGGGAACCTGCGCCCACTATACTCTAGTAGCTCATGGTGGTTTTGTATGCACTTGTATGTCCAGAGCAAAACTCTTCATGAATCCACTAATTGAAGGTACACTAACAATATTTGGTTGGTAACACATTTCCCGTTGACGACGAAATGGGTCAAATGGCCACGCCACTTTTTGCGCGAAGTACTACCACCCGTCGTGACTATATCTCCAGAACCGTTGGACATAGTGTGCGGAATGGCCACATTATGGGGGTCGGTAATACATTTTCATATCCGAAAGTCAATGGTTTTTAAGATAATTACCAAAAAAAACATTTTTGAGGGCCTGAACCTCAATTTTGGGGTTCAGCACTTTTATCTCAAAGCTGATCCCCCAATTAGAATTTTATTTATTTATATCCATCGGTGCCACATATGGGGGGGGGGGGGTGGTCAGTAATACATTTTCATATCCAAAAGTCAATGGTTTTTAAGATAATTACCAAAAACCGATTTCAGCATGTAATGCACCACAAGTATACAATACCACAAGGACACTTTTTTAAAGAACTATCCGCTTTCTCTGATCAACTTAAGAGCACAATTGACCACACACAATGGGATTAGCTGGAAATTGCTGCTGATGATGTGTTGACCCCGACACACAACATGAGCTCTTCCCGACTGAACATGCCTTGGAAACTGGTGTGCTTTACCAAAAATCAGGTAACAATTGTGCTCTAATCAACAGAAATGTACAGATTGAACAAAACAGGTTTTTAAATTTGTTTATCAACATTTAACAGCTGATCTGATTTAAGTGACCAAGCTATGAAACATGCTAAACACTTTTACTAAATGGAATGACCAGCTGTTTGCTTCATGCAGCAGCCACATGTTGCGATCTTAAAATGGGTATTGCATCTGGGCATAGTAAAAACATGTTGTAATCAGATGAGAGATGACCATATATACCAGTATATATTTAAGAAGTAATCAATTCTTCCTAAAAGGACACCTCATCTCACAAAAAGTTTTAGGAAATGATGGAATCATCACTATTCAATCAATAGTAGAATGAGCCTTTGTCAGTCCCACATTAGTTTTGATTGGTCATGATAGTTGCAGGTTGGAGAAGATGAGGGTCAATAATTTCACTAACATAATTCTTCATAATAGCTAATAGCCCTCATAACTTACCATTTAAAAGATATTTTCATTTTCAATACCACCCCAGGTTAAGTGGTCCTGCTAATTTTATAATTTGCTGATGGGTACTGCTGGATTGCTATGATCGATGTTTGTAGGTCAATGCGATTCTGTTAAGAAATAGTACCATCATTTTACCTAAAGTTGGTTCTTTTTGCATTGTTCGGCTAATCCGAGCAATTTGTGCAAAAGTCAGTGTCTGTATGAAACATTCAAGAACATATATACTTCAAAATATTTAATGTGTACGCTGATGTTTGGTAAACAACAGGAATAGTCATCTCAATTATGGCCAGTTTGTAAAAACCAGCACCCATTATTAAAATAGTTCACAATATACATGTTTTTTAATGTACACTACACATAGTGGCTTATCCTCGATTTGTTCAGATCGCTTTGCTCTACATGACTATCATACCAAATTTATTAGCATCACCACTAAACTTGGGATGAATACTGCCAAATGAATATATTGTGATATATAGGGTAGTGGAAAAATAATGGTTGAGTCTTTTCTAAATATAATGAAAAATACATAGTAACTTTCCTCAAACATAGATTATAACCTGACAATCATTGTGTTAGAATCAGTGTACATATATATATATATATGTAGGCATGGCCATAGCATGTTTTTTTGAAATACTGCAGAGTGCAGACCATAAATTTCACTAGAATATACATGTAGTTACTGCATGTACATCACACACATAAGGCGACTGACACACATACACGTACCTGCAGGGTTCACAATATTTGACATGTAAAGTATATATATATATCTCCTGTGCCTATAACATCAAACCAAACGGTTTACAGTACTTTTACTGACATTTTTGGAGTGGCACATATACATACATAAAAAATAAAAGTCAATTTAAAGGGACGAAATGAAAAATAAATTTGTGCAACTATAATGGAGATCTATATTGCATTACAACATCCACAAATCTACAAAATCTACAACATCCACAAATCTACAAAAACATCTGACTATCATAGTCATTGGTAATGTGATTATTTTTCCTTGATAAGTTGAAACATGAGGGAGGATTGCATAGCATGCATGGCTACCTGCAGAATGTAGATTTGTATGTATTTATATCTGCATATCAACTGAGCTTGTATTTTTCTTCTAACTCACTCTGAGCTCACAACGCAACAGGATTGCATTCGGAATTTCAAGCCCATAAAGCTAGACACTCTAGAATCAAGCTTGCCAAATAAATTTCCATGAACCTCACATGAACTCACTCAGTTGAACACAAGGAACGATTGTCAAGTTGGAAAATATTCTGTATGTATGGAAGCCCTATATTTTTAATTTGTGGATTTGTTATAACTGGACTAAAGCCCTTATAAAATAATCTGAAGGATTATTTTAGTCTTTATTACTGGATATCACACCAATAATCAATAGACATATATTTGTTAGTTTTGAACAGGGCAATATATTTTAATATTACTGCAACTGCACCTTTCTTATGACTTATTATCTTACAAACTCCCAAATTTGAACCAGAAACAATTTAGGGCAAATATACATCTACATATACATATATCAGGATATAGATATAGGCGATCATGCCAGGCTAGACATTATTTGTTCTAAAATAATGCACGTGTTAGGTAAATTGTAGAACCTTTGTACAAAATGGTGATGCAGCCAATCAAAATTGATGTGGGACTGATAAAGACACAACCTGCTCGACTACCGAATCATACTGATTGATCAAATTGTAGTAACTCAACATCACTAAACCTGCTTGTGGGCTGAGTATAATTCAATTCAACATTAGAATACCATAAAAACACCCTGTTCTCCCTTAAGTTTAAAGAAAATAACACATTGAACTCATTTACATGTATATTGCTAATGTGATACATGTATATGTCATTCCATTTATAACCATTTTGGCAACCATCTCACATCAAAGGCCATGAAATCTAGATAACAAAAGATGAACTACATTCAAATTATATCACCAGGTAACCTTTTTGTAGGAGTTTTAGGTTACTGATCAAATACCCTGTAATTGATGATTTCCTCAACATCTTTGTTATTGGGGAAAATGTCTGTTTTTCATTCTACGACCAATATATTCCATCCAAAAACCTTATTTTCAGCGTCAAGAGCTCCCTGAAGGTCAATCCCATCCGATAATGGTACAGAAAATATCAGAAATGATACCTGTATGTGGCACCGATGGATATAGGTCAATAAAATTCTAATTGGGGGCTCAACTTTGATATAAAATTGCTGAATCCCAAAATTGGGGTTCAGACCCTCAAAAATGGATTTTTTTTTGGCAATTATCTTAAAAACCATTGCATTTTGGATATGAAAATGTATGACTGACCCCCCATAATGTGGCCATTCCGCACATTTTGAGTGGTCACGCGACCCCCTATGTCCAACGGTTCTGGAGATATAGTCACGACGGGTGGTAGTACTTCGCGCAAAAAGGGGCGTGGTCATTTTACCCATTTCGCAGTCAATGGGAAATGTGTTACCAACCAAATATTGTTCGTGTACCTTCAATTAGTGGATTCATGAAGAGTTTTGCTCTGGACATACAAGTGCATACAAAACCACCATGAGCTACTCTAGTACTAAGTAGTGTCCACAGCCCCTCCCCGCTTATGGGAACCCCCAGTTGACCACAGATGGGTCCTCCCCTCCATACATAGTTTTAACTGTAGGTCTATTTGTAATTGTAGTGTGTCAATGGTTGCGTTAACTCGGATTATCTGGCTAAAGCTAACAGATAATCTCATGCAAGAGCTAACTTTAGCCATGTTAAGAAATCATCGAATAATATGCGCAAAAAATTAAGAAATATAATAAAGGCGATTGAAAAAGTGGGTTCAAGCAGCGGATGGCGGAATAGAACAATGTGACAATACATAGTTTACTGTTTAAGAGTTACATGTTTAAGAGTTACATGCAGTAATTTCAAACTCGTAGTTAAACTATTGTATCACAGGCAATATGGCTACGAGAATATCTCTCACCAGTGTCATACCCGTTGACGTCAACTTCCCCACACCCGACGTGTCGCTCACTATAGTAATCCATGAAGACAACTTTCAAAGGGAAACAAAACGCACACGCACAAATCTGGAACAATAAACCTCAGCACAGCACCTCAGCGCGCATATAAAGAGAGAGAGATCGCGCGAATCTTCACTCTCCGCGCACCCTACCACTAGTAGGCACTAACAAGAAGGACTTTAATTAGTCGCCTCCAATATATATTGTACTAGCAGGCGGACCCGACTTCGTCCGAGCTGTTTCCCCTCTGCTTTTCGGCGAATTGCGCGATTTGACCTTGAATTGTCCATTTTGAAGGTCAAGGTCAGGTGGGCTCGATTTGACCCGTCCAAAACACTGCCGGGACAAAAGTACCCGACAAAAGTACCCGTCGAAATCCATCCGGTTTTACCCGATTTGACCTTGAATTGATCATTTTGAAGGTCAATGTGAGGTCCGGGTCATGATTTGACCCGTCCAAAACACTCAGTGGATAAAAGTAACCCTATGTATCAAATTTCGTCGAAATCCCATCAAAATTCGCGATTTGACCTTGAATTGACCCGATTTCAAGGTCACGTCGCACGAGCAAATGAATAGGCATATGCCACTCCCCGGCCAAAAGTAGTACCCCCACATACCAAGTTTCATCGAAATCCCATGAAATTCGGGCGTTTGACCTTGAAATTACCCGATTTCAAGGTCAAGGTCACGTCGCACGGACAAATTAATATACCTATGCCAATTCCCGGCCGAAAGTACCTCCACATACCAAGTTTCATCGAAATCGGGTTGGCCGTTTTCGAGTTCATCGCGATCACACACACACACACAGATCTTCAAAAATATATAATAGATGTTTGAGTAAGATTAATGTAAATCGTGAAACTGCTAGACCTTCAGCTACCTGCACACCTCCCTTCCCTATGCGGAATTATTGTGGTTATATAGGAGAGTGGCTAAACTGCAAGCTTGGCAGTTTTGAGGGAGGTGACTAAAAGACAAACTTGGCTGTTTGAAATTTGTAAAAGCCTTTTAAACGCTGTTTTCGCGTGAATTATGTTGGAATAGCATCAGCCAATTACTTATATGGCACATTTTCGCAAATTAATCGACCATATTGGCAGTAATGTCCCCGATTGGTTGGTTAATAGGGGCGTTTTCTCAAATCAAAACATCGTCTTTTTACGCAGATTTCTTGTCGATTTTTGGCCGATTTCTCTTTTTAAACACCAGTTGTACCAAGTTTTTTATTCGAAATACGTTGACTGGTTATCACTCTCATAGTCGAACGTGGCGGTTTTGAACATTATATACGGAGAACTTTTGACTTTTAGATGACAGCTAGTTTTTATGTAAAAACATGTAAAAGCTCGAATTTTAAATCAAAATATGAACATGAATTTCTTACTTATGGTTACTTATGCTTTTAGTGGACGCTGGCTCCGTGGTTGCCACTGTATCCACCTCATTTATACTTGTACATGACACGCCAACTAGAGAATTATCTGATAGGGACTTGTTGCATGTTTGAGAGATTGTGAGATTTGTTTCCAATTCAGCCTTAAAGTTGTACTTCACCTCTTACTTGTCCCAATGGTGATCCAGGTTGTTCTTGAATTGATAAATTTTTTCTGAATATACAACTTTTTCTGGTAGGTTGTTCCATGTTTCCACTACTCTCTGGCTGAATGAATATTTTCTTTTGTCAGTATTTCTTGTGAGTATGTCTGCAACTTCCTGGTCATATGTGTTAAAGATTTTTATAACACATATTATATTAAGATTTTTTGACATTTAGATGACCGATGACTGGTTAATAGGGGGCGTGTTCACCGAATGAAAACCTCGATGTTTTACGCAGATTTCTCTTTTTAAACACGATTTGTAGGTATTTTTCATCTAAAAACATGTTCAATGATTATCATTTATCACTCTGATAGTCGAGCTTGGCGGTTTTGGACATTGTATACTGAGAACTTTCGACTTTTAGATGACCGACCACCGAACCGCCAAGCTCAAATTTTAAATCAAAATATGAAGCTGAATTTCCGTCGATTTCTCGTTTCTAAAACATGTTCCAGCTAGTTATCATGTAAAAACATGTAAAATGAGTATCATTCCTCACACATATTGTCGAGCTTGGCGGTTTTGAACAATTTATTTAAGATTCTTATACTTTAGTTTTAGATGACCCTTCGCCGAACCGCCAAGCTCGAACTTCAAATCTAAATATGAAGCTGAATTTCCGCCGATAGATACTGATTGCCAATTCCGTTCACATAGTTGTCAGTTACCAATTCACGTTACATTTAAAGTAACAGTTCGAGATAATTTTGATGAGTTAATTTGAGGTTTCACCTATATAATTTAAAGAGGAACGTCCTTGTATTATCTTCACATACACATATTTATGAATGAGAAGTACATCTCATTTATAAATATGGAATATTCTGACTTATATAGAGTGCCGGTTTGTTGCTTCAGAATTCATTTATTGATGACATTTATGATGGGAATTATACATACTTATTCATATAAATTTGGTTAATATACATAAGTTAGAATAAAATATGAACTCAACTTCTTGTGAATACACCCTTTGTACAATATAACCACACACAAATTCCGCATTGGGGAGGGTCTTTGCATGCGTCTGAAGGTCTAGCAGTTGTATGTTTAACATTAATCTGATTCAAACATTCAAAGTATTTTAACTGTGAGTTTGAAATTAATTCAGACTCAATAACTTTTCAGTTGTTTGTTTGTTTGTTTGTTTTGGATATCCCTCCTTTATTTATGAGGAGCACCCCACGTGTGGGTTAAAATAAATATAAAACCTAGCGTTTGTTGTGAAGCAGTGTGACAGTGCTATTTTATATACAAAAGCAGTATATGCCTTTATTACATGCTACACATCTATACTAACTAAGTTATTAAACCTAACTCACTAATATACATTTTATAGCCGCATTGTAATCATTTCATTCCGCGTACTTGGTTCATTCCATTCCGCTCTATTCCGTTCTATACATTTCCCGTTCCTATTCTCATTCCTGTTCTGCATCTTGCTATTTCGTATTTCTACTTTCGCCCAATATCTCATCCACTCTATTCTCTACGTTTTATTTACCGCCCAATCTGAGATCTAACTGTCGGACACTAAGGTGTCTTAGCCAATCACAGGTAAGCTTATTTACCGCGTTTTCTCATTCCGTAATTCGTCACCAAGGTGTACACATCGCTATATCGTATAACACTCTCAGTGTTATCCTAATTTCCTCATGCTCGAAGAATGTAATAAGTTTAAGAAGTAATACTACATCTGACCTATGTTCCTCCCAGTATGGTATGTGATATTTGTTATGTTTTTACCCGTTATTATATCATGTATTTTAATAATATTGTCTTCGTCTTTTGGAAGTTTAGAATTGGTCACATTGCCTAAATATATTTGCCCAATAGTTTAGGGATGTGGAAATCGCACGCTGCGTTCATAATCTCCCTTTGATACTAGCATGTAGGTTTTATTTCTAACTGTTCGTCACAGTTAGGATTGTGTCAAAATAGTTGTTTATATCGACAATAGGGAAGTTGGTTTTTGACACAATCACATTTCACATATTTATTTATATCCATTCTGGATATATATTAGGCAGCAACTACAACCTATGTATTTGTTCGCCAGGGTCTGTTTTACGTTGGTCATCTGGATTGATGTTTGATGTTCGACGTGATGTCTAATGTTTGTTGGAAGTCAAGCTAGCCTATAGATGTGTTGTGATGTCGTCTCCATGTTGTGAAGCTTGTTGGATGTGTTCCTTTTGATAAATGAGGACGAATAAATATTTAAGGTAGGCTTAGTGTTTCCATAGACCCTGCCTGATGTTCGGACTCAGAGCCCCACAAATGTTTGTGATATAGCATGATGGTTCACTGAAGACCCACCCCTGTGCTCTACCACAGCAGTAAAATATGAGGCTAAAATGTAATGGTTAAAATGTAAACTATGTATTCTCACATTGTTCTATTCCGCCCTCCGCTGTATTAAACCACTTTTTCAAACGCCTATATCGTGCGTGAAACATATTTATTATTTTTGGCGCGCCTTATTTGATGATTTCTTAACATATCGGTACCGATCCTCTTTTCGATAAAGTTAACTCTTGCATGAGATTTTCTGTTAGCTTTAGCCAGATAATCCCAGTTAAGGCCAGCATTGGCTTGTGCAAGGACACATTACAATTACAAGTAGACCTACAGTTAAAATGTATGTAGGGGAGGATTCAACAATGGAGATTGGAGACGATAAACGCACACCGGGGAATACGTCACAAACATGCGTGGATTCGTTAAGCAGCCTGCACATTAAGACAAAGCATAAGCGTGCTCGTTCATACCAGTGCGATATATGCTCGAAATATTACAGCACATCTACATATTTGCGGTCACATAAGAGAATACACGCTGGTGATTGCCAGCATCAATGTGATGTGTGCGAGAAATCATTTATTCAGTCGAGTAACCTGAAGAATCATAAGAGGATCCACACTGGTGATCGGCCATATCAATGTGATGTGTGCGAGAAATCATTTATTCAGTCGAGTAACCTGAAGAATCATACGAGGATCCACACTGGTGCTCGCCCGTATCAATGTGATGTGTGCGAGAAATCATTTGCTCAGTCGGGTGACCTGAAGAAACATAACAGGATCCACACTGGTCATCGCCCGTATAAATGTGATGTGTGCGATAAATCATTTGCTCGGTCGAGTCACCTGACGAATCATAAGAGGGTCCACACGGGGGATCGACCGTATCAATGCGATATGTGTGATAAATCATTTAATCGGTCGAATGAACTGCAGGGGCATAAGAGGATCCACACTGGAGATCACCCGTATCAATGTGATGTGTGCGAGAAATCATTTACTCAGTCGGGTAACCTGATTATACATAAGATGATCCACACGGGACATCGCCCGTACCAATGCGATGTGTGCGAGAAATCATTTGCTCGGTCAAGCGACCTGACTAAACATAAGATGATTCACACGGGGGATCGCCCGTATCAATGCGATATGTGCGATAAATCATTTACTCACTCGAGTTACCTGACGATACATAAGAGGATACACACTGGAGATCGCCCGTATCAATGTGATGTGTGCGAGAAATCATTTAATCAGTCAAGTCACCTGACGAATCATAAGATGGTCCACACGGGGGATCGACCGTATGAATGCGATGTGTGCAATAAATCATTTGCTCGGTCGAGTAACCTGACGATACACAAGAGGATACACACTGGAGATCGCCCGTATCAATGTGATATGTGCGAGAAATCATTTAATCAGTCGAGTCACCTGACAAATCATAAGATGGTCCACACGGGGGATCGACCGTATCAATGCGATGTGTGCAATAAATCATTTGCTCGGTCGAGTAACCTGACAAAACATAAGAGGAATCACACTGGAGATCGCCCGTATCAATGTAATGTGTGCGAGAAATCATTTAATCAGTCGAGTCACCTGACGAATCATAAGATGGTCCACACGGGGGATCGACCGTATCAATGTTATGTGTGTGATAAATCATTTACTCACTCAAGTTACCTGACGAAACATAAGATTATCCACACTGGAGATCGCCCGTATCAATGTGATGTGTGCAAGAAATCATTTTCTCGGTCGAGTGACCTGACGAAACATAAGATGATTCACACGGGAGATCGACCGTATCAATGTGATGTGTGCGAGAAATCATTTGCTCGGTCGAGTCACCTAAATACACATAAGAGGATCCACACGGGAGATCGACCGTAACAATGTGTAACTGTGTGATAAATCATTTACTCTGTCCAGTAATCTGACGAATCATAAGAGGCTCAACGGGGGGATCGTCGACCGAGTCAATGCGATATGTGTGGTAAATCATTAACTCGGTCGTGTTACCTGACGAAACATAAGATTATCCACACTGGAGATCGCCCGTATCAATGTGATGTGTGCAAGAAATCATTTTCTCGGTCGAGTGACCTGACGAAACATAAGATGATTCACACGGGAGATCGACCGTATCAATGTGATGTGTGTGATAAATCATTTAATCTGTCCAGTAACCTGACGAACATAAGAGGGTCCACGGGGGGGGGGGGTCGTCGACCGTGTTAATGCGATGTGTGTGATAAATCATTAACTCGGTCGTGTGAACTGCATAGGCATAAGATGATCCACATCGGAGATCGTCCGTATCAATGTGATGTGTGCGAGAAATCATTTACTGAGTCGAGTAACCTGACGAAACATAAGAGGATCCATACTGGAGATCGTCCGTGTCAATGTGATGTGTGCGAGAAATCATTTACTGAGTTGAGTAACCTGACGAAACATAAGAGGATCCAAACACTTAAAATATTATTCAAAATGTCTACTCAACACGTTGAGTGATAATTGTTTGAGCAGTTGTGTTCAATAATGAGAAATAATATCGGTTTCGGATTTTTTTCTCAAGTTGGAAAAACTGCATCTATAATTGTAGTAATTTCGAGATGTTTAATCTACGTTTCAAAAATATTTTTGGATTTATATAAGCGACATTGAGATGGGAGGAGGTCGCCGATATGTATGTCAGAAATTCATAAGTTCATTGCCTCATTACAGAGTACACATTTTTAAGCCGGGGTTCTAATTTTATCGACACCATTAACAATCCAGACATATGAATCAAATTGTATCACAGAATAATTGAATATCTTCCAACAGGCCATTATTGGATATTATTACGTACTCAGAGGGCGTTCCTAGTGCAATCACATATATTCATCATATGGACTGCGATAACTGTATCACACGGTGATAGAGGATTCCGAACTGAAATGCATTATACTGCGTTTCCGAGGATGAGTCAATAAAAGGTGTGTTGAATATACTACGAGGGGTACTGGTCTACATTTGGCATGTCACATGCATGCAGACAAGTAAAGCTACTACGGGTGATTGACTGGTGTTGGACAAACTGGAAAGCCGGTATTGCATGCATAGTTGTGTAGTTTTCTCTTACATGTGGCACGCAAGTGTTCTGGGCTTTCTTGGACGTTTCGTGTGCGTTTAGTGTGTGTGTCCACTCGGTTGTGGGCATACTCTGACACACATTGACAATACATCACATGCATTTGGTATGCATATAGTACATGATGATGGCGATTGTATATATATATATATTCTAGTGATATAAACACGGTGTTTATGTAGTCTGATCTAAAGTTGAATGTGTTACTTTTGATGTCACACTCATGATGACAGTTTACTATCGTGTGTACTACATGTATTGTTATTTTCTGGACTGTGTGAATGAGATTTAACTGTGTTCAGTGTGTTGCTCTGTATTTGTACATCCATTACAACAGATGTTCTTGTTTCTTTTCAGCTTGAAACACTTTTAATAAACGCTCAATAAGGTTGGCTGTTGTCACATCTGTCTCCTCTACCACTCCCGAAACAATAACCTTTAACTATATTTGTGAGGAACTGCTCATCCAATGTACTACGATAATCTTTATGTACATTTGTGTAATTACATGGGTATACTTAATAGATACATGTATATGACTTATACTGTTATCGCGTGATTAAAAATTTACATAACCGATGAATAATCAACCGTTCTACTATCCTAACCATTTTTGTTGACTTCTAGATAGCCGTGGGTTCATGGCTTCCGGTTACCAGTCGACACATCACGCTGGTTTTTATCTGCCTGCTCAGATATTGCCTTACTCGATGCCAAGTCAGCTTTTGACATTGTTTGTAAAGAAATTCTTCTTCGGAAAACTTTTATTACATCAACTGACTACAACACATGGTCTATTATTGATGATCTTCATTCTGACTGTTCTTCTGTCGTCAAATGGGCATCCGAGAAATCTGCAAGTTTCCAAATATTACAAGGAGTGCGACAAGGACGAAATTTTGAGCGCCGATCTTTACAAACTTTATATTAATGATCTCCTACAACGTTTATCTGATCAACACCTTGGCATTACGATTGGAAATACAAATGTATCGGGCAACTGCCTGCGCTGATGATATTGCCCTTGTGAGCTCAAACGTCACTGATCTACAAACTCTCATTAATGTGGCATACCAGTATAGCAGAGAACACCGGTATTTGCTCCAACCTAAGAAGAGTGTCATTATCAAAGTATCCCAATTTGGAAAGAAAAAGCATCCAGTTGAATCCTTCACTATTGACAACATAAATATGCCCAATGTTGACTCCTCCTCACATTTAGGAATTATTCGTGAAACATCTATCAATAAAATTATCCTGGAAACAATAAATAACAATATCAAAAAGGCTCGTCGGACTGCTTATGTTCTTATGCCTCTTGGATTCCATGGTGAGAATGGCCTGGATCACCAAACATGTATACATCTATTTAATGTTTATGTAGCTCCTGTTTTAACTTATGGATGTGAAGTTTTAATTCCATCTCCGAAGCATGTGAAATTATTGGAGTGCTTCCAAAAGAAAATTATCAAACAGATTTTATCACTATCAAATGCAGTTGCAGACCCGGCTGTATATATGTTATCGGGACTTTTACCTATTCAGGGACAAATCGACAAAAAAGTACTTGTTTTATTCAACAATGTTTGTAGACAACCTGACTGTGCCATTGAAAAAACGCTCGCCCATCGTCAACTTCTACTTAAAGATGTCAACAGCAATAGTTGGTTCTCAGAGGTCAGAAAGCTATTTCTAAAATCTGATTTATCGTGCATCTATGAGGAGCTAACATCACCATACAGCAAAGAGGAATGGAAACATCTAGTGAAGAGAGCAGTTAAATTGTACTGGAAAGATCGGATTGTCGCTGAAGCTGCTTTCTACAGTACTTTAGCACGTCTTAATTCATATTCATATAATCCTGGGATAGTCAACCAGCTTCTGAAGACCCGCAGTGAGCAACATCGACCCTGCTACAAACTATCAACCAAACTTCGACTCGTGACAAATACATACTCACTCGGTATACGCCAACACGGCCCAACAGCGATACAATAAAAACTCAACTTCTGATATATGCTTGCTGTGTAATGAGGAATCTGAAACCATACAACACTTTCTACTGCACTGTACATATTTACAACCTGTCAGAGATCGGACACTCCCTCTAGTAGCTGAATGTTATCAGATTATATTCACTTCAGAATTCAAACTGTGTATAGATGAAATAAAAGTACAATTCCTGACAGATCCTTCATCACTACCTGGCATAGAGACTGCTGATATCCACACTATTGAGGACCTGCATGATCATTCATCCGACCTCTGTTACCACCTTCATTGTGCACGATACAGAACAAAAAGGTAACTTTTATAAATTAATACATCTGCAAATGCTGAATCTGCACGTCTCCACCAAATATTTGTTTTATCTAAGTATTATTTTAGGCTGTACATATGTATAGACCACAGTTAAGTGCGGATTTTACTCGCAACACGAGGTTGTCCTAAACGGACGGATCGATAGCTAGAGGAAGAAGCTCAGTGTACCGGTGTGGTGATTGTGTACCTTGCCCCAAGTTATCAGGTCTGACATTCACTTTGCCATATTGGCATAAAACATAAAACAATAATATAGTTTCACTGGTACATTAAATCCCTGTAATTTTTATGAAGTCGGCTGATCTTCACGAGTTGCGGGTGTTAATGAAAATTCTTTTCACTAACATCCGCCGCCTCCTTCCGGTTGAGGAATTGTGGGGAAATTGCTCTGTTTTATTGGAAGTCAACGGAACTTGACAAAGCAATAGATTAACTTATTAATATATTATAATCACACCCTAGCAATGGCTGCAATTTTATGTTTAGCTTAACAGGGGAATTACGCTTTTAAGCTGTTTCTCAAAAAATTTCACATCGATACTAAATGTAAGGCTATCAAAATTTTCAGATGAAGATGAAGTTAATTAATGACAACCAGACCGGGTTTCGAAAGAATTATTCGACATCTGATGACATAATTGTTCTTAGTAGTCTTATCAATATATACATGGCAAGTGGGAGAAAACTGTACTGCACGTTCATTGATTTCAGGAAGGCATATGATACGATTTGGCGGGAAGCTCTATTTCTTAAATTGTTGCGAAACGGTATCAACGGGAAGCTTTTAGGGTAATTAAAAACATGTATAGCCAAATAAAAACTTGTGTGAAGAATGAAGTTGATCGATCTGAGTTCTTCAGCAGCAACATAGGTCTTTTCCAGGGGGAATTAATGTCACCTTTCCTATTTACACTTTACGTAAATGACTTACAGAGTTATCTAAATAACTGCGCCATAGGTAATCTCAAATTTATTGATGAACTGTTCTATGAAAATTTGAAATGCTATATATGTCTATTGTGTTTACTTTATGCCGATGACAATGTACTCATGACCGACGACGAAGCATGCATGTATAGGGCACTTTCGGTTTTTCAGGACTATACTGACGCATGGGGTCTGCAAGTAAACATTAAAGGTACTCAATCCGTAAAGAGGGTTCCCATCTCAACAGATTCCAACAACAACAATCCGATCAGAGGGTCCTATATTACTATTTCTTTGGCTTTGTGGGTAAAAAATATTTGATTTGAGTCGAGGAACCCATCAAACAAAGCTCAGAGTTATGAGATATTGATTTTTGAAATGTGTTAATTGCTCGAGATGAGTACTAATAACTGCCGTCAATTTGGTAACCTGCTCGAGATTTTACGCCAAAACTCCATTCAAACAGACAAGGATGGATAACTCTATAATCAAGTGGTAATAACATAGACTAAAAATAGGATAGACGTCGCACTCATGGTTATCAAACTGTAACGCTATTGGACGTCGCCATTGCGTTGGCCCTCAAGCGTTAAGGTAGTTCAGAAAACTAGGGGGAGATAATTTTACGTTATATTTACATCGAGTTCGCGTAGGTTGTCGAGAGATATCCGTAATAAATGTACTTTATACTAACTTTGTAACATTATGCATTTTGGGTGACATTAACCGAATGCCTAAGAATGCAATTTTGTTCAAGATAGGTTTTCCTGAAATAGAAAGTGCCCGCAATTCGATGTTGTTTACGCCGGCATATTGAAAAACTAACAAACTGTCTTGTGATATCTTGTGAATTTTGCGTTGATGTTTATTTACTCCGATTTCTTACGTGTAGTGTGGATTTCGTTCTGTAATTTTCTCGATCAGCTGGTGCAAATATTGGAGGGATATTGCTTCACAGAATGCAGAGTGATTTTTCTTATAAACGTACACATATACGTTGCTGCTAATCAATAGATATATATATGTCAGGTCCTCCCCATTTGAATCACTATCCCGATTCAACCGGGGTCCGGGAACTTTTTAACTTTTATATATATTATATATTACAATTTCATCCTGGAAACAGACATGCCAGACATATCATGTCTATTTATATAAACTAATAATCATTTAGAAGTTATTTGAGTTCCATGATCCATTTGTATATATATATTTGGGTCACAGTTTCATCTAATAAGTTCAACAAACAGACCTGTGTTTGTGGTCTTATTATATGAATTAACCTACACATGAATGTAAAGGGTATCTCTGTCCACTATGATATTAAAATACAAATAAACGAAGAATAGTTAATTGTATAGGCTATTTTGAAACTGAGCGATATAATCCATGCATATAATAATAAAATAGTTAATGATTATGGTACAATTTGTAAAATATACTAGTAGGATAACATACTTATAGTCCATTTACATTAGAGACTTACAGTTACTGAAGCTGAATGGGACCTTGAAATGCTATTGGGAGCTAGAGGATAGTTTTTCAGACTGGAGGGGACAGTCCCGGGGACACACAATGTGCATATGAACATGGGGGTTGCCTTAGTGTGGATATTATCTGGATAAGTACAATGTGATAGAGAGACAATGTTTGTAATTTAATTAATTTAATGATGAACTTATAAATATTAATCATTTGTGGCTCTTTCCTTGAATGAGACATCAGATAGTTTTTTATCCAGGATTTTCGCACAAGTATAGTTCAATTCCTTCCTTATCTTGAACACATCATTGCATTGTGCATCTCATTCTGTCTCTCTGGATTATTTTCGGCTCACGCATGTTGCACACGTAACTTTCTGACCCACCAATGTTATGAAGGCGTTGCCATTATCTGCCCACTTCCTGAAATGATATAGAATTTGAAGCATTTAATTTTAATTTATAAATAATTTACAGGTTACTGGTATAAAATATTTTATATTGGGATATTTCCCATGCAGTACAGTACCACACCACTCACCAGTGCCTACATTGGCAACCCATGTAATATTCAATTGTTCACACCTCTTTGTGATAGCAGTAATGAATTATCTTACAAAAATAATACTAGTGCTATAATATAATAATAAATAAGGCTAATGATATTATATTTCAACACAGCTGACCAGTGTGTGTATAAATTATAATTAATGCCCACTCAAGTCTCAATGTCATTTATTAACATTATGCATTGTGAATGTGATTATATCATCTATTAATGTCAATAATGATCAAAATACTACATGAAAAATATGCTATCAACAAATGTTATCTATTACATAAAGGGGGCATGAAACAATTCAAACTACGAATAGTATGATCACTACAATTATAATCTAGGAGTAGGACATCTAAACTGCCCAATTTGTTAATTGTTTTGACTATTCATTTCTAAATTATGTATTTATTACTGTAGTACACCTGATCACACCTGGCAGTGGCATGGAAATTCTTGACATCTGACAGCTGTCATTGAAATATTTCTTCCATAAAACAAGTTTGGATCGGTACCCCATATACATGATATTCAAATTACTAATGCAACCAGGATTGGTCAGATCTATTAAATTAATTTAATTTTGAAAGTCCTTATAACATAACTTCATCCAGGTGAAAATTACAAAAATAGAATGCAGAATGTCGTGTTGACTGTTGTTTACTACAAAAATTGCATCAAACGGCATAAAAACTCACCTTTCTTACTCCCCAACGGACACCCTTTGAAACGTGAGATTCTGATAATTCATGACAGTTGGTGCATAATTAATTTAGCTGCAATAGACGCCAGATTTTCCTCTTTTTATTGCGATGAGAAAGCACTGTTTTGATTAGAAGAATCAGAGTTGAACTACCTTTAGCAATGGCGGACAGAATCTGAGTGCGTTACCGATTGGCCGATCAAATGACGTTGAGTGACGTATCTATCCTTCCTTCATCTATGGTAATAATAACGAAATTTTTACTGTCTTCTGTGCCAGAAAGAATTCCCGATAATGAAAATTAATAGATTTCTAAAATCGATATCTAACAAATCTGAGCTTTGATGGGTGACTTCCTCGACTCGAATCAAATATTTTTGACCCCCGAAGCCATTGAAATAGTAATTGAGAGGAGTTTTATCGGATTGAGTACCTTTAATAAAACGAAGGTAGTAATATTCTGTAAGAAACAACCAAAAAGATTACCAATATTCAAGATTAACGATTCCGAATTGAAGATTGTTAAAGAATTCGTGTGTCTGGGTGTAGAATTTTTCTATAATGGTAGGTTCTGTAGATCGATCAAGAGAACTTGTAAATTGGCAACGAAAGCGATTTACGCGCTGTTTAACAAAGTCAGAAACCTGGAGTTGCCAGTAGATGTGATGTTAAATTTGTTTGATGTAATGGTTGTGCCAATACTTCAGTATGGTAGCGAAATTTGGTGCCACGAGGATATAAAATCCATTGAAAGTGTGCATCTTAAGTTTTGTAAATTGGTACTAGGCATGAAATCATGTACACCAAATTATATGGTATATGGTGAACTCGGACGACACCCTATGTCGATCGAAGTTAAATGTAATGGTTAAAATGTGAACTATGTATTCTCACATTGTTCTATTCCGCCCTCCGCTGTATTAAACCACTTTTTCAAACGCCTATATCGTGCGTGAAACATATTTATTATTTTTGGCGCGCCTTATTTGATGATTTCTTAACATATCGGTACCGATCCTCTTTTCGATAAAGTTAACTCTTGCATGAGATTTTCTGTTAGCTTTAGCCAGATAATCCCAGTTAAGGCCAGCATTGGCTTCTGCAAGGACACATTACAATTACAAGTAGACCTACAGTTAAAATGTATGTAGGGGAGGATTCAACAATGGAGATTGGAGACGATAAACGCACACCGGGGAATACGTCACAAACATGCGTGGATTCGTTAATCAGCCTGCACATTAAGACAAAGCATAAGCGTGCTCGTTCATACCAGTGCGATATATGCTCGAAATATTACAGCACATCTACATATTTGCGGTCACATAAGAGAATACACGCTGGTGATTGCCAGCATCAATGTGATGTGTGCGAGAAATCATTTATTCAGTCGAGTAACCTGAAGAATCATAAGAGGATCCACACTGGTGATCGGCCATATCAATGTGATGTGTGCGAGAAATCATTTACTTGGTCGAGTAACCTGACGAATCATAAGAGGATACACACAGGTGATCGCCCATATAAATGTGATGTGTGCGAGAAATCATTTGCTCAGTCGGGTGACCTGACGAAACATTACAGGATCCACACTGGTGATTTCCCGTATAAATGTGATGTGTGCGATAAATCATTTGCTCGGTCGTGTCACCTGACGAATCATAAGAGGGTCCACACGGGGGATCGACCGTATCAATGCGATATGTGTGATAAATCATTTAATCGGTCGAATGAACTGCAAGGACATAAGAGGATCCACACTGGAGATCGCCCGTATCAATGTGATCTGTGCGCGAAATCCTTTACTCAGTCGGGTAACCTGATTATACATAAGATGATCCACATGGGAGATCGGCCGTACCAATGTGATCTGTGCGCGAAATCCTTTACTCAGTCGGGTAACCTGACTAAACATAAGATGATTCACACGGGGGGATCGCCCGTATCAATGTGATATGTGCGATAAATCATTTACTCACTCGGGTTACCTGACTATACATAAGAGGATCCACACTGGAGATCGCCCATATCAATGTGATGTGTGCGAGAAACCATTTGCTCAGTCGAGTCACCTGACAAATCATAAGATGGTCCACATGGGGGGATCGACCGTATCAATGCAATATGTGCGGTAAATCATTTCCACGGTCGAGGACCGTATCAATGTGATGTGTGCGAGAAATCATTTGCTGAGTCGAGTCACCTAAATACACATAAGAGGATCCACGCGGGAGATCGACCGTAACAATGTGTAACTGTGTGATAAATCATTTACTCTGTCCAGTAATCTGACGAATCATAAGAGGGTCAACCGAGGGTCGACCGAGTCAATGCGATATGTGTGGTAAATCATTAACTCGGTCGTGTGAACTGCAGAGGCATAGAATGATCCACATCGGAGATCGTCCGTATCAATGTGATGTTCGCGAGAAATCATTTACTGAGTCGAGTAACCTGACGAAACATAAGAGGATCCATACTGGAGATCGTCCGTATCAATGTGATGTGTGCGAGAAGTCATTTACTGAGTCGAGTAACCTGACGAAACATAAGAGGATCCAAACACTGAAAATATTGTTCAAAATGTCTACTCAACACGTTGAGTGATAATTGTTTGAGCAGTTGTGTTCAATAATGAGAAATAATATCGGTTTCGGATTTATTCTCCAGTTGAAAAACTGCATCTATAATTGTAGTAATGTCGAGATGTTAAAGATGGATTATCTCTTTAAATAACAAATTTTAAATAGTTGCGTGGGTATAAATTAATAAATATGAACTGAAGACCCCTGTCCGGAAAGGCTTCTATCAATTAATATTAATTTTATTTCTAATATTTTATTGGGACCGTTTATTTGTCTATTTTTAGAACAGACCATTCGGGTGATACCATATAGCGATATAGAGCATTATGCTGTTCCTATGGCTACGTACCGAACGTCAAATGTCCCAGATTGATTGGTTGTATTTTTCTATTCCATAATTATAAGCGATAATGAGTATAATTAATGTTTATTTGTGACAAAATTGCACCATAAAATTTCTGGTCTCTGTTAACAGTAACTACTCTTGTTCGTTGGCTAAACAACCACACCATTTAGACCAGAAAATATTCGAAATAAAATGAATATTAATCGATAGAAGCATTTCCGGACAGGAGTCTTCGATTCAGATCTAATATTTTATACACTAGTAACTATATAATACATATTTACAAAGAGATAATCCACCTTTATACCCCGGTAACTATATAATACATGTTTACAAAGAGATAATCCACCTTTAAATCTACGTTTAAAAA
This sequence comes from Siphonodentalium dalli, assembly GCA_032622095.1. NCBI lineage: Eukaryota > Metazoa > Mollusca > Scaphopoda > Gadilida > Siphonodentaliidae > Siphonodentalium > Siphonodentalium dalli. The sequence goes on along the minus strand of CP136062.1, from coordinate 216,001,658 downwards.
TATTTTTGGATCTATATAGGCAACATTGAGATGGGAGGAGATGGCCGATATGTATGTCAGAAATTCATAAGTTCATCGCCTCATTACAGAGTACACATTTTTATACTAAACATCATTTAGAACGAGTCGAAACGTAATATGACATAATGTAAGTACATAGTCAGCAACCTACAACTGATGATGATTATACCAAAACATGTTGGCATCTTTTTAACTCATTGGGAGCAATTTCCAAAAATGTCTATTTTCTACTTTTGGCATAAAATAAAATCTTGTTTTCGTGGGGTATGTTCTAAATATATTTTCAAAATTCCATTAAACCGCTTCAGGATCCAGCTTCCACCTCAAAATTCATGTCATTAGAACACGGAGCAATGTGTCTGCTAGAAATTGGGACCTTTGTCCTCATCATATTTAGCCTCGAATTTCTTTAAAGATGGATTATCTCTTTAAAGGGATAGTACTCAGATGACCGGTGGTACGTCGATCTCAAGTTGCAAAACAGAGTTCAGTCCCCTCGCCACGCGATGTCCTCCGACTGCGTGACTTTAAGCACTGTCTGATTTGTTTACCTCCGGGTTGGGAAAAACCCATAAATTGTAACTTCCGCATCATGTTACTTCCCAAGTTAACGACGTTTGTTGTGAGAAATTCGCACCACAAAGACAGCATATATTGCAGAAATTACCCTAGCAACGCTTATGTGATATGGAAATGCGACATTCCACGGTCAATGTCCGTTTAATCGTACCGGTACTCAAGTAATCCTAGACAGTTGACAGCAGCTTGAACTTGGAATGATCTGGAATGGAAGACGAGTCACAAACAAGTTTCCATTATTGGCATGAACTGATCGATGAATACGTTGCAGTATATCGGCTGATGTCAACCCCATGCAGACTTGGAAGGTTGCGTAAGTTTGTGTCTTACTAAATTGTATGGGAAAGGGAGCCCAAATTCACATTTAAATATCAGGTCTGGGTGAACACCAATTGATCGAAATCCAATAAAACATGGCTGACACTGACATGCCGAGTCAGTCACTGTCAGTAGCCGAGCGGTGCTCACTCCAATTCTTGAATATTTAAATGGTGTTTGTTTGAAGATTTTTAAACGTTTATTTATAATCTCATTCTCTCAAAAGAAATCCAAATGTTTTTAAGTAGTTACCAAGTTGAACGATATCATGGAACAGTTTAGTGTGACTCCCCTTATTCAGCGATGTATATATACGTCCATGCCTTATCTCAGATGCATCTAGGTGGTGTAAGACCAGTCTATATTAGATCGATTAGTCTATATAAAGATCTATTGGTGGTTCACCCAGACCTGCATGTTTATTAATAATCGCATTGAATGTACCGAAGCTCAACAATCATCTGCAGGTCTCGGTGAACCACTGGTTGATCTGTATAAAACTGATCAGTCTATCTTTATATTGAATATATTCAGTAAATAATTATTCCGTGTCTTTCAACAGAAATTAGAATTATCTCTTTTTAAGTATTGGATGTAATATAATTACCACTATAGAACAGTTCAGAGTGACTCGACTTATCCCCAATGCCTGCATATGATGTATGACCAATCGGTCTATTCTATAGCGATTAGTCTAATAAAGGTCGATCATTGGTTCACCATGACCTGTTCATTTGCACTTAAGTGCAAATTATGTAAACAGTGTAAATCATTTGAACATTCAAAGTGCTATTAAAGGCATGTGAGGCCTTAGTTGTCGAAAATATTGATATTTGTTCTAATCACCGTAAATAGAAAAACATTAAAACGCATACAGTTTCGTTCATATATACCATGACCATCACGTAAACAGCATGTTATCATAAAGACCTACAATATTTTACCTAAGCAAGAGCCTGATTGTGTTACAGAAGACAGCACAATATTAATGCAACTCTTGAACTGGCTAATCACACGCACAAATGGCATAAACGCTCTTTATTAGTTCCATATCAGGAATTCACCAACAAAGAACGCTCTTTATGTTTACCATCATAATATAAACAAACACCAGAAAACTAACTTTTTATGCTTTTGTTTACATAACAATGGTCAAACATTTGACAATAACATACTCTTTATGCGATATTTCTTATTTGTATATGGACAAAGTCTGTCTACATTTTGATGTTCTTTATTTTTGTGGCGGTTTTCGAAGGGTGGAAATATTTTCACAGGATACCCACCGCCAAGGCCAACCGTACCTTTAAATTATCTGTATCTGGAATATGTACCATACATGAAAGGTGTTCATAGACCGAATCATTTAATTATGCTCTATGTAAAAAAAACATTTATTTGAGCTCAATTAAGCGCACATAATTTGCGCTTAAGTGTAAATAAGACATGAGACTATCATACATGTATTTAATAATATATACTAGTCCACCTATTTGTAATTCCTTTCTCAGAGTCTAATTCACTCTTTTTTTATTTCTAGACAATCTGATTTATGCTCAAGCTCAAATAGATGAATTTTACTTTTAAAAGAGCAAATAAATTAATTCCGCTTAAGGCACTTTAAGATCAAATCAAATCTGTCAGATTATCACTTGGCCTTACATATGGGTGTCTTTTGTTTTGTTATATCTCCTCCCAAAATATGCATTACCCCAACCAATATCATAAGAACTGCTGAACATATGCAGTTAACAGGGATGGGTATATATCCTGTGTACCTGTTAGGAAATTGTGGACTACAAGTGGAACAATTTTCCTCTACCAACATTGGTATCTCCCACCCACATAATATTTTTCCACTTATTTTACCCTCACAATCACATATTTTGCTTTATATAGTGATGATATGGCAAGAAATTAACTATGTCTGAGAAAAATTTGGTTGAGTCTGGGTTTATGAGGGGGTGGACTCTGGGGAGATACCCAGGACTGAGAATCTTCTCCGCCGCCCATCTAGTAGCTGCATATGACCAAAACATCATCTATCGCTTATTTTGCTTTATATACTTCATCCGAGAAAAAGTTTATTAAGTTGGGGATTGGGGGAGATACCAAGTCCTGATTATCACTTATTTTGCTTTATATAGTCCAAAAATTCTCAAATGTAGCTCAGGGAAGAATCCAGAGATAATTTGGGGACACCTGTTTCCAGCAGAGGATATGTAGCGGTATCACAATATAACTTTAAAATACGGCTTCTACACCGAACCAACACAGATACAGACGCATATATTATAAATAGGACATAATATTTCTGATTTAAAAATTCAACATGCAAATGAAGGCTGAATTGCAACTGCAGATTTTTTAATACAGCGCTTATTGTTGAATTGCCTTGAAAATTCAGGTTGATTCAATACTGTCCACTGGGAATTTGGGGTCATTTGGGCTTCTCAAGTTTGGGCACCCATACCTGTAACAGCTATCAAAACAGCCCTGGAAATTTCCCTGATGTAGCTTCTGCGTGAGTGGGGGGGGGGATTATAATCAGCCTGCTCATACTTGGGTAGCACCCATCCATCCAAACACCAACACAATCAACTCAATAAAGTTAATTTCTCACCATTTCATGACTATATAAAGCAATAATAAGCAATAAAATCATAAGTTTATTTTTTCTCATATGTAGCTACTAGGTGGTAATTGGATACTCAGGTCCTTTTATCCCCCCCCCCCCACCCCCATGACATGGAGATGGGGAATGAGTAATTTTGGGGTCATTCGGCTACATTAGTGGGGTCGTTCGGCCAAAAATCATGGCCGCTGGCAGCCATCTTGGATTTTACTCTTTGCATGACTAAATCCTTTGGCCAGGGTTACAGGTCGCATCTTTTGTCAGATCATTGTGAAATTTGTCATGGATGAGATCGAGTCATTTTTTGGTTATTCGGCCAAAATCATGGCTGATGGTCAAAAACTCAAAATGAATTTTTATTCCAAACCAATTGCAGCACATCTCACACCATATCATATGTCATCTTATATGATGCACATTCTTTATTCAATATTCCAATGATGTTATAGATATTCTTTTCTGACAGAAAAGTATTTAAAAATGTATGCCGTTTCATGTTAAACCAAAAATTAAATCAACTTTTCTTATATTTCAGATCAGTTGTTCATGCACTTGTAGCCCAGTCCATGCACAGAATATAAATAGAAGGAATGAAAGAATGATTGAGACCGATGGGTGTCAGCATGGTTTGAGGATTGCACCACTAGAATATTGACAGGTACATACATGTACATTAGAATTCTGAGAGCGGACATTTGAAACATTTTTTTGTTATAACTGATGTAGTTTATATCTACAGCTCAGCTTGTCAAAGGTTCTTTACTAAATACTCAGTGACAAGTAGTTCCCTTAGGATATTTTCTATCTGTTGGTGTTTCCTGAATTCCCTCCAAATGAATAATAGACATACAGTAATGCCCTCAGTAATCGACCTCTTAACCAAAGCAGAATTATGGGTAACTTTTCAGGATTTAGTCGGAAATATGGCTCTCGGGAGAGCTTTCCGATGAATGGCAACAAGCCATATTTCCGACTAAATCCTGAAAAGTTACCCATAATTCTGCATTTCCGTCACTAGAAATATATATTGTGGGACAAAAATATTACGATGTTTAGAACACAATTTATTTGGCAGTGGCACATGTATTTTATGTGATTCAATATCTAGGGATGAATATATGAGACAGCATATATGTTTCTTTCATGTTTTGATGATAACTGCACTTATATAATCATGTTATCAAAACAAGTTTCATAAAATGTCTGTTGTTGTAACAAATTTTGTCTGAGGGAGAGTGACCTCATATTCAATTCTTCACTAATATATAACATTGCTGGTGGATTGATATTACAAGAATTGTTATTTTATAATTTTAATGAGAATAACAATTAAACTAAACTGAAAGTTATTGTCTTTTGCACTGTTTGTTGGCCTCGACTGAAACTATTCACTTTTTCTGGTTACTAACATTCAAGATCTGCTATCCAAAACTTGACGCCAATTCCAGTGAGTCACACACTCCATGAGTTAGGCAGCACCAGTCTCCTTTATATAGTGATGTTGGTTTCTATAACATAAAATATTGTTATCGTTCTATTATAGGTTCTAATGGAGAGAGAGATGTAGATATGGCTGGAAGGACAAGACTCCAAGTAATTGCACAACTGCAGTTCATTAAACACACTTGAATTTAGCGAATTGCCACATGTACAATCATTACATTCTTACAATGTTACCAGCAGTTTTGTGAAGTAACACAATAATGACAATGATATTGAAAAAGATATATTGCTATGTTCGATGCACTTTCTCAGCAATGCCATGAAGAAAATCTCATTCCTGATTAACATGCAGATCAAGCAATGGTTGTTAGTTCAAATGATGTCATTATACTGTGCTTTTCAATTTAAACTGTGTCCATCTTGGTTATCGGAATGATTCTGGAAGAGAAAGCTCTATGGCTGAGATGATATAATTGTCTACAACAAATTAAATATGCTATATATTTTTGGAATAAATATACATGTACCATATACATGTACGATATTTAAATACTAGTACACATCTTTTCATTTAGGAATTCTGATTCCTTATTCATGCCCAATACTGACTGAACTACTAGGATCCCCTGTATATCAATTGTATACATGTACCTTACTCATATTTGAATTTGTGCAGTACTATGTTTCGCTCTATTTTAAATTCTGAGCGACTTCTAAACTTACAAATATTTTTGTATATGATGACAATTTCAGTTCTTCATTATCGCTGAAAATACTTGTGCATATTAAAGATCATCTTGACAAAAATTCCTTCAGTCTGGAATATATATGTTTATATTTTAGAAGAAATTCAACTTAAAATATCTAACCATGATTTAGCTATACACATGTGAATAATAAATGCGCACTAACGAAAAATAGTACAATGTACTGCACAAATTTAAATATGACTGAAGAATATATTCTATAATCAGGATACTTTGACCCTGAGAATGTGACAAAAGTAAAAACAGTCTATATACCACATCATATATTTTTACTTCAGCAGATAATTGTAGTCTCTGGGATTAATATAAAAAAGTCAAATTTTTTCACCAAAAAAAGTCATTATCACTAATATTGGTATTGGTTAGTAGTTTAATCTCTTTAATATATCAACAAAAGTAGATTATATAGAAATATGTTTTTATCCCAAAAGTCATTGATTTATGGCTACATATACAGCTACATGTACATTGTACCAGTCAGTGCTGATTGTTGATGTTACTAAAGATCTGCATGCAAAATACAATAATAATTTATGCTTATCATTATGGTACTCACATTATTACATTCTAATGATTTGTCCTGATGAGTTAACCACATCTCTCGTTCTCCATCATTAATATAGTCTGAAAATAGAAATGTATAAAGGTAGTGAATCTCGGGGAGAGCTTTCTGATGAATGGCAACAAGCCACATTTCTGACTAAATCCTGAAATGTTACCCATACTTCTGCGTTGGTTAAGAGGTCGATTACTTAGGGCATTACTGTATAACTTGGCTAATTTAACCCAACATCTGCCTCACAAGTTCACAACTTATTATACTGATACTGTGACTTGTTAAATCCATCAAATTATCACTATCTGTGAGTCCAATAGCTATTCACCTAATTAAACATTATATTTACCAGTCATGGTCCTTGCTGGTTTAAAGCATGGACACAAAACATATGTTTCAAGCATTTGTGACCAGGAAGTAATATTTAAAACAACTATCAGTTGTGTTAATCTAACATATTCATGATTTAGGTCCAGTGCACCTTCTATGACCATACATGATGGGACAGGTCACAGGACCTCATTTTTTAAGATTTTTCAAACTCTACCCACAAGACGAGAACATTAGGGAGCCATAGCAACCATTTATTCACACAAATTATGGTTCAATCAATGCCTAGGACATCCCCCATGCCAGAAATACAGATACAAAAATATCTGCCACAAGGGCTTCCAGTGCATCCATGCACAGTTGCATATAAATCAGAATAATAGAGTTCACATGAATTTTGAAAGGGAAAAAACACATAGAAATCCATATACATTGATATATGGACTATATTTTGAAAGGGAAATTCATTATATGTTGAAAAATGTAAAACTTTTGTTTATACTCGCACAATGATCAGATAAATTATGTGCACTTTAGAGGTAACCTTGCACTATTATCAAGGCTAATTAACATAACCCTAGATATTTTCATGTATTTAAGATTCATCAGCCATGTTTGGGTTTCAGCCATTTCAAAATTTCAGATCTACTAGACTTATGCTTATTTTCAAACTGATTTAAGATCTTTTTAGTTGCAACAATAATAATTGGTACATGTAGCAACCTGAACATTTGTCACATGACTGATATTTAGAGAAATGTCTGTTTTCAACCTTATTTGAGCTGATTTGTGTCAAAATTGTCTATATTTGACCCACAGTGTGCAGCGGTGTGTGTATTCCTAGAGTATGTGGGACCCGAATTCACATTTACCAGTATTAGCTGATAAAATGGTATGACATAAATGGTATCAGTGTGGGCAATGCCGTCACTTATTATACCCTTGGCTGTCTTAAGCGAAATAATGGTTCGCTTAATAAGAGTAATCCATTCTCATGAATTAGACTGAAGCACAATTCACTCACACATAGTTCAGACATGCTCTTTCAGAATTCCGCTCAAGTTGAAACCTTTGACATAGTAATCTCAGTCTTTGAGTCAACTAATAGGGGAAGGCTCCACACACTGATACCATTTATGTCATACCATTTTATCCAATGTGAGAGAGGTAAAACAAACAATGGTGGTTAAGGGTAACTGAATTATGATTTACCATAATACAATGATACTTCAGAGCAATATATTTATGCTTAAAGCTTAATTGAATTGTTTTATCATAATTAGCTTATATCAGTAAATGTGCATTAACTTTGCATATACTCTGGAATTTTTTTTCAACTGGTACCTATATCTTTCCAATTGTTGGAAAATTAAAAACTGAAACCCCTTTATTGGAGGATGTGTTAACATTTATTAACTGACTATGCTTAGCATATATGATTTATGCAGCACAATAAATTAGCTTATCCTGAAGCATGATTGGGTTCTTCGGCTATCTTACCTCGGGTATAATGGTATAAGCTGATGCAAAGATTGTAGGCGGAGCAGGGGGATGGGGGTAGTCAAAAATTTGCAGGAAGGAATGAATTTGTTTTTGCATCTGGCATTTTCGGGGACCCATCACCACCAAACCTGCAAAACCAATATGTTTTTTACTCCCAATTTGTTTACATCCACCTCCCAAATTTCACTAAATTTGGTTCAAAACTGAATAAAGCTGTACTGATATTACTCATATGACTGGGAATGATCTATTTCATTTAGTTCAAATAACAGTTTAACCTGTTTCAGAAGCTGTTTTGATGGAAATAAACATAGTCACATCACTCTATCAGACTTGGGTACTTTAGGTCTTGCCAGAGATCATCTTAGTTGATAGACAAGCAAATAATTCACTGATTGGCTTGATGCACTGATGACAGATATTTTTTACCCATTGATAGTCAGATACTTTCTATCCGTTGATAGTGACATTTAATGTCAGTTGCTCGCTCATTTTCCATTCACACAATGATCTATGCATTAGGCCTAAATAAAAATATGTCTGTTTCCGCTAACCCGACCGACCCTATTTTAAACCCCCGACCCTAAACTTTTTATTGCCATTGCACACAAAAATAATTTGACCAAAAAAAAAATTAATTAATTAATTTTTTTTTTTTTTTTTTAATTTAGGTCCCAATTCATATCATAACAAGATGCAAAACATTTATATATTTATATATATTGACATAAGAAATTTAAGTTTACAAAAAGTTTTAAGTTTAACAGTTGGAATCATACTGTAAAGTATGTTTGGCTTTATCTAGCTTTCATCTGTGAAAACTTCAAATAATTTGAGTTCAGGTACCGGTATGTTATCATTCAGCGTTCAGACTTCAGTATTTCAATCAATTACAGCACAGGAACATTAACAATTTGATCAAATCAACCTGGTTATCAAGTGGGATCTCATAATACCAAATGAAAAATTAACATAGAGATTAGTACCATATATAGTCATTACTACCTTAATACATGTACATTGTTTCTGTACTACATGTACATGTAGTATTTCTGTACTACATGTCCTACATGTACATGTAGTATATTATGTACGGTATGTGTCTCACTTGAATTTTATAAAATAGCCTATTTATGAATTAGAGTGATAATAGCAAGTCTCATTTCAAGCAGGATAAGCATAATCCATTGAACCAAAAGATATCTGACAATAACTTATAAGCATTTCCAATCCATACATATATAAAAAAGTTCCAAAGTTATACTTGAGAAACTTGATCAAATTGGCCTCTCAGTAAAATTCAAAATACTAACTCAAAGAGCCTTAGATTAGCTCTAAATGCAATGGATTTTCAAAACATTTCCAGGGGGAAAACCCCCACCATCATCAGGGGGTCACCTTTCTCAAGCATTCCTTCGCTCAGGCCTTCAGGTTATGCCTTCGGCATATCATTGCCCAAAAACAGGTGTACCCCAAAAATACCTAGATCCTTCACTGAATGTGGAGGAGAAGGTGGTGTTGTGAAGCCATCCTTAAGAGATCGGTACAAGACAGTCACTCCAATATGTGAACAGTGCAGTGGTGCTGGACTGACTCCAGTTGTCGCCAGACCATATGGGAAATATTAGGATTATCAAAGACTATATTAGTATATAGACTAGTATATCTGTAAATAAGCATATGTAAGATTGAATATTATTCAGTTATTTATAAAGATACTGGAAAAAAAAAAGTTAACAAAAAAAAAAGTTAAGCCTACCTACCTACCCTAATTTTTTTTAGCTCGTTAGCGGAAACAAAGGTATTTTTTTTTTTAGGCCTTAGCGACATCAAGACAAGTTTATTTATTTAAGTTTTACGTTTCTGGAAGGTTCTTTTGTAATAGTGTGGTGAAGGAATTTTTTCACCCCACCGTCCCATATGCAAAAAGACATAGATTAATGTCATCTCCACTGCACTAAGGTCCATATGAGGTCCCAGTACCATACATATGGTGTTTTTGTTGTTATAAATACTCAAAATGTGTTTTAAACTGTTACAAATGTCAAATAAGTGCTCAAAGTAAAACATTTGCATGGGTCACCCACCCCGAAATACCTTCCTGTAAATTTCGTATAACACCCCTCCCCCCAACCCCCCCCCCCCGGTATATAATATCTGCCATTGAAAGATTCTACTGGTATGCAGACAATATATGTGGTTGCATCAATTTCAGCTTGAGGGGAGCTCTATGGGAGTGTAATTATTTATGTATAAGCATAACTAATTTACATTTATGTATAATTGATCTACACTTAAGCATATTTTATTTACCCTCATTTCTCAAGCATTTTCACATTTATCATTTATTTACGCTTAAGCCCTAATTGCCTATTTACGGCCATGGAAATGGTATATATCTGTGCAGGAGATGTCCCTTTAATAAAATATACTACAGCTCTGGGAGTGAGGCACTTATTAGGACACCAGGGACAGAAATTTTCTTCAACTATTGAGTCTGTATGGGGCTACTACTTTGGGCCCATGATAATATACTATGAGATTGACTCAAATCAGTCACAATCAGAGGGAAGTAAGGGAGAGCAAGTTTGGTATTTAATTGTTAGACGCATATTTGTACTTGAGTGCAAATGATTTATGCTTAAGTGCAAATATTTGCAAATAAATAATAAATATGAAAGCCCCCCCCCCCCCCCCCCCGCCCATCATTTCAGCCCCAGGGGAGTTTTGAGATCTGGAATTTGATTTATGCTTAAGTGTATGGGAGGCCAAATTCACATTTAATAATTAATTTCTGCTTAAGCACAATCAATTGCACTTAACACTTGAGCGTAATCAATTGTGCTTAAGTGCAATTAATTGCACTTAAGCGCAAATAATTACGCTTCAGTGCAATCATTGCGCTTATGCGCAATTCATGGTTATAGGTAACTAAACACCCCTGGTGAATAAATAGGTTTCTCCATAACTTAGCATTAACTCCTATTGACATATCACCTCTTGGTTTCATTGGTTTGGATGGGTAGGGAGCTAGCCCAACTTCTTTATCAAAATGGCTGACTCGCAATAGTATCACCTTCTGTTTTAGTTGGAGCGACTCGTGATAGCATTATAATATCTTCAGTATATATTAGTTATTCTGTATTAGTCGGGGCGACTTTGATTTTCCTCAATTTTCGAGTATACAGGCACACCATATGAGGGAAGCAAGCCCTCGGTGGAACTATATGACCATGGCAATACTATAGATTTGTGCAATAAAAAGAACTAGAGCTCGAGGACTTTGACACCAAAGCTCCAGGAATGAGACACCAATCTTTTTTGACAGGGATGCTGATAATATGAAAATAGGGTTATTTCCTCTGATTTAAGTCAATAAGTAAACCATATGAGGTAAGCAAGCCCTCATGCAGTGACACCACATGCATGCTATAGTATATGACCATAGTAAGGGCCCAAATCTGTGCAATAATACATTAAAAAACATCATACAAAAAATTACTAGAGTTCTGGGAAGGAGACATAAATTATTTGGATAGATGGATGCTAATATGTAATTAGGGATTATCCTTGTTGAACACACACTCACAGTTGACTGTTGAGTACTCAGGCTAATTAAAACAGGTTAAAATTAGCCCAATGCTCCTCTTGTGTTGCTAGTTGATACACCAGGTCATGCCAATAATTTATGGGTAAGTTAGATAGTAGTAACCCTTAATTCCCTTTTTATGGCCATGGAAATGGTATATATCTGTGCAGGATATATCCCTTTAATAAAATATACTAGAGCTCTGGGAGTGAGACACCAATTCCTGGGACACCACTGACCAGGGACAGAGATGCTGACATGGATATATGTTTTTTCTTCAACTTCGAGTCTGTATGGGGCTATTACTATGGGCCCATCATAATTTACTATGAGATGGACTCAATCATTCACAATCAGAGGGAAGTAAGGGAGTGCTAGGTATTTGCGCTTAACCGCAAATGATTTGCGCTTTAAGAGCAAATAAATTGATAGACACATATTTACGCTTTAGTGCAAATGATTTGTGCTTAAGGGCAAATTGTTTTGTGCTTAAGGGCAAATTGTTTTATGCTTAATCGCAAATGATTTGCGCTTAAGCGCAAATAAATAATAAATGTGAAAAGGGCCTCCCATAGTTGCCCACTTGCGATCAACTTCGCCTCAAAATTATGGACTTACATGTATTGTGCAGATAAAATACTGTTAAAGGCACGTGAGGCCTTAGTTGTCGAAAATATTCATATTTGTTCCAATCACCGTAAACCGAAAAACATTAAAACGCATACAGTTTCGTTCATATATACCATGACAATCGCGTAAACAGCATGTTATCATAAAGATTTACTATATTTTACCTAAGCAAGAGCCTGATTGTGTTACAGAAGACAGCACAATGCTGCTGGCTAATCAAACACAAATGGCATAAACGGTCTTTATTCGTTCCATATCAGGAATTCACCAACAAAGAACGCTCTTTATGTTTACCATCATAATATAAACAAACACCAGAAAAGTTACTTTTTATGCTTTTGTTTACATAACAATGGTCAAATATATGACAATAACATACTGTTTATGCGATATTTCTTATTTGTATACGGACAAAGTATGTCTACATTTTGTTGTTCCTCCTGTTTGTGGCGGTTTATGACGGGTGGAAATATTTTCACAGGATACCCACCGCCAAGGCCAACCGTACCTTTAATCAATTAGAGAACTTATATATTTGATTTTCCGTTGATAGTAACTAGCCCATCTGAGAATAACTTTTGGAAACTCAGTCAATGTGGGAAAAAAAAATCCACCCCTACTATTATTTGGGCCTGCATGTAACGAGACCTTCAACTTCAAGACGACAAGAGTAAGGCCTAAATTTTTTTTTTTAATATTGCCTGTTGGAATTTGTGTGGATATCAATTTCAATTTTATAGCGAAGAGTGGTACAATTTTTTACCTCTTTTTTTTTCACGACGACATCTTCACCATCGGCATCGTCTTCGCTACTTGACAACACAAGTTCTGCCGACAAAATCGACACTTTCTTCTTGCCAATCTTGGGCTGGTTCTGACAGCTCATTTTGCTTGTTCCACATTTGCAGCCTCTGCTGCAAAATGTCCCCGCATCCAAACAGGGACACGATGTCCGCAACGAACGAGACGTGCATGGCCGACTTCCTCCACGCGCATACATTCCCGCATGAACAATTAACAGCCACCGGATCGCTTCCAAATCTATTTTTTAAACGTTCCGCCATTTTTATATTATTAATGCCTGTCCGTCAGCATTATTTTTAGATCGATGATGCATTCTGGTCTTTCTGACCCTTGACCCTTCGACCAATGCTTGCAATATCTAAACACCGATTTACGATGAAGGCCTGGGTTTGCTGGTGCGCGCGCCACCATGGCAATCCGATTATTCTGGGCAAGAATAATTTCATATATAAATAACAGTTCTATCACTTTAAATAACAAATTTTAAATAGTTGCGTGGGTATAAAATAATAGATATGAACTGAAGACCCCTGTCCGGAAAAGCTTCTATCAATTAATATTGATTTTATTTCGAATATTAAATCGGGACCGTTTATGTGTCTATTTTTAGAACAGACCATTCGGATGATACCATATTGCGATATAGAGCACTGGGCTGTTCCTACGGCTACGCACCGAAAGTCAACTGTCCCAGATTGAATGTTTGTATTGCTTTGTTCCACAGATATAAGCGATAATGGGTATAATTAACGTTTATTTACTACAAAATTGTACAGTAAAATTTCGGGTCTCTGTTAACAGTAACCACTATTGTTCGTTAGCTGAACAAACACACCTTTTTAGACCAGAAAATATTCGAAATAAAATTAATATTAATCGATAGAAGCATTTCCGGACAGGAGTCTTCTATTCAAATCTAATATTTTATACCCAGGTAACTATATAATATATGTTTACAAAGAGATAATCCACCTTTAATATACCTGGCAGACATCCTCCCCTATATGTTGACATCCATACATCTATGTACCACCTTCATTGTGTGGGGCAATTGCATGACGGGTAACGTGTACGCCATTATTTCTTTCACTATACGTATGTTAAACGGAAAGGCCAGTGCTCCATTCTGAGTTATTATTGGTATATGACCCGGACAGATGTGTCATCTTCTTATTAGGTAACCACTTACCTGTATTGGTTAACCTGCAAAACTTGTGTACGCTTCAGTACATTTTCAAGACTTGTGTAACATTCAACACATTTTCAAAATCTGTGTACCCTTCAGCAATTTTTTTAAGGACAGTGGCCCTTTCAGTGTTGGTGAACGGAAAATAAATACTCCCAAAAAACGAAATTTTTGTACCTCTCTTCAAAGGGATAAATACCCAACAATGCGACAATGAAGTATGAGCTCGCAATAAATAGAGGTGGTATTCTGATTTATGATTCATTTTGGCCTAAACTACTTATCGGAATGGTATTTACAATGAAACTAAATTATGACAAGATGGGTTTTATATATTACAAGAAACATGACTCAATGTTACGCCAGCTTTTGAAGTAATTACCACTTTTGAAGTAGGTCTCCACTTTTGAAGTAAAAAACGCCAGCGTTTGAAGTAACTCACCACTTTTGTAATAAAATCGCCAGCTTTTGTAGTAAAGTGAGGTCTCCGCTTTTGAAGTAAAAAACGCCAGCTTTTGTAGTAAAAAAACTAGGTCTCCACTTTTGTAATAACAAAATTACAGCTTTTGAAGTAAACTGACTCAATACATTTTAACGGGCGCTGAACGATTTTCATGACAAAGTCAACCCGATAATCCACAGTGGATATCGCCCATACGAGTGTGACTTGTGACTGAATATATTTAGTGAGTCCAGTTCCGTGACAAAAGAATCCACACCGTTAATCGACCATACGAGTGTGACGTGGTTTGAATAGCTTTCAGTCATACCAACACAAGATAAATCACACAGTCAATCGCCCATACGCGTGTGACGTGTACCAAAAGGCACATGGTGAGTCCGGTTCCGTGACAAGAGAATCCACACCGGTAATCGACCATAAGCGTGTGTCGTGATTCGAATATCCTTCAGTCATACCAACACAAGAGAAATCACACAGTCAATCGCCCATACGCGTGTGACGTGTACCAAAAGGCACATAGTGAGTCCGGTTCTGTGACAAAAGATTCCACACAGGTGATCGACCATACGAGTGTGACGTGGTTTAAATAGCCTCCAATCATTCCAACACCAGAGAAATCACACAGTCAATCGCCCATACACGTGTGACGTGTACCAGAGAGGCATTTAGTTAGTCCGGTTCCTTGCCTAAGCATATGAGAACACACATAAGTGGTCAATCATACGAGAATGCAATGTTGTTCCCAGTCTGTCCGTCAACCTGACGATCCACACTGGTGACCGACCTTCTAGGTGCGATGTTTGTTAGAAGAAGTTCGCCGTGACCGTGAGTCTTACAATATATAAGAGAATCCACGCTGGTGACAAGATGTGTGTCTGAAGACGTTCTGTCAGTCCAGTAACATGGCAACATGTATATTTCCTCAAAATTGGGGGATGTGACAAATGTATCAGTTACAACGGAAAAACGTTGGTCTATTTGTCCTCTTCTTTGGAGGAACACTCCTATGTCAAACTTCCTATTCGCAATGCTCCCGGTGCCAAAAGGTTCAGTCTCCTTTTTGTAATTTTATAGTCGATTATCAATAATGATAAATAAGTCCATTTTCTTACGTTTTTCATTCTGATTGGCCAACTATGAAACAAAGGACGAAAGTCCAGATGTCAGGTGAATAAGAATGTCATACAACAAAACACCGATTCTGCATAATTTCACGAGTCATTGTCCCAGTTAGAATAATATTATCATACACGTGCTACATAATAATAAGTCAAAGATGTTCATTCAATTTACAACTGTAATACAATCTCCTTTGGACACTTTAATAACGAGAGATAATGGTTCCTGGAATTACAAACTAAATTATTGATGGAACACCTATTCAATCCTTCATACCTGAAGAGAATGTAAATCGGTACATAGAACGAATGGCGCGTCAAGGGACATATGGAGACCATATCACTTTACAAAGAGTGGTTGAAATGTTCAATGTGAATTGTGTTGTACTGTCTGTCGCGGACTTGAACACACGACGATCTTATCTCCCAGTGGAGTTTTTGATAGAGGAATTATGTCCATAATTCTCGGCCATCTGCCTGAAGGACATGGCGAGCATTATGTGAGTCTCTCTGGTTTGGTCAGCGATGCTGTCAACTCAGATGATCAGTGAGAGCATGGCGATTTAGCAGCTTGTATCAAGGATGATGAGATATCGAGCACAACAGGAAGAGCTGAACTTAACTGAGCAAACGAAACGGCAATAACACATGGGGAGACGGGAATTTGAGTGGTGCATGATAAAGATAAGATGTTGACTGAATCAGAGCAAGCAAAAGAATATTAGTGCATGGGGAGACGGGAAGTGGAGAGGCGCATAGTAAAGAATGGATGTTAATAGAATCAGCAAAAATTAGACCTGAGTTAGACAGAGTAAGGGAAATAGCAATTGTACGTGGGGAGTAGAGTGGCGTGTAATGAAGATGACATTTTTACTGACTCATCAAGCATTGGACCTGACAAATCAAGAGAAACAGCAAAAGTACACGACGAGAAGGGTAGTGGAGTGGAACGCAATGAAGATGCTATGTTGACAGCATCAGCGAAATCTATACCCAAAGTAAGAGAAAGAGCAATAGTACACACGAAGAAGGTACGTGGAGGGGCGCATAGTGACAATGAATCAGCGATCATTAGACCTGGCAGGGTAAGGAAAATAGCAATAGTACCTGGGAAGAAGGGCAGTAGGATGAAATTTGTACTGAATTAGCAATCGCAAGCAAAGCGGCAATAGTACACGGGGAGAATGCAAGTGGGGTGGCGCGTAATGAATACGCAATATCAGAATCAGCAAAACAAGTTGAACCTGACAGAGTAAGCGAAAGAGATATAGTACATGTGGAACATGGACGTGGAGTGGCGCGTAATGGAGATGAGATGTACATGTATGTTCTCATATTGCCTCCTGAGATACATGAACTAGTACTCGAGTATATTCTACTAAGTGATGTAAGCCATGCAGGCAGATTGAGCCTGGTGTGCAGTATGTAGAATGACATCGCTGCTCGTTTCTTGAGAAATCACAGTCATCTTATGGAAATGTTCAAATGGACTTTGCATGTGGGTCGAGTTTGGTGTCCGATTTGAAACTAAACGATGAGAAGAACACCATCTCTGTTGCGTGTATCATGAGGAAAGCGGGCAAGTCAAGTGGACTGGTATTGACACTCAAATCATACATATCTTCAAGGAGGAGATGGTGGTGTGCATGCGTCAAACTTGCTCGCGTGCAAATCAGAGGACCAGGGTGGTTCCGAATTGTTGAACTAAACTAAACAAGAAAAGGAAAACATGGTAACATATTAAGAACATATCGAGTATTTTAAAAATACATTAAATTAGAACCACGTTTTTTGAAAACCAATATTGGCCAACTTCTCGTATGAGACATTAGCACAAATAATTTAGAAATTGTAAGAGGCAGATACTTTGGATTAATATATGTAACTGTGTAAGACATAATTTATATAGAATCAGGACATGGCTTGAGGAACGTTTCTGGGCGAACTGTGAAGTTGATTTATTATATATTGGCTTCAGTAAACGTGAAACAGTGGACGAATTTGCATGGCTGGTGGATTTAGAGATCTGGTATATTACTAATATGTGTGTTTTTTTGTGTTCTGTGATATCTCAAAATAGTTCATCATTGTTTTTATGTTAAGTTATCAGTCCGTGAGACACCTCAACCTTCCCTGACTATAGTACACCACTTAGTCTGACCCCAATTGATAGGTGCAACATAGCAATAGTAAATATGTATACCATCATATATTGTCTTCATGATAGAATATTGATTTCATTTATTGACCATAATAAACAAAACAGATTCAGATAGCAGAATTGTTGATGTGGATGAAAGGCGATAAGGGATAAAGCTATACAATTGTATACATAACTATTCAAGAACTATAGCGTCTAAGGGGAGGTTGAGGATAAATTTGACTAATTATTATTTAACTACATCAACAACATCGTTCCATTCATTCTTAATTTTGTTATGCGTTTCATTTTGTATTGCTGTGCCTGACAATTGACAATCAAATAATTAATTGTATTCGTATATTATGTTGAATAAATTTGGAAAGGAGACTGAACCTTTTGGCATCAAGAACATTGAGATTTGAAAGTTTAACTTTCCCTGTATAGCGACATAATGCCATCGAATCCGTTATTTTAAATTCTCAATCATCAGAGTGTATGTGAACCCAACGGTTTCCACACAACACATTACTGGCTCCCGTGTTTTATAGCTGGCCATGTTTGACGTAGTTATAATACTTCGGTTATGTGACATAATTTTAATGATTGAAAATTGTTGTTAATGTCGCCTTCCGGAGACGAATCTAATAAACCAAACATGTTCTGCTGTCCCTAACGCGTCGGGTCACCTAATTTCGAGGGTACGAATATGCAATTAAAAGTGAGGCCAATAATAAATATACCAACTATTTTCCATTGGAACTAATACATCACCTAATTTCGAAAAACTATATATGTCGTCATGTTACTGGACTGACAAAACGTCTTCAGTCTTGCCTGACTCAATGTAACATCGAACTTCTTCTGACAACGGTCGCACCTGTAAGGGCATTCAATAGTGTGGATTGTCAGGCTGACTGGGAACAATCTTATATACTCGTATGATTGATCACCTATGTGTGTTCATATGCTTAGGCAGGGAAACAGACTCACTAAATGCCGTTCGGTACACGTCACACTTATATGGGCGATTGACTCTATAAATTACCTTCTGCTGTTATGACTGAAGGCTATTCGAACCACGTCACATGCATATGGTTGATTACCGGTGAGGATTCTTTTGTCACGGAACCGGACTCACTAAGTGCCTTCGGTACACGTCACACGCGTATGGGCAATTGACTGTGATTTCTCTTGTGTTGGTATGACTGAAGGATATTCGAACCACGTCACATGCATATGGTCGATTACCGGTGTGGATTCATTTGTCACGGAACCGGACTCACAAAGTGCCTTTTGGTACACGTCACACGCGTATGGGCGATTGACTGTGTTATTTCTCTTGTGTTGGTATGACTGAAGGATATTCGAACCACGTCACATGCATATGGTCGATTACCGGTGTGGATTCTTTTGTCACGGAATCGGACTCACAAAGTGCCTTTTGGTACACGTCACACGCGTATGGGCGATTGACTGTGTGTTTTCTCTTGTGTTGGTATGGCTGAAGGATATTCGAACCACATCACATGCATATGGTCGATTACCGTTGTGGATTCTTTTGTCACGGAACCGGACTCACTAAATATATTCAGTCACAAGTCACACTCGTATCGGCGATAGCCACTATGGATTATCGGGTTGACTTTGTCATGAAAATCGTTCAGCGCCCGTCAAAATGTATTGAGTCAGTTTACTTCAAAAGCTGTAATTTTGTTATTACAAAAGTGGAGACCTAGTTTTTTTACTACAAAAGCTGGCGTTTTTTACTTCAAAAGCGGAGACCTCGCTTTACTACAAAAGCTGGCGATTTTAATACAAAAGTGGTGAGTTAATTCAAAAGCTGGCGTTTTTTGCTTCAAACGTGGAGACCTACTTCAAAAGTGGTAAGTTACTTCAAAAGCTGGCGTAACACACAAACATCCCACAATATCAAACAAGGATTGGTGAAACAATATATTATAACTCACTTGAATGTTGCCACACGCATAATAAGTATCTCCACCGCCCATCCAACGGCCGCCAACCTCATGTGTCTAAAAGCACGGACCGGAAGGCAAGAGGAAGGCCTTAAAAATTGAAGGAAAATCTACAGTCAAGTCCGGACGGTATAGACTGTATATCACTATGTCGCCGAATAAGCGGAACTCCCGAACTAAAGGCGAAAGATGCTGCCCTCGCCGAAAACTATGCGACAAGAATTAACTAGGGGATAACCCAATCTTTCTGAGGGGACCACAAAGAATGGTCAAGAATCGACTGTTTTTCTCTTTGATTAAAAATGCGGGACCTGGTGTGGTCGTCAGAGGGTTCGACCCGGAAGAAATTGGTATAGAAGCGATTTTGGTATCATTAGAAGCGGGAGAATCTCCAGTATAACATATCCAAAATCCGCTAAAATCCGCTTTGGGCAAAATTCACAATCCAATATGGCGTCCAACATGGCCGTTGTGCGCAAATTGGCACTGCATTATGCAGGATTTAAGGGCGAGTATACACCATGAATTGAACTCCACATTCCAAGGTATAATTTGGGCCGTAAATACGTTCCAAAAATGAAGATGGCTACCAAAATGGCCGCCAAAACTGATAAACATACAGCTCGACTTAAATTCAAGCTGAACCAACATTGTGTTATTTTGAATCGCTGGAAGAAGGTAGTATAACCAATCAAGATAGAGGAACTTCTCCACCAATGTATTATCTTTCATTCTAAACTTTGTATGGTACCATAAGTGACTTCTGCAAACAGAGCTGAGCACCGGAGTGGTATGATTTGAAAGGTAATCGATACGGATGGCATCCAATCAACTAACACAATGCATCCGGTTTTGAAGTTTGATTCCGACCCAAATAGTAACCTAGAGCACCAATAATGCAATTAAGATGTTACTCAGCCAAAGGCTCAACATCAACTTCATCATCTCCGACAATAATAGCTTCTGAATTTATGCAGCCTTCACCATGACAGTCACCACAGGCTACAACACATTTGAGTCCATTTTTTCTACAGGAACACAAATTAGCACCGCACGGATTTCTACTAGCCAGCTTGCATTTGCAGCGTACGAATTTTAATAGTGTTACTGGTGCAGGAGCCAGGTCGGTCATAATGGGAACTAAATGAGAATCCTGAATTTGCCATCCCCAATCAGTTGGGTCCATAGAAGTGTTCCCCAGGGTTTTCCAGATAACCACTTGCAAATGCACATGTAAGCTATGGAAATAAGCCGCTCGTTCTGTTGGTGGTAATTTCTGTGGATCTAAGGAGCCTCTTGTCGAGGATACCATTTCCATAAATTTTGTGTACCGCAACCCATTGAGGGTGTCACTCTGCTTTCCAGCATATAACGTCTTGAACAGTTTGACTCCAGCCTCATCAACTTTATTTTTGTCAGCAGTGGTATCGTTCATAATGGATGATATCCGCTGTATTTCGGGGGACTCGATCTTTTTTAAGATGCCGGTTTTGCCCTGGCCATATGTAGCAGATGTTGTATCACACGCGGCCCAGGCATGGATAAAGAGAATATGCGCCGTTTTTACTTTGCCGGCCTTCTGCACAAGATCTCGTATTTTCCATTTGGCTCTGCCACCCTTGACTGTCTTTCGTGCTTCTGAAACAAAATAAACATCTGCCATGTCTTCAACCCAATGGTACAAGAGAAGAATTAGCAGATCCGTATCATCTGCAGCCATAATAACATCGGTCCCTCGAGATGCAAACTCAAGGGCGGACGACACTATCATCGTATCTGCATCACCACTGCTGTTGCGTACCATTTGTCCATCAGCTATCAGCAATCGCCCCAACAGTTTGATAAACTGAGTTTTGTGTTTATCATTTGATAAATATGCCTCCTGATTATAATGTGCCTCCACATTCTCAGATAAACGAATATCGGCACAACACTTTCCGATTCGTCTACTGTGCCCGTGGTCCTTGATGGCCGGACCAATTTCATAACCATCGAAAACAAGGCAAGCATTTGCGTACTTGGATCGAACATAGCAGACGTATTGGTTAGCAATTTCAATGTAAGTGGATTTTTTTGCCCACTTGACACGATGCAACAGAGCCCCACCGTCAACAACATGCATAGCGACAGATGGGAGGTTTGTCTGCTCAGAATAATCAGTGAGAGCCTTAGCCAAATGCGTTTTAGTTGGCTTTCTCATTAAATTGTCCTTAAACAGTGATGTGGGTGCTGCAGTTAGTTCATATTTAAAATATGTTGCCATATTCTCCTCTCGCTGTGCAATAGCAATCAACCGTGAGAAGAGAATTGTCGGGTTAATGTGCACTTTTTATCATCTATCTTAACTCCCGACTGCAGACTGTCCAGTGCTTTGACATGTTCGCTCTTTTTTATGGACGTTACAGCAACACTCAATCCATCTATCTTTTCTTGTATTCCCATACCCACTATTTCTGTCTGATCGCAGTTCACACCGTCACCATCTGCAGCCGTGGGGCCAGACGATAGGGAACGCAACTTGGTTTCGTTCATATCGAATGGCTCATGGTCTGCGGACCACTGCTCGAGCTTCAACAGATCGTTGTAATCTCGAATTCTTCTTGAGGTACCCAGTTCAATATGCTGCTCGCTAGTATTGTGTTTGGCGCATGTCAAGGTTGTCATTGATTCGTGTATTTCAGCACACTTGTGCATACTGAATACCCACTTCTGGCGGACAGAATCTGTCATACCCCTCCCCTTTGTCAGACCACCTCTACTCTTAATCGACCTCATTATGACCTGTTCTATGATCAAATCAGTCGACAGACCTGCCCAAAACCTGCTACTTTTACGAACAGTGTGGAAACCATGCTCTGCAAATGACTTATACAACACCGGATGAGTCAACGGTAGCTCAATCATTAGCTGGAGATACAGGCGGCAGCTTTTCGCATAATATATGTGTCCTGTGGCAGCAAAGATATTTAACATCTTTCCTGTCGTGAGGAGATGTAAGTGCCAATCTCCTGTCCTCTCAGCTCGTATGAAATCTTTTTAAGTTTGTACATAAATAACATACTGCAGCCATAGTCTTGCCGTTGGTGATTTCTCTGCAAGCAATGTTTTGTACCAAACACTGTTCGAGCTTGATAAATCCGTCTGGAAGAGCATCACCTGGAAAATGTATGTTTCTTTCTTCAACATCATCAAACAATGTTCTAAGTGTCTCAGTTTCCACTGTGCTTAGTCCAGGTAATTGCTCATTCGTAGTCGGACAATGTTCACATGCTTCATTTTCTGGGGAAGATATGTAATCTTCGTCCTTGCGTTGTGTCGACGTATGCGGCTGGTCAGATTCTGGTTGGTCTGTGTCAATAATTGTAAAATGAGACGATGGTACCACTTGTCTTACTAACTTGTTGACCAGGGCCGCTTCTACTAGGAAATGACAACGTAAAGCTCTTGAGATTGCTTTACCAGAGACCATTTGCTGAACTGCATTTGGGCCATAGACCCTTTCTAATGCCTCTTCCAGCCCAGAGCCTTTCATCATTGCACCAATGCTTCCCAAAAAGCTCATCATGACGTGAAAGCCACCGAGTCTACAGACTACATTCATAGACCGCGAAGTGATTATTCCAACCGCCTTGAGCCACAGGGGCTGATCAAATGTCAAGCAAGGGGTCGAGATATTTAATTTGTTGGCCTGACTCTGGATGAAAACCAATGTCGAATAGATACAGTCTTCATCCGATGGATTCAAATCAATTATCGGCAAAAACACAACTTCCGATTTCTTGGAAGGACCACTGCCAGAATCAGCGAATATATGCTGCATATAACCTGTCCAATTGGGTCGAGGTTTAATCGCGTTTCTGAATAGCCACCCAGAATGCCAGAGGAAATCTGAATTCATATCGGGGGGCAATGTATGGGGGAACTGTAATTGAATAAGAGGTTTGTATGCAATTGTCGATAGACCCTTCTCTGGACAGCTGGCATACTGATGAATAGGTATCCCTTTGTCTTTGACTATGTTATCAACATTAGCACGTTTTTGTTTAATGACTACTTGTGGTTCCGGGCGGAGTGGCGAATCGTCTGTTGGGGTGAACACGGCAATTATTCCCACCCCATGAAATGTCCCATGACCATCTAGAGTAGCAACATTATGGTCAACATTATCTGCGACCCACTGCGTGAAGGAGCCAGGGAAATATTCACTTGGAAGACTTTCATGATCTTGGGCCTGCATTACTGACTGTTTGTACCTTTCAACTTCGTCATATGTGATCGAAAAGCCTAACCGAGATAGTTCTGTCACAAGCCATTTAGATCCAAACATATGATCAAGTTCAACGCCAAGGCCAAATAGAGTTGGTGCCAGCACTGATTTTGGTCTTGCGGATTGAATTATAGAATGTCCAATACTGATCTGCTTCAATTCCGAAGGGATCAGGACTTCCAGCAGACATAACATATGTGATGGTATCCAGCCCTTTCCTCGTTCAATGTTGGTTATGTCCTCGCTTGTAGGGTATGAATTAGTAGTATACGTCATCTCCCTCAGTTGTACTCAAATAATCTTAGCTGCTGTCATAATTATTCTCTTGTGTTCTTCTTCAATGTCAGTTTTCTTATCGGTGTACCACTTCTCGTTGATAATAAAGCTAGCCATGTTTCTGAAGCAAATCACGTTGCTCCTACCCTGGACTTCGGCAAAGAATATGTATGACCCATAGTGATCCTGTAGTTTTTCTTTCAACCATTTTTGTGTATAAACTTCCGACCCCTCAGCGAATTCTACCATCTTATCATGAAGTTCAGATAGCGTATACAGCTCCGCACCATCTTCCGACTCAATCCATACACATACCTTTTGAAACAGTTTTTGCCTTGAATTGTCTGTTTTTCTGCCGATCTGTTTACGTTCAGATGGATTCGGGCTTATCTCCTTGTTCAACTTAAAACGGGACAAACATATGCTATGGTAGACAGCTTCAGCTGCAACCAGATCGATACAACCATTAAGCCTTTTCTGGACCTCAAAACTTATCGAATCCCCCCTTTCTGCACAACAATCTAATAGACTCTCACGCATTGGGAGTGTTGAACATCGATGCACCTGTGTTCTGTCAGTATGTTTGGGGTCAAACGGGGCTGCTTTCCCACAAAACAGACAGTCCTCTTTGTAATTGAAATCTGGCAGACTTGACCGGAGCCTCTTTGTAGATGACAGATCAACAGAATCTGAGCTCTCACACAAACTTCTCTTGCTGTCTGTGAAATTCCGACGGCAAATTTGGTGTACCAAAACTTTCCCTATGGGTGTTGTATTGAGTCGACGATTTAGATATCGGGCCAGCTCCAGCCTACCCCGTTTCTCGGCGAAATAAATGAGAGTCAGTATGCCTTTCCTAGAAACATTGACTGCCGGATCATCTTCAAAACCAAGCTTACAGTCGATACAGTGATCTTCAGAAATATAACTAATATCCGATGATGCTTTCTCGTCTGCCACAGCTACTAATAATACGATGCGATAAATTCAATAATGGAGCATAGAATATCAAAAATATATATTGCAGTATAACGATCTCACTGAGATACCCTCATCAATGAGAATCTTTTATCAAACAGGTCTCAAGCGTGCGTTAGGTTTCAGCAAGAGATCTGAATTCGTAAAACAACTGCTATATACTACATTCAAATGTTTTCCGTGACAAATTGACTTGCAGAAGCTATATATCTGACGCACGTGCTCGCAGATTCTGAATAATAAAGCGCGTTTCGTGTATAGCGATATCAGAACGCTAAGACAATAAAGAACGTCTATACAAAGCCCAAGACAATAAAGAGCGCAACTTGCGCTAAATTATCTGATGAATACGGGGACAACAATCTGTTACGTGCATTTTATGCAGACCATAGTATATGGTATAAGTAATAGAACATATATTAATATTCAATAATATATGGGTCAAAATATCATGAACGATGTGTAGGCCTATCAATATATTTTTATAAACGCTCTTTATTGTCGACGCTATACTTTTTCCCGCAGCCAACGTATCACACGATCATGTGTATTACGTATCCCGAATTATTTCCGACTATTAGCTTCCAAGATATGTCTGATTTGGGCCGTCAATCTGATTATGTTAGCTGAGACGTGAGGCATATCCGATATGAACACAGGAAAGGAGGTCCCTATTTCAACGTGCGATAACAAAATTTGCCCAAAGCGGATTTTAGCGGATTTTGGATATATTATACTAGAGATCCTACTGAGTCGAATGACACCAAAATCGCTTCTATACCAATTTATTCTGGGTTGACCCCCTTTTTTGCGTACCACGACCACACTAGTAATTGTTTTAGACCAGTGGAAACGTACAAAAAGACCAAATGGATTAAATTCAATGTCTTCCCGACATAATTGATTGTCAGCATGGAAGGAGATAGGCATAAAATTTGATTTCCTGCCAAAAAGTAAAAACCATGAAGAGAAATAAACACCAAAGTGAAACATGATACGGATTGGAAAAGTCTAGAATCTGGGAAACTGATTAAGAATGGCGAGAGTGATATGCGTTGCTCTACTATGCATATGCAGTGAGAAAAAAGCTTAGTCATTATGACTAAGATTGATTAGTCAAATTTTTTTTCCATAACTCAACTAACTTTTTCTTAGTCATTCGGACTTATTTACAATATTAGACATGATGACTAATTCCTTGTTTAATCAAAATGACTAATATGCTGACTTTCTTGATCGATAATGACTAACTTCTCTTAGTATCTGGGAAACTGAAAATTTAATTTGGTGGAGATTTTGTGCAAATAAGTTCAATAGTCAACCGGATGATATACTATCCAGAATGAGAGAAAGGGTTCAAGATGGACAAGCTTCCAACCAATTCTCTAAAACACAGATTCCAATATTGTCTTTTGAGAGGTATAACATTAGTTAGTGGTATAGGTCTGTTAAATAGATTATTTGCCAGAGATTTCCATGGTGTCTATGATATATAAACCATTTATCAACAATTACACCCTTCCATCAAACTCGTTCCATTTGAGATATAATATAATTGCGATGCAGTGGAAATTGTACATTTATCAGCATGAACCAAATGAATATTCAGCATCATTTAAGGCAGTGTTGAAATTAGAGTTATTCTTCATTGTAACGGCGTCACTGTGACTATGGCCAACGTGAGTCATAGTGACTCGCTGAAAGATGTGCGTTAGGGTGCATTTACATTGCTATAGAACTGTACACAGATCTACACGCAGACTAGTGTAAACGGGTTGTTATAGAAATGCACACAGAAAGAAAACGGTATTAGTTCGTGTGAGCAAAAATCATGTCCGCTATACGTCACGGTCAACGCCGAAGTATTGTGCCAGGCAAATCTGTTTTGATTAATTGTTGCTCGGGCTTGACGAATGTGTTTTAGCGTTCGTTGTCATTTCAACCCGTGTATTTCGAATATTGAACACGGACAGGGACGTGGCAACTTTGGTCAAAATTTTCAACAGTTGGAAATTTCATACCTGACACAACATTAGTTGTAATTTCCAAACCAACAATAGGTTGAAAATGATCTTGTAGTTTGATTTTCAAACATTATATTGGGGGGGTATTGTTTTCGGACCAATATTTGCATAATTTCCTACTTTTTATAAAAAATTTGGGCTGGAATGGCCATCAGCTGGAAGTTTTCCAACCTTATGGGGGCCGGTGTCAGGTTGGAAATTTCCAACTCTTGGAAAGATTGTTTCCTGGTCCCTCCCCGTGGCCAGTCAAAAACTGCTAGTTAATTAAAAATATATATATTGTCCTACATTGGGTCAACATTGCCATTGGAATTGTCATCAGTTGGAATTTTTACTACATTTGGTCAAATAAAGGGTGTTGTAGGGTGGATACCCATTCCACACAGATCCAAAATTGCCACCACCCAGATGGTGTCAAACAGGAGACATATAGATATATAGATGATCACCTGAAATCCTAAATATTGGTGGAATCGCCATCTAAAGCTATATGGGTGCTCTCCGGCCTCTTTATTTGTGCACACGGTTGTTTGTTGTGCATTCCTATGCGATTTTCATTCTTTCTTCGAACCATTATCAAGTGGTATAAGGATACACTTTAAATACATGCGGCACATACCAAATCGCTGTTGTCTGCTGATAGTTGATACATTTTTATGTCTGGCCTAAACTGAAACGACTCGTAGTGAATTGTCAATTACGAGAGTACTGATCAGCGCGCGTTCACTATTAGTACTCATATTGTGATCACAGTAATGCGGGACACGTGACTTCATACAGATCTGTATACAGTTCTATATCAGTGTAAATGCACCCTTAGTCAACGTGACTCCAAATACTTGTGACTAAAGCTAATTTAGTCATATTGACCCGATTATTTTCTCCGAATATATATACAAGGTGCCGACTGAGTATATACTTGCAGAATAGTGTGCATATACATATTGGCCTTCAATGTGGTCGATATTTTGTAGAACTATACTATTCTTCATCGAACAAACAAATCGCGTAAATTCAATATCGATTTGACTATGAACTAAAGATAGTCGCATAAAACATAGTCATTATGACTAACATTTATGTGAATAAGAACTAAGTTCGTCATATCAATTTTAACAGCCATAATGACTAACTTAGCTGATGACTAAGAACAAGTTAGTCATTGTGACTAAGGATTTTTCTCAGTGTGCGTGTTCAATCGGGACAAACCCAGACGCAAAACCAGACCAAGTTGAAATGTATCGTATGTAATGTAATTACGAATGGCATCAGTCGACTTAAATGAACGGCTGAGATTCTGAGCATATAATTCTAGAATATTGTTATTGGTGGGTTGAATTAAAAAGAAAAGGCAAAAAGATAAGTAAGTTTCAAATTGTGCCCGAAGATTTTTTAAAGTGGAATCAGCAAATGCAGCTCGTGTTGAAACAGTCATTTCTCTTGGTAGGAAATGAACGTGATCTGAAATGATATTCATATATTACCAATCATGAGAAAATCGAAACATATCGTCCGCGACCAAAGATTGTTGTGTATAAACATTACCAAAAGTACTGAGAAATTCATTTGAATATGTATCCCATCTTGACAACATATTTGATACTATATTACCAGAGCCTGAGATATGTTGACCGCGAATTTGAAAACAAAAGGTATGAGCTAAGAACAAAATATCACGTAAATATTTTAAAAGGAAGATATTTCTTGTTTTACCGGAATTGAGCACCGGTAACGGACGTTAAGTTATCGGAAAAACTGACAACCTTGTTTCCTTTTAACTGATGTCCCCAAATTCGTAGACTTTTGGTATGCAAGTTAGTTCTGATCCAGTATAAATTCAGGTAATCTGGAATGCATATAAAAATATTTCAACAAATAGCAACAGCCCCTGTCAGGCAATCATCCCGACATCACAAGGTCCGACGAGGACCATTCTTCAAAGTCTATTATTGAAACCCCATGATAATGCCATTATATTGCTCTATATTTCTCAACCACCAAAGCAAATCCTTTCTCACATATGCATGAATGGGGTACACGTGACTGTTGGTGTGTAATGACCTTAACCATTGTAACAATCTAGAAACAAAATTGCGACCACGTTTTACACACGAAGAAACAAACTGTAATTTTACCATACGGAGTATTCAATGAAAAAACTCAAACCGCCCAATCAGGTTGAACGATGAACATAAAATGAAAAGAATAGATAAGGCCAAAGTAATTCAAGCGATCCCATCGAGCGTGCAAAATAGTAATCAGTAATCAGTAATGAGTGACGATGCAACAAGCGCCAGTGATATAATCATGATTAATGTTTCAGCCACTCGCAAGATGTTTAAGAGCGAATGGCCGGAACATATTAAGAATTCATATCGACTCGACACTTCGAATTGTCACATTGGCAATTTTTGTGTGAATTATTTTCACTTCGATAAACAATTTAAACACTCGATCCGTTTCGTGGTTGAACCGTATCTGCAGTATAGCGAAAGAGGACAGAAAAAAAGAGAGTTGACACTGTCGATTACTCAAAATTATACCTAAAAGGTGAAGTTGTCAGAAAGAATTCAGGGAAAAACACTCCCGCCAAAGAACCAAGTCAGCCCAATAGTGGGACTGAGAACAACAACCAAAGTGATGACGATTTATACGCACGGAAGCCATTGCCCAACGATGAATCGGATAACAGTGGAGGTGAAATGGAAGCAGACGAAGAGGAACTGGCAATGATTCAGGAGATCAAGCAGAATGAACAAAAAGGAACCGATCCTCCAAGAAAAGAGAGACGCGAGGAAGGTGCAGTTACAGAAAGAGTTGATGAGGTCGAGAAAGGAGCTGGCAGAAGCTGAGAAACTCTGTAAATGGCAAACAATGTAAATCCTTTAATTTAGATGCATTGAGAAAAGACAAAACACTGAGAAAGGAAGTGATTTCGAAATTGAAGAAGCTAAATTCAGGACTCGATTCACGAGATCAGTAATCAGACAGTAACGTAGTTACCATGGTGATACGAGATCAGTCATCAGACGGTAGTTACCATGGTGTTACGAGATCAGTCATCAGCCAGTAGTTACCATGGTGATACGAGATCAGTCATCAGACAGTAGTTATGATGGTGACACAGAAAGTGATTGTGAAAGTACCGGTAGCTGTGGCACATGCAGTTCAACGAAACAGTTTCGGAGTAGAGGTCGAACAAAGTCCAAAAAATAAAAAATTGTATCTGGGCTGGAAGCAAAGCCTTCCACAACTATTTTATATCAACAATTGTGTCCACAATCTCTATTACAATTAGAATATGTCAACAAGGAAATAAGATTTAAAGATTTGTCATTCAATCAATTGGTTGCTGGAGAGCTGGAAATAATTTTAAGACTTGAGAATGGCAGGGAAAGAGAAGGGCGTCTGGCATTCCTTCGCAAATTGGCATACTATCATGAAATTTATGAGTGGAAATCACTTCTTGATTTCTAAGCAGCATTCATTCGCAAGATTGAGTATGGTCAAGCCAAGTGGGATTATGACACCAATATGTTGGAAACTCGCTGGTAGGGCATACTAAATCAATACTAATGGATGTCAAGAATTTGAAAGTTAGAGGAAGTTACACGTCAGGTTCTTATGTAAATCAAAACAAGATTCAAATGAATCAGAATGCAGGCAATGCCAATACCAATAATGATTGGTTTTGTCTTGAATATCAAAGGTTGAAATGTACCAAGAAATCTCCTCATATCAGATTAGTACAAGGGCAAAATAGACAGGTACATCACCTTTGTGCTACATGTCTAGAGAGAGATAAAGCATGTTTATCTCATCAGGAATCCACCTCAGTTTGTCCTCATCAAGGAAATGCAGGGCAATGACATGTAAAACCTTCCCACACCGATGATCTCAAACTAGAAATAGAAATTGATAATAGGTCCAATGTTTTCGAATCGAAAACTCCTCAATCTTTGGAGGTTGACAAGCTGATAATGGATGAAGTAACATATACTGCTTCATCCCCCATACTAATACATCAAAGAGAAGAAATGTTTGAAAAAATCCTAACTTGCATGTTGAATTAGGTACTGGTGCTATAAGTACTTGCGGCATTACCAATGAAAAGAAAGTAGCATTTGATCAAGAGATAATCAATGAAAACTTGAAAGTTAGACAATCTGGATTGCATAATTTTGAAGGATGTCAAATCCCAGTTTATGAAACAACTGAAAGCAGAAGTAACTTTATCTACACGAGCCGCATTTGCCCTAGGAACTCTCAAGAATATAAAGATTCAATTTGAATTCTTGTTATTTTGTATCCGGTTTGATCTGGAATCACTTCCTGCAACAAGTCAAGTAATTCAACTTTATGCACAATTTATCAGTAGATCATTTGTATCGGTGGAAGTTATAAAAAAGTGACGTACCTGGAGTAAAAACATTGCACTTACTTACAGATCATCCATTTCCGTCCGACAACTATCAATTAAAGTTACTTTTCATGGGTATAGCTCGCTTGAATCCACATTCAGTTAAATAAGCCCAACCGATTACTCCTGAGATTTTATTGAAATTATACAATTTGCTTGATATAAAAAAGCTAGTAGACGCTACATACTGGTATTTGTTTGTGATAGCTTTCTTCCCTTTTGCAAGAAAGTCAAATTTAGTTCCACATTCTACGATATCATTTGATCCAGCTAAACAACTAACAAGAAGGGATATAATTTTTGATAAAAATTTCATGATTGTTATCTTTAAATGGTCCAAACTAACCAGTTTGGAAAAAGAAAGTTAGAAATACCATTGGTTCCAATTCCAAATTCATCAGTTTGTCCAATATCTTCTTACCTCAACATGCGTGAATTGAATCCAGCCTCAAAAGAGGAACCAGCATTCTTTCTTAAAACTCCCAAGAAACCAGTAACTTACCACAATTTTCAAAGTAAACTAATATCATTGATCGGAAGAATTAGTAGGGACTCTGAGAGATTGTCTTCATATTCATTCAGAAGGGATAGTAGTACAGTGGCATTTAGGTGTGGAGTTCCATATGGTGATTGGATATCTGATGCATACAAAAGATATTTAGAATTGAGTATTGATGTTAGATCTCAGATGGCGAAAGTTCTTAAAGATTATATTTCTAAATTGTAATGAGGTGAAGAATTCCAGGGTTCCGAATGTTCATCAGTTTTGCATGTTTACAGAGTAATTTTGTTTTATTGCAGAAAGTGCTAAATCTATTATCTTAATATCGGATTCCATATGCAAATATGTTGAAGGGGTGAATTTTACAGAAGTCATGGCTTATCGAGGGGCATCAATAGAGTGGATTACCAATATTATTGGGAACGGCATGTTGGAACCAATAACGTTCACTCACATAGTGTGAAGGAAGTCAAAAGTTTATTCAGTTACCTTATTACAGTGGTTTAAAAATATACTTCATGTGAATCGATTGTTTCTGCCTTGATACCAAGACCGGTGGGTTTTCATGATACAAAACACATTATTATAGAGGAATTGTCATCTTTGTGCAAAGAGAGGCATATAAGATTTGTTAGAACATATAGGTCATTCATTCATATAGGTACCCACACGCCTATCAGAGAGTTGTTTGCATATCAGGATGGTTGTCTGCATTTAAATGTTGATGGCACTTGGGTTCTGACATTTAGTTAAACATGAATTTGTAGCATTATTTTATGCCATAAAGCAAATTGCGATACATGTATGTATAATACATGAATAGTCACATATTGTGAAATATTTAAGCAAGATACCTGCAAATGTACAATGTGTTGCATTATTTATCATTTATGATTGTAATTATGAAGGTGTTTTCATAGAACTTGATACTGATGTCCTCCCTCTTTTCCTTTCAGGAGATAGTCTGAACCACAGCTTCTCCCAGTGTGATTAGAGGCCCAGATAGTACCTCTAACATCTGGTCCCTGTCGCTTTCCCTTTCCAGAAGACATCAATATGAAATTCTCTGGAAGCCGGTGGCTTGGCGGATAGAGATCACAATCATGGTATCATAATTCATGGGTATATGGATGAGTGTATGTGCAATAGTGAGAGAGTTAGGAGAGTGTAAGTATTCATATTTATTTATATGTAATTATTGGAGATTTGATCTCAATAAATAATATTATTGCCAAAGTCGTCTTTGTTATCACACACCTGAAGTCCTATAATATCTGAAGTGAAGGGTGTCGTAATTCGCCTATTTTGGCAATGAACAAAATGGCCCGAAACAATCATTGGATACGCCTCTGTATTATATATACCGGTACCTTAATTATGACCTTTGACACTAGTACCCAAGATTCATGAATATTTCCAACAATACCTTGATCCATGTAAAGGTGTTTTGCGCCCAAATCTAATTCATATCGATTCGACCCTTCGATTTGTCAACATTGGAAACAAAAATTCCCACCCTCCCAGCCCTATATATATTAAACTAAGGGAGGCATTATTATTCATTATGGTAATAAGCTTCATATAATATATAAATGTTGAGATCATTTCTCTCGACGAAAAGCCTTAGGCTGACATGTAAATGGCTAATGTGGGTCTGAATGAAACATAATGAAATTTAATATATGACTATTAATTGAATAATTTATATCATAATTATTATTGGATAGTTTGATAGCTATCTGTGATAGCGAATAACTTGATGTTTTGTAAAGCGGATAGAAATCACAACCTTGGTATCATATTTAATGGGTATAAGGATGACTGCATGTGCAATAGAGAGAGAGAATAAGGAGAGTGTAAGTATCCATATTTATTATATGACTGTCAATATTTCACTAAATACCACCATTGTTTGGTGATGGTTTTCCGATTAATCGGATCATGATAGTATCGTGATCCGATTCCATTCCATGCGTGCCTGAGTCAGAACGAGGCCCCTGAACTATTTTCAATTGAGACACTTCTTAAAATTGTTGTTGATTAAATTGTTACGATTCGTTCATTAAATTTGAATTCAACTTGTCACCTTTTTCGCAATAAAATATTAGAGAATAATTGGGTTATTTTGGGAATTACATTCTCAAAATACTTAATCTTACTGGAATTTAGGAACGATTTGTTTTGGTTTCCGACATTTTGAAGAAGTTTCCTAAGGCCTTCGAGAACCTCCAATTCGATTGGTTCCTTGACCACCGTATTATCCAATCGCGGCCACACAGACATTGCGCAAATCACTAGTAGGACGCTTCCCATTGGTTCAGAGTTTGACAGTCGTAAAAATAGGATAATTAGGGTATAATTATTCTTGACAATTCATTTGAAATTTGACATTTGATCGCGACTAAGCTCGTCTTTTGACCCACCCACCCAAATTCCCATTTCCAGAATTCTCTAATCCATTATCTCGAAATTTGTAGAATTTTTTATTAGCAGATTTGCCAAAAATATCATGGATTGTAATATTAATATATTACTATGTTACTCATTCCTATATACCGTAAGTTGAATTGATAGGTTGTACATATAATACATCCCATCTGACATGTGTGTAACGGTTGTAACCTTCAATTTATTACTTATTTATTCACTGACTGTGACTAAGTACTGTTAATTATAACTGCATTGTCAATGTTACGAATTGTGAATTGTAATTCATCGGGGAGCATGGCTCCCCACAATTTTGGCAATAAATATAATTAACTACACAAGAGTTCTTCTTTCTAGTGGGATTGGTCATATAATAAACATATTATTACTACAGTGAAGTGATCTGAGTCTCCACATCACGTCTCGTTGAGAAGGTGAGATCACGGATCAGACTCGCAGCCTGTGGCAGCTCGTCTGATCCGTGATCTCACCTTCTCAATTCGGCGTGATATGGAGACTCAGATCACTTCACTGTAGTGATAATCTCTATTTATGTATATAGAGATTATCACTACGGTGAAGTGATCTGAGTCTCCATATCACGCCGAGTTGAGAAGGTGATATCACGAATCAGACGAACTACCACAGGCTGCGAGTCTGATCCGTGATCTCACCTTCTCAACGAGACGTGATGTGGAGACTCAAATCACTTCACTGTAGTAATAATATGTTTATTATATGACCTATTGAACTTAATTATTACAACCAACCTCTGAAATTGTATTACGAAAAAGGGGAATCGTTTAATTCAAATTTAATGAACGAATCGCAACAATTTAATCAACAACAACAATTTTAAGAAGATGTGTCTCAATTGAAAATAGTTCAGGAGCCTCGTTTTGATTCAGACACGCATGGTATGGAATCGGATCAAGATACTATCATGATCCGATTAATCGGAAAACCATCACCAAACAATGGTGGTATTTAGTTAAAATAATGAGTCATATAATAAATGTTATTATTGGAGATTTGGTCTAAATAAATAATATTATTGCCAAATCAGTCTTTGTTATCACACACCTGAAGTCCTATAATATATGAAGTGGGGGTGGTAAATGGGAAAAAAGTTAGTTGGTGGTTTAATTCGCCCTTGCATGGACTATGCATCCATGCACAGTTGGAATAATTGTAATTGAGTCAGATTAATGTAAACTGTTGTATATATAATTATATATGCATGTATATTAGCAATATTAAGTGCAGAAACTTCGGGCGCTCGGTGACAAATGGCGCCCGGACACGTCCCAAAATTCCCTTGCTCTGGCGAAAATAGAGGGGGCGCCGAGGGCACCGGATGGTAGATCCGCCCTTGTCTCCAAACATGGTTAGTTGGTATTTTGTGTTACGACACGCTCGAAATAAGTTAAGATTTTGATTGAAAATGATATATTTCTATGATAGGATAGGATAATTTTATGCACAATACACATGAATAGTACAATGGAATTAACATATAACTAGATAATAATTCAGTATATTGTTGGGGGGACATAGCCCTGGCAGGCTGTCTTAATGGTTCCCCCAAAACAAATATCACAATATAAATAATTAATCAGATAGCGTGAGAATTATTCATATTCATATCCACCTACAGACCAATCGTATATATAAAACAAATCATCGAAAACAAAATGTTTAGGGCATTTCTACAAAAACTGTGTATAAGTTTGTGAGCCAATCCAGACGAGTGATCACTATATCGCTTTATCTTTTCCCGGAAACGTTATATTCTTATCACATATTCTAAAATATGAGAAGTTTCTGTCTTAGTTTCAAACGAAGATTGAGAGAATAGTATTCAGATTATAGAGAAGTTCTCATGAAATCTCAGAACTCAAGCTGAACACGACGTCTCGTCCGACGCAGAGTTATTATATCATACACATAAGTAATGCATAGGATTCCGGGGAGAGATTATGCATCTTTTAGTAAAAATAAAAAAAGACAGGAATTTATATGATTCGCCGGAAGGGCTTCTTGTTGAGTGAGGTTTATATGTATATGTATCGTCATTTGCGGCCTTGTGCTCTACAAGTTAAAATGGTCTCACATAAACACATGTGAAAGTTATATGCGGTTGAGAGGATATTTACCAAATTATTGGATTTTATAACTGGTATATGCCTAAATGGGGTCATTGTTTTAGTCGTTTAATTTCGTTCCGCTTATTCCAAGAAAATTAGATGATTCTGTCAAGGTGGGATGAAGGTCCGGACATATACTTTCTTGCCGCTCCACAAGTAAATGATTTGTCACATACATCACATTGATACGGGTGATCCCCCATGTGGATCAAAAAAATATTTTTGAAATGTAGATTAAACATCTCGATATGACTACAATTATAGATGCACAGTGTTTTAAATTGAGTTATTGTTCCCAGAATTTTTAATCAATGTGTTGCTTAAATCCGATCAGATATCCCGATTTGTCATTGTTGCGTAATCGTTACTCAACCGCAGAACACAAATACTCAACAAATTATCAATGAGCATGTTGAGTAGACATTTTGAACAATATTTTCAGTGTGTGGATCCTCTTATGTTTCGTCAGGCAACTCGACTCAGTAAATGATTTATCGCACACATCACATTGATATGGGCGATCTCCAGTGTGGATCCTCTTATGGTTCTGCTGTTCATTCGACCAGGTAAATGATTTATCACACATATCACATTGATACGGTCGATCCCCCGTGTGGATCCTCTTATGATTCGTCAGGTTACTCGACTGAATAAATGATTTCCCGCATACATCACATTGATACGGGCGATCCCCAGTGTGGATCATCTTATGATTCGTCAGGCTACTCGACTGAGTAAATGATTTCTCGCACACATCACATTGGTACGGGCGATCTCCAGTATGGATCCTCTTATGAATAGTCAGGTTACCCGACTGAGCAAATGATTTCTCGCACACATCACATTGATACGGGTGATCTCCCGCGTGGATCCTCTTATGATTCGTCAGGTTACTCGACCAAGTAAATGATTTATCGCACACATCACATTGATACGGGCGATCTCCCGTGTGGGCCACTTCCTCGAAAATAGCCAATACCGTTCCAAAAATTGGTCAACAGGCGGTAAGATGGTACAATCACCAAAGAAAGCGATGGTTCCGGCTATAGGAAGACGATTGAGTGCTCCTGCCACGACAATTGCAGCTGTCCAACTGAGGTCGGTGAAACCATTTACACTGAACATTGACAAATCGATCGAAAAACTGTTTGCTGCAACCAAGCGTAAACCGGGCGTACAATACTCAACAACTGGTGGAGGGATATTGGGAACAGCCGATGCAGTTTCCTTTGAATTGATAAAACAAGCAGCAGTCCACTATTTTGATAACTACCATACAGAAGATGGCTGCGCTAGGATCATCAACGACACCGACAAAAGTAAATCTGATGTAGCAGTAATTGTTCGTGTCACAATGAATAACAAACTCAAATATACTCTGAACATGTATCCTACCAGATGCCGATTCCTCGTTAACGGCTCCGACTGTAATAAATTCTTGGAAAATGATCTACCAATGATACACGCTCTGCTAGAGAAAATAACTGGACCCAATATCAAACATCTAGATATACAACAGCTGAATGGTATGTTACAACAACAACTGACAAATATTTTAACCCATCGCAGTAACAAAAAGTCAACAAAGAAACTTTTGGATACCGAAAACATCAGATGCCGAAAATGCGATCGTAATGTCCAAAGCCGGGGTGTAGTATGTAACCAATGTAAGCGGTGGATCCACTACAATTGTGATACGCTGACCAATGAAGAAACTGCAGCAGCCGAAAGACAACTCGACATACTCATGCAAATTATGTGTGGTTGAAAAACAAACTATATCACAAGATCCACGACTACCGGTCGTCAGTACAAACATCCAACCTAAGTTACCACCTCTAGTCATCACCGACTCTACAGCTACCACATTAATGCTTGAAGAAGTCGACACATGTTGCCATACAACCAAAGCTGACCTCAGATGCGACACCTGTGGTGAAAAGATTTCTGAGTCTTTGGGTAGAACCTGCGTACAATGCGGCTCGAATTTTCACGAACACTGTGGCCCTGATCCGGAGGACAATAACGACACCTGCGTAAACTGCACTATAATTAATTTAAATGCAGAAAAACCTCAGAGTAGTGACAATCTCGTCGATAAACATAACACTGATGGCGATGTAACACTACGCGAACCTATCACTGAAGAAACCACTGAACAAGTTCTACCGACTGATACTATGGGTTCCAATAGACCAACTATAATAGATACCAATGAACCACCAAATGTGACAAATCCAACCGAAACTGCAAAAGACATGACATCTAAGCAGCTCAAACTTAGAGAACAGAAAGTTCGAAAAAGAGAAGAGGAGATAAAAATCAAAGACGAGTCATAGAAGAATTCGATCAAGAGCGAACTTTGTATAAAACGCATATTCAAAAACTCGAATATAATATTAATAAACTGGAGAAAACCAACGACTTGCTGAAGAAGCAAATACGCACAGCTCCCGGAAATGACACTAGTACAAACAACGCTGAAGCAACCCAAACATCTAGCACAGCAGCCCTAGTCAACCAACTCCAGGAGCGTGTTACTAAAATTGTGTTTTCACAAATAAACAAACAAATGGACAAACTGGAGAACGATATCCTGTCTGAGAACACCCAGCCGTTAGTAAAATCTGCCACAACCAACAACGACACACCAGCACATGCCGAAGATATCCCCAGAGATACGTCGTACATGACAGGTAAACCCATAACGTATAATGTGGCGTCACCGCAACAAAGTTAGCGTACAGAGGCTCCATCTGAATATCAACTACCATCTACAGATAGACAACCACCACCGACACATACGAATCTTCATACAGGACCTCAACCACCCTACCATACACCTCCAGCACCTCAGTCAAACCAAGGTCAATGGAGACGAGGAAGAACAGAATATAGACGCAACAGTAGAGTAAGACAGACAGCTCCGATTAGCTACACCTGGAGAAGACACGACCACATCTTCAAACTATCAGCAGCCTTTTTTGTGCAAAAACAGCCTCTCCAACAACAAAAGATAACAGCGGATAATGAGCCAAATGCAGTACCACTGAAACAAAATGAACTGCGCATACTGACATACAACTGCAAAAACATCAAATCATGTGCATTAACATTCAAGAATCTATTAGACCCTGCTGACATTTTTCTTATACAAGAACACTGGCTATACAACTTCGAATTTAAAGATGGATTATCTCTTTAAATAACAAATTTTAAATAGTTGCGCGGGTATAAAATAATAGATATGAACTGAAGACCCCTGTCCGGAAAAGCTTCTATCAATTAATATTGATTTTATTTCGAATATTAAATCGGGACCGTTTATGTGTCTATTTTTAGAACAGACCATTCGGATGATACCATATTGCGATATAGAGCACTGGGCTGTTCCTATGGCTACGCACCGAAAGTCAAATGTCCCAGATTGATTGTTTGTATTGATTTTTTCCACAGATATAAATTGTACAATAAAATTTATGGTCTCTGTTAACAGTAACCACTATTGTTCGTTAGCTGAACAAACACACCTTTTTAGACCAGAAAATATTCGAAATAAAATTAATATTAATCGATGGAAGCATTTCTGGACAGGAGTATTCGATTCAAATATAATATTGTATACACCGGTAACTATATAATACATGTTTACAAAGAGATAACCCACCTTTAAGCTACTGAATGAACTATACACCGATATATCTGGAGCTGGAAAAGCGGTCGACTCTCTACATCCACTAACACCGGTCAACCCTCCAAGAGGATATGGTGGTGTAGCCTGCCTATGGAACAGATCTATAGATAAATACATTCGAGTAATTCCTGATGGCAACACAATACTACAGTGTATTGAGCTGCTATCTGCTGAACCACTACTTATAATAAGTGTATATATGCCCACCACTACCAATGCACTACCGAATGAATATGAAGAAATCCTTGACCAGATTCGTGAGATATACTGCAAATACAACGATTAACATACAATGTACATTGGAGGAGACATGAACGAAGACCTAGCCGAATCTAACACATCAAGTCATGCCGTAGCCCTCCGCAAATTGCTGACAGATGAAATCGGAAAACATCGGGAAAACATTCATTAATGTTAGGGGAATTGCGGTATCCGAAAATGACTTCATCATGTATCCAGACAACATAACCATTCTTAATGCAGAGATCTTCGAACTTGATGAAAACACATCAGACCACCCATCCAAGATACCAAGAATCCCGTATGATCTCGTAAAAGTTCAGCAAATCGCAATGACAACTGAACCAGTAATCACCAGAGTCAAGTGGGATAAAGTAGACGTACTCCTATACCAAGATCTACTTGACAAGAAAATGACCAAGTCACACGCTAATCACTGGGACAGGGTAGAAGACGCACTAGAAGAGACTACCAACATGATGACCTGTGCCGCCCTGGAATGTGCACCAAAAAAGAAATAGAATAAGAACAACCCAGAACTAAAGGTTTGGAACGAAGATATCTCGGCAAAGTTACATCTGTACCGGAGAGTATACAAGGAATGGAGAGATGCAGGAAAACCGAATGAGGGTACACTTCTTCATAACAAAAAAGATGCTAGAAAAGAATTCCGCTATGAAGTCAATAAAGCACTGTGTATACGCAACCCAGATCTCCGTGCAAATGTTCTAGGCGCGAGAGAGAAGGACAGAAGTTTAATGTTCAACCTCACCAGGGGACAAAGTGGAAAGTCACACAAATATATATCTGACCTCCATGTCGATGGCAAAACATTCTCTGATGAAAATATAATCAACCGATGGTCACTACACTTCAGCGAACTGGCAAAAATGAAGGATCACGACTACAACTTTAACTTGACGATTACCACATCATAAAACTGAATGGCCATTCTGACTCTGTTACATCCGTTGGAGTAAATGAGTTACGAAAGATTTTATCAACAGTGAAGAAGGGAAAAGCACCTGACAAAAGCGGCTTGACCATCGAACACTTCATCTACGCATCTGATAGCGTACTATCTACTATTGCCTCAATTATCAACAAAATACAGGAAGATGGCGAGATACCAACTAGTATGAAAATTGGAGTTATCACACCAGTCTACAAACAAAAAGGCGACAAATGTAACTCAACTAGATACAGAGGGATTACCATCTTACCAGTGATGATGAAACTAGTGGAGCACATCCTTCGTAAATATCTCACAAAAGCACCTCTACAGTCACCAATACAACGAGGATTCACACCTGGAGCATCCCTTCTCAATAGTGCACTACTGCTTGAGGAAGTCATACATGAAAGTAGGGACAATAGCCATCCTGTATTCGTCGCATTCTTAGATGCTAAATCAGCCTTCGATGTTGTCAACCACCAAATCATGATGAGGAAAGTACACCAATAAAACATTGGACAAAGGGTCTGGAGCGTAATTGATGACATGCATATCAACTGCAAATCAACCGTCAAATGGGATGGGAAAACATCAGAATAGTTTACAATACAACAAGGAGCACGACAAGGAGGTGCACAAAGTGCCGATCTCTAGAAAACCTACATCGAGGAACTACTAGGACTATTCCAACAATCTGATTGCGGAATTAAAATTGGCAACATCCATCTTAACGCCACCGCATGTGCCGATGATATTGCAGTTTTCAGTCACGATCGCAGTCGACTGCAAGTCCTCATAAACTGTGCGCACCACTATAGCCAGCTTCACAGATATAAATTACAACCCCAGAAGAGCGTGACATTTGAAGTCAGTCCACTCAACCAAACTAAAAACAAGAGCAATTACACCTGGAATATGCAAGGCACCATTATGCCGACTGCAGAGACGGCTCCACATTTGGGAATAATCCAATCCACCAGCATTGAAAAGTCTACAAAAGAAACAGTTGGTAACAACACCAAGAAAGCAAGACGAGCAGCTTACAGCCTCTTGCCGGTAGGATTTCACGGAATTAATGGTCTTGATCCCATCAGCTGTTTACATTTATACCAGACTTGTTCCTGTACTGTTGTATGGCTGTGAGGTCCTACAACCTCAAGGATCCAACCTACTTAACATTGAGATGTTCCCGAAAAAAAAAAATAAGAGAATAATGTCTCTACCAACAAGAGTAGCTGATCTCGCTACCTACATCCTCTCTGGAATACTCCCTATTGAAGCACAACTGGACACCCGGATCCTCTGCCTATACTATAATGTCTGCACACAAACTGATAACAGCCTCGAAAAACAGATTGCTGAACGTCAAATCACAGTGAAATCTGCCGACAGCTCCAGCTGGTTTGTAGCTACAAGTAGACTGATGCCGAAATATGACCTACCAAATGCAAGATATTTACAGCAGAGCCCATTCTCCAAAACACAATGGAAAAACATGACTAAGTATGCTGTTTCCAAATATTGGACAAACAAAATTTCTGAGCAAGCCAGCATCTCAAAAAGCCTCACACACCTGAGTACTCATGCTTTCCAACCTGGTAAACCACATCCAATACTTAAAACTGACATCAACCCAGAAAAAGCCGCTGCAATGCTTGCTATTCGACTACAGCTAGCAACAATGACATACAACCTAGAAAGCCGTCATTTCACCAAGACAAAGAATGGAACCGTATGCAGACTATGTGGAAGAAGACGAAGACACACATCACTTCCTTCTGACCTGCTCAACTCTAAAAGATTCCAGAGAAAAGGTAACTACTCTGCTCACACATGAATATCAACTACTATGCTCTGCTGACTTTACTCGTCTCAATGATCAGCAGAAGATACAAGCCATCTTAGATGTCACTAAATTGGATCCTTCCATCAAAACAATCAGCAGTATGTCTAACCTGGCAGCCAATCAATACTGCTACTTGATGCTCTGCTCCAGACAGAAGAGATTCATCGACATGGCCAGAGAAACACAAACTAGCAAAGGATTAATGGAATCCAGGCACACACATACAAAACTATTTTATACAGCTGTTTTATACAGTCATTAACATATCTCAAGCTGGTCTCGGGAAAACTTGTACATATGAAACCCATTGGATGTACATATCTAAACTATATTTTAACTACATGCACCTGGTTACTCCAAAAGGGGGTTACTCGTATGTGAGTGTAAAGAAAAAGAAGTGAAGTAAGTAAAAGTAAGTACAACATTGACACACTACAATTACAAATAGACCTACAGTTAAAACTATGTATGGAGGGGAGGAGACATCAAATGCAACAATGGAGATT
This sequence comes from Siphonodentalium dalli, assembly GCA_032622095.1. NCBI lineage: Eukaryota > Metazoa > Mollusca > Scaphopoda > Gadilida > Siphonodentaliidae > Siphonodentalium > Siphonodentalium dalli. The sequence goes on along the minus strand of CP136062.1, from coordinate 215,957,315 downwards.
GAAGACGATAAACACACACCGGGGTATACGTCACAGACAGGCGTGGATTCGTTAAGCAGCTTGCACAATAAGACAAAGCATAAGCTTAACTAGCGTGCTCGTTCATATCAGTGCGATATATGCTCGAAATCTTTCAGAACAGCTGCATATTTGCCGTCACATAAGAGAATACACGCTGATGATCGCCCGTATCAATGCGATGTGTGTGAGAAATTATTTACTCGGTCGAGTAGTCTGACGAATCATAAAATGGTCCACACGGGAGATCGCCCGTATCAATGTGATGTGTGCGAGAAATCATTTACTTGGTCGAGTAACCTTACGAATCATAAGAGGATCCACGCGGGAGATCACCCGTATCAATGTGATGTGTGCGAGAAATCATTTACTCAGTCGAGTAGCCTGACGAATCATAAGATGATCCACACTGGGGATCGCCCGTATCAATGTGATGTATGCGGGAAATCATTTATTCAGTCGAGTAACCTGACGAATCATAAGAGGATCCACACGGGGGATCGACCGTATCAATGTGATATGTGTGATAAATCATTTACCTGGTCGAATGAACAGCAGAACCATAAGAGGATCCACACTGGAGATCGCCCATATCAATGTGATGTGTGCGATAAATCATTTACTGAGTCGAGTTGCCTGACGAAACATAAGAGGATCCACACACTGAAAATATTGTTCAAAATGTCTACTCAACATGCTCATTGATAATTTGTTGAGTATTTGTGTTCTGCGGTTGAGTAACGATTACGCAACAATGACAAATCGGGATATCTGATCGGATTTAAGCAACACATTGATTAAAAATTCTGGGAACAATAACTCAATTTAAAACACTGTGCATCTATAATTGTAGTCATATCGAGATGTTTAATCTACATTTCAAAAATATTTTTTTGATCCACATGGGGGGATCACCCGTATCAATGTGATGTATGTGACAAATCATTTACTCGTGGAGTGGCAAGAAAGTATATGTCCGGACCTTCATCCCACCTTGACAGAATCATCTAATTTTCTTGGAATAAGCGGAACGAAATTAAACGACTAAAACAATGACCCCATTTAGTCGTATAACAGCTATGAAATCCAATAATTTGGTCAATATCCTCTCAACCGTATATAACTTTCACATGTGTTTATGTGAGACCATTTTAACTTGTAGAACACAAGGCCACAAATGACGATACATATACATATAAACCTCACTCAACAAAAAGACCTTCCGGCGAATCATATAAATTCCTGTCTTTATTTTTACTAAAAGATGCATAATCGCTCCCCGGAATCCTGTGTATTACTTATGTGTATGATATAATAAATCTGCGTCGGATGAGACGTCGTGTTCAGCTTGAGTTCTGAGATTTCATGAGAACTTCTCTATAATCTGAATACTATGCTCTCAATCTTCGTTTGAAATTAACTCAGAAACTTCTCATATTTTAGAATATGTGATAAGAATATAACGTTTCCGGGAAGAGATAAAGCGATATTGTGATCACTGGTCTGGATTGGCTCACAAACTTATAAACAGTTTTTGTAGAAATGCCCTAAACATTTTGTTTTCAATTATGTTTTTGTTATATATACGACTAGCAGATGGACCCGACTTAGTCCGGGCTGATTCCCCTCTGCTTTTCGGCGAATTGCGCGATTTGACCGTGATTTGTCCATTTTGAAGGTCAAGGACAGGTGGGGTCACGATTTGACACGTCCAAAACACTGCCCGGACAAAGGTACCCGACAAAAGTACCCGTCGAAATCCATCCGGTTTTACCCGATTTGACCTCGAATTGATCATTTTGAAGGTCAAGGTCAGGTCGGGGTCACGATTTGACCAGTCCAAAACACTCAGTAGACAACAGTAACCCCACGTATCAAATTTCGTCGAAATCCCATCAAAATTCGCGATTTGACCTTGAATTGACCCGATTTCAAGATCAGTTTGACCTTGAAACGACCCGATTTCAAGATCAATGTCAAGTCGCACGGGCAAATTAACAGGCACATGCCACTCCCCGACCGAAAGTACCCCCACATACCAAGTTTCATCGAAATCGGCTCAGCCGTTTTCGAGTCCATCGTCACACACACAGATTTTCCAAAATATATAATAGACTAGCCGATGAGCCCGACGTTGTCCGGGCTATTCAAAAACCAAATTTCAAGTCTATAGCTCCACCCGTTTCCGAGATCTGGTCTGCGCATGCGCGAAGCTGGTGTCGCACGGGCTCGGCGACCCGATAAAATTCGTATCCGGGGCAAGATACATTCACATACCAAATTTCAAGTCGATAGCTCCACCCGTTTCCGAGATCTCGTCTGCGCATGCGCGAAGCTGGCGTCGCATGGGCTCGGCGACCCGATAATATTCGTATCCGGGCCAAGATACATTCACATAGCAAATTTCAAGTCGATAGCTCCACCCGTTTCCGAGATCACTGCGCATGCGCGAAGCTGGCGTCGCATGGGCTCGGCGACCCGATAAAATTCGTACTCGGGGAAAGATACATTCACATACCAAATTTCAAGTCGAATGCTCCACCCGTTTCACATAGCAAATTTCAAGTCGATAGCTCCACCCGTTTCCGATATCTCGTCTGCGCATGCACTGCACGGGCGTCGCGCGGGCTCGCCAATGCGACAACGACCACCGCCTGGTCAAACTACACACACGTACCAAGTTTCGTCCCGATCGGTCGAGAATCGTAGATTTGTATTAATGACAGACAAACAGACAGAAAAACAGACAGACAGAGGTCTTCAAAATATATATGAGATTGTTCTGTATGTGGATATGAATATGAATAATTCTCACGCTATCTGATTAGTTATTTATATTGTGATATTTGTTTTGGGGAACCATTAAGACAGCCCACCAGGGCTATGTTCCCCCAACAATATACTGCATTATTATCTAGTTATATGTTAATTCCATTGTACTATTCATGTGTATTGTACATAAAATTATCCTATCCTATCATAGAAATATATTATTTTCAATCAAAATCTTAACCTATTTCGAGCGTGTCGTAACACAAAATACCAACTAACCATGTTTGGAGACAAGGGCGGATCTACCATATGGTGCCCTCGGCCCCCCCCCCCTATTTTCGCCAGAGCAAGGGAATTTTGGGACGTGTCCAGGCGCCATTTGTCACCGAGCGCCCGAAGTTTCTGCACTAAATATTGCTAACATACATGCATATATAATATATACAACAGTTTACATTAATCTGACTCAAGTACAATTATTTCAACTGTGCATGGATGCATAGTCCATGCAAAGGCGAATTAAGCCAACATCCCGCGACGTGGGCGCGCCCCACGTGGACTATTTTGAACACATAATCCGCAGTGTTGACACGTCCATGCACTGCACGACTCCATATAGCATACCGTATGGCCATGTTTATAAAGTACTGCACACTCGTGTGTTGTACGCAATCCTGGTGTAGTAACATTGATACATCCATTGATCCGAGTAAAGTCACTAGCTCCATATAAGCTAAATAAACTGAGATTCTGTTTTATGTGTGCATACCCAGATTGGAACATATCAAATTTATATAATTATGTAACTCAATATTATTCCTTTTCTAGCTATTTAAGCTTATTTTAATATCAGTATCCGATTGATTTTTCAATGGGCACAGGACACAGGAAAACGCGTCGTTTTGAATGTAGTATCCAAAAAATACCAGGGGGATGACCCCCGTACCCCCACCTACCATAGGGGGGTCCCCCTCTCGTGCTCTCCTACGCTCGCCGCTTCGCGGCTCGGATAATACGCATCATATATTCATATATATTATTGGCGCCCCCCTTTCAAATTTCCTGGATCCGCCCCTGGAACCTATACCTGCACAACCTCGGAAACTATTGTCTAGATCTATATCTTGACCACAAATTATTTATTTTGAGATTTCGACCACTTATTTCACTTGAACTGACTTATTTCCAAAGCATTTATTTTTCTCTCTGGGCGCAACCAGTCTCTTAACAAAATGTCAGAAATAACTGTATTTATTTCCAATAGATTATCCGAGCACAGTAACACTAAATTTTATTTACTGGCAGAACAACTTTATCTAATTTCCAAACCATGATTTGTTCAAAACCGGAACACACTACAATCATACTGATTAACTTGACAACATCATAATATCAGCCATAAATTTTACAGACCAATAACTGGCATTTTGGTGAGACCATTTAATACATGTTTAACACATTTTCCAGTGATACACATTGTTCAAGACAATTTGTTTAAACCTCAACATAGTTTACCAAAAGTGTGTTAATACTATTTGAAAACGACTTCAACTTGCTCAAAAAAATACGACAAGGATAACAAAGGGTTTATTTTAAAACTGTTTTCTGAAATACTTAAAACTATTTCTAAAACCAAAACCAAATTCTAAAAACTTTTGTGTCATAAACCAGCCTACATTTCTCGTTCAAACCCATGCACTATATACCATAATAGGTTTTTATAAACACTGTCGAAATTACATGTTCTGAAGACATGGTTTTGTAACCAGACATTTCGTGTTCGTTGGAGTTCATCGTACTCCAAACGTTTTCGTCACACAAATGGAGTCCGACAAGGGAGTGAGCTAAGTCCTTATTTATTCAATGTATACATCAACGAAATGAGTAACAAATTGAACAATTCTAAAATAGGGTGTAATATTGGTTCATCAACTCTGAACCACCTGTGTTATGCTGATGACACGTGCATAATATCCCCATCATTGATGGGTCTCGGGCGTCTCCTTGATATCTGTGAGTCTGAAGCTGCTAAAATAGACTTAGTTTAGAATGCTTCTAAAACAGTTGCCATGGCTTTTATTCCTAAGACCATGCCCATTAGATCTTTTTCCGAAACTATTCCTTAGTGGCAAGGAACTCACATTTGTATATTCTTGTAAATATCTCGGACATGTTCTTACTGATGACCTTTCATATGATGGAGATATTGAACGACAATACCGTGCTATCTGTATACGGTCTAATATGGTAATTAGGAAATTTTCTAAATGTTCTAATCAAGTCAAAATGATTTTATTTCAGCATTATATTTCTCCGTTATACTGTGCCCATCTTTGGGTACAATTCACCAAATGCTGTTTCAATAAATTAACTGTGTGTTATAATAATGCGTACAGGATGTTAATGGGTTATGAAAGAAGGTGTAGTGCAAGTGGTATGTTTGCCAATGATCGAATGCTGAGCTAGGGATGTTGAGGAGAAAGTGTGTGTTCAGGTTTCGTGAGAGAATGAAAGATATGAATAATTCAATCATTTATGTTTTTCAATTTAGATTTAAAATACTTTTCCAAAATATTTCATTGTTGGAACGAATTATTGTATACTATGTGATTGATTAATGATTACTGATATATACATGTACAACATACTCATATATGGACCAACAGAGTCTGAAATAAAGATATAATATAATATATATATAATAATAACCATAACTCTGTGACAAAATTTTACTGTGAAAACTTAACTAAATCAAACTTGTTTGAAAACAAGCAGACAGACAAACTAACTGCGTACTCATTGAACAACTTTTGAGTAACCCACATATTATTCAAAGCATAACTACTAATCAACTGATTACTTGCTGTGATGCGTAATGCATAATTTTTCATTATTCATTATTCACTGGGGCTCATTTTCGTGAAGATTGTAACATCAAATCTGTCCCTTAGATACAATATAACAATGGCCACTAATTGTATCCCAGTAATTATGTACACAATGGACCAATTACACCTGGTAACATTTGTCAAATTTAAACTATTCACACTGAGCGTACATGTAACTAATAAATACCATATGCACACATGGTCGAAATGTCAATCATATTACAGTATATAACCTCATAACAAAGGAATATGAACGATTTTAAGCAAACAAATTCGACATAGACATCAAACAAGAGAAGCTAAGTCAAATCGGCACAACAATATTTTCAAAATTCAAGAGATCATATCGAGCGAGCAAAATAGTAATCAGCTTGGGAATTATGAGTGACAATACAACAAGCGCTCGTGATATAATCATAATAAACGTTTCGGTCACTCGCACGATTATTAAGAGCAAATGGCCGGAACATATTAATGCGAGGGGCCCAAAGTGATATGACCCTACCGAATAAGAATATATGAACTTTTAAGACTGGACAGTCTTCGTAATTAAACCCATCATAAGTATTAGGGACCACTATGTAAATAAGAGGTATTTTGTGCGTCTTTCAGTGTTATCCCTGCTAATGATATATTTAATTATAGAGGCTGGCCCGTATTAATAATGAAATGTATTAATATTAATACCACCGACTAACTATCTTAAAACTTTATTGGTTAAATCTCTTTTTGATTATATACATCTAAAGAGTGAGATCTTTTTATCCCTCACTTACAGATAAATGTTAATGTCGACCGCAGTTCCATCCATAATCATAATATTGCTCATTCAATTTGTATACATGTGTCAACTTTTGTATACCTGTGATTTACCTGTGATCTTCAGTCGAAGAAAGCCTACCCGCTTTTTGTGACCTCTTCTTTGGTTATTAACACAATTTTAACTATGTGTGGTGTCTGGTGGCTTGAGTATGTGTACAGGGTATATTAAAGGTGGATTATCTCTTTGTAAACATGTAGTATATAACGGTTACCGAGGTATAAAATATTATATTTGAATCGAAGACTCCTGTCTGGAAATGCTTCTATCAATTATTATTAATTTTATATCGAATATTTTCTGGTCTAAAAAGGCGTGTTTTGTTCAGCTAACGAACAATAGTGGTTACTGTTAACCGAGACCAGAAATTTTATTGTACAATTTTGTCACAAATAAACGTCAATTATACTCATTATCGCTTATATCTGTGGAACAAAACAATACAAGCAATCAATCTGGGACATTTGACTTTCGGTACGAAGCCATAGGAACAGCCCAGTGTTCTATATCGCAATATGGTATCATCCGAATGGTCTGTTCTAAAAATAGTAACATAAACGGTCCCGATTTAATAAAATAAAATCAATATTAATTGATAGAAGCTTTTCCGGACAGGGGTCTTCAGTTCATTCCTATTATTTTATAGCCACACAAGTATTTAAAATGTGTTATTTAAAGAGATAATCCATCTTTAAAAACATTCATTTTTTTTGTTTTTCGTTGTTAATCTTGAAATAAAACTTTTGGCTCTTCCTCTCCAGGTGTCGATTAGTATAGATTTAAAAGCATTCACTTCTTCTGCTCCGATGCTTCATTCTGTCAGGTTGTTCCAGTTGTTTGTACTGCGTGGAATGAAGCTATTTGCTATTGTTTTTATGAATTTCTTTCTGTAATTTTACTTTATGACCTCTTGTTCTGTTTGAGAGTGATTTATTTGATGATGGGAGGACTGCTTTGTCCTTCTGGTTGATGATTTTGTACATTTGGTTCATATCACACCTCTCTCGTTGGTAGTGCAGCGTTGGTAATCCGAGCATTTTATTTCTTTCTTCATTGTCTAAATGTTTTAGCTTATTTGATGTTGATAATTTAGTTGCTCTTCTTTGGAAATTTTCGATGGCAATCTGATATTTTCTGAGGTGTGGGTTCCAAACGGACGACTCATATTCCACCATTGGTCTGATGAGTGATTTGAACAGGATTTTCATCATTTCCTCGTCTATGTGGTTAAAACTTCACCGAATCATCAAATTGTACAGATATATGTATCATTACCAATAAATAATCTTATCTAATCTAATATAATATAATCTAAACCTAATAATTGAATTGCAGCTATCGACGTTCATTATTTATTTTTTCTTCCATAAAAAATGTTACAATTCAGATTTTTTCAAGATTTCAAGTTTCAATATTTCAATATTCAATAAGATTTGATGTTCAATATGTTTACACTAGATATATAACGGGTATGGTTCTCTATTCCGAAGGTTCATTATTCCGAAGGTTCGCTATTACGAAGGTTCTCTATTCTGGGCGTATTTAACCAGTAATGATTCAAATTTGTCACCCACCCCGACAAAAACCACACGAGAAATGGAAAATACTATTACGCTAGTATTCACATATAGTACATTTAAACACCCCGTTCTAATAGCAAGAAGACAGTATCTGTTTATCGTTTATTATGGAAATTTGAAAACACAATGACTGCACAACTGAAGTAAACTACATGTATAAGAGATACAGTCTGTCCGAACTGGCAATCTGTATTTGAAACAGTAAAGGCCCATTTAATGTTCGAACCCCAAGATCACATATATGAAATATATGCCAGATTATGTACCATTTGAAATAGGAAGCTCTCTAACATTGTATTATCAACTTATCCGCTGTAATAAACTGTGAACATGTTGTTTTTGGTGAGTTACCGACGTGTTTTTGTACTTAAAGGGATAGAACTCAGATGACCGGGGATACATCTACCGTTTAACCACGCCTACATGTATGTGACGTGTTTGTGACAGGTCTCACCAAATACCATACTTTCTTCGCCGGCGAGTTATTCACACGTTTACGCATGCGCGGGAAGTTGTTTTATTTTGTGGATAAACAACACACGTGAATTAACTTTATACAACTTTCTAACTCTCTTTATAAGTTATACCTAACTTATTATTAAATGGAACAATGCCAGCCGGGCCGAAAAAAAAGTATACCACCGAAGAAAACAGGAAGAAAGCTAATAAAGATTCTCAGAAGAAAAGTAATTCGACACGGGTAACGTTTGGGGATGCAGTTTTCACAGAATGGGAGTCGCAACGAAGAATATGTGGGGGCTCCCACAGATCGTTTGCTCTACACTTGCTAGCTTTACACCAAAGCAAATGTGATATAATAGTTGCAGCTCCAATTGAATGTTCTTCTTCTGGTGATGATGACGCAGAATCAGCTCCAGGATCGCGGTGAGTGAAATGGCAACTTGTTACATGTATGCAAAACTATCGAATATAGATAATCACACTTACCGTACATTTCTTGAGAGGTATATCCAGAAAAACAACTTTTATCAGGTGAAAATATTAAATCAAATCACGATAAAATTTGTCTCGACACAACATCATTGGCACGGAATTGTTCGTATCGATAACTCTTCCGAAAAGTCAGTTGAACTCGGTTCGGTCAAAAAGGCGAAATACATTAAGCGGGGCAACCTTTGACTTGTCCCCGGAGTATAAACCTTGCCATCGCTCTATCGTTGTCGTCGTTGTATGGGTGGGGGGGGTGGGTGGGGGCACGTCACAAGGCGATGGTGTCGCGAAATATGCATTGTTAAATGTTTTGATGATCAACTCTTTTCAAAAGTAAATGTAATCGATGATCTACATGTACTTGACTGAATATGGGTGAGTGTGTGGGCAAACCCTGCATTTAATAGCTGGATGTAGAGTGAGCGCTCAAACCTTCGCCGGCTTTCCAGCACACACGAGAACAGTCGAGAAACATGTGCTGAACTTGTTCAATGGAAGCTGACGCTTTTCGTGCGTGAACTGCTGTCTGTCGTCAGTGTCGACAACCACACAGATTTGCATCATCGTCGTCGACCCAATAATTTCTTTGAACACCCGTATCACCCGTACCCCCCCCCCCCCCCCCCCCCCCCCCCCCCCCCCCCCAACGACGATGTCAACGATTGAAAAATGGCAAGGTTTATACTCCGGGGGTTGCCCCGCGTTATCGATCCTAACAATTCCGTGCTAATGATGTTGTGTCGAGACAAATTTTATCGTGATTTTGATTATTTTCACCTGATAAAAGTTGTTTTTTCTGGATATACCTCTCAAGAAATGTACGGTAAGTGTGATTATCGATATTTGATAGTTTTGCATACGTAGTTATATACAATATGGTTGACAAAGAGACAGCAGTTTATGGGTCACATTATGTCGAGTCCAGTGTGAATGGCTTTTACCAGTGTCAACTCCACATCAGTGATTATCTTATGAGTGAGTGCTGACCTACATACTAGAAATAGTATGGCATGGTCTGGTAGGGTTTGATTGGGGATTAGCATTCTATTGTAAACAGAGTCCACTGCTTTACATGACCAGCTGCTAACCCATGCATGCTGGCATCCACACAGCCAATGTTTAAGCAAGTATGTATTATTTGTCAAAAGCTGGTTCAAAGGAATTTTTTCAAAGAACACTCAAGAAATATAATATTTGTTGTAGTACATGTACATGTACATCATTCATCAGTGTTCAGTACATATTCCCATATTTGATTCTTAGATTTGGATTTTGCTTTTCTTGGACAATGCTATAAGAGTAACAAGGTGGGACTCAGTCCGAAACAGTATCACCCCATTGAACTGATATCTCAATATGTTGTGGACTGAGGAGATTTGGTCTATATTTAGTAACACACTAGACTTGAGCTGAGCTTAATACCTTGATACTTAATATTTTGTCTTTCCAGTGATATATCAAGACAGTATCCATTCATGGATAGAGAAGTTGAGCCGCTTAGTGAGATTGACTATGTTTTAGAGACACCAATCAAAAAGTCTGAAACAAGGTTAGTACCGGTATTCCAGCAAATATGACTTTTGTATGCTAGCAGTAATGCTTGTACATAAATTGTGTTATTTTTCTATCATTTTTGTAATGAATCCCGGGCTGTTGGAATTGGGGATAAAATTCCATTGCATAATTTGCATTCGCTAGCAATAAGCAATATATGGACAAGCAAAGTCAGCTTCCACAATTAACAGTAACATGTGACAAAGAAACACACCTGGACTTATGACTAATGTCAGAGGGGAGCAAACTTATTAAAAGCCCATGTGCTTGTTGTTTAATCCCCTTTCCAATTCACCTACATCGTACAGTAATGCCCTAATTAATCGACTCCATAACCACAACAGAATTATGGGTAATTTAGTCGGAGCAACAAGCCATATTTCCGACTAAATCCTGAAAAATTACCCATAATTCTGCTGTGGTTATGGAGTCTATTAATTAGGGCCTTACTGTATCTATACGATATTGTCCAAACATTTGTTAAAGTGATGTGAAATACTCCGGTATAGTGATCTAATAGAAACTGATAATAATCTTGCTGAAATTAGTTTTGTTACAAATATTAATATAACTTGATGATACACAGCGTCATTCTTATATACTAATAACATGGAACGTCTTATTATATTTGTGTTTGATATCACCGATAGTTACGTCACGAATTGAGATGTAAATATGTAAAATTGGGTGTAGTTCAGATATGTTTTCTGTGGAGTGGTGCGGTCTATTTCTTTGAAAATTTTGCTGATATTGTTAGTAGAATACAATATTTTCCAGTTTGGCATATTGCTTGAGTACTAACTTATTAATTTCATGCACCCGAACAAGTCCATTATATGTATGTAAAATGTTCATATATGTTACATGTATTAGGATTGGAATAAAATATGTTTACACCAATGTCACATTTGAAATGTCAAATGCCAGGGTTACAAACAAAATTGGCCATTTTCATATTGGTGCATATTTATTCGGTAGCTGTACAACCTAGGACAGAATACATTCACTTAATGATCTATGTTGTCAACAAACACCACACCCTTTATTGTCACCAATCATTATGTGGACACTGTAAAGACTTAAGCAATAACTTATTAACTATGAACTTGCTCAATTTTATTTTATTATTTTTTAATAAAAATGTTTGAAAAACCAACAAGTAATGGTATAACATCCGCTGGGGTAACCCTAGTCGCCTCACCACATTTGGTTGAAAGTGTTAACATTGATCTGGGAGGAAAATCCCGACCGGACATGTGTATAGAAAGATTGTTACCCTTGCCAATTGAAGGGTCAAGCATGCCTATTACATGTATGTTCTTTCAACTTCCCAATGGAACTAAAAACCTTTAAAAAGTCATCTCGGTCTCTGACAACACTGTGAATGACAATCTTACTTGACATCTGATCTTATCTGACACTGTTTGATGAACGAATAGCATAAACTGCTCCAAAATATTTATTTTGTGCAATTCAGATTTGAGATTAATTCCCGCGTCTTGTTGTATGCACTTGAACATGTGGCAGGGTTTACAATATTATGTATATATAGGCTATTAACTCTTTTTCTTCTTTGCTAATCATGTGTCTATATACCCATGTTTAGATCATGTCCAGAATCTCTACTCTGACTACAAAAGTTGTGTAAATCATGCAATCTTGAATATGAACATACTCTGAAATACCAGAATAGATCAAAACATCAAAAAGTTCCCAGGTTTTTAATGTGTGGACTATGATCTCTACGGCATGGTCAGAATAGATATTCATGGTATGATGACTATGATCTGACCGAGATGTTAAAGTATGTGGCTTTGTTTATGATTCTCATCTCAAGAAGATTTTAAAGGTATTAATTGTACGTACATGTATGACATTAATGGTAGACACTGAACGAAATCTGAATGTATGAAAATATATATTCATTATTAGCTCCACTTATTTTGTAAGTTTGAGCTATTGCCATGGGTTGGTGTCCGTCGTCCGTTTTTATCAATCTTAATGTATATCTCACTGTGTTGATCATGTAATACTTTCCCCATGGCACGGGTTGGCATTTTATGTCACTTTGGTCGAGGTAGTTCAATATTTATGCAGCTGGATAAAAAATATCGAAATAAATTTTTTTTTAAATTCCCTACCTACCCTATTTTTTTTTGCCCCGTTACCGGAAACATACAATCTTTTTTCTTTGTCATAATAACTCCATTGACTGTAACACATGAAATTATTCCCTTTCCAAGTTGAGCTACAGTGTCATTGACACTTTCATATTGATCTGATATTAAATTCTTATTTTTGTCAACAGGACAAGTAGTGGGATAGATTTGACAGCCTTGATGCCAGATCACAATAAATGTATGTTTACATCACCTTTAACAGGCCAATATAAATAAAACTTGGTAGATTTACAACCCTTCCCTAACATTTGTTTTTTGTTAGAATAATTTTGTTAGAACAAATATTCCAACATTTTGATGCAAACTTTTTTCTCATACCGTGACTGTCAAATAAATTTTTTATAAAAGTTTATTTTTATCAAACTGATAAGATAGGAAACTGCTTCAATTTTTTTTATATCAAGAACAGTTCATGACCATTAGTCTGGAAGAATAAAATTTATACAATAAACTTTGCTCTCTCCAATTTTTCTTAAAAAGTTGGATGTAAATCTAGCAATTTAATTATATTGACCTTTAATATCATGAATATTTGGCCTTCTTGTTTGAACTTGCCAATTAATTGTCTTTAAATAGTGCATTTGTCTATATGTATATGTGGAGTATCTTGTTAGGAGGAGATATGTTTTACAAAATTGTATAAGAAACAACCCTTCCTAAAGACATCAGCCAATATTCTAACTAAAACTTCTCAGACTAAAAATTAAAATACGGATTTATTGCTGAATGTTGAAGTCACGATTGTTGATTTATCTATTTTCGGGATGTTTTATTATTTAGCTCAATCTGTTTCACAATTTACAACTTGAACTGATTTGTTTTTTTTATTTGTATATTTTTATTGTACATGTATTGCAGGTGAATATTCCAACATTGATTATGCAGTTCCTGGGCCCAGCCATTCAACACCGAAAGACCATAAGAATCCAACTCTTAGTCAGAGGTAAAAATATATACTAGTATGTAAAAACTCCAATACATGAACAATCACCAAGTTTAGCTTGATTTTCAGCAGTCTCTCTAATGCACTTGGCCCCAACAGTGTCTACCGGCGACAACTTAAAAGAGGTTTCATGTTCGACCTTATTTGCCTCCAGCTTGGTTCTGCTTGGTTCAGCTTTGTATTTCGACCCACCCTTTAAGTTGTGCTCAAAACACCTTTTTTCAAAGTGGACAGAAGATTCGCCGTGACACAAAAAGTTAGCTTTGATTTTTCCAATTTTCTCTCACAGGCCTGGAATTGAATTGTATCAAAATAGCCTAGCTATTCTGAATGAACCAATTGTCTTGTGGGGGACTAACAGAATACACTGGGCCGACGAGTGTTCGAACCAGTATCGGACAAGTTTGTGACCTGAACCTGAAAATTGCTAATTAGTAACATCTATATTAGTCTATTTGCATGGGGGGGGGGGGGAGATGCCCCCTGATTTGTTTTTTTAAAGTTAATTGTAAGTTTTAACTGACCTTATGGGAGGGACCAGGACATGCTGGGCCGCCCAGTGTGAGAACATTTTGAAATCTGAACATACAAATTGCTAAATCCTAGCACCTATTGAGTAGCCTCACTATTTCCAAGTGTTATAAACTTCAAACCTGACACCCTATAATGTTGGATAATTTCCACCTGATGGTTATTTCGGTCCAAAATTTTGATAAAAAGTAGGCAAATATGCAAATGATGGTCTAAAACAAAATAATTCCCCACTAATATAGATTGTTGGAAAATCAATATATGAAAATGATTTCAACCTATTTCCAACTATTGTTGTGACACGACCATGATATTTCGAACAGTTGAAAATTTTGAGGGACATAGCTCAATTGGCACTCTGTAGTATTTGTGTGTTGTAATTATTCATCACCCATATGTGCTAATATTTAAATTAATTTTGTTGTTCAGAGATTTGGATGCAACAAACGTCGATATCGACGATGAAGATTGGGAGGTACCTCTGGATGGAGAGAGAGGAAGAGGTGAAGAGCGGTCACACTTTGACATAAAAATGAAGGCCAGTGACTGTATAAGTGCCAAAAAGTGTCTCGCATTCAATGAATGTCTAACGCAACTGGTTGAGAAATTTGTTGGAAGGACTTGTTCTAAGTGCCTAAGTGAGATCAAATTCAGAGAAAAAATGATTGGCACGTGCCTGGTTGTCATTTGGGAATGTTCCAGGGAGCGTTCACACCTTAGTGGGAGATGGAACTCCCAACCAACAGTAAATGGCATGAGGGCAGGAAACATTCTGTTACCAGCATGCCTGCTATTCTCGGGGAATAACTACCTGAAGGTGGCGATGATGGCTAAATTTCTCAATATGGGGTTTGTCAGCAAAACATCATTCTATAAGTAAGTTTTATCTGCATATAGCTTACTAAAATTTACACATAATTTAGTCAATATTTATCAAAAACTAAAATAGCTTCAAATTATTATATTTATTACATGCTTGTACCTAGAAGTAGAGTGTTATTGCCGTTCCATTTTTTAAAATACGTATGGAACGTACGTTCTATACATATCTCGTTGACGTAAAATGACGTACATGACGTTCGCCTCAACCAGGAAACTGGAACTATTTAAATAAAAGAATCATTGCACATGAGAAACACGCCCTGTATGAGCCTAAATAAACCGTCTAATGCGGTATTTTTATTGTACGGATTCTAGGATGCGAAGAGTGTAATAAACACAGAACGACACAATGTGTAAATGGGTTTGTCGATACGACGCTCGTGCTGTCGCAGAAAGATAGAACTCGAGGCGCAAGCGCCTCTCGTTCTATCCTTCCACGACAGCACTCGTGCCATATCAACAAACCCATTTACACGTCGTGTCGTTCTGTGTATGTATGGCATCTCAGAGAATAGTTTTCTGACAGCTAAGATGATACACATTCACAGAAATTAATGTTTCATGCAACACACGAACTAATGTTTCACCTCACAGTTCATGGTAGTTTCATTCGGCATGATGATTATGTTTTGAATGTAACGCCGAAATTTAAGTGCACACTCTAGCGGTCTAAATGTTAGTTATATTTCCGGAATTGTCAACACTCCCGGTGATATTAAACAATACATATTTGTAGCAATGCTTATTATACTGTAAAGAAACACTCATATCTTCAATAGATTAGCACCGCGTCTCACCAGATCAAAGAGACGGTACAACACACATTGTATGTAAGACTAATTTTCATGCTGCTAACAAACCGTGTTCTTAGTAGACAATTTTGTTCAAATTACTTCAATCACAACTTTACAACTGGAATATGCAGCTACGCAATGCACACTATTAGTTTTCAGTATATTTTTGTTTGAAAATATCTTACCATTACCACCCACATAATCATGCTAAATATCGAGTGATCACCGTTTAAGATGTTATTTCAACGTTAAACATTCATGCAATAGTATTAATTGTGGTTCTGTGTGCAGCAGCTATGTGTAACATTAGGGAGAAGGAGTAAACGTGGTGATGCGGTTGAAGAAAACGTAGTAAGTTTCGCGTAGATGTGGCCTTGGTGAATTCAACCAAATATAATTTCCAGGTATAAACACAGTCTTTGTCACAGAGTATGTAGGCAATTTTGGTCAAGTTTAGAATTTATTGACGATAGTCTATGGTACTCATTCGTGTTTTAATAAATTTAGTTCATGGTATACCACCATGCATTCTTGTGATAAAAGCGAAATATTCGTGTTTTATCACTTGATCTGAGGCAACTATGACCACTATTTTGAGACACGGACAATGGAATATACGCATTTTACCCAGTACTATATGAATATCTTTCATACCGTTTTATATCAGTTAATTTTTAAAGGTTTCATGCTGTAGATATCAAAATAAATGATGATCGGTCACATTCGTGAGACTGCTCGGAGTACACATTTTTCTGCTTCTAGAAAAAGGTCTCATAGTCAATACATCTCTACTAAATCCCATTTAGCTGTTTAATTACATATATATCACACGATTCAAGATAAGCAGTACAGAAAAAACTGCGTTATGTTTCCGTTTCTGGGCGTACAAAAGTCAAGATTTAACCGTTTCATAAGACCCTGGTTTCGCTTGCTCTCTCGTGAGATACATCAGAGATATTTCGTACATCTCTAATCAAAAGTTTCTCTTATACTCTGCAATCATTCTTCCTCGCATAATTCGAGAGTTTGTTCACTCGTATAGGACTAGCTCTTCAATTTTGCACAACATGTAAATTTCATTCGATTTTGTCCATTTTGGCGGCCATTTTGGGAAATACATTCTACAGATATGGTTTACGACAAAGCATTGTTTGTATATATTTCAATTTATTACGAATTTGGCATTAATTGGAGCACCTAACGCAGAAATTCAGTATTTTGCGATAACAACAGACATTATGGACGCCATCTTGGATCCTGAATTTTCCCATGAGCGGATTTTTGATATGTTGTTCCTGGTGTTTTTCCGCGTCGAATAACACAAAAATCAGCTTGTATCCAATTTATTCCGGGTTCAACTCTCCAACGACCACACTAATGGGCAGCTGAAAGGGGGTACATGTTTAAGTATTTACTGCATACAGCCATCAGTAAGCCCATCCCTGAGGATATGCTCAGTCTATGTTTTTGCTCCTAAAACAATCATGGGTTCGTCCTCAATTATCAGCCCACCCCATTTAATACGCCATTTTTTGCCTCTTGACCAATTTCCAACACATTTCGGTTTCAGACCAATAACTGTTATTTGGATTATTTTATTTGAACCAAAGCTGGTATGTGTGTTTTCCAGCTAAAATTACCGGCCAAGTTGAAATATGGGTTCTGTTCAATTATTTTCTCATAGAATTATGGCATTTTTTTTTACTTAGATTTGTCTGCATTTTGGCATTGAAATTATGGGTTTATCAGATATTCTAATTTCTTTGTAAGCTCAAATTATTATTTTATTTTGTGATAGTACATGCAATTTGAAAAGGCGAAAAGGCATATTTTGCCATGCCCTAGCAATGCTCTTCTTAGAATTTAACTCTGATTCAAAATGACAAAAATTCAGCGCATACAGATCTGATCCTCTCCCCCTTGTTAGTAAATCTGCTTTGTTTTATCCTGTGGAAGTGTGAAAACTGTGGGGGTCCTCAAAGGTAAGCAGCCCAATGCTGTTTTTTCTGGGGGGAAAACAAATACATGGGCCCTGGCTGTATACACTATTGACGTATTTCATACCCCTGAAATATACAAAAGTGGTTAATAATTGAAAGTAGTTCACTGCGGCCTTGAATATATATACTGTAATACTAACTTGATCAATCTGGTTTTCTGGGACCCCAACTTGAATAATTGGTCTGTTTTCTTGGGCAATTGGCGGTAAATGTAAAATACTGGTCTCCTCATCGTCCTAGAAGAAAATAACATCTATGACCTTTAAAAAATAACTTGTTCTAATTATTTTTTAATTAATATAGTTGGTACACCTTGCTCAATTACTACATTGTAACTGATGATAAATTAAATTTAACAAACATTAGTGGTCCCATACATGTACAAGAACAGTATGTTGTTGATGATATTGATTGCTTTCGTAAATACATAGTCAGATAGATGGGACAACTGTTATCTTATGGAATTGCATTGAAAATAAGAGAAACATTTCTTTGGATTTTGGTGTGTACCTTACTCGTATTTAAAATCCCACAGTACCATTTTTGCGCATACGTCGGTGCGCAAATTTAAAACTGAGTGAAAAATAGTATGACTCAGGAGTATATACTAAACCACAGGGAAGCAAGAAGGTCATAAATATTCATGAGTTACATATACACAGGTTGGACCAAATGCATTAGGCTTGTAGGACGATATTTTACATGAAGGCAACCAACATCAAAACCCTAACTGATAAGTATGCCATACTTATATAGCAACATATCATGATTACATCATTAAATGTTGAAATACTTGTAAGAAATACACTTTGCAAACTAAAGATGCACGAAAGCAGATCCCCTATTTACAACAATTGCGTTCCATATACACCATGACGGCATGACCAAATAGTCTGAGTTAGCTATGGTGTTTAATATGCACACGAATCTTCATAACTATTAAAGCTACTCAATCGGGTCTATCCGATCAGAGGGTCCCCATCGCAACAGATTCCAACAACAACAATCCGATCAGAGGGTCCTATATTACTATTTCTTTGGGTTTGGGGGTAAAAAATATTTTATTCTAGTCGAGGAACCCATTAAACAAAGCTCAGAGTTATTAGATATTGATTTTTGAAATTTGTTATTTTCTTGAGATGAATACTAATAATTGCCCTTAACGTCGTAATCTGCTCGAGATGTGTACACCAAAACACTATTCAAACAGACAAGGATGGATAACTCTAAAATCAAGTGGTAATAATAACACAGTTTTGACTGTGTTCTGGGCCAGAAAGAATAGAAATAACAAAACTTCAAATAACGATATCTGATCTGGGACCCTGAGCGTTGATTGTAGGTTCCTCGACTCGAATCAATTATTTTTTACCCCCAAAGCCAAAGAAATAGTAGTATAGGACCCTCTGATCGGATTGAGTACCTTTAAGATCTAAGTATTTTACGAAAATATTTTTGTCAGTTTTGAATTCCCGCAGCTAGGTGCGCAAATTCAAAACTGAGCGAAAAATAGTACTGCACGAATTCAAATACGAGTAATGTAAGTCATTTTAACTGATTCAACATCAAAACCTTGTAAAAATCATTGAACTGATATGAGGTTTTAAAGTGATGTCAAATGTACATGTACTAACAGTTGCATATTAAAACTGGCAGTTGCCAATGTCAGCTTGAGCTGTTTCTGACCATTGAATGTTTCACACATTTCAATATGTTGTAAATATCTAAGCATGTTTGTTCGTGATTACTTTCTCTAACCCTTGTTGATTGATACATTTCATACAATACTAGTACCGATGGTAAAATAAAATATTTTTTTATAAAGGCCATGAGTTATGTTTATTTTATCCCGATATCGATTTACATCCTTACATCATCAGTGTCCTCAAAACTTGGATCTTCCTTCTCAGCAACAAATTGTAGGCTGACATTCTGCTCTTCTATATCATCATATGAGAAGTCCATCAGACTCCCATGGCCATCTTCATCAAAATGGACTGATATGATCTGAAAAGTAACAAATCCTTATCTCATGGAGAAAAAGAAACTTATACAGGACACAATATTTTCAATTCTATGATCTATTGGTTTTGAATAATTGCGAAAGATAAATAAATTTTTAAACAATACAAGTTTGAGTTGTTCAAAAGTTGTCAGAAGTTAGAATAGTAGAAAACCCAATTATGCTTAAGTGAAATGGAATTACTTCTTAAGCGTAAACTACACTAATAAAACTTAATCTGTTTGTTAGTCTGTCCAGCTATGTGTAACCAAACAGCTAGACTTATCAGAGCTGAAAATTTGTATACATGGGTCAAATCACTGGAATAATTTCATTCGATAGATATGTATGCTGCTGACATCAGATGTCCAAAAAGGGCACAAATAATTAATTTATACCCAAACAGTTTGAATCTGGTTGTTGAAAATTTATTCACATTGGTAAATTGACATGAGGAGTGGTATGGGGTGGGTACTGTTGACCTTATATGTCTTAAAATGGCAGAAATAACAAATTACTCTTGGGATCCCAATAAACATTGGGGGCAGAATAGTAGTATAGGGGGATTTTCTCAAAAATAAAGAGTACAGCAGTGGAATAATGGGGTCATTACCAAACATATTCTTTATTTAGCCCTATAAGAACCAAGCGAACTTGTGCTAGCCCTTTTCAGATTCTTAAAAATTAGTTTTAAAGAACATTGAAGCGGTTGTTATTGAAAAGCAGCGGTTTGAATGAAAGAAATTTAATATTAAAGAGTAAATGTATCTTTATTTGGATCTCGAGAGTAATCATATACCCGAAATTACACATTAGCGCAAATAATTACACTTCAACGCAATTCATTATTAAATGTGAACTTTACTTCCAAATTTATGCCCACCAGCATGAATATGTGAACTATTTTAAGGATAATTCAAATTCCATTATGCTTAACCCTTTGTGTGCCAGGTCGATTTTTGTATCAACCCATATACCCTGTGGCAATGCATTCTCTTTTATATGCGAGTCGACCATAGGTCGTCTGGCATATATAAGAGAATGCATTGGCCTAACAATTTTTTTTTTTTTACAATTTTTTACAATTTTAATAATTTATTCTTATATTCTTTAACAGACTTATTTTGTAGGTTTAGGGCCGATGAGATCTGCCCCTGGCACTCAAAGGGTTAAGTGTAATGCCATCATGCTCTACCATAATAGCATTATCTAAAAGCATGATGTGATTACTCATACGCTTAAGAACAATTGGCTATTAAATGTGAATTTGGCCCCCCATATATTAGAAGACCATTAATAGTAATTGGCTGCTATGGGAGGCCCTTTTCACATTTATTAGTTATTTACACTTAAGCGCAAATAAAAATTAATATGCATTGAACCACCCCTGAATTAATTTTAAATGCCACCATGTCAACTGGAGGAATCTAGCATTCTACTAACATTGCCAAAAATCTGACAGGGACAGAGATGCTGATATTTATATGGAAATATGTATTTTCTTCAACTATTGAGTCTGTATAGGGCTACTACTTTGGGCCCATGATAATATACTATGAGATTGACTCAAATCATTCACAATCAGAGGGAAGTACTTAAGGGAGGGCATGTTTGGTATTTAATTGTTAGACACATATTTGTACTTAAGTGCAAATGATTTATGCTTAAGTGCAAATATTTGCAAATAAATATAATAAATATGAAAAGCCCCATCTCCATCATTTCAGCCCCAGGGGGGGTTTTGAGATCTGGAATTTGATTTATGCTTAAGTGTATGGGAGGCTTAAGCGCAAATAATTACGCTTAAGTGCAATCATTGCGCTTATGCCCAATTCATGGTTACAATGTATATGTAACTAAACACCCCTGGTGAATAAATAGGTTTCTCCATAACTTAGCATTATAATATCTTCAGTATATATTAGTTGGGGCTACATGCAATTTAGCATTACTTTCTGTATTAGTCGGGGGCGACTTTGATTTTCCTCAATTTTCGAGTATACAGGCACACAATATGAGGGAAGCAAGCCCTCGGTGGAACTATATGACCATGGCAATACTATAGATTTGTGCAAGAGATGCTGATTTAATAAAATGAAATAGAGCTCGAGGACTGAGACAACAAACCTCCAGGAATGAGACACCAATCTTTTTGGACAGGGATGCTGATAATGTGAAAATAGGGTTATTTCCTCTGATTTAAGTCAATAAGTAAACCATATGAGGTGAGCAAGCCCTCATGCAGTGACATCACATGCATGCTATAGTATATGACCATAGTAAGGGCCCAAATCTGTGCAAGAATACATTAAAAAACACCAACCAAAAAATTACTAGAGTTCCGGGAAGGAGACATAAATTCTTTGGATAGATGGATGCTGAATTTTTTACATTGCTGATAATATGTAATTAGGGATTATCATTGTTGAACATATACTCACAGTTGACTGTTGAGTACTCAGGCTAGTTGAAACAGGTTAAAATTAGCCCAATGCTCCTCTTGTGTTGCTAGTTGATACACCAGGTCATGCCAATAATTTATGGGTAGGTTAGATAGTAGTCACAATTACGCTTAAGCGTAATTGCCCTGTTTGTGCTTAAGCATACACATGTATGTGGTATTTGCGTTCAAGCGCAATCAATTGTGCTTAAGCACAATCAATTGCGCTTAAGCGCAATTCATTATTAAATGTGAATTTGGCCTCCCATATAAGCTTAATTAAAATTTCTGTTAATAATTCCTGGAGTGGAGGGCCATGACACCGGACAAAATAATGTTAGGACCCCTATTGCTATTATTACAACTCTGTCCCAGTGTGATTATGTGGTCGGTGACTTAAACAAAGCTTAATTAACGCCCGTTGCTGACGGTTGCCACTTCCGGTCAACTTCGCCTAAAAGTTATGGACTTACATATATTGTGCAGAACTTATATATTTGATTTTCCATTGATAGTAACTAGCCCATCTGAGAATAACTTTTGGAAACTCAATGTGGGGGGAAAAAATCCACCCTGAACTAGTATTTGGGTCTGTAATTTATTCAATTTGGGAAAATTTTCCACAATCATGATCATGAAAAATATTGCAGTATTATTATTTTTTTTGGTAGGCCTACTAGTACTAACAGCAACACTGCACATGCTACATGTACTGCTAATACAACTATTTGAATGGTGAATAATGAGACTTTTCAACTTCAAGACGACAAGAGTAGGCCTAAATTATTATTTTTTTAATATTGCCTGTTGGAATTTGTGTGGATATCAATTTCAATTTTATAGCAAAGAGTGATACAATTTTTTACCTCTTTTTTTCTCACGATGACATCGTCGTCATTTTCATCATCGGCATCGTCTTCGCTGCTTGACAATCCAAGTTCTGTCGACAAAATGGACCCTTTCTTCTTGGGCTGATTCTGACAGCTCATTTTACTCGTTCCACATTTGCAGCCTCTGCTGCAAAATGTCCCCGCATCCAAACATGGACACGATGCACGCAACGAACGTCGAGACGTACTGGCCGACTTTCTCCACGCGCACACATTCCCGCACGAACAATCAACAGCCCCCGGATCGCTTCCAAATATATTCTTTTTTAAACTTTCCGCCATTTTTATATTTAATGCGTGTCAGTCAGCATTATTTTTAGATCGATGATGCATTCTGGTCTTTCTGACCCTTGACCCTTCGACCAATGCTTGCAATATCTAAACACCGATTTACGATGAAAGCCTGGGTTTGCTGGTGCGCGCGCCACCATGGCAATCCGATTATTCTGGGAGAGAATAATTTCATATAGAAATAACAGTACTATCACTTTAAGTTGCATCTGGTTTTGTTGAGCAAAGTGTATTAATTTCAATGGAGGGTGAGTAACTCTATACTTTAAAGATAAACTTATTCCCCTTCCATTGAAAATACACTTTAGTTTGAATACTGTTGCATTCTGGGAGCCATAACAGGGGAAATCTTTTTGTGTGATTTCAGCTCTTTTCTGTTTTTCTATGTGATCATGTTTTTGTTGAGATATCGACGTCTGTTCTGGGCTGAAGTTTCTACACAAAGTCTATTATTTTCAATGGAATAACTCTATATTTTAGATATAGAGTTATTCCCCTTCCATTGGAATAAGCTATAGTTTGAATTCTGTTCCATTCTGGGAGCCATAACGGGGGAAATGATTTTATGATTTAAGCTATTTTCTATTACTCCGTGGGCACCTTCTGAGGCACAGACGTTTTAAATGGTGATGAATTATAGTATTTTAATCATATTATATGGCATAGATTGTTATTAAAACCGTATATCAAGGCACTATAAAAAAATAATCGGTGACTCGAAAATTAAGCGGGCCTTTAAAGATGGATTATCTCTTTAAATAACAAATTTTAAATACTTGCGTGGGTATAAAATAATAGGAATGAACTGAAGACCCCTGTCCGGAAAAGCTTCTATCAATTAATATTCATTTTATTTCGAATATTAAATCGGGACCGTTTATGTTACTATTTTTAGAACAGACCATTCGGATGATACCATATTGCGATATAGAGCACTGGGCTGTTCCTATGGCTTCGCACCGAAAGTCAAATGTCCCAGATTGATTGCTTGCATTGTTTTGTTCCACAGATATAAGCGATAATGAGTATAATTGACGTTTATTTGTGACAAAATTGTACAATAAAATTTCTTGTCTCGGTTAACAGTAACCACTATTGTTCGTTAGCTGAACAAAACACGCCCTTTTAGACCAGAAAATATTCGATATAAAATTAATAATAATTGATAGAAGCATTTCCAGACAGGAGTCTTCGAATCAAATATAATATTTTATACCCCGGTAACTATATAATACATGTTTACAAAGAGAAAATCCACCATTAAATGGGCAAACAAATATTGTTTAAATCAATATTTAACCATCAGGATACCGCATAGGGGGGGTCTTCGTATAGCTGAGGGTCTAGCAGTTGCATGATTTACATAAACCTGACTCAAACATACAAATAGTTTAACTGTGGGTTTGAAATTACTGCAGACTCAATAACGTTTTAGTAAACTATGTATTGTCACATTGTTCTATTCTACTCTCCGCTGATTGAAACCACTTTTTCAAACGCCGTTTTGATAAAGTTAACTATTCTTGCACGATATTTTCTGTTACCTTTTGCCAGATAATCCCAGTTAAGGCCAGTATTGGCTTCTGCACATGGGCCTGCAGTTAACTTGAAACTATGTATGGAGGGGAGGACCCTTCAAATTTAACAATGGAGATTAGAGACGATAAACACTCACCGGGAAATACGTCACAGGTAGACGTGGATTCGTTAAGCAGCTTGCACAATAAGACACAGCATAAGCGTGCTCGTTCATATCAGTGCGATATATGCTCTAAATCTTGCGGCACATCTGCATATTTGCTGTCACATAAGAGAATACACTCTGGTGATCGCCCGTATCAATGTGATGTGTGCGAGAAATCATTTATTCAGTCGAGTAACCTGACGAAACATAAGAGGATCCACACGGGGGATCGCCCGTATCAATGTGATGTGTGCGAGAAATCATTTACTTGGTCGAGTAACCTGACGAATCATAAGAGGATCCACACAGGTGATCGCCCATATCAATGTGATGTGTGCGATAAAGCATTTTCTCGGTCAGGCGAACTGTCGAATCATAAGATGGTACATACTAGTGATCGTCTGTATCAATGTGATGTGTGCGAGAAATCATATACTCGGTCGAGTAACCTGGCGAGTCATAAGAGGGTCCACACTGGAGATCGCCCGTATCAATGCGGTATATGTGATAAACCATTTACTCAGGCGAGCGACCTCCAGAGGCATAAGATAATCCACACAGGAGATCGTCGGTATCAATGTGATGTGTGCGCGAAATCATTTACTGAGTCGGGTGACCTGATGAAACATAAGATGATCCACACTGGAGATCGCCCGTATAAATGTGATGTGTGCGAGAAATCATTTACCCACTTGTTTAGCCTGACTGGACATAAGAGAATCCACACAGGGGATCGTCCGTATAAATGTGAAGTGTG
This sequence comes from Siphonodentalium dalli, assembly GCA_032622095.1. Taxonomy (NCBI): domain Eukaryota; kingdom Metazoa; phylum Mollusca; class Scaphopoda; order Gadilida; family Siphonodentaliidae; genus Siphonodentalium; species Siphonodentalium dalli. The sequence goes on along the minus strand of CP136062.1, from coordinate 215,931,338 downwards.
CGATAAATCATTTACTTGGTCGAGTAACCTGACGAATCACAAGAGGATCCACACAGGTGCTCGCCCATATCAATGTGATGTGTGCGATAAAGCATTTTCTCGGTCGGGCGAACTGACGAATCATATGAAGGTACACAATGGTGATCGTCTGTATCAATGTGATGTGTGCGAGAAATCATTTACTCGGTCGGGCGACCTGATGAAACATAAGATGATCCACACTGGAGATCGCCCGTATAAATGTGATGTGTGCGAGAAATCATTTACCCACTTGTTTAGCCTGACTGGACATAAGAGAATCCACACAGGGGATCGTCCTTATAAATGTGATGTGTGCGAGAAATCATTTACTCGGTCGTGCGACCTGCCGAGGCATAAGATGATCCACACGGGATATCGCCCGTATCAATGTGATGTGTGTAATAAATCATTTACTCGGTCGAGTCACCTGGTGAAACATATGAGAATCCACACGGGTGATCGACCGTAACAATGTATAAATGTGTGCGAAAAATAATTTACTCAGTCGGGTGACCTGGCGAAACATATGACAATCCACACTGGTGGATCGCCCATATCAATGTGAAGTGTGTGATAAATCATTTACTCGGTCGAGTCACCTGACGAAACATAAGAGAATCCACACTGGTGATTGCCCGTATCAGTGTGATGTGTGCGAGAAACAATTTACTCAGTTGAGTGGCCTGATTACACATAAAATCCACAGTTCCCCAGAAACAAAATTGACCTCCACCCCAGTAATGCTGAAATGGTCATTGTCACCGCCTTTCGATCAGTTAGGTATCCAGCTTTTTAAAACTTTCAGTTGGGTACCCAGCTTTTATAAAATTTACATCTGGGTACCCAGATTTACGAAAGCAGTCGATCTGCATACAATTCTTCTCCACTATTATTCTCAAGCATCGTGACGAATATTTCCATTATGCTTAAGCGTAATTCCATCACGCTTAACCCTTTACCCAACAGAAGGACCCTGTGCCAATGCATTCTCTTATATATGCGAGTCGACCATAGGTCGCCTCGCATATATAAGAGAATGCATTGGCTTAACACATTAAAAATTATAAAATTGTTAAAGAATGTAAGAAAAAATGGTAAAAAGTGTTAAAAAAAGATTTTTTTTTTAGGCCAATGCATTCTCTTATATATGCGAGGCGACCTATGGTCGACTCGCATATATAAGAGAATGCATTGGCACAGGGCATAACTGTAACTATCACAATGTGGTCAAGGAGCCGGTTCCAATGATATCCATATTTGTATGGTTCTATTGAGACAGACCGAAGATATTTTAGGCTGTTGAAGCTTTATTTGGCCGGTTTGTTGGGTAAAGGGTTAAGTGTAATTCCATATTGATATTGATTCCTGTTTGTTTGGTTTTCATTTACCGTGGCCATGCACGTCGGGAAGAGTGGATTTGTGAAATCAAATACTTTGCAAATTGTGATTGCCTTTCGTAAAAGTTTCGTTCGCTGGTTTTTCTAAGAGCACAGCAATGCATGGACTAACATTAAATATAAAATTATCTTCTGTTAATAAATGTCAGCTGATATATATGGTTTGACTCTGGTAACTGCGACCAGTGTCCAAACGTAGTCACAGAAACCTTCGATGGCTGTTTTGTGGACATTCAGCCAAAATCGGAAAATGACGGTAACGTATCTTGTTGTAACGTATCTTGCTGTCGTAATTCATTTTTGGCAATATGGCGACTAGGCAGGACACTCAATTGTTAATTATCGGGTATAATTATTCAGGACAATCACACCCATGTACTGAAAGCTACAAACATTCAAGATATGGCCGCTTGCACGTGGAAAGATGCTGAACGTATCTTGCATCTTGCAATCGTAACACTAGTCTTCATGGGCATATGTGTGACTGTCATATTGTGCACTGTCTGAACTACATTATTTACTGTATATCAAAGTGAACAATGATAGTGTAAGAATATAATTGTGGTGTGTTCAGTTTTTGCAGTGCAAATATCTACTTGATTTCGACCACTCTTTTCGTGGTAACGTATCTTGTGGTGTACCAATGGACACTGGCATATCGATTCCACAAGAAAACAACATATTATTCCACACATTCTCTGCTATGGTATTTCCATTTAGAGGATATGAGGGTAAATTTAACCACAACCTGATCGACTGCAATCGAAAACTTCGGTAAGTTCTGTACAACTTTCAAATAAATCCTACATCAAGGACAAGCAGAAAATGGTATTTTCCTACCCATTTAGCATCTCTTATTATGCGATCGACCTATGGATTGAGCTGAGATTGTTTTATTTTGTATTGTCTGATGCTGTGACTGTCAAACAAAGTCATTGGGAGGTAAAAACAGTCTTTTTAAAACCCCATTTCAACACCTGGACACGTTTTTGTTGAATTTTGACCATTTTTAGGAGAATGGCCATTAAGTGTAATTCCATTACGCTTAAAACTTAAATGTAATGGCATTATGCTTAAGCATAATTGCATTACGCTTAAACTTAATTCAAATTCCATATCTCAAAACTCCCCTGGAGCTAAAATGTATGCAGCCAATTACTGATGCTAGTAACTTTTGACATATATTTACCTTAATACCATTATATGTAAGGTAGTAAGGCCTGCCATACATATTCATATATAAACAAGTATTCACAAATTTAACAGGTTCATTTCCCAATCTATACTGACGGCAATCACTAATTAAATCACGCCCTGTGTGATATTTCATAATGATGGGTACCCGCATGTAAATTTTACAAAAGTTGGGTATCCAACTGAAAATTAAAAAAGCTGGGTACCCAACTGAACGAAAGGGGTGACAATGATTATTTCAGCACAGTAATACTATAGGATTAATGAAATAGGACTCCCCCCCTTTGGTGAGCTTTGATCTCGGGCGGGTCTTTCACGAATAACACGAACACTGCTGGTCGTTAAGATGTAGCATTTATATGTGACCCGCCATATCAAATCCAGTCGTAAGTCGAGATTTTTTTTACACTACGCCAATGCATTCTCTTATATATGCGAGTCGACCATAGGTCGCCTCGCATATATAAGAGAATGCATTGGCCTAACAATTTTTTACAATTTTAATAATTTTTTCTTGTATTCTTTAACAATTTTATAATTTCACCCATACAGAGCCCCAGACAAACATGAGCAGACGACACTCTTCTATATGCTTCTATATATGTGTGTGGCTCCCTGCAGGGTAATGGGTGTTTTTTATTTTATGTCCTAAAAATTGTCAGAAACATTTATTTTAAAAAAATGATAAAAAATTGTTAGGCCAATGCATTCTCTTATATATGCGAGGCGACCTATGGTCGACTCGCATATATAAGAGAATGCATTGGCACAGGGTAAAAAAAATCCCGACTTACGACTGGATTTGATATGGCGGGTCACATATGTAGAATAATCATACGTCAGAATGATTGTGTATACATGTATGAAGAATAAACCGAGCCCTGAAATATAAAATTGAATAGACAATTTTGCTTAGTGATTAAATTATCAAATGAGACTACTTGACACTTTGGATTTAATTAAGAACTATTATGTACTAAGATGATTGATATGAATAGTAACTTTTAAAAGCTTGATTATAGGAATGCAGAAATGCATCACGTGGGAAATATATTAAAGATATCACTAGAATTTACTATTTGCAAATATCGCTTAAATGGAAGGAATACTGTAAAATGGGGCATTATAAGATTGGGTAAATAATAAAAGGAATAGTTACCTTATTTTGTGTGTGATAAAGGCCTTTATGTATATAAATAGGTCCCAGTATATATGTGTATTGAAACTGGAATATAACTGGACGCAGATCGTCGACTGCTTTTGTCAACAGCTGGTGGCAATCTGAAAATGCTAGATCAACAGCGTTTACAAGCGCGGGAAACCAAAGGCGCGAAAATTCACGCACGGGTGATTACTACTATGAGTGTTTATGTCCGTATTATACAAAAAAACAACCTGCGCATGTGCGTGCTGTGTTAGTGTAATTGTCACTGGAAAAACGTTTGTGATTTAACCCCTGAAATACCATTGTATAATAAAATATAATTTCGTTATAATTCTGTTTAATTGAGCTAGTGAACTAAAATAATAAAAGTAGTCCTATTATATTAACCCTTTGAGTGCCAGGGGCCGATCTCATCGGCCCTATAAACCTACAAAATAAGTCTGTTAAAGAATATAAGAATAAATTATTAAAATTGTAAAAAAAAAAAATTGTTAGGCCAATGCATTCTCTTATATATGCGAGGCGACTATGGTCAACTCGCATATATAAGAGAATGCATTGACACAGGGTATATGGGTTGATACAAAAATCGACATGGCAATCAAAGGGTTAAGTATCGCTAGGGGTGGGGTAAAATGTTGTTCTGGGGACCTGTGATAAGATCGCCCACATGGGGATCGTCCGTTTCAATGCGATTTTGCAAGAAATCAGTTACTTCCATCTTTAAGCTTTCACAGAAAATCCGGTCTCAAGCTCAATTAACGTAAGTGTCTGGCGTCGTGGGTTGGATCCATGGTGGGGCGGCAAGAAAGTAAATGTCCTGACCTTCATCTCACCTTTGTAGAATCATTTAACCTTCTTGGAATCAACTTTTATACCACTTTAAGCAAAATGCCGATGAACTTTGAAAATAAGCTGAACGGAATTAAACGACCAACAGAAAGATGAAATCATCGACTATTCACACCATTTAGTCATATAACAGTTATACAATCCATTATTATTCGCTAGTTCATCACATTGCGTGACCCTGACAACAATTTCATGACCAAACTAGAAACAATATTATTCAATTTGCTCTGTATTCCACGCGGGACCGGTGGAAAACTGCCGGTGGAATGAAAATTGTAGATGTGAAAAAAGGTCCTAATGTCAATGAAAATAACGGGTGAGACGATTGCTATTGAAAAGTTCTAATTGGACACCCTAATCGTACTTTCTATCATCAAATACCACCTATTTCTGATATATACAACCATGTTGTTCTTTAAAAAAAAGCTAATGTAATAAAACAATCCTTTCTGGCTTGACGTACTATACTGGCTTTTGCAACTATGTTAGAACAAAATAAACTCGACTGCATGCATGCACATGTAACAACACCGATATAAAACTTAAAGATGTTTTAACAATGGACAGCATCCGGCAACAGATAATATAGTAGAGGCTCTTATGTACGCCCGTGTGCATTTTGTGAAGAAATATTGTGACTATGCTAATGACGTTGCTTGATATCTCAAGCACCAGAAAACAAATGTTAGACACCCGTGGGTCGCGACTGGGTGGATTTATGACGTCATCAAGATGGCCGCCATCCAAAATTTCAGAGTATGCACTGAGTCGGTTTGATTAATAGCTACTAGTGAATTTATGATAGAAAATTGAATATCTCACCACTGATGTGAAACTAATACACCATAATTCCACTTGACAGAAAAAGTGGCAACCATAAACCAAGATGACCGCCGAAGTTCGGAAAATTTATGAGTTTTCACACTTTCCTCTTGAATCATTAACTGATGTTTGAAATGTATAGCTAATAGCGACCTAAATTTGAATAAATTCTAGTATCGAACCATTTCGACAACATAATATGTCTTATTTCGGATCTCATTCCTGCCAACTATCTTTAAAATGTGAATTCGAAAATGTGCTATGAAAGTTAACCAAAATTTAATTCTGTGATTCTAGCCAAGTGTTAAACAGAAAATAACTGAATTTGATAAAGAACATGTAAAATTGTTTTAAATATGTGAATTGCCATATAATTACATTGAAACTAATGCATCTTAGATGGCTGAAAAAATGGAGAAATCACCCAACTCTGAGAATTTTTAATGATATCACTCATGTGCTAGGGAAAAGTGAATATATGTGCTCCCTGTTCGCGGAAGACTATGGACTTATGGTATAATTTGTAAAGTTGGTGAACCATAGCTATTTATACCTGAGAATTCAACAGAATGATACCACGAAAATTAGATCAAAACATCATGGCAGCCATAAACAATTGCAGAATGGGCACTGAGTGAGGACGAAAATTTAATACAGAATAGGTAAAATATTTATATTAATGATGACATTACACCAAGCTTCCTTTTGAAAGAACAAAATTGATTTTAAAAACAAGATGACTGTCAAAATGGCGATCGAAATATAGAAATTTGTTGATTTGGCACACATGCCCCTTACATCATGTTCGGTTATTTGTAAACAGTGGCAAACAGGACTTGTCTTTTTTTTTATCAGTTATGACATCTATGAAAACATATTATGTTGCAATGTGGGTCTAATTGTTGTCCATACTCCGAAAAATGCAAATTAAATAATGCGCTATGTAATTTCACCAAAAAAAACTTGCTTCTCGAGGTTCTAGATTAACGTTGGACATAAATAAGCAGAATAAAATAAACAAAAGTGTACACAGTTATAAATATGGTTAGTATCATTCACTTACACTCGACATTGATTTATTTGACCCAAGATGGTCGCCAAAATGGCCGCCAAAAATTTGACAAATGTTTATATTCTCAATGGCATTTAGTAATGGAGCTGGATATATTCGCCCAAAATAAATTAGATACTATCATGTTAAGGTATGTTGTGTCTATGTTTGAACAAAAATAGGTTCTTTATACCCGAGAATATATCAAAATGGATTCTTAGAAACCTAACATGAAATTGCCGAATATAATTTAAATGACCCTGCCCGTTCTTGGGAAGGAACTCAAACCGTATATGTGCTGACTATCGTTATAAGAGCATAACGAGTACTCTAAGGCAAAATAATCCCTACAGTTATAATAAAGAGAGAAATCCAACATTACGGCTATATTATTTCGATTGGGGCAGATCTGCTTTATTCGTTGTCTATTCTTGATGAACAGTTGGTCACGTTGGATTCGTCCGGCCACAAAATTTCTCAGCTTAGAAATACCCGCGACACACAGGCCTTACGTATTTTAGTGCAAAGCACTAGAACCTTATTTCATATCTCATTATGAGACAGTTGTGAAAAATAAGATACATTAAGGGTAGATGGCATTTTTTAGTTACTTGTTTTGGCATATCTGAGTGTTTCGTCACCCGAAAATCGTTTGAGACATTGTCACACTCCTCAAGATGTGAGTCAGCACATGTACCACTCTTGTTATTTCACCCTATCTACAACCAACTCGCCACAGCAACTACAGTTGAATTACAAACACACCCGCAGGGCTTCCCTGAAAACTCTCCGACTGTATATCATAGATATGTTATAGCATGTTAGCTTCGATTGTGTCATGAAGAGTCCATAATACAGATTTATGAAATAAATATCAATACGGCCGCTGACTTCATAGCAGATACATTGCAGATTCACTTCGCTGTAGACTACAGCCTGTAGTCTAATAGAACTGTGCTTATAACCGAGTTAATGCTTGTCAGTTTATTTTTGAATATAACAAAAACATCAGTATCGACCTGTGTTTTCTGCAGACATGAATTCATTGCAGTGTGATATAACCCTAACCCTAACCATATCAAATGTTCCTCTATAAAACATCTGGAAGGAATACTACAAACTTTCCACCCAATAATACATGTATCTCAACATGTCGGTGAGTTCAATCGCCTCTACAGACAATATCGAACTGTGCGGGAATATATATCCTATTAGATTTATCTGGAATGCTGCCGATAGCCTACACAATTACAGAAGTGCAGACATTTTAAAAAAATTGGTGTGAACATGTTTCTTGTATGACATTTTGATGAGACCCTATAACGCAAGTACGGAAGAACTTCGATAACACATGTGACAAATATGACATGAATGTATCTGATATAAACTTGATGTCTGCATCAGTTCTGCACGGGAAGATGGGGATCATACACGGAACGAACTTGCAGTATATGTGGAACTCCTTTGTGGAACTCAAATATACCAATGGAACTCATAATATGAGGCTATCTTCCTACCCTAGCTCTATCGATCTTTTGCAAATCATGGGTGTGGAGTCAGTGAATTGACCTATGAGCTTTCCAGAGCTCAACGGCAGTTTCTGTTTTGGTACGAACCTGAACATAATTTATCTCTAGTTGCTATTGTTCGCATGAAATAAGCAGATGTCTGGTAGAAATCAGCCAACGCATTCTTCTTCGCAGAAGACATATAGAGCGCACATCTGAAGGCTCTCGTTTTGGTTGTTTGCGACAAAGCTATTTTGTCGTATAATCCCCCAATGCAGTCACGCAGTGCATTGGATTTGAACTAGATGTTATTCAAGGACGAGCAATTGTAAATTTTCTCACTTTCACAAAAGTGTACCCTGTGTTTTCGTACATGTATATTAATATCAACAACGAATCCCACAACTATTAGCTCATATTCTTATAGTTGGACCTAGTATACACTAATAAATAAAGCATGTTAACATGGAAGTTGTCTGTAATGACAACGCATTATAATCCGCTACTGTTTTGGGGTACTGCATTGTGTGATGTCCATTCAATTAATTTCCGTGATCAGCTGAATTGACTTATATAGTATGATGGCATTACATTAGCAATACAGGAGTCAAGTGAACAATTCTTATCCAAACCCATAAGAGTGCGATATCAAGATGAAGTGATTAAAGTATTGCTCAATACCGACATCCTTATTGCTGAGTTAGGGATTTTTTCTCCAATCTAGTCACCCGATTGTAGGCAATTTCCGATGTACATATAATGATGGTGTAACCAGCATATATTCAGATTTGGATATTTTATAAACAGGTCAGCATCAGATGAATTTTTCTAATTTTCGTGGTTTCTATGTTTCCACTCTCATGAAATCTCGGGTAACATCTACTGTTCGCAAAATATTAATAGTGTATCAGCATTCCTGGTTCTTTTGCCGGGAGGCAACACATTTGTTTACCAGTGGTCACTGAAACCCACATTAGGATTGTCATCAATGAAATTAGCAAATTTGGATGATTTCTCCATTTTGGTAACCATCTCAGTCACCATCTTGAATTTAGATGCATATGCTTAACAATATGTCAATGTAACATGTCATGGTTGCCGAATATTAGATATTAGAATTTATTGGAAAATAAGGTTGCTATTACCCACCGATTTCAAACCGCTGTGAATAATTTAAGAGGCGAGTGTGAAAAATCATCAATTATTAGAATTTCGGTTGCCGTTTTTGGGAGCCATCTTAGATTTTGAGCTCCAAATGTCAATGTCAAGAGGAAGTGTGGTGCAAAATTGATGGCGAAACATAATCATTTTACTACCTAAATCTTCCTCCCAGACTCAATGCCAACTCTGAAATTGTTCATGTTTGCCATTTTGATGATTTTGTCTCATTTTCGTGGTTTCATTCTCTTAAAATATTGGATATAAACAGCCATTGTTCACAGAATATTCATATTGTTTCATAACTCCGTGTTCTTTCGCCAACATGGAGCAAATATATTCACCTGTATTCACTGAATCGCACATTAGGAGTGATATCAAAGAAAATTGGACAGATTTTAATGATTTCCCTAGTTTGGCAACCATTTTGGTCGCCATCTTGAATATATATGCATTTTTTTGGTTGTGGGTATATGACAATCTATATATTCAAAATTATTATTATTGCACATTATCTTCATCAAATTCAGCTATTTTCTGGCTAACACTTGGATCGAGTCACAAAATCGATTTTTGGTAAAATGCATATTTATGAATTCACATTTTGACGATGTTTGGTAGGAATAAGACCCAAAGTACGACTTATTATCAAGTTCAAATGGATAGGTATTAAAATTAATTTATTATTAAATTGCTAATAGCTACCGATTTCAAACAACCGTGAATGTTTTAAGAGACAAGTGTGAAAATTCATATTTTCGGTCGCCATTGTAATAATATCACAACTGAAGATAAATATATCCTATCATAAATTCACTACTAGCTATTAATCAAACTGACGCAGTGCCTATTCTGAAATTTTGGATGGCGGCCATTTTGATGACGTCATAAATCCACCTAGTGGAAGATCGTACCAAAATCCCATTAATGAAAGTGTCCATTACACTGTAGCTCAACTTTGCGAAGAAGTTAAATTTTTGTGATGAATTGAATTTTGAAATGCAATATGGCAGCTGGCGGCCATGTTTTTTTGCCGAATCACCCCAAAATGATTCGTTCCCATCTACATGTCAATGTCAACAGCCATGACAAATTTCAAAATGATCCGTGCCAAAGGATTTAGTCATGCAAAGAGTAAAATCCAAGATGGCTGCCGGCGGCCATGTGTTATTGCAGAATGACCACAAAATGACTCGTTCCCATCTACATGTCAATATTAACATGCACGTCAAATTTCATGATCAGACGATCACTCTGGCCTGTAGCCCATGCTAATGGATTGTATTTTGAAATTCAATATGGCCGTCGGCAGCCATGTTTTTTGGCTGAATGACTCGTTCCCATCTACATGTCAATGTTATCATCCATGACCACTTTCATAATGATCCGACCAAAGGCACAACCTCTAGCCCGTGTCAAATGGTTTAGTCAAACAAAGAGTAAAATCCAAGATGGCTGCTGGCGCACATGTTTTATGGCCGAATGACCCCAAAATGGCCGATTCTCATCTTCATGTCAATGTAAACAGCCATGATAAATTTCATTATCATCCGACCAAAGACAGGACTTGTAGCCCGTGCCAAATGATTTAGTCATGCAAAGAGTAAAACCCAAGATGGCTGCCAGCGGCCATGTTTTATGGCCGAATGACCCCAGAATGACGGCTTTCCATCTACATGTCAATGTTAACATCCATGACAAATGTCATGATTATCCAAACAAAGGTACGACCTCTAGCCCGTGCCAAAGGATTTAGTCATGCAAAGAGTAAAATCCAAGATGGCTGCCAGCGGCCATGTTTTATGGCCGAATGACACCAAAATGACTCGTTCCCATCTACACGTCAATATTAACATACACGACGCATTCCATGATGATCAGACGAACACTCCGGCCTGTAGCCCATGCTAATGTATTGAATTTTGAAATCCAAGATGGCTGCTGGCAGCCATGTGGTTTTTTTTTGCCGAATGGCCCCCAAAATGACTTGTTCCCATCTACATGTCAATGTCAACATCTGTGACAAATTTCATAATGATCTGACCAAAGGTACAAACTCTAGCCCATGCCAAAGGATTTAGTCATGCAAAGAGTAAAATCCAAGATGGCTGGCGGTGGCCATGTTTTATGGCCGAATGACCCCAAAATGATTCTTTCCCATCTATATGTCAATATAAACATCCACGACAAATTTCATTATGATCCGACCAAAGATAGGACTTGTAGCCCGTGCCAAAGGATTTAGACATGCACAGAGTAAAATCCAAGATGGCTGCCAGCGGCCATGTGTTACGGCCGAATGACCCATAATGACTCGTTCCCATCAACATGTCAATGTTAACACACATGACAAATTTCATGATGACCCAACCAAAGGTTTCATGGAGATCAGATGAACACTCCGGCATTTAGCCCGTGCTAATGGAATGAATTTTGAAAGCCAAGATGGCTGCTGATGGCCATGTTTTTTTTTGCCGAATGGCCCCAAAATGACATCTACATGTCAATGTCAACAGCAGTGACAAATTTCATAATGATCCGACCAAAGGTATAACCTCTAGCCCGTGCCAAATTATGTAGTCACGCAAAGAATAATCCAAGATGGCTGTCGGCGGCCATGTTTTTTTGGCCCAATGATCCGAAAATGACTCGTTCCCATCTACATGTCAATGTTAACATCGATAACCAATTTCAGTATGATCAGACAAACAGTACGACCTGTAGTCCGTACTAATGAATTGCATATATTTATATAGGTCATCCCATTCATATGGGTTATATATTTATATAGGTCATCCCATTCATATAGGTTATATATTTATATAGGTCATCCCATTCATATAGGTTATATATTTATAAAGGTCATCCCACTCATATAGGTTATATATTTATATAGGTCATCCCATTCATATAGGTTATATATTTATATAGGTCATCCCATTCATATAGGTTATATATTTTTATATGATTAGCACTATTTTCATGTGTAATATTCGAGCGTAATAGACACGTGTAATATCGTCGCGTGCAATGACGTCACGCTGCTCTTTGGGCCAAAGTTCGCAGTTCACTGGCTGCAGTTAATTATTGTTCTTTTCGATAAAATTTAGCGATTATATGATCATGTGATAAAAAGTATCTCAAACTCGTTCTATTGTATACGTAATTTTTCAACCTCGTCCACTAAATTCTATTTGAGCCTCGGTAAACCTCGGCTCAAATCGAATTTAGTGAACTCGGTTGATAAATTCCGTATAAAATAGTAACTCGTTTGAGATCCTCTATATATAGGTCATCCCATACATATGGGTTATATATTTATATAGGTCGTCCCATTCATATAGGTTATATATTTATATAGGTCATCCCATTCATATGGGTTATATATTTATATAGGTCGTCCCATTCATATAGGTTATATATTTATATAGGTCAGTTCGATTTACTCAGGTATAAGTTGAGTATAACGAGCCATGCCATCAAAATGACATAAGTTTTGAGGACACAATTTATATCTAGCTAATTATAATTAGAAATAGAGGGTTCAATTCCATGTAGTTGGGCATAAATATGCATATTTTATTCCAGCTTGAAACGTATATAACACTATATATAGTACGATCACAACCCAGATTACAGGAGTTTTATGTATATAATTGTTATTATCACTCAAGATTATCAAAAGTGTACGATTCAAGTGGTTGAATTAGATCTTTCAAAATTTTACTTTAGAGTTAGCTATAGGTCTGACAAAAATCGTCTTTCTGAATAAAGCTCATTTAAAACAGTTGTACTCAAAACATATGATATCCAGTACAAATTATGGGGAAAGAGGGGATGATGAGACCCCAATTTGTTGGAGGAAAAACAAATAGATTTGCATGTAGGGAGGATGGTAGACCCATGGCTGGGAGGGATTTTTATGTTCAACCCTGTGTATGAACGTTTTTTTTTAGACCCCCCCTCCCCCATCATCGAGTGCTCATTTGTATAGCCGCTGGCAACATGACAACGCGGCACTAGAATTGACGAACCACCATTCAAATAGAATAAGTGATGGGACTCAGAATTCGACGCATCGTTTCAGGTATCACTCTGTCGCCAGGACGCTGTTCGCATGCATGAGCGATTGATTTCAATTTGATCGTCATCGGCGGCTTATCATCAGTGATCACACATGCTAAACGGCACATTACTATCAATCTATATATTCACAATCTTCGGTACAGTTTTGCGCAAGACTGACAGGCAATATAATTCGATTGAATTCTATCACTGATGCTAGCTATACGTTGGAAACTTCTTTCCAAGCCATTTCCTTTCCGTACCTCATTTATTATTTTATCGCCCATCAGTTATGAGAATGACTGTACCCGGATAGTATATGTGACCGAGTGAACCATGCCATTCTCTGTAACGGCTATCTCGATGACAAGGTTGATTGCATAAGATGATTGGTCACGAATAGGACGTGGTTGTTTGAGGAAGGTAATTGATCACAAATCGCTCTGCGTTATGTTAACACGCACCTTTAAAAACGCTGCGATTAATCGCGCGCGCGCGTGTGTGCAATGAGAATAGACCCTATGAGTGATTATAGTGGAGGCAATAAAAGGATATATATATAGGGCGCCTCCCATATATAAGAGAATGCATTGGCCTAACAATATTGACCTTAATCTTGTAAACCAGTGCATTCACTTATAACAGCGACAATGAAAGATTTATAACTCGATCTGTACGACTGTATAGCTCAATGATAACAAAGATAAACACCATAATTTGACACACATGACTTAAGTATATTTAGGTTCTATTTTTAATGTGAGAGCTTTACGCTGTACTGGCGATTGTATGACGGGTATTGACGTATATGCATGCTAATTTACGCTGCATTGAGGATTGCATGACGGGCATTCATGCTAATTTCGTTCAGTATTCTTTCGTGTTTGCAAGCGGTAAGTACGTTTATATAAGTTATATTCTGCCATGCATGTGAGGGATGGTGATCATGAGGTCAGCTGTTATTGACCACTTGCTCTTGCCACGCTCCCGCCTGCTCCCAATGATTGATGTAAACATATATATTTGCATCCAAATTAAATGCATGGGATTTAGACACAAGTTATAAAACTAAAACTTATCTTGGCCTCGCGTAATAAATAATATATAGACTGTAATAATGTTGTGTGTGTTACTTTAAGATCGTCGACGGAACAGCAGCCTATATTCGCTGAGGTCACAAGGTTAGTTGAAGCTATGTATATTTGAAGCTATGTATATTGGAAGCTATCTATATTTGAAGCTATGTATATTTGAAGCTATCTATATTTGAACAAAATGGAGTAACTTTCTATTTAAATTGTAATTTAGCGAGATGTCATCAAACATTAGCTTTTCCACAATGATATTTCACATACCTGAACTATTAAATGCTTCGCTGACGTAATTCACTTAAGTGTGGACATTGCGCAAGTAAAGAATCCCGCAATGTTCAGATAATAAGTTTAACCCTTTGTATACTAAAGCATCATTGAAGACTAAACAGTTATTCCATGGGAAATGTTCAGATAACAAGTTTAACCCTTTCTACACTAAAGTATCATTGATGAGTATATATTTATTCCATAGCAAATGTTCAGATAATAAGTTTAACCCTATCTTTGCTAAAACATCACTGATGAGTAGTTATCCCATAGGAAATGTTCAAATGATAAGTTTAGACTTTCTATACTGAAGCAGCATTGATGAGTAGTTATCCCAGGAAGTTTTCAGATAATAAGTTAAACCTTTCTATATTGAAGCATCACTGATGAGTAGTTATCCCATAGGAAATGTTCAGAAAATAAGTTTAACCCTTTCTATACTAAAGCTCCATTGGTGTGTGTATATATCTATTCCATAGAAAATGTTCAGATAATAAGTTTAACCCTTTTTATGATAAAGCATTACTGATAAGTAGTTATTCCATAGAAAGTTTTTAGATAATAAGTTTAACCCTTTCTATGATAAAGCATCACTGTTAAGTAGTTATTCCATAGTAAATGTTCAGATAATAAGTTTAACCCTTTCTATACTGAATCGTCATTGACGAGTATATAGTTATTCCATAGAAAATGTTCAGGTAATAAGTTTAACCCTTTCTTTGCTAAAACATCACTGATGAGTAGTTATCCCATGGGAAATGTTCAGATGATAAGTTTATCACTTTCTATGCTAAATCATCATTGATGAGTAGTTAATCCATAGACAATTTTCAGATAATAGTTTAAACTTTTCTATAATAAAGCATCACTGATGATTAGTTATCCCATAGGAAATGTTCAGATAAAATAAGTTTAACCCTTTCTTTTCTAAAGCATCACTGATGAGCAGTTATCCCATAGGAAATGTTCAGATAATAAGTTTAACCCTTTCTATAATAAAGCAACATTGTTTCGTATTTATCCCATATGAAATGTTTAGATAATAAGTTTAACCCTTTCTATGCTAAAAATTCTTTGATGAGTAGTTATCCCATTGGACATTTTTAGATAACAAGTTTAACACTTTCTATACTAAAGCAATTGGTGAGTAGTTATTCCATAGGAAATGTTCATATAATAAGTTTAACCCGTTATTTACTAAGGTATCATTGATGAGTATATAGCTACCCCATAGAAAATTTTCAGATAGTAAGTTTAACCCTTTCTATGCTAAAATATCACCGATGAGTAGTTATCCCATATGAAATAATCAGATAATAAGTTTAACCATATCTACACTAAAGCATCATTGATGAGTAGTTATCCTATAGGACATTGTCAGATAATAAGTTTAACCCTTCCTATACTAAAGCACAATTGATCACTGATGAGTAGTTATCCCATAGGAACTGTTCAGATAATACGTTTAACCCTTTTTATTCTATTGAAGCACCATTGATGAGTAGATATCCCATAGGAAATGTTCAGATAATAAGTTCAACATATGAGCTAGATCATTTCTTGAACTTATTATCAAAACATTTCCTTCGATAAATAGGGCTCGATCATGAACTCTAAGAAAACTGATCCAAATTTGGTTCTCCAGAGAACCAGATACCAACATAGAACCAAACAGTTTGGTTGGGAACTAAATGTCCTCTGTGTGTATATCCGTGACCGGTGATAACTGAATGTACTATATATATTATATAGACCATGCAGGTTCTATGTGTGTATATCCGTGACCACTGATAACTGAATGCACTATATATATTATAGAACCCATGTTCTCTGTGTGTATATCCGTGACCGATGATAACTGAATGTATTATATATATATTATAGAACCCATGTTCTCTGTGTGTATATCCGTGACCGATGATAACTGAATGTATTATATATATTTTATAGAGCCTATGTTCTATGTGTGTGTATCCATCACCGATGATAACTGAAATACGAACATAGAACCAAACAGTTTGATTAGGAACTAAATGTCCTCTGTGTGTATATCCATCACCGATGATAACTGAATGTACTATATATAGTATATAGACCAGGTTCTATGTGTGTATATCCGTGACCAATGATAACCTAATGTACTATCTATATTATATAGACCAGGTTATCTGTGTGTGTATCCGTGACCGATGATAACTGAAATACGAACATAGAACCAAACAGTTTGGTTAGGAACTAAATGTTCTCTGTGTGTATATCCATCACCGATGATAACTGAATGTACTATATATATTAGCATTGGCGAGCCCGTGCGACGCCCGTGCAGCGCATGCGCAGACCAGATCTCGGAAACGGGTGGAGCTATCGACTTGAAATTTGCTATGTGAATGTATCTTGCCCCGGATACGAATTTTATCGGGTCGCCGAGCCCGTGCTACGCAAGCTTCGCGCATGCGCAGACCAGATCTCGGAAACGGGTGGAGCTATCGACTTGAAATTTGGTTTTTGAATAGCTCGGACGTCGTCGGTCTCATCGGCTAGTCTCATATATATTTTGAAGACCTCTGTATGTATGTATGTCTGTATGTCATTGATACAAATATACGATTCTCGACCGATCGGGACGTGTGTGTAGTTTTACCAGGCGGTCGTCAACGTCGTATTGGCGAGCTCGTGCGGCGCCCGTGCAGCGCATGCGCAGACGAGATCTCGGAAACGGGTGGAGCTATCGACTTGAAATTTGCTATGTGAATGTATCTTGCCCCGGATACGAATTTTATCGGGTCGTCGAGCCCGTGCGACGCAAGCTTCGCACATGCGCAGACCAGATCTCGGAAACGGGTGGAGCTATCGACTTGAAATTTGGTATGTGAATGTATCTTGCCCCGGATACGAATTTTATCGGGTCGCCGAGCCCGTGCGACGCCAGCTTCGCGCATGCGCAGACGAGATCTCGGAAACGGGTAGAGCTATCGACTTGAAATTTGGTTTTTGAATAGCTCGGACAACGTCGGGCTCATCGGCTAGTCTCATATATATTTTGAAGACCTCTGTCTGTTTGTTTGTATGTTTGTCTGTATGTTTGTATGTTTGTCATTAATACAAATCTACGATTCTCGACCGATCGGGACGAAACTTGGTACCTGTGTGTAGTTTGACCAGGCGGTGGACGTTGTCGTATTGGCGAGCCCGTGCGACGCCCGTGCAGCGCATGCGCAGACGAGATCTCGGAAACGGGTGGAGCTATCGACTTGAAATTTGGTATGTGAATGTATCTTGCCCCGGATACGAATTTTATCGGGTCGCCGATCTCGTGCGACGCCAGCTTCGCGCATGCGCAGACGAGATCTCGGAAACGGGTGGAGCTATCGACTTGAAATTTGGTATGTGAATGTATCTCTCCCCGGATACGAATTTTATCGGGTCGCCGAGCTCGTGCGACGCCAGCTTCGCGCATGCGCAGACGAGATCTCGGAAACGGGTGGAGCTATCGACTTGAAATTTGGTTTTTGAATGTATCTTGCCCCGGATACGAATTTTATCGGGTCGCCGATCTCGTGCGACGCCAGCTTCGCGCATGCGCAGACGAGATCTCGGAAACGGGTGGAGCTATCGACTTGAAATTTGGTATGTGAATGTATCTCTCCCCGGATACGAATTTTATCGGGTCGCCGAGCTCGTGCGACGCCAGCTTCGCGCATGCGCAGACGAGATCTCGGAAACGGGTGGAGCTATCGACTTGAAATTTGGTTTTTGAATAGCCCGGACAACGTCGGGCTCATCGGCTAGTCTCATATATATTTTGAAGACCTCTGTTTGTCTGTCTGTATGTTTGTCTGTATGTATGTCATTTATACAAATCTACGATTCTCGACCGACCGCGACGAAACTTGGTACGTGTGTGTAGTTTGATCAGGCGATCGTCGTTGTCGTATTGGCGAGCCCGTGCGGCGCCCGCTTCGCGCATGCGCAGACGAGATCTCGGAAACGGGTGGAGCTATCGACTTGAAATTTGGTATGTGAATGTATCTTGCCCCGGATACGAATTTTATCGGGTCGCCGATCTCGTGCGACGCCAGCTTCGCGCATGCGCAGACGAGATCTCGGAAACGGGTGGAGCTATCGACTTGAAATTTGGTATGTGAATGTATCTCTCCCCGGATACGAATTTTATCGAGTCGCCGAGCTCGTGCGACGCCAGCTTCGCGCATGCGCAGACGAGATCTCGGAAACGGGTGGAGCTATCGACTTGAAATTTGGTATGTGAATGTATCTCTCCCCGGATACGAATTTTATCGGGTCGCCGAGCTCGTGCGACGCCAGCTTCGCGCATGCGCAGACGAGATCTCGGAAACGGGTGGAGCTATCGACTTGAAATTTGGTTTTTGAATAGCCCGGACAACGTCGGGCTCATCGGCTAGTCTCATATATATTTTGAAGACCTCTGTTTGTCTGTCTGTATGTTTGTCTGTATGTATGTCATTTATACAAATCTACGATTCTCGACCGACCGCGACGAAACTTGGTACGTGTGTGTAGTTTGATCAGGCGGTCGTCGTTGTCGTATTGGCGAGCCCGTGCGGCGCCCGCTTCGCGCATGCGCAGACGAGATATCGGAAACGGGTGGAGCTATCGACTTGAAATTTGGTATGTGAATGTATCTTGCCCCGGATACGAATTTTATCGGGTCGCCGAGCCCGTGCGACGCGAGCTTCGCGTATGCGCAGGCGAGATCTCGGAAACTGGTGGAGCTATCGACTTGAAATTTGGTATGTGAATGTATCTTGCCCCGGATACGAATTTTATCGGGTCGCCGGGCCCGTGCTACGCAAGCTTCGCGCATGCGCAGACCAGATCTCGGAAACGGGTAGAGCTATCGACTTGAAATTTGGTTTTTGAATAGCCCGGACAACGTCGGGCTGGGTAGAGCTATCGACTTGAAATATTTTTTTTGAATTGCCCGGACAACGTCGGGCTCATCGGCTAGTATATTATATATAGACTAGGTTCGGTGTTATTTTATGCCGAGACACCGACGAATGCCTGTCTCTCAAAACAAACCAAGCTACGTTTTGTTCTCTCTCGAAATTAGGATGCTCGTCGTTGGACTACTAACCCTTTCAGCGCCAAGTCCGATTTTGTATCAACTCATATACCCTGTGCCAATGCATTCTCTTATATATGTGAGTCGACCATAGGCCGCCTCGCATATATAAGAGAATGCATTGGCCTAACAATTTTTCATCATTTGTTATTATTTTTTACAAATTTTTACAATTTTAATAATTTGTTCTTATATTCTTTAACAGACTTATTTTGTAGGTTTAGTGCCAGGGAATCTTACGTTTTTCATGGGCATCAAAATTATTACTATGAATACTTGGTGATAGTTTTGAGTTATAACATGCCCCTAGGGTTTTATCCAGTTTGTTTTTAAATTTGCTATAGCATGCTTAAGCATACCCAAAACAAATTCAACCCAAAAAAATCTTTAAAATTTTATTTTTTATTTTTTATTTTTTTAGGGCCGATTTTACAGACCGTAAATTAGGGCCGATGAGATCGGCCCCCACTGGAAGGGTTAAAGGTACTCAATCCGATTCGATGGTTCCCATATAATCAG